>OZ030022.1:12897500-14097500 GCA_964023405.1 Apodemus agrarius | reverse complement strand
CCAAACAAAACACATCTTGTAGAAGCTGTCAGTGTGTCACAGTGTACCCTTTTGTCAACACATCTTTACTTGCAAGTGCTCATTGCAGTGAGTCGTTGTTCTTGTTTGAGGCGTCTGGCTTCTGCTACTCTATCAATACAGGATTCTCACTGGGACTCGTCTCAGATATCCTGCTGTTGTCCTGTGTCATGGAGATCCTGCAGCTTTGGATCTGCAGGACCAGCCCCTTCACATGCTCCAGCAGCTCATCAGTAGTGTAGATGTTGTGGTGGACCAACGCAAAACCTTCGATCTGCACCTGGGTGGTACCTGAGTTAGTCTGCCAGCTAGCTCTCCTGCACCTACACCACCAGGGCCAGCTTTCCACCACTGCTTTAACCAGCTCACCCAATGCTACAGACAGAAAGGGATAAGGTCGTTTCTCCTGCTCTCCCTCAGGGCCAGCTCACCCACACCCTTGTCAGCAGGGCCAGCTGTACGATTCTGCCCAGTTGAGGTGTAGGGTCTCCTACAGCTGGTGAAGGGGCAGGGACAGCTCTCTGGTTCTCATGACCTTGGAGCCAGCTCTCTCTCCTTCTACAGGTGACAAGGTGTAGTCGTCAGGGTTCAGGGCATCTCTCCTGCACCCACGTGTTCAAGGCAGATGAGAGGTGAGGACAACTCTCCCATACTCACACTGTCAGGCTAGGCTCATCTGCACTTACCACCAGAGCCAGCTGGTGTGCTACCCAGGCATGGTGCAGGATCCACTCTCCCAAGTGCCACACTAGTGAGAGGCGGGGCCAGAACTTCACAACGGAGACATCCACATGGTCCCTGACAGCACTGGCAGGGACTTTACCTTGGCCTCAAGTGGCAGGGCAGGCTACTCACATCGGGTTATTTTTCTCTCTCTACCCTTGCATCTTTAGTTCTGCTCCTCTTCATAGTGTCAAACCTTTCTCCTCTTTCTCTCCTATCTCTCCACCACGTGCTCGCACTTCGTGATGGATCCTGTGTCCCGCAGGCCATGCAGTGGGTGGGTCTCTTCTGTGTACCTGCACATGCATGGTGGTGGGTGGACCTCTTGGAATACAGATTTCTTTTTTTAAAGTTTGCTTGTATGACTCTCGGAATTTCCTTGTTAAGTATTGTAATCTTTTCTTTTCATATCTAATTTTATTTATTTGGACCTCCTCTTCCCATCTTTTGGTTAATTTGTCTAAGAGTTTATAATGTATTTTCTCAAAGATCCAAGTCTTTCTCATTGATTCTTTATAATTTTTGTTGTTGTAGCTCTATTTCATTGATTTCAGCTCTGAGTTTGGTTATTTCTTCCTATTCACTGTTTTGAGTATTATCCCTTCTTATTGCTCTAGAGGTTTCAGGTGTGCTAAGTTACTAATACAAGGTCTCTCTCTACTTGTTTGATATATCCATTTTCTGCTGTGTTCTTGTTTCTTTCTTTCTTTTATTTATTTTTTATTGGATATATTCTATATTTACAATTCATTTCCCTTTTTCTGGTTCCCCACCCCCAAAGGTCCCACATGCCCTTTTCCCTATCCCTGCTCCCTCATCCACCCCTCCCACCTCACTGTTCTTGTACTCCCCCACAATGATGCTTTGGTCTATTCTAGCACCAGTGTCCACTCCTTTCTTCTTGTCAGACATCACTTGGTATGTGATTTATGTCTTTGGTGTTCCAAGATTCTAGGCTAATATCCACTTATCAGTGACTGCATACCATGGGTATTCTTTTGAGACTGGGTCACCTCACTTAGTATGACGTTCTCCAGCTCCATCCATTTCTCTAAGAATTTCATGAATTCATTGTTTCTAATGGCTGAATAGTACTCCATTGTGTATATATACCACATTTTTTTTTTTTGGTTTTTTGAGACAGGGTTTCTCTGTGTAGCCCTGGCTGTCCTGGAACTCACTCTGTAGACCAGGCTGGCCTCGAACTCAGAAATCCGCCTGCCTCTGCCTCCCAGAGTGCTGGGATTACAGGCGTGCGCCACCAACGCCCGGCTCTCTATACCACATTTTTTGTATCCATTCCTCTGTTGAGGGACATCTGGGTTCTTTCCAGCTTCTGTCTGTTATATATAAAGCTGCTATGAACACAGTGGAGCATGTATCCTTATTGCATGCTGGGGAATCTTCTGGGTATATTCCCAGGAGTGGTATGGCTGGGTCCTCTGGAAGTATCACATCCAGTTTTCTGAGGAACCGCCATACTGATTTCCAGAGTGGTTGTACCAGCTTGCATTCCCACCAGCAGTGGAGGAGTGTTCCTCTTTCTCTACATCCTCGCCAACACCTGATGTCTTCTGAGTTTTTAATCTTAGCCATTCTGACTGGTGTGAGGTGAAATCTCAGGGTTGTTTTGATTTGCATTTCCCTAATGACTAATGATGTTGAACATTTTTTAAGGTGTTTCTCAGCCATCTGAATTTCTTCAGGTGAAAAGTCTCTGTTTAGTTCTGTACCCCATTTTTGGATAGGGTTATTTGGTTTTCTGGGGTCTAACCTCTTGAGTTCTTTGTATACATTGGATATTAGCCCTCTGTCGGATGTGGGGTTGGTGAAGATCTTTTCCCAATTTGTTGGTTGCCGATTTGTCCTTTTGACAGTGTCTTTTGCCTTACAGAAACTTTGTAATTTTATGAGGTCCCATTTGTCTATTCTTGCTCTTAGAGCATAAGCAATTGGTGTTCTGTTCAGGAATTTTTCCCCTGAGCCAATGTCCTCAAGGGTCTTCCCCAGTTTCTTTTCTATTAGTTTTAGTGTGTCTGGTTTTATGTGGAGGTCCTTGATCCACTTGGAGTTGAGCTTAGTGCAAGGAGATAAGAGTGGATCAATTCTCATTCTTCTGCATGTTGACCTCCAGTTGAGCCAGCACCATCTGTTGAAAAGGCTATCTTTTTTCCACTGGATGTTTTCAGCTCCTTTGTCGAAGATCAATAGGCCATAGATGTGCGGGTTCAATTCTGGGTCTTTAATCCTATTCCATTGATCCGCCTCCCTGTCACTGAACCAATACCATGCAGTTTTTAATACTAAAGCCACTGATTTCCTTTGTGTCACATAGTTTCAGATGTTAGTTACATTGTCATTTTCAGTTGTGAAATGTTTCGATTTTCTTCTAGGTCTCAGTCTTGACCCAATTTTCATGTAGTAGTGAGTTGCTCAGTTTCCATGAGTTTGTGTACTTTCTACTTTTTTCATTGTTACCAAGATCCAGCTTTAATTCTATGGTGATCAGCTAGGACTCATGGCAGTAGTTCTGTTTTCTTGTATCTGTTGAGACTTCCTTTGGTTCCTAATATTTGGTTAACTTTGGAGAAAGTTCCCTGAGTTACTGAAAAGACAGTATATTTTTTAGTGTTTGAGTGGAATGTCCTACAGATGTCTGATAGGTCCATTTGATTTATGATGTTTTTATTGCAACATTTTTTTTTTACCTGAATAACCCATCTATTGGTGAGGGTTAGGTGTTGAAGTAACCCACTATCACTGTGTGAGGGTCAATATATGATTTTAATTGTAGTAGTGTTTATTTAATGAACTTGGGTGGTCTTTTGTTTGGTACAGAAAAGCTTAGAATAGTAATATCCTCTTGGTGCATTTTTCCTTTGATGAGCATTTTGTGTCCCTTGCTATCTCTTCTCATTAGTGTTGGTTCAAAGTCTGTTTTTGTTTTTTGTTCTTTCTGATATTAAAACGGCTACACTAGCTTGCTTGTTGGGTTTATTTGCTTGGGATACCTTTTAAAGTCCTTTTACCTTGAAGGGATGTCTACCTTTGAATGTGAGGTGTGTTTCTTGGAATCGCAGAAAGATGACTCCTGTTTTCTAATCTAATCTGTTAGTCTGTGCCTGTTCACTGAGAAATGAAATCGTTGCTGTTGAAGTTATCAGTGAGTGGTGTTTATTGATTCCTGTTTTATTGTTCTTGTATTTCCCCTACCTTTTTGACTTATTCTTCTTCAATTATTTATTCCTTGTGTCCCCTTGCATGTGGTTAACCTTTTCACATTTGAGGTTTCCTTCTAGTGCCTTCTACAGCTGGGCTGATAGGCAGAATTTACTCAAATTTGTTTTTATAATGAGATGTTTTTCTTTCTCCCTCATTGTGGTTGATAGTTAGCTGGGTACAGTAGCCTGTATTGGCATCTGTAGTCTCTCAGAATTTGTGGACCACCCTTGCAGGCTGTTCCGAGTCTTCATTTAAAAATTACAGTTTATTCACAATGGGCCTGCTATTTATGTGACTTGGTCATTTTTCCCTTTCAGCTTTTACTATTCTTTCTTTGCTCTGTACTTTTAATGTCTTGATTATAATCTGTTGTGGAGATTTCTTTTCTGGTTCTGCCTATTTGCTGTTCTCTACCTTTTTAGTAGCTTAATATGTAACCTTTTCTTTAGATTGGAGAGATTTTTTTCTCTGATTTTGTTATAAATATTTTCTGGGGCTTTGACCTGTTTTTTTCTCCTTTCTTCCTTCCTATTATATTTAGGTTTGTTTTTTTCATAGTTTCCCAGATTTGTGCCTGATTTTTAAAAAAAGATTTAACATTTTCTTTATATTGAGATATCCATTTTTCTACATTGTCTTCAAGATCTGAAATAACCTCTTTCATATCTTATAATTTTTTGGTGAGGCTTACTTCTGAGATTTCATTTGACATCCTAAAATTTTCATTTCTAGTTTTATTTCAAGTTCTGTTTTCCTCAGAGATTCATTTCCTTGTTAAATTCTACTTTAATATCTTGAAGGGTTTTTATTATTTCATTTAATTTTTATGTCCACATGACCTTTATTAAATATTTATTCATATCCTTTTTGAGGCCCTTGAACATATTTACACTTGGTATTTGGTAGTCCTTCTCCTGTTCTTCAGTTAGGGATTTTTCTTGGTGCCTATTGCAATAGGATTGCCAGCCAAACTTCGGAATATTATGAATTTTTATGTCATTCATGTGGAAGAGTTATTCTCTCTATTTGCTTCCGAAGTGAGCACAGAGTACAGGTTTTTTAAAGAATTCTCTTATGATATTCTGAATTCCTTTGATGTCTGTTTTAAAGTTTCCATGTCCATTTCTATTTATTTGGGTCATCTTTTTCTTTTTTTGATTAGTTGTTCAAAGGCCTGCCAATAAATACAATTTATTGGTTTATCTTTAAGTAATTTATTTCTATATATATATAAACGAGAGATAACTCACCAGGGTGGTAGAGAATTATAATTTACTGAGCAATGCTATTTTTATTTTCTCAAGATTTATGAGAATTTAAATGTTCTATCTATAAAGTGCTCTTATTTTTTCCTTTAGTAGAGACAAATATTATCCAGATTCATTTATATCATGAAGCGGCACCCTTTTTATGTTCTTTCAAACACAGACTTGGATGGGAATGGAAAGAAATGCCTATTCTCACTGTAATGTTTTCAACAGTTTTTTTTCAACTAAGCTGTCAAAGTCTAAAAAAGAAAGCACATATGTGCATACTGTACGTGATTAAGAACAGCTATTTCAGCAGAGAGCACGTCATGTACAGCAGACAGAGGAGACAATTACAGCATCTGATAGGTAGCAGTTAGGTGATGGGTAGCAAGCTATTATTCTGAAAATAGCTGCATGTGTATCTTGCTGCCTTAACATAATGTGAGCAACTTGCCACCTGACTCTTTTGTATAGCCACACAGCTCGATGAATAAATAATACAACAAACATGACTCTAGATATAGTACATACCCAAACAGTTACGTGGCTCCCACCTTAAACCTCATGCCCTTGACAGCTCCTTAGGGTAAAGCTTTCATTGTGGACTCTGGGTTCCAGGATCTTTCCTAGATGTCAGTGGGGTCCCTTGCTTCCATACCAGGGTGTTTGTAGGAATCTGGAAACGATGTGTGGGGGCGGTCACTTTTACTCCTGAACAATGTTAATTTAATGTGAGTCATGCATGCTTTCAATGAGCATTAAACTTCATGGCCACATGTGCCTGTTTTTAAATGTAAATGAGAGAACTGACGTCATAAACAAAAACAACCAAGCTGGGTGGTGGTGTTGCACGCCTGTAATCCCAGCACTCTGGGAGGCAGAGGCAGGTGGATTTCTGAGTTTGAGGCCAGCCTGGTTTACAGAGTGAGTTCCAGGACAGCCAGGGCTACACAGAGAAACCCTGTCTCAGAAAAAAAAACCCACTCTAAGGAATGACAGTTAAACAGAACTGTGAATCTTTATAGGCTTTGACAGTTTAAAAATATGGATAATGTTAGCCTCTATGACCAAGAGGTTCTTTTAACTCTTCGCCTCCTGCCATCTGAGGAGAAGACACACAGGGTGCTGAATTATTCCAATTGAACACATTTGATTCAATTAACTAAAATCGATATATTCTCACATACTTCAGAGTAATTCCTAAAATCTCCCCCCCCCACCAAAGAGCTTTAAGTAGATTCTTTGAGTTGAAATTCATGCAAGGACTTGCAGAACACTGAAGAATACCCGAGGAATAAAAATGACATGAAATGCTACTTTTAAATTTGGAGATAATGATGACTTTCTCAAATGTGAGCCAAACCACTCACCACAGGCTAAGGATGTGTTCAGGGTTAGAGATGCTCTTGGCATTTCAGTCCCTCCGTCTCTCCTAACTGAGGACGTGCTTTGTCGGTCTAGGTACCACTGGGCTGTGTTTTCATGCAGAAAACATACTTCCAGGTCCCCCTTCCCTTCTCTTCATCTTGGCAGAGAAAAGAGGAAGTGCACTTGACAAGCTGATTTGCTTCAATTTTCTTCACCATTCTCAGAGAATTCTCAGAGAAGCATCACATTAGGTCCCAGCATTCCCATTTTCTTGTGTTCAGTCATGTCATTAGTGATTTAGGCCAGCACCCAGATAGCCTTTAGCTCTCTCTATTGGTTTAGCTTTTTTTGGTATGTGGTGGTACATAACATGAAAAGATGTTTGTTATCATCAGCTGTCATGGGAACGAAAGTGAACAGCAGTGAGCGATCACTGAATATCTATTAAAATGGTTATGATGGTACTGAAGACCATGAAACATCTCATGTAGTTCTCATGCAAATTAAAAGAAAAAGGGTTGGGTCTCTGTCTCCCACAAATGAAAATTTATATTCACACAAATCCTGTATGTGAGAATTTATAGTGATATTATCGATAGTTGTAAAAAAAAATAGACCAACTAAACCTGTGGTAGATCACAGTTATAGAGTAACAGATAACAGTTACTTAACCCACAGTACCCAATGGGGACACATAACAGTTACTATTGCTACAGAACATACCTTCTGTTCAGAAAGGAGAACATCGATTCTCCTAATAGGGCCAGGATGCCATGATGGTCAAAGTCTCTGGCAGAAGCATGGCCTTTTAGAGAACATGGAGATAAAGGAGAAAGGAGAGATAAAAGAGGAAGGGAGGGAGGGAAGAAGGGAAGAGAGAGAGAGAGAGAGAGAGAGAGAGAGAGAGAGAGAGAGATGCAAGTGTGGGAGAGAGGACTTATAACTGGGGTATTAGCACCCCTTTTTATAGTGTTAGAACTTAATGATTCATACCAGATAATTTATAAAGAATAGGGATGAACTTAACCCATGATTCCAAAGGGGAGAAGACATGATAAAGGCACTTTGCCTACATTAAAATATATTGAAGGGCATCTTATGGAGAGACAGGGTAAATCTGTCAAACTGTACTCTAGTTTGTATTAAAGTTGCTTCTGCAGTAATAAACTAGTAGCGTACTAGTTTATTAATCTATTGATTGCATCTCAGAAGCCCTAGATCTCAAAACTGTTGCACTGGTGGGCGCATTTCTAACATATGAACATTTTGGAACTAATTTAAATTATAGTATTACCGAAGGGATGCTATTACACTGGGATTTCAATATTTACAAACAATATACAATGCGCATGTTGACAATTTATCTGTTAAGAGATAAAGATAATTCACCACAAACACTTGCTGAAGGACCACCTCTTTCTGGATTGTCAATAGAAGTTTAAGCCTCTCAGGATGGTGTTCTAAATGAAGCCTGCATTTATTCATGTATGTATGTATGTATGTATTTACTTATTTATTTTAGAGTTAGTTTTTTAAAAATTTTCTCGCAAATGTTATACCCTTTCCTGTTCCCCCTCCCAGAAAACCCTCAACTCATCCTCCTACCCCCTGTCTCCAAGAAGATGATGCCCCTCTACCCAACCCACTCCCCCCTCCCCAATTTCCCCATGCTGGGTAATCAATCTAGCCTTCATAGGACCAAGGACCTCTCCTCCCATCCATGCCCGACAAGGCATTCCTCTGCCACAATTGTGGCTGGAACCATGTGTATCCCTTGGTTGATGGCTTACTCCCTGGGAGCCCTGGGGAGTTTGGTTGGCTGGCATCTTCATTCTTCCCATGGGGCTGCAAATGCCTTCAGCTCCTCCAGTCCTCCCTCCAACTCCTCCACTGGGGACCCCATGCTCAGTCCAATGGTTGGCGGCTAGCATCTGCCTCTGTATCTCTAAGACTCTGAAGCCTGCATTTATAAACCAAAACTTGCTTAGAGTTTCTTTGACTTTTAATTTACCTGGATTCCAAAGTTCACTGTACTCAAATTGCTGGGGACTGAGGACTTCTTTGACATTGTTTGCAGAAAGAAATTGAGACCTGCTGTGGAATGTCTTGGCCATTACAAATATTGGCAGAATTTGGGGTAATTGAGACACCACATTCACAGCACAAGATGTGTCCAGGTCCAGAATTAATAGATTCCGCCATATATTTTCATTCTTTTATCTATAGCATATGTACACATCTATAGGCACAGCCTGTAGAATATGGTGATGTGCAAGGAAAACTTTTAGATTAGGTATCCCCAAGGGTCCTTTCTAATGCTTCCGCTGTCCTTTGTCACAAGGAAGATCTCACAATAAGACCATGTTTTTCAGTTTTGAGGAATCTCTACATGGATTTATGTAATATACATAAGTTTAAAATCCAACTAGTAGTGAATAAGGAGACCTATTTCCATTTCGTTTATTATTATTATTATTGATTCTGTGTGTGCCTGTGTGTGTGTGTGTGTGTGTGTATGTGTGTGTGTGTGTGTGTGTGTGTGTGTGTGTGTGTGTTTGCATCTATATGTATTTCTTGTGCTTTTTCTTTGGTTCTTTTTCTTGTTTTGTCATATTCTGATTTGCCCGTTTTTGATTTAACTTATTTTATTTTTTTTTTATTCCTTATATGATTGTCTGTTTTCTAAGGGTAGACAGAAAAGGTGTGAATCCAAATGGGAGGAAGGAGCTGTGAGGAGCAGGGGCAGAGGAGGCCATAATCACAATATGCTGCATGAAAAAAATCTATTTTCAACAAAAGGGGAAAATATATTTGCCATGAAACTTTTCTTTTATATAGCAAAGTATAGCACAATTAAAAATTTAAGACTGGAGATAATTTTGTGTCGATTAAATTTTTGTTTGTCTCTCCTCATTAGTATATGATTATCATATTTTTCAGATAGATGGTTGAAGCAGCCAACAGTGCTCACAGTAGTGGCTTGATACCCCTGGATCCTGGGTACCTGCCCTGGAAAACAGACGTTCTGCAAACCAGGCCAGGTAACCAGACTTACTTGTTCCATTGTACTAGTTCATCTTTATATCCACCTGATATTTAATTTTTTTCTCAGAATTAATGTCACTTTGCGTTAAAATAGCTAATGAATATTCTGGTATACTGTGCGTAGATGCTGCTCAGTCACAAAAGCTTTGCATATACTTAAAACAAACAAACCCGGGACACATAATGGCTCTCTTAGTCACTGCTTAGAGCTAGCTCTGGTAGATTCTCTTTGGCAAGGCATTTTGTAAACCCTTGGGGCAGGTCACCGTTGTGTTTTCCCAGAACTCCTTCATTTTAACTTATTACGCAATTCATTTAGTTTGTCTTGCATGACTTACTTTCATTTCTCTTCTGCACTAGATTCTGAGTTCCTGGAAGAAAAATGTGTGTTCTTGAGAGCACACCCAGCTCGATTTTGGTACATACTAAACACTCAAAAACTGTGGGTTCTATTTGGGTAATTGTGAGTAATTTTATTTTCAAAACATTCACGCTTGAAGGGCACTTATTTTATCAAAATGATTGTTCTGCAGACGATGGTGAGTTGAGCCAGAGGGAATAAAAAGCTTTAGGCACAGCATTTCATTTGGGCTTTATTGGTTCAGCAAGGCACCGCAGAATGCATAGGATCACGTTTGCCACTGGAGTGTGGGATCTCTACTTCATGTGTGCATCCTAGCGACATGATAATGGAAGAGTAACATGAACTGTAACCTCTGACCAAAGGGGGTTGGTCTATGAAGCATTTTGCTGAGTATGGGTATGACACTTCAGATAAAAACATATGATCATTACCATTGTAGGTCTCCCTTTCCTGACATCTTTCTAATAATGAGCCAAGAGTCCATAAAGGATATATGTTTTTAAAAAAATACTAAAAATTGTTTGTATACAAAGTGTTTGCCAGCAAAACCAAAAGCAAATAGCAAGCTAAGGAGTTCCAGCCAGAATAACTGCCCTTCTTGAGTTTTTAAAAAGAAGTATTTATTCATTTACCTGGGTTTTGGTAGCAATTGTTACAGCAGGAGACAAGGCTGAAAGGAGAGTGAAAGAAGTTCAGAGGAGCATTTATTGGTTACGACAGTGAAGATTACTGCCGGAAGATAACCAACTCTACAAGACAGGTTCAAGAAGCAGATGGAGGACTACGTTAAAAAAAAAAATCAGCACTTTTGCTTTTAAGTCAGTCACTCTTCCAGCCAGTGTCTAGGTGATAGGGAAAGCTTTCACTCTAAGATTGATATTGGTTTGCTTGTTCACTCTGTTAACCATGATTGGCACTCAATGAACAAGCAAAATTAGCAGTTGGTGTTTATTAGGGTTCAACTGTGAAATGCGCTCTAGAGGTCATGTTTAGAGTGCTTGGGCCATCATTGGTGGTGCTTGTTTGAGAGGGTGGGGTCTTCAGGAGGTGGAAGCAGGTCCCTGAGGGTATGCCTTTGAAGGTGTTATTGCTACTGTCTTCTTTCTGGTCCAGTCAGTAATGAAATCTTTTCAACAAGCTGCTACTGGCATAGGAGGTGCTCTCTACTTTCCCCAGAATGATGGACAATACCCCCCTGAACCCATTTATCCAAACAAACTTGCTCTCTTAAGGAAAGTAACTACAGAGTTGGAAATGATTGGCATCAACTCACATTCAAACCCTCATTCAACATATGCCAATTACCCAAGGGTCGGGGAAGAGCCAGTGTAGATGATCATCCTCCGCAGCCAATTACTCTAAGCTCAACTACTGAGGGCTGTAGCATATGTACTTTCCCAAGACTCACAACATAAATAACAGTATGAAGCAGTCTCCCTAAATGGCAGGAACCCGGAGTCACCAGGTATCTCCCTGAAGACTTTTTCTAGGGCACTCTATAAATGAGTGTCATGGTTATAATCAACTTGGTCTTGGATAAATAGCATCTACTATATTTCACTATACTCTGTTGTCGAATATATCAAAAAGTAATTTTTGATGCAAACACACAGTTCACCATCCAGTCCCATAATAGGACACATATGGTGACCAGATCAGTAGAAAACAAGTTCTGTGATGCTAAGGATCAAAGCTTAGGCCTCCAAATACCAATGAGCCACACCCAAGCCCACAGAAATTATGATGTTATTCTTAGGATAGGAATATTATTTTTTGAATGTTATGAATATAAGTATGACCCTCTATCTTGTTATCCCTTTTCCTCCTCTCCCCTTCTCAAGATTCTTTTTACTCTACATATAATTATATTGTAGAAATGAAGGGAAATTATTTGTTATACTTTTCCATTTTTCCCTCCTCTCTAAAGCCATTTGTTCTGCCAACTTCTAACAAAGAAGGGAGGCTTGAGCTTAGTAGGTTTTCTCATTTGTGTCCATAGCAGCCCTGATGTCTGGGGATTGGAGTGCAGACACGGAAAGTCTGTATGCTGATCATTGTCACAACAAATGGCCAAGTAGAGCATAGAGAAGGTGTTGGGAAATCTTGATCTAGACCAAGAGGGGAAGACTTCCATGAACATGGGCAGGGCTCTTCCATGTTGCAGGTAGCCAAAATTGTGGATGCCAGTATTGGCTATTTAAAACAAGGTCCTGTGAGAATTTGGAAAGTTTTATCTTATAACATGCAAAACAATATTAGTGTTCATGTGAACTCCAATAAGGGAAATGAAGCTGGGTTATCTGTCCGTTTTGTGTGAAAGAAAAATAACTCCTGTTTTGTGTGTATTGCATCTACCAGACACACCAGTCTTTCTATTGGAAGGTGCAACATTGTACAGGCAGTTGTGACAGATGTACTTATAGAATGACTTTTATCACACATTTAGACTTTATGTATGTATGTATGTATGCATGCATCTATTTATCTATCTATCTATCTATCTATCTATCTATCTATCTATCTATCTATCTATCTATCTGATGTAGATTGGTGTTTTTCTAGCTATGTGTGTCTGTGCGAGAGTGCTGGATCCCCTGGAACTGGAGTTAGTTAGTTGTGAGTTGTCATATGGGTGCTGGGTACTGAACCCTGGTCCTCTGGAAGAAGAGCCAGTGCTCTTAGCCACTGTGCCATATCTCCAGCCCCTATAATTGATTCTCTTTGACCTTATGGATACTAGTCGAGCAATTATAATATATGTTGAGTAAACTGATCATGCTTAAAAGTCAGAAGAGTGTTCTACTCTGAACAAGTTGAGAACAAGTGAGATGCAGCATGCCTTTGAGTTGTATTTTGTGAAAACAGAAGTCCCTGTGATTTCCTCTTGTCCTTCAGTCATTTATGTTTTTAGGGTACAGGGGCATTTTCAGTCACGCGATTACTACTGTTTACCTGAGGACTGCCTATTAGGAAAGTATTTTCTCACTAGGCTGTGACCCCTGATTGTGACTGCAGAGCAACAACGTGTTGAACACACAATGTCCCCCCTTCAAAATCTCTTGAGAAAGGTGAAGTCTGTAGAAACACAAGCCCTCATATTTCATATTTTCCCAGATGTGTTATCTGCAAGAACAGACCATGAAATTAGTTCAGTGCTTTTTCTTACGACATCAACTATAACAGCTGTTCCTTCAACTCTCAACTTCTAGCAGAACCATGCTTTAACTTAACAATTCTGAGTGAGTCTGTTGCCTGCTGTATTCAGGTTCTTAGGCTTGCTGCTCCCTCCTGCCAGTGCCTCCCGCCGCACTCTCTTAGGCCTACTTTTCACTTTTCAGGGACCATCCCAGTTCCTTCCGCCTCCTCTTCTGCACACATCACTAAGGACATTGTTCCTTCTACACGCCCCATGTTGGCCATCACATTTTTAGTTTCTACTTTTGTGCTGCCCAGGCAGGGTCATGTTCTTCTATACATTGTACTTCTTTATTTTTCCCTTTATTTCTAAATTTGTCTCATTTAGCTTCCTTTCTCCTTCGTTTATAATTGCTTGCTGAAGTCTTTAAGGAAAAAATAATTAATTTAAAAATTTCTGGGACTATGAATGATTTGTGTGTTGGGTAGTGTGAGACGTTTATGTACATCTAGGTTGACTCCCCTTGATTCAGTGAAGCAGACAGAGTCCTGGATGAGTTGAAACTGGTATGAGCTTCTGTGGCCACTCCTGTTAACTTGACAGGGCTAGAGTCAGCAGAGAGATAGGCCTCTTGGCATTTCTTCTGGGAATTATCATGGTTAGACTCATTGAGGGGGAAAGACCTGCCCACTGTGGGTGGCAACATTCCCTGAGAAGGAGGATCCTGAGCCACAGAAGCTGAAGAAGTTGCCCACCAAGTGAATTGTTTTCTAACTATGGATGCATTTGAGCAGGTGTTTCAACCACCTGCTGACTTCCCTGGCATGAAGGGCTGTACTCTAGATCGTGAGCTCTAACAAACCTTCCCTTCCTTAAGTTGTTTTTATTATTCAAATGAGAGATTGCTGGCACCAGTGCATCCACTGAGCCCTGGGACAAAGTTTAGTTTAGTGCTGTTTCCCCTGAGAAGCTTCGGTGATTGCGTTCTTTGGATATTCTCTATAACCCAGTATCTTTATTATCTGTCATTACAAAACTTTTCTGATTTGAGGTGAACAAGTGCTGTTATGTAAAGTGATGCTGAATAGTGTTAATCCTGTCAACCCTTGCTTTTCTGATATAGGTGAGGTTTAAAATTGTGCAGCAGTGATTCATTGAGCCCAAATGGGTGGCATAAATTGACCTTTGTCAGAAACTACTCAGGAGAGCTGATTAATCGAAGGCTGGCTGTCTTCATCTGAAGTCTCCATATATGGAAGAAATACATACCATTTCTCTCAAAGTTAAATGCCATTTAGCAGAGGAAAAGGAAAACATAGTTTATATTGAAGAGCTTGCTTTGAAGACGGGCCCACAGAAGATGGGAGTGACACTTTGGCAATGAACTGACTCATGCTTCCAGCCCTAAGAGCTATTAGTCTTCCATTTTCAGAAAGCTGTTAACATTGTCAAAGAAATTCAGCATCATTACGCATGTTGGATAATGCAGTTGAAGAAGAGGATAACTCATTGGGAATATCCTGTTGCTGTCATCGGATCTAGAAACTTGCCTCACGTTCATCATTATGCATCAGGCATCTTTTCTAGTCCACAGTGGCCCTGGGGCTGAGGGCTCACCACCTGCCAGATATAAAGCTGAATCTACCATGGTTTGTTTGTTTGATTTTTGTTTTTGCTCTGCTTAGATCTTACCAATAAACCCCAGATTTACAATCAACCACACTCTGGGGTACCTTTTCTCTGATGAAATCTTTTTGTTCTTTTTGTTTGGCTAAACCTTTCCATTGTGACAGTTCTATTTTAGACAGATGGTCAGTAGTCTCAAAGAGCCTCAGCTCTTTCCAAATACTTGCCTTAACCTCCTATGGCCTGTCACAGTTACCAAGGGTCGGTCATCTATTCATATCACACTCATCTCTGGGTCAGGTCAAGGGAATCTTCGGGTTGTTCATTCTTGGGTCAACTGCTTTGGATGGTTTTCTCTTCTTCATCTAAGATTCTCACTATCCATGAACATGACTTGTACCTTCTGTCATGCCATGTCATTCTACCTTAAATACTTAGGACATGTGTTTATTGAAATGCCGGGCATGGTGGGGCACGCCTTTAATCCCAGTACTTGGGAGGCAGAGGCAGGTGGATTTCTGAGTTCGAGGCCAGCCTGGTCTACAGAGTGAGTTCCAGGACAGCCAGGGCTACACAGAGAAACCCTGTCTCAAAAAAAAAAAACCAAAAAAGGAAGAAATATATATTCATATTGTCATATGTAACTGGTTATTATATTTTATTTTTATGATTTGGCTCTCAGGATTAACCTTAGCTCATGTACCATTCCCGAAACTATTTCAAAACCTTCCTTGCAGGACCCAATGACTCAACCTCTTTCTTCTGCACTACTCTAAACAAATGATTTGTACTTGATATGTATCTGCTTGGCATAATTATTTAGATTCCCAGTCACTTAGATTCAGTATGTGAACAAGCTCTTCTGACTCATCTTCCTAAATCAACAACGTTCTTCCTTTTACATCCTCTTCTCATTAAGTCACATCTGTAATTTAGCAAAGTATTTAGAATTGTAACCAAGAAGGTCTGTCTACAGACAACTCATTTGCCTATTAGAGAAGTCCAAGTCCTGGACTTGGAAGATGATTCTAAGGGTATGAGACTTTGCAAAAGAAACATAAGAACCTGAGTTAAAATTTCTATTACTCACCTTTGGAATGTAAACAAAGAATATAGAATAAAAAAATGAAATTCTGCTGGCTGAGACCCCTCCTAGACCAGTTTAGGTCTTGCTGTTATACAGTATATTAAAATGCTGTTGCATTCATGGTTGCTGTCTGTTTTCTACTTGTAGACTAAGCCTCAATTTAGTAGGGTCTGGATCTGTTGAGTTTACCTGCATAGTTTAAAAATATTCATAGGGCTGGAGAGATGGCTAAGTTATGTGAGAAATATTGAGGACAGGTCAAGCTTAAAAGAAGAAGGAATTGAAAAACTCAGTATTAAAAACTCAGTATTTAGCCCAAAGCTGATAAGGGTATAAGAGAAATTAGTTTCTCACCTTAGTTATAAAAACATACAGTTTGGGATCCTAATAAAAGTAGGCCATTTTTTTAAAGAAAGTTCCGGAATAAAGATGATATAAAACAGAAGCAAATTGCTGTGTCTGCAGCCATAAGTCATTCTCACAGAACATCTGCTAGTGTGACATTTTATAGCTATCTTATTATATTTTGTTAAGTAAATTGTTTTATGTTTTTGCTGCTTGGGTTTCAGACTTTGGCTACTTAGAGAACTGACTTTACAAAGCTAAGATTCAATTAAGTAATTGTTTAATTTAAGCATTTATTTAAATATTGATCTCTGTTAAAGTCTTTTAAATGACTTTTCTGCAAGTAATTATATTGAAGTGATTTTTAGCAAACAACGCTCAATGTATCTGTGACTAAAATGTGGCTAGCTCGGTATGTACAATACAGATTTTACGGAGTTAAATTCATATAAGGCGTTCAAAATAACGAACAAGTACCGTTGGCCGATACAAGGTCTTCTCAGCAGCTATGCATGACTGAGGAGCGATAATGGTAGGGTTGCCCCCAACTTTCCTGAGCAATGGGTACAATGGACCAGGCCAGAGTCCCATTTCCTCTCGTCCCAGCGCCAGGCTGAAAAGCTTACTGCACTCCATTGAGGTTAAAAAAAATACAAGAAAAACCCTTTCTAGCAACCCAGTTGAGGAAGAGACAATGCATTCTAGATGCAATCTGCATTAAGTAGAGGTATAAGAAAATTCCTTCCACACACACCAATGTGCCAAGCCACGCTCTTTTAAAGGAACAACTTATGGACTATTTCCTTCTATACTGTATTACTTACTCTTGAAACTCATGTTTCTGAACCAACCACCAAATGGTTGATCAACAGTGTCATCAAAGAGTTTTGTTCGGTGCCAAGGGGAGGGTTTACCAGAATTGTGGGTTTATAAGTGAGTCCTCAATTCACCGAGCCTGTCTTTATTCCAGTGCCACACTGTTTCATTATTATAGCTATGTAATATAACTTGAAATCTGGAATGATTAGACCTCCAGTGATTTTGTTGTTGTTCAGTAATATTTTGGCTACGCCACATATTTCATAATCCCACATAAAATTGAGTATTTACCTTTTTCAATTTCTGAGGATAATTGCATCAGGATTTTGATGTAGAATGCATTGAAAGTGAAATGTTTGGTAAACATTAAACCTGACCATTCATGAGTGTGATAGATCCTTCCATGTTATGGTAATTTCTTTTTCAAGTGTTCTGAAGTTTTTGTTGTATAAACTGTTTTGCTTCTTTAGTTAGATGTATTCCAAGATTTATTTTTTAAGCGACTGGGATGGTATTCTTTCTTATTTTTTTTCTAAACGGGTTCTTACTTGTATATACGAAAGCTATTGGTTTTGAGGGTTAATTTTGTACCCTGTTACATTGCTGATACATTGTATTTACCAGATGTAGCACTTTTCTGGTTTTTCAAGCTCTGTCATATAAAGAATGGTATCATTTGCAAATAAAGATTCTTCTACTTCGACTTCTTCCTTTCCTGCTTGTGTCTCACTTATTTCCTTAATATGTCTTATTGCCTGGCTAAGACTTTATATATTGTGTTGAACAGCAATGGGGAGAGTGGACAGTCTTGTCTTGTTTCTGATTTTAGTGGAAATATTTTGAGCTTTTCTCCAGTTAAGATGACTTTGGCTGTAGGCTTTCTGTGTATTACTTTTAATATATTGAGTCATGTCTCCTGTATCTCTAGTCTCTCCAGGGCTTTTCTCATGAATGGATGTTAGATTTTAAACAAAAGCCTTTTGTGTATTTAATGATAAAAATCATGCTATTTCTTTCCTTTAGTCTATATGTGTGGTGAATCACACATTGATTTATGTGAGTTGAACTATCCCTGCATCTTTGGGATGGAGCAGACTCGATCACTTCAGATAATCATTTGATGTGTACTTGCATACAGTTTGCAAATGTTGTAAGTAAAATTTTTGTGTCTGTGTTCATCAGAGATAATGGTCTATAATTTTATTTTGTTGTTGGTTCATTAGATCGTTTTATTATGAGTGATACTGATTTCATAAAAAGAATTTATAAAGGTTCCTTTCTGTATTTTGCAGAAAAGTTTGAGCCATGTTGATCGATTACATCTTCTTTGGAATCCTGATACTGTCCCTGGCCACATTTTATTGGGAGATTTTAAATTACTACTTCTTTCTCACTGAGTGTTATAGGTCTCTTTAAATTATTTACTTTATCTTGATTTAACCTTAGTGGGTTGTCTCTGTCAATAAATCTACCCATTTCTTTTAGGTTTTATAATTTGGTGGAATACAGATTTTGAAAGTACGTTCTTATTATTCTCTGAATTTCTTCTAGCTGTAACTTTGGATTGCCTCTTTCCTTTGTTTAGTTTGGCTAAAGTTTGTATGTAATAACATGTAATGAGACCACGAATTTGAAGGGGGGGAGTATGTGGAGTTCTTGAGGGGAGGAGAAGGAGGGAGGAAATGTCGTAAATATATTGTAATCTCCCAAATTTAAAGAGGTAGGTGCTTATAGATGGAAGCCTGGCATGGCTGTCCTCTGAGAGACCCTACAGCAGCTGACTGAGACAGATGTAGATATTTACACCCAACCATTGAACTGAAGTCAGGGACCCCTGTGGTTGAATTAGGGGAAGAATAGAAGAAGCTGAAGGGGAGAGCGACCAGCCTTCTCAACTAACCCAGACCCTAGGGAGCTCCTAGAGTCTGAGCCACCAACCAGGAGCATACACGGGAGGCTCCTGGCACATATAGAGCAGAGGTCTGCCTGGTCTGGCCTCAGTGGGAGAAGATGAGCTTAATCCTTGACAGACTTGAGACCCTAGGGAAAGGGGAGGCTTGGTGGAGGAGGGGAAGGGAGCACCCTCTCAGAGGCAAGGAGGAGGAATGGGATGAGGAACTGTGAGGGGGGAGAGGGAGGGGGTAACGACTGGAATGTAAATAAATAAGATAATGAAAATGAAAAAATTTAAAAAAGATTAAAAAAGATATCGCAACCAGGACACAGCTGGAAAGGCCCAGGCTCTGTGGGACATCCCCGCCCTCGGGTGAGCACCTAAGCTGCGTTCTGCAACCAGCTCGCCGGCCCCTAGACCAGCGGTGTAGCGGCGGGCCTCCATATTGCAACCAGGACACAGCTGGAAAGGCCCAGGTAAACACCCCTTCCAGGGCTACACTCACGGGGGTATCTGCTAGGGTCTCGGAGCCAAGCAGGCGGAGTCCCGCCTAGGCTCTGTGGGACATCCCTGAGCCCTCTGGCGAGCACCAAGGCTGCGTTCTGCAACCAGCTCGCCGACCCCTGGACCAGCGGTGTAGCGGCGGGCCTCCATATTGCAACCAGGACACAGCTGGAAAGGCCCAGGCTCTGTGGGACATCCCCGCCCTCTGGTGAGCACCTAGGCTGCGTTCTGCAACCAGCTCGCCGGCCCCTAGACCAGCGGTGTAGCGGCAGGCCTCTATATCGCAACCAGGACACAGCTGGAAAGGCCCAGGCTTTGTGGGACATTCCCGTGCCCTCTGGCGAGCACCGAGGCTGCATTCTGCAACCAGCTCGCCGGCCCCTGGACCAGTGGTAGCAACGGGCCTCCATATTGCAACCAGGACATAGCTGGAAAGGCCCAGGTAAACACCCCTTCCAGGGCTACACTCACGGGGGTATCTGCTAGGGTCTTGGAGCCAAGCAGGCAGAGTCCCGCCTAGGCTCTGTGGGACATCCCCGAGCCCTCTGGCGAGCACCAAGGCTGCATTCTGCAACCAGCTCGCCGCCCCCTGGACCAGCAGTAGCGGCGGGCCTCCATATTGCAACCAGGACACAGCTGGAAAGGCCCAGGCTCTGTGGGACATCCCCGCCCTTGGGTGAGCACCTAAGCTGCGTTCTGCAACCAGCTCACCGGCCCCTAGACCAGCGGTGTAGCGGCAGGCCTCTATATCGCAACCAGGACACAGCTGGAAAGGCCCAGGCTTTGTGGGACATTCCCGTGCCCTCTGGCGAGCACCGAGGCTGCATTCTGCAACCAGCTCGCTGGCCCCTGGACCAGTGGTAGCAACGGGCCTCCATATTGCAACCAGGACATAGCTGGAAAGGCCCAGGTAAACACCCTTCCAGGGCTACCCTCACGGGGGATCTGCTAGGCTCTCGGAGTTCCTTGCAACCAGGACACAGCTGGAGAAGCCCAGGTAGACAGACTCCAACAGGGGCTACAATCGCATGGGTGGCAGCCAGCTTATGATCCCTTAAAGCAGCAGTCACACATATTCACCAATAGAGAAACAACAGGTGAGCCCAGCCTCACAGGAGATTCAAACACCAGCCACTGACAACAAGGCCAACTAAAACCAGAAATAACCAGATGGCAAAAGGAAAAAGAAGGAACGTTAATAACAAAAATCAAGGCAACATGACAGCATCTGAACCCAGTTCTCCAACAACAGGAATCCCTGGATACCCTAAAACACCAGAAAAACAAGACTTGGATATAAAATCACTGGTCAGGATGCTGGTAGCTGAACACATAGAAAAATCTCGTAAAGAAATAGAGGAGAAAATGGATCAAAAGTTAGAAGCCTTTACGAGGCAAATACAAAAATCACTTCAAGAAATGCAGGAGAAGATGGATCAAAGAGAAGAAGACAATAAGGAAGAAAGACAAAAGTCACTTAAAGAACTACAGAAGAACGTGGGCCAACAAGTAGAAGCTATGAAAGAGGAAGCACAAAAATCTATTAAAGAAATTCATGAAAACACAATCAAGCAAGCGAAAGATCTGAGCACATCCATCCAGATACTAAAAACAGAAGTAGAAACAACTAAGAAATCACAGAGGGAGACAACATTGGA
The DNA here is from genome assembly GCA_964023405.1 of Apodemus agrarius. Lineage (NCBI taxonomy): Eukaryota > Metazoa > Chordata > Mammalia > Rodentia > Muridae > Apodemus > Apodemus agrarius. The sequence continues at coordinate 14,076,441 of OZ030022.1, read as the reverse complement.
GATAGAAAACCTGGGGAAGAAATCAGGGGCCATAGACGCAAGTATCAACAATAGAATACAAGAGATAGAAGACAGAATCTCAGAAGCCGAAGATACCATAGGAACCATTGATTCAACAGTCAAAGAAAATACTAAATGCAAAAAGGTGGTAACCCAAAACATCCAGGAAATCCAAGACACTATGAGAAGACCAAACCTAAGGATTATAGGTATAGACGAGAGTGAAGATTTACAAGTTAAAGGGCCAGCTAATATCTTCTATAAAATTATGGAAGAAAACTTCCCCAACCTAAGGAGAGAGATGCCCATGAATATACAAGAAGCCTATAGAACCCCAAACAGACTGGACCAGAACAGAAATACATCCCGTCACATAATAATCAAAACTCCAAATGTAATAAACAAAGAAAGAATACTAAAGGCAGCAAGAGAAAAAGGCCAAGTAACATATAAAGGAAAACCTATCAGAATAACACCAGACTTCTCACCTGAGACCATGAAAGCTAGAAGATCCTGGGCAGATATCATGCAAACTCTAAGAGAACACAAACTTCAGCCAAAACTACTTTACCCAGCAAAACTCTCAATTGCCATTGATGGAGACATCAAGGTATTCCATGACAAAACCAAATTTGCAAGATATCTCTCCACAAATCCAGCCCTACAAAGGATAATAGGGGGAAAACACCAAGACAAGGACGGAAACTACACCCGGGAAGAAGCAAGATAGAAACCTCCTCTCATCAAACCCAAAAGAAGATAACCTCTCGAATATAAAAAATAAATAAGATAAATAAATATAATTTCAAAAATGTCTGGAGGTAATAATTACTATTCCTTAATATCTCTTAACGTCAATGGACTCAATTCCCCAATAAAAAGACATAGATTAACAGACTGGATACGGAAACAGGACCCTACATTTTGCTGCATACAGGAAACACATCTCAGTGTTAAAGACAAACACTACCTTAGAGTAAAAGGCTGGAGGACAATTTTACAAGCAAATGGTCTCAGGAAACAAGCTGGAGTAGCCATTCTAATATCAGATAAAATTGACTTTCAACCTAAAATCATCCAAAGAGACTCAGAAGGTCACTTCTTGCTGGCCAAAGGGAAAATCCACCAGGAAGAGCTCTCAATACTGAACATCTATGCTCCAAATGCAAGGGCACCCTCCTTCGTAAAAGAAACCTTACTAAAGCTTAAAGCACACATTACACCTAACACAATAATTGTGGGTGACTTCAACACCCCACTCTCCTCAATGGACCGATCAGGAAAGCAGAAACTAAACAGGGACACAGTGAAACTAATTGAAACTCTGGACCAATTGGATTTAACAGATATATATAGAACATTTCATCCTAAAGCTAAAGAATATACCTTTTTCTCAGCACCGCATGGTACCTTCTCCAAAATAGACCATATAATTGGTCACAAGACAGATGTCAACAAATACAAGAAGATCGAGCTAATCCCATGCCTCTTATCAGATCACCATGGAGTAAGAGTGGTCTTCAATAGCAACAAAAACAACAGAAAACCCACATACACATGGAAACTGAACAATACTCTACTCAATGACACCTTGGTCAAGGAAGAAATAAAGAAAGAAATCAAAGACTTTTTAGAATTCAATGAAAATGAAGGTACAACCTACCCAAATCTATGGGACACAATGAAAGCAGTGCTAAGAGGAAAACTCATAGCTCTAAGTGCATCCAAAAAGAAACTGGAGAGAGCATACACTAGCAGCTTAACGGCACACCTTAAAGCCCTGGAAGAAAAACAAGTTAATTCACCCAGGAGGAGTAGAAGACATGAAATCATCAAACTCAGGGCTGAAATCAATCAAATAGAAACAAAGAGAACCATACAAAGAATCAACAAGACCAGGAGCTGGTTCTTTGAGAAAATCAACAAGATAGATAAACCCTTAGCCAGACTAACCAAAGGACACAGAGACAGTATACAAATTAACAAAATTAGAAATGAAAAGGGAGACATAACAACAGAAACTGAGGAAATTCAAAAGATCATCAGATCCTACTACAAAGGTCTATACTCAAAACAACTGGAGAATCTGGAGGAAATGGACGATTTCCTAGACAGATACCAAATACCAAAATTAAATCAGCATCAAGTAGACCAGCTAAATAGTCCCATAACCCCTAAAGAAATAGAAGGGGTTATAGAAAGCCTCCCAACCAAAAAAAGTACGGGACCAGATGGTTTTAGTGCAGAATTCTACCAGACCTTCAAAGAAGACTTAACACCAATACTCTCCAAACTATTCCACAAAATAGAGACAGAAGGGACACTGCCCAACTCATTCTTCGAAGCCACAATTACGCTAATACCTAAACCACAAAAAGATCCAACAAAGAAAGAGAACTTCAGGCCAATTTCTCTGATGAATATAGATGCAAAAATACTAAATAAAATTCTTGCTAACCGAATCCAAGAGCACATCAAAACGATCATCCACCATGATCAAGTAGGCTTCATCCCAGGGATGCAGGGATGGTTCAATATATGGAAATCCATCAATGTAATCCACTACATAAACAAACTGAAAGAAAAAAACCACATGGTCATCTCATTAGATGCTGAAAAAGCATTCGACAAAATTCAGCATCCTTTCATGCTAAAAGTCTTGGAAAGAGCAGGAATTCAAGGCCCATACCTAAACATAGTAAAAGCAATCTACAGCAAACCAGTAGCCAACATCAAAATAAATGGAGAGAAACTTGAAGCATTCCCACTAAAATCAGGGACTAGACAAGGCTGCCCTCTCTCTCCATATCTTTTCAATATAGTACTTGAAGTTCTAGCAAGAGCAATTAGACAACATAAGGAAGTCAAAGGGATACAAATTGGAAAGGAAGAAGTGAAACTATCATTATTTGCAGACGATATGATAGTTTACCTAAGCGACCCAAAAAACTCCACCAGAGAACTTCTACAGCTGATAAACAACTTCAGCAAAGTGGCAGGTTATCAAATTAACTCAAGCAAGTCAGTGGCCTTCTTGTACTCAAAGGACAAGCAGGCTGAGAAAGAAATTAGGGAAATAACACCCTTCACAATAGCCACAAACAACATAAAGTATCTTGGCGTAAAGCTAACCAAACAAGCGAAAGATCTGTACAACAGGAACTTCTAGTCCTTGAAGAAAGAAATCGAAGAAGACCTCAGAAGATGGAAAAATATTTCTTGCTCCTGGATTGGCAGGATCAATATAGTAAAAATGGCCATCTTGCCAAAAGCAATATACAGATTCAATGCGATCCCCATCAAAATCCCAACTCAATTCTTCATAGATCTAGAAAGAGCAATTCTCAAATTCATCTGGAGCAACAAAAAACCCAGGATAGCTAAAACTATTCTCAACAATAAAAGGACTTCTGGGGGAATCAATATCCCTGACTTCAAGCAGTACTACAGAGCAATTGTGTTAAAAACTGCATGGTATTGGTATAGCAACAGGCAAACAGATCAATGGAACAGGATTGAAGACCCTGAAATTAACCCACAGACTTATGGTCACTTGATCTTTGATAAAGGAGCCACAACCATCCGATGGAATAAAGATAGCCTTTTCAACAAATGGTGCTGGTTCAACTGGAGGTCAACATGCAGAAGAATGCGAATTGACCCACTCTTATCTCTTTGCTCTAAGATCAACTCCAAGTGGATCAAGGACCTCCACATAAAACCAGACACACTGAAACTATTAGAAAAGAAACTTGGGAAGACCCTGGAGGACTTGGGCACAGGGGAAAAGTTCCTGAACAGAACACCAATAGCATACGCACTAAGATCAAGAATCGACAAATGGGACCTCATAAAATTACAAAGTTTCTGCAAAGCAAAGGACACTGTCCGAAGGACAAAACGGCAACCAACAAAGTGGGAAAAGATCTTTACCAACCCCACATCCGACAGAGGGCTAATATCCAATATATACAAAAAACTCAAGAAGTTAGACCGCAAAGAACCAAATAACCCTATCAAAAAATGGGGCACAGAGCTAAAAAAAGAATTTTCACCAGAAGAAATTCGGATGGCCGAGAAACACCTTAAGAGATGTTCAACATCATTAGTCATCAGGGAAATGCAAATCAAAACAACCCTGAGATTCCACCTCACACCAGTCAGAATGGCTAAGATTAAAAACTCAAGAGACAACAAGTGCTGGCGAGGATGTGGAGAAAGAGGTACACTCCTCCACTGTTGGTGGGATTGCAAAATGGTAAAACCACTCTGGAAATCAGTTTGGCGGTTCCTCAGAAAATTGGGCATGGCACTTCCAGAGGACCCTGGCATACCACTCCTGGGCATATACCCAGAGGATTCCCCTACATGCAATAAAGACACATGCTCCACTATGTTTATAGCAGCCTTGTTTATAATAGCCAGAAATTGGAAGGAGCCCAAATATCCCTCAAAGGAGGAATGGATACAGAAAATGTGGTATATTTATACAATGGAATACTACTCAGCAATTAAAAATAATGAATTCATGCAATTTGTAGGTAAATGGTTAGACCTGGAAAATATCATCCTGAGTGAGCTAACCCAATCACAAAAGAATGCACATGAAATGCAATCACTGATAAGTGGATATTAATGAGCCCAGAAGCACTAAATACTCAAGACACAAATAGCAAGTCAAATGATTCCCAAGAAGAAGAAAGGAGAGGACCCTGGGCATGTAAAGATTGCATCCAGTTTAGTAAAGAAACCGAGGGGGGAGGGGGAATGATTGGGGAATAGTTGGGGGGGACAAGAACTATGGGAACTATGGTGGGTGGGAACTGGGAAAGGGGAAAGCCTTTGAAATGTAAACATAGAATATAGAAAATAAAAATAACTAAAAAAAATTAAAAAAAAAAGATTAAAAAAAAGGATGCTGTAAGTAGACTGGGCAGAGAAGCAACAATTCTGAGATCTAACTGTGAAATGTACAAGAGTAAAACCATCATGAGACATGTATGTAGGAGTGGAGACGTTGTGAATGTGAGAATTAATTTCTGCCCTGCATTGAATGGCGCAGCTCTCAGATGCTCCCGGCTCTCAGATGCTCCCAGCTCTCAGATGCTCCCGGCTCTCAGATGCTCCTGGCTCTTGCAGCAGGAGGAGTGAGTGGGAGGGATTGCTCTGTCTAAGTTCTGTATTCCGTAGGCTTGTGTCCTATGATGGAGAGAAAGTTGTAAAACTGCACGGTAGCCTTTCCCTGAAGGCAGGGCAGTGTAGCCCTTAAGGTTCCTACTGCTCTCTCCAAGGAAGCTTGGTTCGTCCAGGGCGGGGCCAGCCTCCTAGCTAGGTTCTACTTCTCAGCGATCACCTCTACTCTTCTACGGAACCCCTCCCCCAAATCGATCTTCATTTCTAGACCTCATATCCTGCAGAATACTTTATCTTTTCTTTTCTCTGTCCTGCATACATCGAATACCTCCTTTGTGGCCCTCTTTCTTCATTGACATTTGTTTCCTTCTCCAATGAGGACACAGTAGTAGTGGGAAAAAGTTAAGATTAAAAAAAAGATAAGCTCACATTTGTATATGGTGTTAGTAATAACAGCCAAGCAAGGAAAAAACATGATACCACAGAGGGAATGACTTAAAATATGATATCATATAGGATTACATTGGTAGCAAAATGGTTATTGTCATAAAGTTAATCTCTCAACTCACTTGGTTCCAGATGACTTATTCCACAAGCATAGCTCAGCACCTACAGTTTTCATCGATGGCGCTGTGCTGTGCACCCTCACCAACTGGCTTCATGGATGGCATTGTGCTGTGCACTAGAGCTCCAGATCTGCCTGGTCTGCATATCTGCTACGCCATACTCTCAGGCTCCATGCCTCTGCAGTTCCTGTATCTCACATCACATTTCTCATCTGCTGTGTCAACGTATCCCTGTCACGACAGCTATGAGTGAAGAAAAAAGTATTGAGAACTCCAGTACACTGTTGGTGGGATGTAGGTTGGTGGTGCCTTTATACAAAATAGAACAGTGTCCTGTGAGATTACAAAGTAGAACTTCCATATGACTCAGTAATCTGCTTCTGGGTATGAACTCAAGGGAGGGTGCGCCTTCACCTCCTAAGATATCTACATTGTCTTGTTCCTTGCAGCATTACCCACAAAAACAATCTTAGAATCCACTGAGAACAAATAAGAATGTGTGGTATATATACAGTGAGGAGTTATTTTTAATGCGACATGTCATAATTTATTGTGTCAAACCTCTACTGTAATGGGCCATCTAGCAGTTAGTACTTCTATAGGAAATTACGTTAGGAGTAAAAATGGGTCAATCCTAGGAGCACCAGCAATCTAAGGAAAAGAATGAATGGCTAGCTCTGGCTACTGGTCCACAGCTAAACAGACAAACATGTATTTGGTGAATATATTTTATAACGTTGTTAATTGTATCATTGCTATAGCCAAACTGGACACAGATTTGAACTTATCAGAATATTTATGATTATCAAATACATCTAAAGTAATTCAGTTAATGGTAGAATTCAATTTTGTGACAAAATTGTTGGTTATAATAATGCAATTACTATAGCTAATTATACTAAATACATACTAGTACACTAATATATAATACATTATCTAATATAACTAGCATATTTACAAATTGTAATATACTTAATAATACTAGATTATATTTATTGTAATCATAATCAATTGTAATTATCATCGTATAATTTTTTAAATTTATAGTCTCAGTTGGTTAGGCAAGTTACTCCTGAGTAGTTAATGCTTATCAATGTCCCCTTTTCTGTTTACATATTTGATTTTTTTTAGTAACAAATGAGCTTGTTCAATTATGGTTTGTCTTTGGGGGGTTATAGAGCATGCTAGGAGAGAAAATGACTTTCCCGAAGTTGGCAGAAGGAGATAAGAATCCGTCGATATAAGCAGGATCATGGCGAGTCTTAATCTGTTTTGAGATCCTCCCAACAGTGAGAGCGGTCACTAAGTGCCTGTAAGCAATTCAAGAAGCCTCAGACATTTAAGTGGCAGCAAGAATACAGCTTGAAAAGCTAGAGGCATAACATGAACAAAGGAGATTTAAACTTTGAGCCTTTAGTTATAATAATTTTAATTATTTTATAAAGCATTAGTAGCCAGTTCTTATGATGGTTACCAAGAGTAGATTAACAACTTACAAGAACTTCATTAACTTAAGTAGAGGTTTAACATAAATATGCTAAACTTGGAACTTTGAAGTTTTAATATTATATGTATCGTCAATTAAGACTTTTAACTTTTACATTCCTTAAGTCATGTTGCTAACATCGTCACAACATCTATAAATGTCTTTCTTTTCCTTCTGGAAACACCCAGTCATCTTAACCTTTATGACAACTTACAAAAACCCTGTTTGTGCAAATGTATAGTATATACAGTATAGTATATGTTTAAATATTATTTAATAAATATGCATACTAAAAGCTGGGCATACCATTCATCCATTTAGACAAGTGGTTTTCAACCTTACCAATGTTGTGACCTTTTAATAGAGTTCCTAAGGTTGTGGTGAACCCCAACCATAAAATTGCTAGTTTACAACTATAATTTTGCTGTTATGAATTGTAATGCAAACATTGATATTCAGGATATTTGAGAACCAATGACTTAAACCTTGACATATACATCCTTTTTTATTATTAAAAATCTTTTATACTGTATGCTTATTTAATCTTTTTTATTTACTGTTTTTCTTAATACCATGAGTCATATGTGTTTATTTCTTTATATTTTCGATCACCAATGGAGCATAAAAGAATAGTAAAACCAATTTTAAATCAGGAATAAGAGCATGTTAATTTGAGTGTTCTCTTCTTGGAATCTGTTTATGAGCTTTACTTACCCCAGTAGGAAGCCCACTAGCTCTAAGAAAAGGCTAGGTCTTCTTTTCACATTTGGTTCCAACTTAGAGGCCTCACCAGAATTTTTCTTTTCATTAGTCAACAAAACAAACAAGGTGGTAGCAGTCTGTGTATTCTCTGACTACTAGAAGGCAACTTTGTTTCTCAGGGATTGCAAAGCAACAGTAACAGCATAATGAATACTAAAGGATTCCTCAGGACTCAGTTCACTTTGCTCATGCTTCTGTTTTATAGTTCTTCCTATTTTCTGCCAATTCTCAGTATCTTACCATCCCTTTCCTAGACACCATGTATTATGCTCAATAGTAATGACTAGACTTTGATCTCAGTCACCCTTATTTACCTAACTGCTCTTCACCATATGATTAAATAAAGAGAAATGACGTTCCCAAACACTTTCAGACTTCTTCATGTCCTTGGTCCTTATCAGTCATGAATCTGTGTGTTTCCATATCTAAACTGCTTCACAATTTGAGTATCCCCTTGGTGGGCACCACTTCCTATGGCTGTTGCAGTCAACATCATCACAGGGACATCCTGGGAAGGAGAGTAAGGGTAGACAGAAACAAAAACCTCTGGGTTTGGGTCAAGAATTTGACTTTTTCCCCACTGGTGCTTATGTATTGTTTAGCTAGATACCAGGGGAACTGTTGCAAGCAGAGATGAGACAGTATCTTTGGCCATCTTCCCTGTGTTCTTTCTTTTGTATTCCCTGCTCTTATGGCCTTGCTTTACACTAGAGGACATTTCTCCTAGGATTTTTCTCATGCCTCACGTCTCCCATGGAAGAGAGTCATATCTAAAATAGAGTTTGTGCTTGAGAAAGAACTACAGATCCCCCTGGACCTCAAGGAAAATAAAATATCCAGTTCCAAAACATTGGAGAAATAAAAATGCTCTTAAAAATTATAGGAAACCTCTTTATCTGGATGATCATGTATATACCTAAAATAATCTAAATTATAAGAACTTGAGTTCTTTATGACATTGCTGTTTTACATTTCTTTAGTAGCTACTGATAAAGATATTGATAAATGAATGTGCTATTGGAATATGGACATAAAATATTCAGCATAAGTATATTTATTGGATGTGTTGATTCATCAGAGAAACTGATGACTTTTGAAGACACAGAAAAATGGCACTGAAAAGCTACCTTTTCCTAGAGATGAGTTGGACTCACTTCTATTAGTAAATGATATGTAGAGGCAGGAACATTTTTTTTATTTTTATTTTTTTTAATTTTTATTTTCTATATTCTATGTTTACATTCCAAAGGCTTTCCCCTTTCCCAGTTCCCCCCCACCATACGTCCCATAATTCCTCTCCCCCCCAACTATTCCCCAATCATTCCCCCTCCCCCCACGGTTTCTCTACAAAACTGGATCTAATCTTTACAGGCCTAGGGTCCTCTCCCTTCTTCTTCTTGGGAATCATTTGACTTGCTAATTGTGCCTTGAGTATTTAGGGCTTCTGGGCTCATTAATATCCACTTATCAGTGATTGCATTTCATGTGTATTCTTTTGTGATTGGGTTAACTCACTCAGGATGATATTTGAGGCAGGAACATTTTTATTTTATACTTCCTCTTTCTATTCTTTTGCCTAGAGAAGAATATTTATACTGGACTAAAAGCATTGAGTATATGACACATGGCCAAGGCAGCAGTGAGCATAGGTGACTGTCACCTGGGAAGCTTCCTAGGCAGAGCACACAGCTCTTGCTGTCACACATCCTCGGTGGACACTGTGAATTTCCACAGGTAAAGTGTGAGTCTCAGTGGACACTTTGAATAAGCGCTGTCCAAAGCGCAAGTTTTAGTGGACACCTTTGAGTAAGCACCATCCCCGAGGGAACATTGTTGTGGAATTCCCTGGCTGGAGAGGATTCTGAGCTATAATCTCAGGGCAGCCTTACTCTTGCCTTTTCTTTGATCTATTTCACAGGAATTTCTGATAGCTAAGCCCAGACTTCCTCAAAAACAGCTTACTGAGCTGCCATCCTTTGTCTTGCTAAGCCAATGTATTCACCAGCTATTTAGACAACTATAGCCCTCTGTCCTAGGTGAGACTCATGAATTATTAATGAGGCTAAGTGGAAAACAAGTTTAGGCTTACCCAACATAGGAGACTGTAAGGTATGGTCATGTAAATTATCCCTGCTTAGCTAGCTACATCCTTTACTATGTTAATGTCAAGCAATTGTCTACCCAGAGATTTCCTCTGAGCAGACAAAATATGACTTAGAAGAGAGTTAGTTAGTGGGAAAATGAGTTAGTCTAGAAAGCAAAGCTCCCAGGGCCAGGCAATATGCCTGGCTCTGAAGAGAGCTTGTTAGTTGGGGAACATGAGTTAGTTAGTGAGAGAATGATTTAGTCTAGAGAGCAAGATTCCCAGGGCCAGGCAAGATGCCTGGCTCTGAGGAAAGCTTGCTAGTGGGAGAATGGGTTATTCTAGAGAGAAAAGATTCTCGGAGCCAGGCAAGATGCCTGACTCTGAAGAAAGCTTGCTAGTTCAGAGAAGAATCTTGCTAACTTAGGCAAGATCTCTAGCTTAGACAGAAATGGCTTAAAATGTTTTAGTTTATAACCTAAGGGCGCTACCTATGTAAGCTAGCGTGCCTCATTTTTATTATGTAATTGTCAGAACCTGATGCTCTGAGTAGGGGGCTATAAAACAGGGCTCCCCATTAGAGGAAATATAGATTTTTCTATAATATGAAGTATCCTGTGTCTGTGTTGTCATTCTCGCCAATTCGTGCCTTCCTGACCCCGGGATCTTGGTCTCCCCTGCAACCGAACTCCCACGAGGAGCTACGGCTTGCAGAAGGCTGCAACCAAAGCTGCCACGAGCAGTCGCGGTCCGAGGCATCTTGCCCCAGTGCAGCCCCTTGTCCCAGCCTGCCAGAGCCTGCACCGTCCCCTCCCCACCCACCTCCGGTCCCTTTACTTTGCTCTATATGTTTCAGATATTTTTGCTCTTCTTAGAAGTGTTCCACTCCTATTATCAGTTTATTTTAGAGATTAAAATTATTAAAAATTCAGAAGGAAAATAAAAGAAGCAATGTCCTGGTGGCTTAATTTGGGGGACAGAAAGATGTTCTTTGGCTCTCTTGGATAGTGAGTGGTACATGAAAGTACATTATTTTTTTCCCCTTGAAAATATCTCTGGACACCAAAGAGAATGAATTTTTCTGGATATTACAGGCAACTGAATGTTACCTTGAGATCATTTGATGTATGTACTTAACCTGATAACCTACCATGTAGTCAGGATTTTAAAGTCTGACTTGAATTTAAGATAACAGTGTGTATTTGCGTGAAAAGACACCATGGCCGCAGCAACTCTTCTAAGGGGAAACAATTAATTGGGGCTGGCTTACAGTTCAGAGGTTGAGTCTTGTTATCATGGTAGAAAGCATGGTGGCATACAGAAAGACATGGGGCTGGAAAAAAACTGAGAGTTCTGCACCCAGATCCACAAGCAGAAGGAAGAGAGAGACATTGGTCCTAACTGAGCTTTTGAAACTCCAGTCCACCCCCAGTGACACACTTCCTCCAACAAGGCCATACCTTTTAATTGCTCCCAAATAGTTCACCCGTAACCCTTTGAGACACAATACACTGGCCCTCTCTCCCCTACATGTGGGCTCCTACTTATGGACACCCATCTCTTCTCACTGGCTTCTCTGTCTCCCATTTCTGCTTCTCCACCTACCTGGGCAATCTCTCCGTTAACTCTGTGATGAAATCATTTTTCATCCCTCTAATGATTATTTAGTCAGTTCTTTATGGAAATATCATGATCCACTGCACTTGACCAAGTTAAAGCTCTCCTCCCGCTATATGAAATCAATCTAACCTATGCTCCCTTAGATTTTGGGAATCGAGCTTAGCTCTTCCTCTATCACTATCCTTCCTTAGGAAGTAGTCAATGAGAGAATATATCATCCCCTGGGTATCCTATCACTCTGGGACATATAGTCTCTGTGAGGCATATCCTCTCCCACTGAGGCCAGACAAGGCAGCCCAGCTAGAAGAACATATCCCACTTACAGGCGACAGCTTTTGGGATAGCCCCCGTTCCAGTTGTTCAGGACCCACAAGAAGACCAAGCTGCACATCTGCTACCTATGTGCAGGGAAACCTAGGCCCAGCCTACATATGTTTTTTGGTTGGTGGTTTAGTCTCTGAGATCCCCAAGGGTCCAGGTTAGTTGACTCTGTTGGTCTTCCTGTGGAGTTCCTGTCCTCTTCAGGGCCCTCAATCCTTCCCCCTGCAAGCTGGAGCTGCTTAGCTGTGGTCTCTGCATCCTTCTGAGTCAGCTGCTGGGTGGAGCCTCTCAGAGGACAGCCTTGCTGCTAGACTCTTGTCTGCAAGCATAACAGCATCATTTATAGTGTCAGAGACTGTTGCTTGTTCATGGGATGGGTCTCAAGTTGCGCTGGTTATTGGTTGACTGTTCCCTCATCTTTTTCTTTCTAGCCTGATAGAGGAATAACATAGATGTTCTGGAAAGACAGATTGCAGGAGTGTAAGGTGTGTGCAGTAGCTTGGTGTAGTGCTGTAGTACCAGCACAAAGTCATTTTCATTAGAAAAAAAAGAGACATTTCATAAAGTTGTGAACTCATAAAGTCATTCAAATCTGGGTCAAGTCAGAGAGGGAGAAAGGTATTCACATACCTGGGCATGAAGGATATCCTGACAGTTACAACTTTTCTTAAGGATAACTTCCCATTTAAAGAATAAGGTCTGTGGAAACTTGAGAATTGAGTGCTGCTGTTTTTTAAATAACATATTTTATTAATTCTTTGATAAACGTATACAATATATTTTGACTATAGTCACACTCACAACTCCAAATTCCCTACAGATCCAGCCCCTGGTGTTCTTTCTTTCTCCTTTTAAAACTGTTTTTTTTTAAGTTTTAGAAGAGACTGTCCTGTCAGAATGGATGTCTTGAGAGAGTGTCAGGAGGTGAGAAGAGAGGGGCTGTGAGAAGGGGGAGAGGACGGAAGGGAAGGGGAGAAAAGTGGCTTTCTGAATCCCCTGCAATGGGAAAACAGCATCAGCTTGGAATCAACAGGTGATAGTGGAGGGGCGAGGCAGAGGGATACACAGAGTTAATTTTGTATGCCTGTTAGAGTAGGGTTGACATTGAGGCTGTTTTACTTTTTACAGACTTCCAGCTGTTCTGCTACTGTTTCACTCCTTTAAAATCATTTAAAGGTACAAGAGTAAGCTTGTAGGGTATCCGTAGACATGTTTAAAGAGGTAGAACTCTCCACCACAGAATCTTTCTATGGGAATCCATAGAATACTTACCAATACTTTTGCAATACTTACCATGGCTTATATAGGAAAACAGAAAACAGATTGCAAAGACTGAACATGGTAGTGGCAATAAAAATCAAAGTGAAATATGACTAATTGGGTATATTGGTTTTGATTTTACTGGGCACATTGGACAGTTTTTTTTAAATTCTCCTTCCTTCCTTCTTCCTTTCTTTCTTCTTTCTTTCTTCCTTCCTCCTTCCTTCCTTCTTTCCTTCCTTCCTCTTTTCTTCCTTCCTTCTTTCCTTCTTCCTTCCTTCCTTCTTTTCTTCCTTCCTCCTCCCTCTTTCTTTTCTTCCCCTGCCTCTTTCTTTTTTTCTTGGTCAGATCAGGGTTGTCCAGCCCTCTGCTACTTGATATACATAGACATTGATTTTATGACACCTATGAGTTTCAGCTTTTACTGACAGAATGATGCTGGTTTCAAAATTGGTACAAGCAATAACTAGTTATTAGGTCATCCAGGCCCAGATGATTTCCATTTGCAAATGAGTGTCAGGGAGGGTTTCATGCTTTTTATCTTGTTGGTTTATCCAAGAGGAAAACATCTTTTATTTTATTGTCCGTAAAACAAGTTTTTCTTCTGGACCACTTAATTTCCAGCAATAACAACTCTGAGAATGATTATTAACAAATGGCTAGGCCATAAGCTTTGGCTTGTTTGCCAATTAGCTCTTATTATCCCTTTCATTCTAACCTGAGTTCAGTTATATGGCTGGTTTCCTCTTCTTGTCTTATTACGCACTTTTTTTTTGAGTATCTCCCAGAATTCTTTCTATCCCTACTGGATGTTCTACCTCCTCTTTCCTGTCTCAGCTCATTGGCCATAAACTTTTCTATTGACTGATGATTAGAAGAGATTCTCCCTACAATTGGCTGCTCCCCCCTCTTTTTAAATTTTCTATATTCTTTGTTTACATTCCAAATGATTTCCCCTTTCCCAGTTCTCCCCTCCCCATAAGTCCCATAAGCCGTCTTCCCTCTGCCGGTTCCCTAATCAACCCCTCCCACTTCTCTGTCCTGGTAATCCCCTACAATGCTGCATCAAGCCTTTCCAGGACCAGGGCCCTCTCCTTCCTTCTTCTTGGGAATGATTTGATATGTGAATTGTGTCTTGGGTATTCAGAGCTTCTGGGCTAACATCCACTTATCAGTGACTGCATTCCATGTGTGTTCTTTTGTGAATGGGTTATCTCACTTAGGATGATATTTTCCAGTTTCAACTGTTTGCCTAAGAATTTCATGAATTCATTGTTTTAAATTGCTGAATAGTATTCCATTGTGTAAATACACCACATTTTCTGTATCCAGTCCTCCATTGAGGGACATCTGGGTTCTTTCCAGCTTCAGGCTATTATAAATAAGGCTGCTATGAACATAGTGGAGCATGTGTCCTTGTTGCATGACAGGGAATCCTCTGGGTATATGCACAGGAGTGGCAATTGATTTGTTACCAAAAGTTATGCTCAGTTTAGAATCGGGTGACTTTTATTTTAATTTCAAGAGAGGGATATTTTAAAATATTGTTACTTGCAGTGACAGCCAGGGAAACTTACCCATGTTGTTTGAGGTTTCCATCCAGATTTTTTATTTTGGCTTTTGTTGCTGCGCCACCAGCGAGTCACGTGTTTCTAGTTTACCACCTTTCTATGGCTGCCCACTCATCGGAGCTAGCCACAGCAGTCGTTTTTCTGTGTCTCTGGATGTTCATAGCTGAAGGGTTTTATACCAGGATACAGTTTCCTTTGTTGTGTTGCTGGGTTTGGAGCCCAGGGCTTCACGCTTTCTAGACAAGTGTTTTGTGACCAAGCTTCCGTCCAATCCTGGGATCAGCTAAGTGCACTTCTCATGTTCTTCTCTTAGTAGGCTTTGCTTTGTTACAGAGGCCCTTATGATGGAGCAGAACAGAGTTGGGTTTTTCTGTCCCACTTCAGTGAGTATTAAAGGCAACTGGAAAACTATGTTCAATTTATATTCCAGAGATGCTACATATTTATCTTGCAAAATTAAATCAGGAAAAGTTTTTTTAAAGAGTAACAGAAAAATTATTTATAATTACTTTATTTCTCTTTTAAAATACATATGAAACAGTAAAATTATATTTCAAGTGCTTTTCCATTTCTTTTACAAAAGGAATTATGAACTACCCTTCATAACAGCTTTGAGGTTTCATTGTTACATAATTCATCTGATCCTGACAAATATGTTCATACACTCTAAATAAGACATAGTAAAAATGCTAAAACACAATGTGCAAACATCTCTTAGAGGGTTTACAGAAACAACTGTTCTAAGTAATATGGTTATAAGATGCCAAAGTTCACAAATGACTGGTCACCATACAAAAGTCAAAAACACAAATTTCAAGATCTCATTTTCTGTTCTATAATGTAGAAGTCGATGACACTGATTTAAACAATGTCTAAGTATTAAATCACAAACTTCACTTAAAATGTTACATTGAGAACAATGACTTAGTGTTACCCCAAAAAAGATGAACTATGATGGATTTAAATTGCCTGAGGCTCTGAGAGAAGAACATTAGCAATTTCTACCAATATACATGGTGACTATCTACTTGTAAAGGAGTTAGAAGGAACACTACATTTATGACAGGGGGCAGTTCCTGTTGACTTGTCTTGATTCTGAATTCACAGTGTTCTGTAATTTCTCCATGTTTGAATGTAATCCCAGTCATTGCTCTGTTGGGTCAATAACAGCTAATGTTGACAACCTTGGTGTTGTACTTCTTTGTTTAAGGAAGAAGCTATAAACACAAGTATTTTACATATTGAAGTTTTGCTGGCTTCTCCTTTATGCAGTGAACTCTTCGCATTGATTCTACTATATTCCTTAAATGCAAAGCTTAAAGGACTTTACAAGAAAAACAGCAAATCTTGATGAAACCTACCTATGAATGTTTTGTATAAATATTTCTATAGAATGATTATTTTATTGTTTTATATAATCTTGGGGATAAGAGTTATGTGGGCTGCACAAAGTTTTTAGCAAATCATGGAAATATATTTCCTTTCTTAATATTTAGGTGAGGCACACAAAAAGCTATTTGGAAAGCCTCAGGAAATCTAACCACCTCACACATTAATTTTGCAACATTGAAACTAATTTAACCTTAATGAGTTTTGACTCATATCTGTAAATTTCATCACCATTCAATAAATTATTTTCAGGACAGAAAACCTCATGAGGTTGAATAACTAAAACTCAATTCTATGTTCTGCAAGTAGGGAATATTCTACACGGTAGATGCAACTCAACAAAATGTCAGAAGACAAAGGTTTACTTTTACCCTCTGTGATAAAATCAGACATAGTCTCACTATTTGGAAAGGGTCTCATGGCCTACATAAAAAATTATCATAGGCTTGAGATGAAAACACTTCCATATAAATTTATCAAGAGCAACTCATATCTCTTGTCACAATAGAGGTAAAAATAGGATTTATAGAAATAGTTCCCTTGGGAGGAGTATATTTAATCATCTCAGATATACAAAATACTATCATTTCTCTTAAACATCTTTTACTTATTTAAGTCACTATTTTTAGTATTCAAATGTTTTCTTTAAGTAAATCATTAAGGCTTACCTGGGTCTTTAACTGAGTGATTTTCTCTATTTCTGTAACTGTCATGCTACCAAATCAAACTTGAATTTAGTTACATGATAGACATGATGAAAAGAAGATAATGATTTAACCATGATGAAAATGCATTTTTGATCAAATATGTAATGCCACTGTTCAAATAAGTATGGTGTTAGCTGTTAATGGCAGAAGATAAGTAGTTACCTTAATCTTAACTGACAGATTATTGAATAAATATTGATCTTTTAATGAAAAAATTCTTAACAAAGAGCATACTTAAGAGATAACGTTCTGGAAACAGCATTTTATTTAATTGGTTCTTTATCTCGTCTAAAATATTAAACTCATTTTGTCCTAAATATTAGGTCCTCACAGCAGGTTCAAATAAATCATAACCTGAGCTATGTCACTGAGTGATAATTAAATACTGAGTCATGGAGTTTTGGGACAATATTTGAGAATTTACTGTCCACTAAGAGTTAAAATATGAAGGAATCCCTTTTTTCTACATCTCCATATCGTTGTTTTCTATGCTTTAATATTCTTTTCAATAACTACATGGCTACTTAAATTATCTTAGGCTTTAAAAAAAAATCTCCTTGTTGAAAGTAGTACTCCTTTAATCTAAAAATTACAAGCACTGAAACCAACCAGGTCAGCTTAGAACAACTGTAATTGTTATATGATCAAGTTGTGGCACAGGTCTTATTTTCTTTTTAACAAAGAGACCTAATGGTTTCTCAAGGCCATACCAACCCAGTTTTCTAGTTATTTGCAAATAAACTGGTAATATCACAGCTTTTATGACAAAAATTGAGAAATTCTGCTGAAGAGTAACATCAAGTAGTCTTTTTTTGACGAGGTAGAAATTGATTGGTGTTCAATGTTATAGTTTTATGTTCTTTTATTGTAATAATTCCTGGCTGCTTGGACATCTCAATCTTGGAATGAATTGTATTTTGTTTTATAGATATTAGAACTGACATGGGAAATGGAATTTTGATATTTTTTTTCTTAACTTCTGAAGTAACTATTAAGTGAATGCTTCAAGAGACTGCTAGTTCTTTATGGACCCTGGAAACTTTTAAAAGAATAAACACACCAGTAGAGTAAGCACAGTTGTGACTATCAATTAAACATCACAACCAAGTAGCTCATATACATTTGCTCTAATAAACCCTGAGTCAGCATTGGTCGTTTGTGAGCTCCCTGCAGTAACTAGTGTGTGCACACCCCACAAAACTCCATGTAGATACGTGATTGGCTCCACTTCTGCCACTCCTTCCCTGGCATTTGTCCTAACATTTGCGTCTGAAACGAGTGTGTCTGAATAGGGTGAGGTTTACGTGTAAAGTGCCAGCAACCCAGGGTGGCCTGAGAAAGGTAACAGGAACTGTTGAGAAAACTGTATTGGGAAGCTAGTGATCATAACTGGGCCTTTAAATTAAAATAGAATCTTCACACCAGTGAAGAAAAAAAATCAAGACCCCCAAACCAATCAGCTTCTGGTTTTGTGAAAAGATTGTGCACTGGACACATACTGGTGTCTGTCATATTCAGTCTTTAGCGACAGTGCTGTCCCGCCCACAAGGCAACACTGAATCCTTTTCCTAGATACATATAATGGTAAGTCCCTGAATGAATCCCTGAAATCGGGAGTTTAGTGAATACCCAAATGACAGCCTTGTGCCTTGCTGGCCAGCATTGATACCTGTGCCCTTCCAACTAGCTAGTGGGGGAGTGGCTGGGGCATCTGGAACACCGAACCATATTTTAAATACTGAGTTCATGAGCAGAGGAATTTCTGTGTGTGGCTGGGTAAGATAAGAGTGAGCTGCATAAGACCCCGTAAGGGTTGTGTTTTCTCTGAATGAACTTGTGCATAGCTCTGAGAAAACGTCTCTCACACATTAACGGAAAGACAGTTGCAGATTTACTCTCTTTAATCTCTCTCATAGCTTAGCAAATGCTTTGATGCTCCAACTTAATTCTCGCTTAATTTTGGGTTTCATTCCCCTCCCCCAATCTTATTTTAACCTACTCGCCTCATATTTGTAATATCTTGACTACCTGTCAGTTTCCCTTTGTTCTTAAGGTTTATTCTTAGGAAATTACCTGCGATTTTGTAAGCCTTTGAGATATCATTTTGAGTGAAAATGCATACTTTATAGACTTGAGAAATGTCACATCCATATCTACTAATAAAGCCTCTCCCAAAATGTTATATATTAAGATGATGAGGGTGTTGTTCTCCATTTGGCGGTTTGCATTTCACAGTACAACAAAGACTTCAAGATAAGTTGTCATCTTGAGTCATTCTGTAATGAGTAGGGTTGTTTGTTTGTTTGACTTGGTTTGACAGTATAGTCAAGTGTTTTCAGATGCATTTCTCTTATTTTTAATGAGAAAAAGTTTAGTAGTAGGTTTTCATTAACTAGATGTGGGCATTTCTCTAAAGCCTTAGACAAAACTGTGTTTATGCTATAAATATTAATATGAGACATACTTACATCCTAGCTAACAGCAACTGATTCTTTGTGAGAGATATTTCAAGACCTTGAAAATACATTTCCTAATATTTGAAATGAGGGATTTCTACAAATATAAAAATCCACAATTTGTGATAAAAGTACCTCATCCTAATGAACTTGTTTTAAATTTCCAAATATAAATTTTCTTCCCTTTTAGAAACCGTATTGTGGAATAAGCAATAAATATGTATTCCTCAAAAGCAAGATTATTGTAATTCCATTTAGGCTTCTTCCAATAGGGTCTTGAAATGAGACAGCAGCAAATCTGACCTGATTTCAAAGAAAGTTCCATCTTGTAAAAAGAAAAAGCATCGGTTAGTGTTTTTTTAAACCTATCAATCCTTCCTTTCGTTAAAGAGCTTGCTGCCTGGACCTTTGAAATGTATTTATTTTTATTAGGTGTGAAAGTTGCACTGTCTATAGCATGCATCTATATTTTGTTCATGAGAGACGGTCTAGCTCTAGCTCTAGCGGTGAGAGATGAGCTCCTGAGTGGGAGGAGTCAACACCTGTCTATCTAAAGGACAATGGGCACAGAGAGCTTTGCTGGACCTTTGGTTTCTATGAAATGTGATCCATCAAAAGCGGAGGAGTCACGCTATGGCTCCAAGTTACAGAACAGACACACCACAATACCAGACAACCTTGAAAGACAAACTTATGACTGTAACCACTTAAGAATACCTCAAGCTACACTTGAGGAGAAAAATACTAGGAGTTTTAAAACTATTGTTGACTAATGCAACGTTAAGACATTGTAAGCTGGTGGCATTTACCAGGCACTCAGCATCACTTTGTACATTTATAATTCAAAATGTCCCTTCATTTTGCAGCTTAGCTGAGTGTCCCCAAAACAGAAGCTCGAGAGACAAACCTCAACGACAAAAAATGCTGATCACGAAAGAAAAACTATTGTCAGGCACATTACATTAATTAGGATTCGAAGGAGTTGATTCTGTTGAGTTAATTTAAGTATGCACATTAAAGTTCAGATAGAACTGTGTGTACAGTTGGAAGTGACATGTTTCACTATTTCACACAACACAAGCATAAACTATATCTAAGTTTACATATATGTGGATTCTCCTCTCAAAAAACTTATTTCTTTGCTTAGGCAAAGAATTACAACATATTATAACACTGTGCTAGTAGAGAGAAGACATGAAAGTAAAACACCGTATATAACTAAGGACTGTTAGTGCTCAAGTAGAATGTATTAATATGTTTAAAGTTAAAAACAAATAAGCCAAAAGCTATTATGCATCGAGTTGTTAGTTATCATGGATGTATTTTAAATGAAGAAGTCAAATGTTCTTTCTCTCTGAGTGCGTTTTCCATGTATGTGTTTCTGATTCAATGATCATGTGATTCTAGGTCTTTCTGTGATATGGTCTTATTTGGAGGCTTTTATGGTGTGGATGGTGGTCTTGGAGAAGAACAGGATCCTTGACTATCAAAGCTGGTTGCCCGGCCAGGTAACTGAAAAACAGGAATTTCATAATTTATGATCAAATAAATAAATAACCCTCCCCATATAATGGCAATTGTATCTCTCTGATGACAGTGGATATTCACACAGTTTGCAAATTTCTGAAAAGAAGATTTATGTAACCTCCATGTTATTCAGAACTTACCTTCCAAGGCAGAGAGAAACATGGTACTTGGATATAAAAGGTATATAGAAAAATGTCATTCAACAACCTTTATGGCTTTAGAAGAGTCCCACACTTTATGGGGGATATTTAGTTTTTTCCTATACTATTACTTTAACAAGAACTTGTAGACCTAAGAGACTTATGATAGTTTGAATGAGAAATGTCCCTCATAGACTCACATATTTAAGGGCTGTTTGTAGGTGTTATGGAACCTTTGGTACATATGGCCTTGTTGGGTGGGTTTTGAAGGCTTATACTCCTAGTGCCCTTCAAGTTTGTTCTGTTTCCTGTGTGTGGATAAAAATGTGCTCTCTCTGCTTCCTGCTCTGGCTTCCTGACACCACGCTTCTCCTCTATAGTATATCCAGAGGACACAATATATGTTATATATTATATCCCATATTATATATCCTATACTATATATTATATATCTTCTATGCTATATTATATCCAGAGGATATTCCTCTGGAATCATAAGCCAAAAAAATTCTTTCTTCCAAAAGCCAATTTTGATTATGATATTTTATTACAGCAACAAATTATAATCAATTCAAGGTTACATTCCCTTTGTTTTGAAGCAGGAAGGGATTTTCCTCTGGGGGATTAATACACTGAAAAGGCTGGCTTATCATGTGGGAACCCCAAATGACCAGAAGAATTCTCATGATCCTTATATATCTGCATTTTAAGAGTTTAGTTAATGGAATATCTATCTACATCTATATCTATCTATCTATTTATCTATCTATCTATCTATCTATCTATCTATCTATCTATCTATCTATCCATCCATTGATTAATGAAGTACCTTGCCTGACTGTGTGCTTCCCACAGTGGTAAGCATGGACCAACCATCTGAACCTGTATGCAAGCACCAACAAAATGCTTTCTTTTATAAGTTGCTTTGATCATAGTGTGTATTTACAGCAATAGAAAAGTAACTAAAATAATACTTGTCTGTGTGTATATGTGTCAGTGTATGTGTGTGTATCTGTGTGTCTTTGTATGTGTATGTCTGTGTGTATATGTCTGTGTATATGTATGTCTATGTGTGTCTCTGTATGTATGTATTTCTGTGTGTATGTATGTATATGTCTGTGTGTGTGCACATGTGTCTGCCTTATGTGTGTGTCTGTATCTTATGATTTACATTAATTATGAAGTCAAGAAAAGTTTTGTGATATTTATATATAAATGAGGTGTAACTGTGCTTTTCTATGTCTATTCCATTTTCTGAATGACAAAAGGGCTTATTTATTTATGAATTAATGCCTAGGCCTTAAGGTAGGTGTGTTCATAGATCACTATATCATAAATTAACTAACACATTTATACTATTCTGTGTGCCACGTAGCTGGTTACCTCTCCTCAGTTTCACATATCCAACTTTCTCAGTGTTTTGGTGGCAAATCCCCACATCCCTGTCTTTCCCAGAGTTTCCCTCTCTATCCTGGAAGTCCTACCTATTTTTTTCCTGCTTTGCTGTTGGCCATTCAGCCTTTATTGACAGGTAAGTGCACAAGAGATTATCCCTACAATGGGGATCTGGGATAGCAGTTTACTTTCATTGCCCGAACATGAAATCTTTCCCCCATTCCCACAAAATGTCTTGAATAACATACCCAGGGTCTCATTCTCATAACTAAGTTGAGACTGAAACCTTGTCCTACTGATACATTCGGTCAGTTACAGCACATAGTCTTTCCTGGTTTAAAACCAAAGCTTACTGCATAAAGCATCAACTTACACCCCAAAAAGGCTAAATTTTTATTTATTTTTTGTGGCTATTATAAGCATTCATTTTATGAAACTTCACAAAGTTCTTTCTATCCTTGTGTGAACACCCATTATGTTTCTTTATGTGGCCCTTGGGGAGGTTCTGTCAACTGATTTTGTGGGAAAGGAAGGTATTCAACAAATCAGTGCTTTGTGCCTCCAGTTGACCAACTTTGACCACAAGTTATGAGAGAAAAAAAATGGGTATTCATCTTTCCTAACTAACTCAGTCAGGGACACCACTGTCAAGACCTGGTACCGAGTCAGCCTGTGTGGCGTAGTGTTCCACATCCTCACTGAAAGTTGCTCCTACTGCAGAGGCATAGTAGAGACGTAGAGGAGGTTAACCACTCACCAAGCTTTATAATTAAAGTTGCATAGCATGGCCGGGCTTTGACTGCAGCTAAGTCAGTGTTTTGATATTTTAAATCCCTGTATGTTCTTTCTGACCAGACTTGCATCTGATACGTACCCAGACATATCAGACGACAACACTTAATTAAGTTTTTAGAAATCACAAGGGTCTTTAGGGAAAGAGGCTCTTTTCACAATGGATCAGTGCCGGAGCTCGGTTCCTACTGAGTAATGAATTAAAGACCATGGCCCCTGGTCACTGACAAAAGCCTAAGGCTACACAAAGGAAAAGACACACTCTTTTCCCAGGCTTACTGGCCAAGGAGCCCCAGACATCTAGAGGGTTTGTTTGTTTGTTTGTTTATTTATTTATTTATTTATTTATTTATTTAAAATCTTTCAAGTCACCCAGAACTTTGAATAGACAATGTTAGAGACTGAAACAAAAGCAAGAACATGTTTTGTTGAATAAGTGCATAAATGAAATGTCAGATGAAGGTTAGCAGATAAATGTTTAAGCAACAGCAACAGCTGAAGGCTGAGGTGGTGCCAGCATCCTTACCTCCAGCAAGGGGTGCCAGTGTGTGATTGGCTTTCGGTGATAGGCCAGCATTTCATTCCAGTGGTCTCTCCCAAGACCCTCGGCGTCTAGTCCAGTTCGACACACGCCTATGACCTCATTGTGCCCCACCCTAGGATTTGAGGAATATCATATTTTCATTGTCACAATTCAAAAATCAGTGGAATGTTCCACATGTCAGTAAATTTTAAAACTCATCATCAAAGCAATAGGTCCTTCAGGTTATGGTAGTCTCCAGACCCAGATTTTACTTTTTGTACTTTTAGTGACCCATGGTCAATCACTGTCAGAAAACATCAAACACACAGTTCTAGAAACAAATAATCCACCAATATTACACAGTGGTTTATATATATAGTATATTGCTATAATTGTTCTAATTTTATTATTTGTTATTGTTAACCTCTTAAGTGAGATCTCATGAAACTGGAAAGCTTCTGTAAGGCAAAGGACATAGTCAATAAGACAAATCAGCAACCTACAGAATGGGAAAAACATCTTCACTAACCCCACATCCGATAAAGAGCTAATATCCAAAATTTATAAAGAATTCAAGAAGCTAATCACCAAAAAACCAAACAACCCAATAAAAAAATGGGGTATAGAATTGAACTGAGATTTCACAACTGAGGAATCTCGAATGGCTAAGAAGCACCTAAAAAATGTTCAAAGTCCTTAGTGATCAGAGAAATACAAATCAAAACAACCCTGAGATTCCACATCACACCAATCAGAATGGCTAAGATCAAAACCTCAGGTGATAACACATGTTGCAGAGGATGTGGAAAAAAAGGAACACTCCTCCATTGCTGGTGGGATTGCAAACTAGTATAACCTCTCTGGGAATCAATCTGGAGGTTCCTCAGAAAATTGGAAATAGATCTTCCTTAAGACCCTGCTATACCATACTTGGGAATATACCCAAAAAATGCCCCACCATGCAACAGGGGCATGTGTGTTCTACTATGTTCATAGTGGCCTTGTTTGTGATACCCAGAAGCTGGAAATAACCTAGATGTCCCACGACAGAAGAATGAATACAGAAAATGGGGTTCATTTACACAATAGAATACGACTCAGCTATTAAGAACAAGGACATCCTGAGTTTTGCAGGCAAATGGGTGGAACTAGAAAATATCATCCTAAGTGAGGTAACGAGGTAACTCAGACCCGAAAGGATATGCATGGTATGTACACACTAATAAGTGGATATTAGTAAAAAAAAAAAAAAGGTCCAGAATACCCACTGTACTCAAAAAGGTCAACAAGCTGAAGTACCCAAGTAAGGCCACCTCAGTCCCACTTGGGAGGGAGAAGAAAGCAATCACAAGTGTGTGTGTGTGTGTGTGTGTGTGTGTGTGTGTGAGAGAGAGAGAGAGAGAGAGAGAGAGAGAGAGAGAGCTGGGAGGGAAAGTAGACGGGGGAGGGGGGCAGAGGGGAGGGGAGGGAGGAAAGAGAAGGGAATCTGATCTTGTGCACAGTTTATAAAGTAGGCTTCATGACGATCTGTACATGTAGGAAGAACAGCATTTATGAGGCTCACTACTGTTTTTGGTTTCTACTATGTATGGAACATGTTGAAACATTCCCTACAGAGAAAAGATTGTTGTATACTCCTTTTAATTAAATGGAAATTCCTAATTAAAAATTAATTAGGCCAGAGGTAGGGCACAGCTGAGAGGTCGAGACAGGAAAATCAGAATTTCAAGTTCATCATCAGCTACAGAGAAAGTTTTGAGGTCAGCCTGGGCTACATGAGGTCTTGTCTCTAAACAAACTACCAACCAACTAACCATCCATCCATCCATCCATCCATCCACCCAACCATCCATCCAACCATCCATCCAACCAACCAACCAACTAACCATCCATCCATCCATCCATCCATCCATCCATCCATCCATCCATCCACCCACCCACCCACCCACCCACCCAGCCAGCCAGCCAACCAGCCAGCCAGCCAACAAAAAAGATGCAAAGATAATTTACTAAAAATCAATATACAAAGTAAATTCGTATAAAAAAAAACTCTCAGACTTTTTCAGGCCCCTGCCATGCTATCAATGAGATCACATGCATAGGAAACACCAGCAGATCTCCCCCCACTTTTACGATGCTGCTTTCTGAGAGGGAGCCCCACCAAACCCCATACTGCAAAGAAAAACCCCACTTTTTTCACGAGGTTTGCTTAGACTGTATGCCAGGAAGACAGTGCTCACTTTCTGGCATAAAAGTCTCTATGTTACTGACTCTAAATTATAAGATAAGTATGCTACTGCTGGCAGTATAATTAAATAGGGTAGGGTTATGTTTAGTCCTGCCACTGTCATTTATCACTGCATAACAAAGCATACTGTTCGACATTACTATTTTCTATTTATGCCTTGTTTTTACTGCAACCAATAGCGATGATAGCTGATATTTATTTTTACTTTTTTATTTTTGATATTAAAATATAATTATACCATATTTCTCTTTCCAAATCCTCTCAAACACTGCTTTCCACTTTACTTCACATTCATGGCTCCTTTAATTAAATGCTACTGTATGCATATATGTACATGCTTAGATACTTGTATTCCTAAATAAAAGTTGCTCAGTCCGGGTAATGTTGCTTGTTTGCAGGGATGGCTGTTGGGCACTGAACAACCTATTGGTATGCTTTTTGCCTGGGGAAGACCATCTCTCTCTTTTCCAGTTTTCTTCAGTTGCCTACAGTTTTTTGTGTAAGCTTGGGGACTAGTGGGCTTTTCTCTATCCAGTTTGGTTTGTCAGTTGGTGGAGTCCTTGATCAGTTCACATTATGCAGTCGTGTTTGGCGATATATTATGGGTGCAGCTTCTGACATTACTAGGAGACCCAATCTCACAGCAAACTCCTTGACTCTCTGATTCTTCCAATCTTTCTACCCATCTCTTCTGCAATGTTTTACAAGCCTTAGGTGTGGAAATGTTTTGTAGATATATCCACTGGGACTCAGGTAACTATTATTTTTCAGAGTTCACTATGTAAAGACTGTTTTCCAAGTACTTTGAGACAATGATACAATTAATCCCAAGTCCATGACTATAACTCTATCATCATATTTCATAAACAAAAAAGCTGGATACCTAAGAGTCAACAGCAGAAGCTGGTCTCTCAGTAAAGCCCCTGACAAGCAGGATTTCCTTCCCTTTTCATTTATTTTGAGATGGGATCTCATGGAGCTTAGGCGGCCCTCAGACTCGCCATGTAGCTGAGAATGAAGCCTCTGTTATTTCTGAGTGCTGTTACCGTTTCTGCATCACAACTTTCTCAATAATCTGTTTCGTGAAACACAATGTAAATTTGAAAGAATTTGAAGACTGTCTACAGAGTCACTTTGATAATCTATCAAAGTGATTCGATGGGCATCAAAGTGATGGGCATGATTTTAGGTTGCTCTGGTATGCTTTCTGCTCTTCTTCTATGCGAATTCCTCTCAATATGAAGTTTCCTAGCAGGAGTATTCATAGAAACAATTTCTATAATCCTAATTTATGTGATACTAGGTTCTATTTCCTTAATAGTGGCTTGATGACATGCTCAGCTGTTTTTACCCAACCTCACTGCTTTGAGAAACCAATAGGAGTAGTTGCTAAAGCAAAATAGAGTTGTTCATGAAGACATTTACAGTATTTTTAAGGTTTGAAATGTGGGAAAATTCAAGATTCTTTTTTATTACCCCTGAAAAGTCATCACAGGTGCTTTTCCTTTAATTAATTTAATTACATTCTATTTAATTAATTAGTTACCTAATTAATTTTTGGGGACTGTGTTTGAGACACTGAATGGCACATTACTAGCATTCCCCATAGTGGCTGATTAATATTCTCTTAGGCCTTTCATACTCATGTTCTAAATGAGTGGTAGAGTTATCAACAAAGGAATGTACAAGGGCAACGATCAATGTCCTAGCCTCCCAGACTGCTACGTGTCTACCTTCTCATCATCACCCCAGTTCCACGGGATGTTAACAGTTTACCAGTGCAGAAAGTGAACCCCACAGATATGCTGCACTGGCCCTTGATGCCAGTTCATTCTAGAGCTGGGGTGAGCGCCATTGCCCTTGTGTGGTATCCCCTTGAGTAAAGGCAACTCCCAATTGTCATATTTGTTATTCTGAGGAAAGACTTCTGAATAGTTCTGTATGCCACCAACTTGACACTACTTCCAGCCTTGTTCCTTCCTCAGCCTCATGCGAATGTTAAGAAAGGCTGCTTTGGAGATGAAACCAAACTCAAACTAGAACTGTAGGTTCTGATGAATTCTTTCCTTGTTGTTTAAGTTACATCTGGTGCCACTGTGAGTAACCTGGACACGGATGTGTCCTGGCTATGACTGTTTGATGGAGTGCATCATGGACACGCAGCCTCCACCCACCTGTCGTAGTCCATCACCGCAATGCACAGGCTGACCTGGTCCACATTCTCTGGAGGGATGTCGAAAATAATGGCTTCGTTGTACACGGGATTGAGAGTATTCTTCTTTGTAGTTGTTTTCCGTTTTTTAAGTCTTCGTCCCTCGCACATCAGAGACACTTTGACATATGGATCTATGAGAAGGAAGTTTGTGTTTCATTTTTACTAAATAAAAATTTGAGGAATAAAAGGTATTTTGTTATTAGAGTTATACACATACTGGTGCATGAAAGGGGGAAAAGGTCAATACCTAACCTCAGAAACACTTTTTTTTAAACCCCTGGAAGATCATTCTAAGGAAAACATTTCTTTTAAGTGAGCCGCAGCCTCTTAAGAAGAGAGTGAGGGCTAGTTCCCCTTTGCTTCTCAATCACATCTCTGATGAGGTCGAATTAGATAACACTCTTCAAACACAGACATTTGTGAGGAAAAGCTTCACATAACAGGAATAACTTCAAATTTCATAATAACTCTGCCATTGTTCTGCTTGGTTCAAAACACTCAATAAAAGACCAGAATAAACAATAACATGTTGGATATCTTCTTGACATTCAACAACATATATTGACTCACAGCTTTTCACTAAGATAAATTTAATTTTTCTTTTACCTTCTTTTTTTTTCATTCTATAGTTTACAATGTTTAATTTGATAAAGTCCCCAGTTAAGGTGATAGCAGAATACACATAAAAAGCATACACAATAACTGGCCCATTCCTTTGCCACCTGCTGGTTTGTGTCACTTTATAATTCTCAAGTCAAACACTGCAACAGAAGTTTATGTTCAAAACCATAAAAGGAAGAGAGAAGGAAGCTCTAGGTTTCACTACTTTGTCAAATTTTCCCCCAAGAGAAATTTCCCTCAAGAGTTTCTTGACATATTGCTTTTGTTTGTTTCTTGTAGTGTTTTTCGACACTCTCAATGTTTACTGGGAAGGTGTCGAGAATGCAAAATGCAATGGTGAGCTTACATTTCATCTGCTTCTCTGCAGAAAAGTAAAGGGAATATATTCAATTTAACCTTATCTTTGGATGATCTTGATTCACAGCTGAAAGTCTAGGGAATCTTCTTTTGCAAACAGACTAGCTGAAAGCTTGTGAGAACAAAGTAAATTAGGCATTTCTAGATAGATTATATCAGGAAGGGAAGAAGGAAAGAAAGAAAGAAAGAAAGAAAGAAAGAAAGAAAGAAAGAAAGAGAGAGGTCAAGACAAGTTCAAAGTCAATGTATTAATAGTTTTCAAAGATTTCATAATTTTAATGTTATGTAAAAGGTGAGTTATAACATTTTAATTTGTAATTTTTCCTTCTCCTTTTATGTTATCCCACAGCAGAGAAATTATCAAAAGCCTTACAACTTTAGATGTGTGAAATTATTTATACAGGGATATGCCATCGACCTCTGTGCACGCACCTGATGACCCAGTAATGTCCATTGCCTTCAGATTTCTGCACTTGATCACTGTCAAGGTCATCCGACCAGCAGTTGGCAAATAGCAAAGGGAGAACATGATTTCGCCCAGATCTATGCTTTCCTAGAAAGGAAATTGATAATGTTAGTAATTTCAAACACCAAACAGTGAAAGAAAAAGGAAATGGAAGATCAGCGAAAACATTTGCATCAATAGAATATTGGAAAATTTTAAATAATTTCATTGAGGATTAAGACAACATGTGTTTATGAATGGAGTCAGTGAAAAGAATCTATCCCAACTGCTCACTTACCGTCTGTAACTTAGCAGAGAGGACCAGACTGTGGATGCCACCCACTGGCCACCTTCATCGTGCTTGTCACAATGAATGAAGGACAGCGCGGCTTATTCAGAGCCTGAGGCCAAACCTAGTAGGCGCCTAGTAGGAAATTATTCTCCATTTCCTCTCACCTCTGCATCCAACCAAGCCGGAGCAAATCTTCTCTACTCTACTGACGAAATATGCCATATATTACTGATTCTTGGAATATGCTGTGACTGGTCAATCCACAGTCTTCCACCAGGAAAATGGCCTCTAAAACTCATCACTCCATAAATTAAGCTTCACATATCAAAGTGGTCAGTTATGAAATGAAAAGCAAATTTTATTCACACACACACACACACACACACACACACACACACACACAGTCACATGATTAAAACAAAGCCCTTAAGGGATCATGATGTACTCAATATAATTTAAACTCCTTACATTGGCCTGGAGATAGAATGACTGACTATAAGCCCTGATGTGTCTGGAAAATTCCTTTTTTTTTTTAAAAGTATTTATTTTATTTATATGAGTACACTGTACCTGTCCTCAGACACACCAGAAGAGGGCATCAGATCACATTGCAGATGGTTGTGAGCCACCATATGGTTGCTGGGAATTAAACTCAGGATCTTTGGAAGAGCAGTCAGTGCTCTTAATCACTGAGCTATCTCTCCAGCCTCTGAAAAATTCTTGATTCACAATTCTTTTGGTGTGAGTTGAAGAGCTTCCTTTCTGTGTCTTTGTTAAGCAACACACTAAAAATCTATATACATAAGCCCACATTGACTGGCTCCTACCTTTATTTCATCTCCAGTGTACCAACTCAGCCCCATTAATAAGCACAGAAGCCTCTTTCCTACAAGTCAAGTGATGCTTGCCTCTGTTTTTGAAGGTACTGCTTGTTGAAACTTAACTCACATTTCAATTGCTTGACTTCTTTTTCCTTTTTCTATTTTACTTTTTTTGTCTTTGCTTCTCTCTGTGTGTTTCTGTTTGTCTCTGTCTCTGTCTCTGTCTCTCTCTCTCTCTCTCTCTCTCTCTATATATATATATGTATATATATGCATATGTATACATATAAATGTACACATACACAGACTCTCTTCACACACATATTGCATGTGCACATATGTGTACATGCATGTAGAGATCAGAGATCGATGTTAGGAATCATTGTTTATTGACCTTCCACCCTGTTTTTCTTTAAGGCAGTGTCTCTCAATTGAACCCAGAGCTCACCAGCACAATATGGCTAGTTCTGGAAGCCAGCTTTCTCTGGAAATCTTGTCTCTGCCTCCCAAGGCTAGAACTACTGGTGAGCCACCACACCCACCTGCGGTTTATGTACATTCTGGGGATCTGAACTCAGGTCCTCACACTTGCAAATGCTCTCAGCTGCTGGACTTCTTATCTGGGAGCTGGCTGTTTAGATACTCTTCAGTGAGACGTCATTCTAAGGCAGCGTCTGGCCTGTCCCCTGCCCCTGCCCCTGCCAGTGTTCCTGCCCATGCCCTTCCCAAGCCCTTCCCATGTCCCTCCAAGCTCCTTCATAGATTTTCATAACAACCACAGCATGAACTTGATTCACTGTCTAAAATTCCCCTTTGGTTTCTTTCCCTTTGTTCATAGACAGTGTCCAAGACAACAAGGCTCCTGTCTTATTTTCAATGACCTAGAGAGACATAGTTTATTAGTGGCTGTCATGACTTGAAAAACATTATGGATCTGAGGGTTGGATGCAGGATTCCAAGAATGCTAGGCCATCACTCTACCATACACTACAACCTCAATCTTCTGCTACCATAGTCTTTGAAGGAATGGACAAATGACAGTTACTCTGGATAAGTATTAAATTTCACTTACACTTTAGAAAAATCCCTAGCGTTCTGATATAGATGTGTATGCTATCACTGCATAGCTGGTGAGTGAGCATGTAAACACTGATGAGCATAATGAGAATTAAGGATTTATCTCTAAGGGTAGGTTAAAGGATTTGATGAAATCACTTGTAAAGAAAAAAAAATTGAAGTTGATTTAATTCGGAGAAAACACATTGCTAATTCAGTAGCCAGCATCCCAGAACTAAGTCCTTAAAAGTCTTTTGTTTCTCGGGGCTGGAAAGATGACTCTCAGTCTGATGCCCTGAGTTCAGTCTTTGAAAAGGTCTCCACATGCTAGAGGGTAAGAACTGACTCCAGAGTCCTCCAAGTTATAGTCTGACATATGACTTCCACAGTGCCTTTTGGCAAACAGGAACCCACACCCACACACAAAATAAAGGAAATACATAACATATTTTTTTCTTAAAAAAATCCTTATTTCTCTGAAGAACGAAGTCAGATTTTTGATTGGCATCACAGTTAGTCTATGGGTAGCGTTCAGCAGTACAGTAGTAGCCTTTGTGGAATTGATTCCATGGTAAGCTTCCGAGGGCTTCCCATCTTCTTTGTCTTTTCCTTTCGTATCCTTTGTCTCATCCCTCCGTGTGTTAAAGGTTCATTGCTAGGGTCTCCCCTTTCCTGGTTGTACTCATTCCATCCCACCCGCCCTTGAAATGGGAGTGCTTCCTCGATCTTTTCCTCAGCGTGGAGTGCTTCCTCGATCTTTTCCTCAGCGTGTTTGTTGCTGACACATAGGAAGGCTTTTGCCTGTTAGTTTTGTATCTGGCCACTTTCCCTAAAGTGTTTATCAGCTTTAACAATCTTCAGGCTCTTTTATGTACACAATCCCAGCATCTGCAAATGGGGATACTTGAAACTTTCCCCTCTTTATCTCTTTCTCTTGTCTTACAGCTTTCGCCACAACCTAAGACTTCTGAGCACCTTGTGAGTAGAAGTGGAGAAGGTGGACACCTTGTCATATTTCTGCTTTTAGTGGAAATGCTTGGTGGTTTCCCTTATTTAGTAAATTTGTGGCTGCAGGTTTGTGGGAACACACAAGAGCCCAGATGGTGACAGTAATTTGGAGCAAAAAGAATAATGCAGGAGGTAAAATCATTCTGATTTAAGGTTACACTACAAGCCATGTCAACAAAAACCAGCACGGTGGTACTGGCACATCCACAGAGTGAGACAACGAGTAGAACAAAGAACCCAGATAAAACCCTACAGCAATAGGCACACGATGGTAATGATCCTCAGTGGACAAGAAGTCATCCTATTTACTAATGTTGCAGAGAAATACCATGTGCACATGTAGAAGAATCAAACTAAATTCCTTTCCTTTAGCATGTGTACGTTCAAATCCAAACAGATCAAAGACCATAAACTCAGAAACTATTGAAGAAAACAGTGGGGAAACATTTTAAAAATTGACATTGAGAAGACTTTCTGAATAAAATCCAGCCATGTGGGAAATCAAGCTAAAAGCGGACAAACAAGACTTTCACCAAAGGTCTATGATGAAGGTTCAAAGCCTTCAGCATAGCAGAGGACATAAGTAATCGAGGGATGAGACAGCATATAAGAATGGACAAAAAAATCTATGCTACTTCTATATCAACTGAAGGATTAATATCTAAGATATGCAAATAATGCAAAACACAAGCAACCCAGTCAGTATTTAATAAAACTAATAAAACAAGCAGACAGCTCCCAAAAGATGAACAAGGAATGGCCAATGCACATATAAAAATATGCTCAACTTTACAAGCCATTAGAGAAATGCAAATGAAAGGTTGAGGAGATGGTTCAGTGAATAAAGTATTTGCCACACAAGCATAAGTAAGATTCTGAGTTTTGATTCCTAGAACCACTGGGCATAATGGTATGCAACTGTCACCTCAGTGTTCTGACAGTGACAGGAGGTGGAGACAGAATAAAGCCTGGAAACTTACAGGCCAGCTACTCTATACATAGCTGCAAACAAAGGACTCTTTCTCAAGGTGGAAGGCAAGGACCCACACCCAAGGTTGTCCTCTGATCTCCAAACATGCACCAAAGCACAGGGGTCTCTCTCTCTCTCTCTCTCTCTCTCTCTCTCTCTCTCTCTCTCCCTCCAAACTACCATGATTCTCTGTCTCTCTCCAGTCAGAATTGTAGTGAATAAGAAACCAAGTAGCCACCAGTGCTGTAGAGAACATAGAGACATGAGAACTCTTACATAATGCTGTTGGGGAGGTCGACTATTCCAGCCCCTATGGCAACCAGATGATGGTTTCACATAAAACTAAATATTGGTCTATCAGTGACCCAGATTTACTACTCCTGGGCATTTACCCTAAACTCTGAGTCAACATCTCACAGAGACACTGTGCTTCAATGTGCACTTTAGCACAATTCCCAATAGCTAACTGTCTTAGTCAGAGTTTGAATTCCTGCACAAACATCATGACCAAGAAACAAGTTGGGGAGGAAAGAGTTTATTCTGCTTACACTTCCACATTGCTGTTCAACACCAAAGGAAGTCAGGACTGGAACTGAAGCAGGTCAGGAAGCAGGAGCTGATGCAGAAGCCATGGAGGGATGTTACTTACTGGCTTGCTTCCCCTGGCTTGATCAGCTAGCTTTCTTATAGAACCTAAGACTACCAGCCCAGGGATGGCACCACCCACAATGGTCCCTCCACCCTTGATCACTAATTGATAAAATGCTTTAAAGCTGGATCTCATGGAGGCACTTCCTCAACTGAAGCTCCTTTCTCTGTGATAACTCCAGTTTGTGTCAAGTTGACACACAAAACCAGCCAGTACACTAACATACCGAACTAACCTAAGTGTCCAACAACAGTGAAGTGCATAAAGAAAATGTAGGAAATATGCACAATGGAATTTTTTTAATCCACTAAGAACAAATAATGTTATATGTAGGAAAGTAGAGATAGCTGGAGATAATCTTACAAGCAAATTAAGCCCCTGTCAGACTGACAAATGCTTTCTCTTATACATGGTTGCTGTATTTTACATAGATATATAAAGCCTTCACACACACACACACACACACACACACACACACACTTTACATTAGAAGACTATTTTGTTACCAATTGGCCAATAGTCATAGGGATTGTAAACAGTGAAATAATTTAAATAAAGCATAAGGAATTCAACACGGATCAGCATGTGATAGGAGATGTCTTGTTCATTGGTACACTTTGGCAATGAATCTTCCACAGAATTCCGTGTATCAGAAACCTGTAGCCAACACCAGGCTACATCGAGAGAACCTTAAAGCATTCCCACTAAGATCAGATCTAAGATAAGGATGCAGACCCTTTTCATGCTTATTTAATATAGGGCTTAAAGTCTTATCTGGAGCCAGAAACAAAAGGAGGAAATAAAATGGTTATAAATAAGAAAATGGCTGGCTGCTATACATAACAGACCCCAAGGACTCTATAAAAAACACTTTGGTAACTAAAAAAAAAATCACCTACAGAAAAGGAAAGAATACAAAAGGAACTCACATAATCAGTAGACCTTCTTGTATTAATGGCAGATATATGGAAACAATCCCATTCATAACAGTCATTAACAATCAAATATGTAGGAAACCAAAGACAAATGTCTATAACAAAATTTTCAGACGCTGAAGATCAGGGAAGACACTAGGAGATGGAAAGTCCTTCCTTACTCATGGACGGGAAGAACCAAAACTATAAAAATGGTGTTTTATCAAAAGCAATATACAGAGTCAAAGAAACCACAGGGGCACAATCCATAGACAGACAGACAGACAGACACACATACATGCACATGCTTCTTAAAACATATATGGAGGAAAAAAAGATCAAGGATAGTTAAAGCAATCATTTGCAAAAATACCATTGTATGAAATATCACCATACCTGATTTTAAGTTACCTGCACAGAACCATAGGACTAAAAATAGCGTGGTCCTGGCACAAACATAGATTCATAGAACAATGAAATAGAATAGAAGACTCGAATATAAGTACAAATAAT
The DNA here is from genome assembly GCA_964023405.1 of Apodemus agrarius. NCBI lineage: Eukaryota > Metazoa > Chordata > Mammalia > Rodentia > Muridae > Apodemus > Apodemus agrarius. Next base: position 14,040,601 of record OZ030022.1, on the reverse strand, counting down.
TATGACTACATATTTTTTCTTTTTACATAGGGTCCAAAAATATACATTAAAGGACAGACAGCTTCTTCATGAATAGTGCTAGAAACTCATTAACGTGTAAAAGAATGAAACTACGATCATATTATCTTGCTGTGCACAAAACTCAATTTTGTAAATGAGTCAAAGATCTTAATATAAGACCAGATACCTTAGAACTGCTATAGGCAATGTAGGGACATATATGCTAGGTGTAACATGTGCTCTTGAACCCCAAAATGGCAATACCACTGGCAATGTCCTAAATGACAGTCCGGGCTCAACCCAGGCTACACTCTCACTGGGCAAACAGAAGTATTGCTGCCTAAAGTCAGCATTCCCTGGAAACCTTGACAAGTGGGGTCCTGTTTGTCAGGAAAAGTCATCACTTCTCTTATCTGTCTCCTACAACCAAATATCTCCAGAATAAACATCTAGCTCCTGGTTAACTCACATAAGACTTGCAGCAGATCAAAGCCCCATGCTAGCTTTTAGGCTATTTCAGCTAACATGCCTAGCTTCCACTACAACATAACCCCGTTCTTATAACTAGCAAGAATCTCCCCACTGTTTTGCTCTTCTTACTGACCCCCCAAGAGAAAGCTTTGGCAGTTTGAATAAAAATTTCCTTCCACCAATGGAGTATTCTAGTTCAGTGATTTCACTGCACCCCTGACTGCAATATAAATATAGGTAATGCTTTTCTAAACGGGATTCTAGCAACATGGGAAATAAGACCAACACTTGACACAGGGGACATCAGGAAGCTAGAAAGACTCTCTATAGCAAAGGAAATGGCTAGGGAAGTGAATAGGATTGGAAAAAGTCTTTTTCCAGCTATACATGAGATATAGGATTAGCAACCAGAATACACAAGAAATTCACAAAACTAAACTCAAAGAAAACAACCCAAGTGAAAAATGGGATTTGAACTAGACAGGAAGTTCTCGAAAGAAAATGTATGAATGGCTAGGAAACAGTTGAAATTTTTATCTATCAGGGGAAATGCAGAGTAAACCTAGTCTAAGATTCTATCTCATTCAAGATAACAAGTGTCAGCACGGATATAGGAGAATAGAACTTTGTACACTGTTAGTAGAAATGTAATCTCCTACAGTCACTTCAGAAGACAAGTAGATCAATGGAATAGAATTGAAGACCCAGAAATGAACCCAAAGACTTATGGTCGAAGGCTGTGTTCTGCAACCAGCTCGCCAGCCCCTGGACCAGCAGTAGCGGCGGGCCTCCATATTGCAACCAGGACACAGCTGGAATGACCCAGGCTCTGTGGGACATCCCCGCCCTCTGGTGAGCACCTAGGCTGCTTTCTGCAACCAGCTCGCCGGCCCCTAGACCAGCGGTGTAGCGGCGGGCCTCCATATTGCAACCAGGACACAGCTGGAAAGGCCCAGGTAAACACCCCCTCCAGGGCTACACTCACGGGGGTATCTGCTAGGGTCTCAGAGCCAAGCAGGCGGAGTCCCGCCTAGGCTCTGTGGGACATCCCCGAGCCCTCTGGCGAGCACCAAGGCTGCGTTCTGCAACCAGCTCGCCGGCCCCTGGACCAGCAGTAGCGATAGGGCCTCCATATTGCAACCAGGACACAGCTGGAAAGGCCCAGGCTCTGTGGGACATTCCCGTGCCCTCTGGCGAGCACCGAGGCTGCATTCTGCAACCAGCTCGCCGGCCCCTGGACCAGCGGTAGCAACGGGCCTCTATATTGCAACCAGGACATAGCTGGAAAGGCCCAGGTAAACACCCCTTCCAGGGCTACCCTCACGGGGGATCTGCTAGGCTCTCGGAGTTCCTTGCAACCAGGACACAGCTGGAGAAGCCCAGGTAGACAGACTCCAACAGGGGCTACAATCGCATGGGTGGCAGCCAGCTTATGATCCCTTAAAGCAGCAGTCACACATATTCACCAGTAGAGAAACAACAGGTGAGCCCAGCCTCACAGGAGATTCAAACACCAGCCACTGACAACAAGGCCAACTAAAACCAGAAATAACCAGATGGCAAAAGGAAAACGAAGGAACGTTACTAACAAAAATCAAGGCAACATGACAGCATCTGAACCCAGTTCTCCAACAACAGGAATCCCTGGATACCCTAAAACACCAGAAAAAGAAGACTTGGATATAAAATCACTGGTCAGGATGCTGGTAGCTGAACACATAGAAAAATCTCGTAAAGAAATAGAGGAGAAAATGGATCAAAAGTTAGAAGCCTTTACGAGGCAAATACAAAAATCACTTCAAGAAATTCAGGAGAAGATGGATCAAAGAGAAGAAGACAATAAGGAAGAAAGACAAAAGTCACTTAAAGAACTACAGAAGAATGTGGGCCAACAAGTAGAAGCTATGAAAGAGGAAGCACAAAAATCTATTAAAGAAATACATGAAAACACAATCAAGCAAGCGAAAGATCTGAGCACATCCATCCAGATACTAAAAACAGAAGTAGAAACAACTAAGAAATCACAGAGGGAGACAACATTGGAGATAGAAAACCTGGGGAAGAAATCAGGGGCTATAGACGCAAGTATCAACAATAGAATACAAGAGATAGAAGACAGAATCTCAGAAGCCGAAGATACCATAGGAACCATCGATTCAACAGTCAAAGAAAATACTAAATGCAAAAAGGTGGTAACCCAAAACATCCAGGAAATCCAAGACACTATGAGAAGACCAAACCTAAGGATTATAGGTATAGACAAGAGTGAAGATTTACAAGTTAAAGGGCCAGCTAATATCTTCTATAAAATTATGGAAGAAAACTTCCCCAACCTAAGGAGAGAGATGCCCATGAATATACAAGAAGCCTATAGAACCCCAAACAGACTGGACCAGAACAGAAATACATCCCGTCACATAATAATCAAAACTCCAAATGTAATAAACAAAGAAAGAATACTAAAGGCAGCAAGAGAAAAGGGCCAAGTAACATATAAAGGAAAACCTATCAGAATAACACCAGACTTCTCACCTGAGACCATGAAAGCTAGAAGATCCTGGGCAGATATCATGCAAACTCTAAGAGAACACAAACTTCAGCCAAAACTACTTTACCCAGCAAAACTCTCAATTGCCATTGATGGAGACATCAAGGTATTCCATGACAAAACCAAATTTGCAAGATATCTCTCCACAAATCCAGCCCTACAAAGGATAATAGGGGGAAAACACCAAGACAAGGACGGAAACTACACCCGGGAAGAAGCAAGATAGAAACCTCCTCTCATCAAACCCAAAAGAGGATAACTTCTCGAATATAAAAAATAAATAAGATAAATAAATATAATTTCAAAAATGTCTGGAGGTAATAATTACTATTCCTTAATATCTCTTAACGTCAATGGACTCAATTCCCCAATAAAAAGACATAGATTAACAGACTGGATACGGAAACAGGACCCTACATTTTGCTGCATACAGGAAACACATCTCAGTGTTAAAGACAAACACTGCCTTAGAGTAAAAGGCTGGAGGACAATTTTACAAGCAAATGGTCTCAGGAAACAAGCTGGAGTAGCCATTCTAATATCAGATAAAATTGACTTTCAACGTAAAATCATCCAAAGAGACTCAGAAGGTCACTTCTTGCTGGCCAAAGGGAAAATCCACCAGGAAGAGCTCTCAATACTGAACATCTATGCTCCAAATGCAAGGGCACCCTCCTTTGTAAAAGAAACCTTACTAAAGCTTAAAGCACACATTACACCTAACACAATAATTGTGGGTGACTTCAACACCCCACTCTCCTCAATGGACCGATCAGGAAAGCAGAAACTAAACAGGGACACAGTGAAACTAATTGAAACTCTGGACCAATTGGATTTAACAGATATATATAGAACATTTCATCCTAAAGCTAAAGAATATACCTTTTTCTCAGCACCGCATGGTACCTTCTCCAAAATAGACCATATAACCGGTCACAAGACAGATGTCAACAAATACAAGAAGATCGAGCTAATCCCATGCCTCCTATCAGATCACCATGGAGTAAGAGTGGTCTTCAATAGCAACAAAAACAACAGAAAGCCCACATACACATGGAAACTGAACAATACTCTACTCAATGACACCTTGGTCAAGGAAGAAATAAAAAAAGAAATCAAAGACTTTTTAGAATTCAATGAAAATGAAGGTACAACCTACCCAAATCTATGGGACACAATGAAAGCAGTGCTAAGAGGAAAACTCATAGCTCTAAGTGCATCCAAAAAGAAACTGGAGAGAGCATACACTAGCAGCTTAAGAGCACACCTTAAAGCCCTGGAAGAAAAACAAGTTAATTCACCCAGGAGGAGTAGAAGACAAGAAATCATCAAACTCAGGGCTGAAATCAATCAAATAGAAACAAAGAGAACCATACAAAGAATCAACAAGACCAGGAGCTGGTTCTTTGAGAAAATCAACAAGATAGATAAACCCTTAGCCAGACTAACCAAAGGACACAGAGACAGTATACAAATTAACAAAATTAGAAATGAAAAGGGAGACATAACAACAGAAACTGAGGAAATTCAAAAGATCATCAGATCCTACTACAAAGGTCTATACTCAAAACAACTGGAGAATCTGGAGGAAATGGACGATTTCCTAGACAGATATCAAATACCAAAATTAAATCAGCATCAAGTAGACCAGCTAAATAGTCCCATAACCCCTAAAGAAATAGAAGGGGTTATAGAAAGCCTCCCAACCAAAAAAAGTACGGGACCAGATGGTTTTAGTGCAGAATTCTACCAGACCTTCAAAGAAGACTTAACACCAATACTCTTCAAACTATTCCACAAAATAGAGACAGAAGGGACACTGGCCAACTCATTCTTCGAAGCCACAATTACGCTAATACCTAAACCACAAAAAGATCCAACAAAGAAAGAGAACTACAGGCCAATTTCTCTGATGAATATAGATGCAAAAATACTAAATAAAATTCTTGCTAACCGAATCCAAGAGCACATCAAAACGATCATCCACCATGATCAAGTAGGCTTCATCCCAGGGATGCAGGGATGGTTCAATATACGGAAATCCATCAATGTAATCCACTACATAAACAAACTGAAAGAAAAAAACCACATGGTCATCTCATTAGATGCTGAAAAAGCATTCGACAAAATTCAGCATCCTTTCATGCTAAAAGTCTTGGAAAGAGCAGGAATTCAAGGCCCATACCTAAACATAGTAAAAGCAATCTACAGCAAACCAGTAGCCAACATCAAAATAAATGGAGAGAAACTTGAAGCATTCCCACTAAAATCAGGGACTAGACAAGGCTGCCCTCTCTCTCCATATCTTTTCAATATAGTACTTGAAGTTCTAGCAAGAGCAATTAGACAACATAAGGAAGTCAAAGGGATACAAATTGGAAAGGAAGAAGTGAAACTATCATTATTTGCAGACGATATGATAGTTTACCTAAGCGACCCAAAAAACTCCACCAGAGAACTTCTACAGCTGATAAACAACTTCAGCAAAGTGGCAGGTTATAAAATTAACTCAAGCAAGTCAGTGGCCTTCTTGTACTCAAAGGACAAGCAGGCTGAGAAAGAAATTAGGGAAATAACACCCTTCACAATAGCCACAAACAACATAAAGTATCTTGGCGTAACTCTAACCAAACAAGCGAAAGATCTGTACAACAGGAACTTCAAGTCCTTGAAGAAAGAAATCGAAGAAGACCTCAGAAGATGGAAAAATATTTCTTGCTCCTGGATTGGCAGGATCAATATAGTAAAAATGGCCATCTTGCCAAAAGCAATATACAGATTCAATGCGATCCCCATCAAAATCCCAACTCAATTCTTCATAGATCTAGAAAGAGCAATTCTCAAATTCATCTGGAGCAACAAAAAACCCAGGATAGCTAAAACTATTCTCAACAATAAAAGGACTTCTGGGGGAATCAATATCCCTGACCTCAAGCAGTACTACAGAGCAATTGTGTTAAAAACTGCATGGTATTGGTATAGCAACAGGCAAACAGATCAATGGAACAGGATTGAAGACCCAGAAATCAACCCACAGACTTATGGTCACTTGATCTTTGATAAAGGAGCCACAACCATCCGATGGAATAAAGATAGCCTTTTCAACAAATGGTGCTGGTTCAACTGGAGGTCAACATGCAGAAGAATGGGAATTGACCCACTCTTATCTCTTTGCTCTAAGATCAACTCCAAGTGGATCAAGGACCTCCACGTAAAACCAGACACACTGAAACTATTAGAAAAGAAACTTGGGAAGACCCTGGAGGACTTGGGCACAGGGGAAAAGTTCCTGAACAGAACACCAATAGCGTACGCACTAAGATCAAGAATCAACAAATGGGACCTCATAAAATTACAAAGTTTCTGCAAAGCAAAGGACACTGTCCAAAGGACAAAACGGCAACCAACAAAGTGGGAAAAGATCTTCACCAACCCCACATCCGACAGAGGGCTAATATCCAATATATACAAAGAACTCAAGAAGTTAGACCGCAAAGAACCAAATAACCCTATCAAAAAATGGGGCACAGAGCTAAACAAAGAATTTTCACCAGAAGAAATTCGGATGGCCGAGAAACACCTTAAGAGATGTTCAACATCATTAGTCATCAGGGAAATGCAAATCAAAACAACCCTGAGATACCACCTCACACCAGTCAGAATGGCTAAGATTAAAAACTCAAGAGACAACAAGTGCTGGCGAGGATGTGGAGAAAGAGGAACACTCCTCCACTGTTGGTGGGATTGCAAAATGGTAAAACCACTCTGGAAATCAGTTTGGCGGATCCTCAGAAAATTGGGCATGGCACTCCCAGAGGACCCTGGCATACCACTCCTGGGCATATACCCAGAGGATTCCCCTGCATGCAATAAAGACACATGCTCCACTATGTTTATAGCAGCCTTGTTTATAATAGCCAGAAATTGGAAGGAGCCCAAATATCCCTCAAAGGAGGAATGGATACAGAAAATGTGGTATATTTATACAATGGAATACTACTCAGCAATTAAAAATAATGAATTCATGCAATTTGTAGGTAAATGGTTAGACCTGGAAAATATCATCCTGAGTGAGCTAACCCAATCAAAAAAGAATACACATGAAATGCAATCACTGATAAGTGGATATTAATGAGCCCAGAAGCACTAAATACTCAAGACACAAATAGCAAGTCAAATGATTCCCAAGAAGAAGAAAGGAGAGGACCCTGGGCATGTAAAGATTGCATCCAGTTTAGTAAAGAAACCGAGGGGGGAGGGGGAATGATTGGGGAATAGTTGGGGGGGAGAAGAACTATGGGAACTATGGTGGGTGGGAACTGGGAAAGGGGAAAGCCTTTGAAATGTAAACATAGAATATAGAAAATAAAAATAACTAAAAAAAAAAAACTCAGAAGACATCAGGTGTTGGCAAGGATGTGGAGAAAGAGGAACACTCCTCCACTGCTGGTGGGAATGCAAGCTGGTACAACCACTCTGGAAATCAGTCTTGCGGTTCCTCAGAAAACTGGACATGGTACTTCCAGAGGACCCAGCCATACCACTCCTAGGAATATACTCAGAAGATTCCCCAGCATGCAATAAGGATACATGCTCCACTATGTTCATAGCAGCCTTATATATAATAGCCAGAAGCTGGAAAGAACCCAGATGTCCCTCAACGGAGGAATGGATACAAAAAATGTGGTATATATACATAATGGAGTACTATTCAGCCATTAGAAACAATGAATTCATGAAATTCTTAGAGAAATGGGTGGAGCTGGAGAACATTTTGTTTCTTTTTGGAGAGAGAGGAAGAGGGAGAGCATGAAGTTAGGTGGATGGTGAGGTAGGCAGAATCTGGTAGTAGTTGGTAGAGGGAAAAAGAATATGATCAAGATATATTGTATGAAAGTTTTAAATAAAAATAATTAATTAAAAAAAAAGACTTATGGTCACTTGATCTTTGATAAAGGAGCTACAACCATCTAGTGGAAAAAAGATAGCCTTTTCAACAAATGGTGCTGGTTCAACTGGAGGTCAGCATGCAAGAATGCAAATTGACCTACTCTTATCTCCTTGTACTAAGATCAACTCCAAGTGGATCAAGGACCTCCACATAAAACCAGATACATTGAAACTAATAGAAAAGAAACTGGGGAAGACCCTGGAGGACATGGGCACAGGGGAACGTTCCTGAACAGAGCACCAATAGCTTATGCTCTAAGATTGACAAATGGGACCTCATAAAATTACAAAGTTTATGTAAGGCAAAGGACACTGTCAGAAGGACAAAATGGCAACCAACAAATTAGGAAAAGATCTTCACCAACCCTACATCCGACAGAGGGCTAATATCCAGTATATACAAAGAACTCAAGAAGTTAGACCCCAAAGAATCAAATAACCCTCTTAAAAATGGGGTACAGAGCTAAACAAAGAATTTTCATCTGAAGAAATTTGGATGGCTGAGAAGCACCTTAAGAGATGTTCAACATTACTAGTCATCAGGGAAATGCAAATCAAAACAACCCTAAGATTCCACCTCACACCAGTCAGAATGGCTAAGATTAAAAACTCAAGAGACAACAGGTGCTGGCGAGCATGTGGAGAAAGAACACTCCTCCACTGTTGGTGGGAGTGCAAGCTGGTACAACTACTCTGGAAATCAGTCTGGTGGTTCCTCAGAAAATTGGGCATGACACTTCCAGAGGACCCTGTCATACCACTCCTGGGCATATATCCAGAAGATTCCCCAGCATGCAATAAGGATACATGCTCCACTATGTTCATAGCAGCCTTATTTATAATAGCCAGAAGTTGGAAACAGCCCAGATGTCCCTCGAAGGAGGAATGGATACAGAAAATGTGGTATATTTATACAATGGAATACTACTCAGCAATTAAAAATAACGAATTCATGCAATTTGCAGGCAAATGGTTGGATCTGGAAAATATCATCCTAAGTGAGTTAACCCAATCACAAAAGAATACACATGAAATACAATCACTGATAAGTGGATATTAATGAGCCCAGAAGCTCTGAATACTCAAGGTACAATCAGCAAATCAAAAGATTCCCAAGAAGGAAGGAAGGAGAGGACCCTGGTCCCGAAAAGACTGGATCCAGCTTCGTAGGAGAATATCAGAACAGAGAAAATGGGGGGGGTGATTGGGGAATGGGTGGAGGGAAGATGACTTATGGGACATATGGTCAGTGGGGAACTGGGAAAGGGGAAAGCTTTTGGAATGTAAACAAAGAATATAGAAAATAAAAAATTTTATAATAATAATAAAAAAGAAGTCAATCTGGAGGTTTTTCAATATTCTAAGTAAATCTACCACATGACTCAGCTGTACCATGACTCTATATCTTAATACAGAGATATTTATATTAGCGTATCCAAGCTCATTACCACTCTATTGCCAATAGATAGGAAATGGAATAAGTCCAGATTTCCAGTTGAATGTAAAATGGAGACATGGCAACTGTACACAGTGGAATTGTATTCAGTTATAAAGAAAAATGAAACGGAAAAGAATTATACTGAATGAAGTACACTACCCTCAGAAACAAAAATGCTCATGCTCTCTCTTTTGTCCGGAACCTAGATTTGGCTCTTCAATGGTGTTTAGCTTGGAGTATCTCTCAAAGCCGGGATACCAGAATAGAGATGAAAGGCCTAGAGGTGAATTACCTTAGAGGAAGTGGGGGCGTAGCACATAGATAAAACAGAGAAAGGAGATGCTAAATTGTATGTGGAAAGATTCAAATAGAGAGAGGGCTGGGAAGATGTGGATGTAGGGTACTGAGGTGAGTAATTACCATGAACTGGGTAGAAAGATGAATAGATGTGGCCAGGCGCATCAGGTGAGACAGCAGGAAGGTGCTGTGGAAGCTGCTCAGGGAGGCAAATCACAGACAGTCTTATCCAGCTGTGAACCCCGACAGCCACGATGACAAGATATGCTCTTTGGTGACATGGCGGCATGAAGTCGTGAAAATAGTCAACATAATTTTAAGTCGAACTTCAAGCTTGTCCCACAAGAGGCATTTCATGCCTGGTGCTGTAACCCTTGACTAGGGAAGTCATAGTCCCGAGGGGACCACCTGCTACTAATGTTCTGTTAAATGAAGATAATGTAAGAGTGGCTTCTCTAGGCACCCTACTGATCTTTATGCCTATAGATTAGTGTAGGTCTTGCCTCTCATCAGAGTGACTTCTTGTTGTAGTGGACAGAGACGACCAGAGAGATCCACAACTGGCCAAAGTTCAGAGACTAATTAGAGAATAATTGAGTGTGGAGTAGCCAGTCCTAAATGGAACATCTGTACCATTCTTTTTTTTTTGTTGTTGTTTTGTTTTTTTTTTTTTTTTGTTTTTTTGCGACAGGGTTTTTCTGTATAGCCCTGGCTGTCCTGGAACTCACTCTGTAGACCAGGCTGGCCTCAAACTCAGAAATCCGCCTGCCTCTGCCTCCCGAGTGCTGGGATTACAGGCGTGCGCCACCACCGCCCAGCTCATCTGTACCATTCTTCTTGCCCCAAAGCCCCCGGGACCGTGTTGGAAGAGGTGGTGAAGAGTCCTTAAGAAAACTGTCATTAGATTAGAACATAGTGTGTGAGAAAAAACCATGTCTTTAATAAAAGGAAAAAATGGGGAGAAAAAGAGAGAGAATTGCTGCAAAATAGCACCCTCTTGGACATGGTAGGACAATTATACCATGATCTCGTCTGCTGTGGATGCCAGTTGATATCGCAACAGGGAAAGGGGAGAGGGATTAGGAGGCTGTGTCTCTAGCTGAAAAATTATTGGCAGCTGATGGCTACTGAGGGACACTCAGTTTTCTTCAGAAGTGTGCTCTCTGGTAGGATGGTCATATATCCCTGCACATACGAGTACCACTAATTGACTCAGAGGAAATATATACATATATATGTGGAAATATACAGAGAATATATATATGTGGGAATATACAGAGGAAATACACACATATGAATTTGAAAGGGAATGGGTGGGACAGAGGTTGTTAAGGAGGAGTATGTAGGAACAATTAGGTGTAGACATAATCAAAATGTATTATATATATGAAATTGTCAAAGAATAAGTAGTGTGCAGCTCCCCAGGACCCCGGACCAGCGATAGCAGCAGGCCTCCATATTGCAACCAGGACACAGCTGGAAAGGCGCAGGTAGGGTCTCCGTCTGGGACTGGAGCAGGGAGCGCTGCTAAGCCCCCGCCCAGAGGAGGGCACAGGCGCCTAGGCTCTGCAGCACGTCCCTGCGAGCTTAGGACGTGCACTGAGGCAGCCGGACCCACACAGCTCCCCAGGACCCCGGACCAGCGATAGCAGCAGGCCTCCATATTGCAACCAGGACACAGCTGGAAAGGCGCAGGTAGGGTCTCCGTCTGGAACTGGAGCAGGGAGCGCTGCTAAGCTCCCGCCCAGAGGAGGGCACAGGCGCCTAGGTTCTGCAGCACAGTCCCTGTGAGCTTAGGACTTGCACCGAGGCAGCCGGACCCACCCAGCTCCCCAGGACCCCGGACCAGCGATAGCAGCAGGCCTCCATATTGCAACCAGGACACAGCTGGAAAGGCGCAGGTAGGGTCTCCGTCTGGGACTGGAGCAGGGAGCACTGCTAAGCTCCCGCCCAGAGGAGGGCACAGGCGCCTAGGTTCTGCAGCACGGTCCCTGTGAGCTTAGGACTTGCACCGAGGCAGCCGGACCCACCCAGCTCCCCAGGACCCCGGACCAGCGATAGCAGCAGGCCTCCATATTGCAACCAGGACACAGCTGGAAAGGCACAGGTAGGGTCTCCGTCTGGGACTGGAGCAGGGAGCGCTGCTAAGCTCCCGCCCAGAGGAGGGCACAGGCGCCTAGGCCCTGCAGCACGTCCCTGTGAGCTTAGGACTTGCACCGAGGCAGCCGGACCCACCCAGCTCCCCAGGACCCCGGACCAACGATAGCAGCAGGCCTCCATATTGCAACCAGGACACAGCTGGAAAGGCGCAGGTAGGGACTCCTTCTGGGACTGGAGCAGGGAGCTCTGCTGAGCTCTCGCCCAGAGGCGGGCCCAGGCACCTAGGCTCTGCAGCACGGTCCCTGTGAGCTTAGGACTTGCACTGAGGCAACCAGAACCACCCAGCTCCCCAGGACCCCGGACCAGCTATAGCGGCAGGCCTCCATATTGCAACCAGGACACAGCTGGAAAGACACAGGTAGATAGATTCCATCAGGGGCTACCACGTGAGGGGATCTGCTAGGCTCTCCCTACTAGGCAGGCCTAGCAGCGCCTACCTAGGCTCTGCTGCACTCCCCCACACTTGCCAGAGTCCTCAGGCCGGGCACAAAGTCAGCAGGTGGCAGCCAGCTCGTGATCCCGTTGAGCAGCAATCACGCATAACCACCAGTAAAGAAACAACAGGTAAGCCCAGCCTCGCAGGAGATTCAAACACCAGCCAGTGACAACAAGGTCAACTAACACCAGAAATAACCAGATGGCAAAAGGTAAACGAAGGAATGTCACTAACAGAAATCAAGGCAACATGACAGCATCTGAACCCAGTTCGCCAACAACAGGAAGCCCTGGATACCCCAAAACACCAGAAAAACAAGACTTGGATATAAAATCACTGGTCAGGATGCTGGTAGCTGAACACATAGAAAAATCTCGTAAAGAAATAGAGGAGAAAATGGATCAAAAGTTAGAAGCCTTTACGAGGCAAATACAAAAATCACTTCAAGAAATGCAGGAGAAGATGGATCAAAGAGAAGAAGACAATAAGGAAGAAAGACAAAAGTCACTTAAAGAACTACAGAAGAACGTGGGCCAACAAGTAGAAGCTATGAAAGAGGAAGCACAAAAATCTATTAAAGAAATACATGAAAACACAATCAAGCAAGCGAAAGATCTGAGCACATCCATCCAGATACTAAAAACAGAAGTAGAAACAACTAAGAAATCACAGAGGGAGACAACATTGGAGATAGAAAACCTGGGGAAGAAATCAGGGGCCATAGATGCAAATATCAACAATAGAATACAAGAGATAGAAGACAGAATATCAGAAGCCGAAGATACCATAGGAACCATTGATTCAACAGTCAAAGAAAATACTAAATGCAAAAAGGCTGTAACCCAAAACATCCAGGAAATCCAGGACGCAATGAGAAGACCAAACCTAAGGATCATAGGTATAGACGAGAATGAAGACGTACAAGTTAAAGGGCCAGCAAATATCTTCTACAAAATTATGGAAGAAAACTTCCCCAACCTAAAGAGAGAGATGCCCATGAATATACAAGAAGCCTATAGAACCCCAAACAGACTGGACCAGAACAGAAACACATCCCGTCACATAATAATCAAAACTCCAAATGTACTAAACAAAGAAAGAATATTAAAGGCAGCAAGAGAAAAAGGCCAAGTAACTTATAAAGGAAGACCTATCAGAATAACACCAGACTTCTCACCTGAGACCATGAAAGCTAGAAGATCCTGGGCAGATATAATGCAAACTCTAAGAGAACACAAACTCCAGGCAAAACTACTTTACCCAGCAAAGCTCTCAATCGCCATAGATGGAGACATCAAGGTATTCCATGACAAAACCAAATTTGCACGATATCTTTCCACAAATCCAGCCCTACAAAGGATAATAGGGGGAAAACACCAAGACAAGGACGGAAACTACACCCGGGAAGAAACAAGATAGAAACCTCCTCTCATCAAACCTAAAAGAAGGTAACCTCTCGAATATTAAAAAAATAAATAAAATAAATAAATATAATTTCAAAAATGTCTGGAGGAAATAATTACTATTCCTTAATATCTCTTAACATCAATGGACTCAATTCCCCAATAAAAAGACATAGATTAACAGACTGGATACGGAAACAGGACCCTACATTTTGCTGCATACAGGAAACCCATCTCAGTGTTAAAGACAAACACTGCCTTAGAGTAAAAGGCTGGAAGACAATTTTACAAGCAAATGGTCCCAGGAAACAAGCTGGAGTAGCCATTCTAATATCAGATAAAATTGACTTCCAACCTAAAATCATCAAAAGAGACTCAGAAGGTCACTTCTTGCTGGCCAAAGGAAAAATCCACCAAGAAGAGCTCTCAATACTGAACATCTATGCTCCAAATGCAAGGGCACCCTCATTCGTAAAAGAAACCTTACTAAAGCTTAAAGCACACATTACACCTAACACAATAATTGTGGGTGACTTCAACACTCCACTCTCCTCAATGGACAGATCAGGAAAGCAGAAACTAAACAGGGACACAGTGAAACTAATTGAAACTCTGGACCAACTGGATTTAACAGATATATATAGAACATTTCATCCTAAAGCTAAAGAATATACCTTTTTCTCAGCTCCACATGGTACCTTCTCCAAAATAGACCATATAATTGGTCACAAGACAGATGTCAACAAATACAAGAAGATCGAGCTAATCCCATGCCTCCTATCAGATCACCAGGGAGTAAGAGTGGTCTTCAATAACAACAAAAACAACAGAAAGCCCACATACACATGGAAATTGAACAATACTCTACTCAATGACACCTCGGTCAAGGAAGAAATAAAAAAAGAAATCAAAGACTTTTTAGAATTCAATGAAAATGAAGGTACAACCTACCCAAATCTATGGGACACAATGAAAGCAGTGCTAAGAGGAAAACTCATAGCTCTAAGTGCATCCAAAAAGAAACTGGAGAGAGCATACACTAGCAACTTAATGGCACACCTTAAGGCCCTGGAAGAAAAACAAGTTAATTCACCCAGGAGGAGTAGAAGACAAGAAATCATCAAACTCAGGGCTGAAATCAATCAAATAGAAACAAAGAGAACCATACAAAGAATCAACAAGACCAGGAGCTGGTTCTTTGAGAAAATCAACAAGATAGATAAACCCTTAGCCAGACTAACCAAAGGACACAGAGACAGTATACAAATTAACAAAATTAGAAATGAAAAGGGAGACATAACAACAGAAACTGAGGAAATTCAAAAGATCATCAGATCCTACTACAAAGGTCTATACTCAAAACAACTGGAGAATTTGGAGGAAATGGACAATTTCCTAGACAGATATCAAATACCAAAACTAAATCAGCATCAAGTAGATCAGCTAAATAGTCCCATAACCCCTAAAGAAATAGAAGGGGTTATAGAAAGCCTCCCAACCAAAAAAAGTACGGGACCAGATGGTTTTAGTGCAGAATTCTACCAGACCTTCAAAGAAGACTTAACACCAATACTTTTCAAACTATTCCACAAAATAGAGACAGAAGGGACACTGCCCAACTCATTCTTCGAAGCCACAATTACGCTAATACCTAAACCACAAAAAGATCCAACAAAGAAAGAGAACTACAGGCCAATTTCTCTTATGAATATAGATGCAAAAATACTAAATAAAATTCTTGCTAACCGAATCCAAGAGCACATTAAAACGATCATCCACCATGATCAAGTAGGCTTCATCCCAGGGATGCAGGGATGGTTCAATATACGGAAATCCATCAATGTAATCCACTACATAAACAAACTGAAAGAAAAAAACCACATGGTCATCTCATTAGATGCTGAAAAAGCATTCGACAAAATTCAGCATCCTTTCATGCTAAAAGTCTTGGAAAGAGCAGGAATTCAAGGCCCATACCTAAACATAGTAAAAGCAATCTACAGCAAACCAGTAGCCAACATCAAAATAAATGGAGAGAAACTTGAAGCATTCCCACTAAAATCAGGGACTAGACAAGGCTGCCCTCTCTCTCCATATCTTTTCAATATAGTACTTGAAGTTCTAGCAAGAGCAATTAGACAACATAAGGAAGTCAAAGGGATACAAATTGGAAAGGAAGAAGTGAAACTATCATTATTTGCAGATGATATGATAGTTTACCTAAGCGACCCAAAAAACTCCACCAGAGAACTTCTACAGCTGATAAACAGCTTCAGCAAAGTGGCAGGTTATAAAATTAACTCAAGCAAGTCAGTGGCCTTCCTGTACTCAAAGGACAAGCAGGCTGAGAAAGAAATTAGGGAAATAACACCCTTCACAATAGCCACAAACAACATAAAGTACCTTGGCATAACTCTAACCAAACAAGCGAAAGATCTGTACAACAGGAACTTCAAGTCCTTGAAGAAAGAAATTGAAGAAGACCTCAGAAGATGGAAAAATATCTCTTGCTCCTGGATTGGCAGAATCAATATAGTAAAAATGGCCATCTTGCCAAAAGCAATATACAGATTCAACGCGATCCCCATCAAAATCCCAACTCAATTCTTCATAGATCTAGAAAGAGCGATTCTCAAATTCATCTGGAGCAACAAAAAACCCAGGATAGCAAAAACTATTCTCAACAATAAAAGGACTTCTGGGGGAATCAATATCCCTGACCTCAAGCAGTACTACAGAGCAATTGTGTTAAAAACTGCATGGTATTGGTATAGCAACAGGCAAGCAGATCAATGGAACAGGATTGAAGACCCAGAAATTAACCCACAGACTTATGGTCACTTGATCTTTGATAAAGGAGCCACAACCATCCGGTGGAATAAAGATAGCCTTTTCAACAAATGGTGCTGGTTCAACTGGAGGTCAACATGCAGAAGAATGCGAATTGACCCACTCTTATCTCTTTGCACTAAGATCAACTCCAAGTGGATCAAGGACCTCCACATAAAACCAGACACACTGAAACTACTAGAAAAGAAACTTGGGAAGACCCTGGAGGACTTGGGCACAGGGGAAAAGTTCCTGAACAGAACACCAACAGCTTATGCTCTAAGATCAAGAATCGACAAATGGGACCTCATAAAATTACAAAGTTTCTGCAAAGCAAAGGACACTGTCAGAAGGACAAAACGGCAACCAACAAAGTGGGAAAAGATCTTCACCAACTCCACATCCGACAGAGGGCTAATATCCAATATATACAAAGAACTCAAGAAGTTAGACCGCAAAGAAACAAATAACCCTATCAAAAAATGGGGCACAGAGCTAAACAAAGAATTTTCACCAGAAGAAATTCGGATGGCCGAGAAACACCTTAAAAGATGTTCAACATCATTAGTCATCAGGGAAATGCAAATCAAAACAACCCTGAGATTCCACCTCACACCAGTCAGAATGGCTAAGATTAAAAACTCAAGAGACAACAAGTGCTGGCGAGGATGTGGAGAAAGAGGAACACTCCTCCACTGTTGGTGGGATTGCAAAATGGTAAAACCACTCTGGAAATCAGTTTGGCGGTTCCTCAGAAAATTGGGCATGTCACTTCCAGAGGACCCTGGCATACCACTCCTGGGCATATACCCAGAGGATTCCCCTGCATGCAATAAGGACACATGCTCCACTATGTTTATAGCAGCCTTGTTTATAATAGCCAGAAATTGGAAGGAGCCCAAATATCCCTCAAAGGAGGAATGGATACAGAAAATGTGGTATATCTATACAATGGAATACTACTCAGCAATTAAAAATAATGAATTCATGCAATTTGTAGGTAAATGGTTAGACCTGGAAAATATCATCCTGAGTGAATTAACCCAATCACAAAAGAATGCACATGAAATGCAATCACTGATAAGTGGATATTAATGAGCCCAGAAGCACTAAATACTCAAGACACAAATAGCAAGTCAAATGATTCCCAAGAAGAAGAAAGGAGAGGACCCTGGGCCTGTAAAGATTGCATCCAGTTTAGTAAAGAAACCGAGGGGGGGAGGGGGAATGATTGGGGAACAGTTGGGGGGGAGAGGAACTATGGGAACTATGGTGGGTGGGAACTGGGAAAGGGGAAAGCCTTTTGAATGTAAACATAGAACATAGAAAATAAAAATTAAAAAAAAAATTAAAAAAAAAAAAAGAATAAGTAGTGTGATGGATATTCTTGGATATCAACTAGACTATATCTGGAATTAACTAAGATTCAAGCAGCTGGGTACACCAGTGAAGGATTTCTCTTAACCAAATTATGCAAAGTGGAAAGACCCACCTTATACCTGGGATCTTTTGAGGGAGAAAAATCCATCTTAAATCTGGGCCATACCTGGGGGCAGCCTGTATAAAGGACATGAAAGATGGAAGATCTTGCTCTTTGGCTGCTTGCCCTCGTTCTCTCTGGCATGTTCCTTCCTTCATTGGTATTAGACCTTCTTTGGGATTCTGAAGACCAACTGAGACAACCATTTTCATGGACGGAACAACTACTGGATTCTTGGCTTTTCCATTTGGAAATAGCCATGGTTGGTATGGAGGAAGAAAATTCTCCCTCCTTAGCAGATGTGTCCCACTCTCACTACCTGAGATATTACCCCTTTGACCTTTGTCTGCGAAAATTGGCCTTCATTGTCTGTTAAGTCATAGGTGACTTTCTTTGTAGGAGATGACAGAATTGGCAATACTGATATTCCTCAGGGTCCATCTGAGGACTGTTAGACCTATACACTGTTAGACATATAACCAGGCATAAGGCTAAGAGGGGATATCTGATCCCCTTTTATCTTATCAAGTAGATAAGTCTAGTTCACGAGGAAATGTTTTATACCACTAATGAGTGTGATAATTCATTCACTCAGAAGTCTGAAGAATGTGTGTTAGAATGGATTTCAAGGCTGTGGCATGGATGACTAATGAAAGGGATAGCTAAAATATATATATAATCTTATAATTTATAATATCATAAATAGATATAATATATATCTATTTTTAAGATATAAAAGTAACATTGTTTGCTGATGGTTCTGCACATTATATAGGGAACACGCAGAAGTGGAGAGCAGCAGCATTATAACCCCTTTCTGAGACCATCCTGAAATACACCATCAAAGGGAAATCTTCACAGTGGGCAGAACTTTGGGCAGTAAACATGGTCTTACATTCTGTTTGGAAGAAGAACTGAACAGATGTGTGACCGTTCACTTATTCATGGCCTGTAGCCAATGGACTTGTTGGATAATCAGGGATTTGGAAAGGCCATGATCTGAAAAATGATTGGAAGAGATTCGTGAATAGATTTCTCCCAATGGGACAAGGGTATGAAGATACCTGTGTTCTTCAGGAGGGGAGTTCAACAATCAAGTAGATAAGATGATCCATTCTGTGGGTAGTCAGCCCCTTTCCCTAGCCATTTGTGCCATTGTCCAATGGTCCCATGAACAAAGCGGCCATGGTGGCAGAGATGGAGGTTATGAATGGATTTGATAATGTGGACTCCCACTCATCAAGCTCACCTGGCTACAGCTGCTACTGCTGAGTGGCAGGTAGTCCAACAGCAGAGACCAAGACTGAGACCCCATATGTCCCCTTCCCAGGGTGACATGGTGGCAGGTTGACTACATTGCACCATTTCCTCGGTGGAAAGAACAACACTGTGTCTTTATTGGAATGGGTACTTATTCTGGTTTTGCATTTGCCATTCCTGCCTGCAATACTTTTGTCAAATCTACCATCTGTGGAATTGCAGAATGCTGCATCCACTGTCATGGCATTCTACACAGTACTGTGTCTGACCAAGGAACTCACTTCACAGCCCAAGGAGTGTGACAGTGGGCCCATGATCACAGAATCCACTGGTCTTAGCATGTTCTCCATCATCCTGAAGTAGGTAGCCTGATTGAACAATGAGGTGGCCTTTGAAGACATAGTTAGAGCGGTCAAATAGGTGACAGCAGCCTGGGAGGTGGGCAGAGTTCTCCAGAATGTGGCAAATGCTTTATATCATCATCCTATATATGGTATGTCTTCTCCCTTAGCCAGGACACATAGATACAGAAATTAAGGGGTGGAAGAAGAAATGGTTCCACTCCTTATCACCCATAAAGAACCACTAGATTTTTTTTCTTCCTGTTCCTACAACCTTAAGTTTTCTGTCCTACAAGCTTTGGTTACAGATCAGGGAGCACTCCTGCTAGGAGACACAATAAACATTCCATTGAACTGAAGGCTAAAACTCCTCCCTAATTACTTTGGGTTTCTGATGCCCTTAAACCAAGGAATAACTGTCCAGAGTTCACAGGGGAAATTGGATTGGTTCTCCACAATGGACATAAAAAGGATTATGTGTGGAGTACAGGAGATTCTTTGGGCATCACTTGGTGTATACACACACACACACACACACACACACACATGCACACACACATGCACACAGACAGACACACACACAGAGGGGTGTGGGAGAGAGTCATATTAATTCTCTCAGTTCTGTTTCACTAGTCAATCTTGACCATTACAAACATATTTTAAAAAATATAGAAAATACAAAAACAGAATCATCTAAACAGCTTAATGAGTCACAGTCCCACAGTCTCACATTTAATTGGTCATCTAAAGGATCATCTAATCAATCACTTTGCATTACACAATCTATCAAGTTTTCTACTTACTGGCTACTGAATCTCATCATTCAAAGATTCTTTACCCCAACAAGAATGCTTATTTGCTAATCAATCTACAACAGGTGAAAGCACATGGGATCTAAAGAGACAATTAATAAGGAGCAGGAATAAAAGTAGCTATGTAGAAATCAAGTGTAGCTGCTATAAAGACACAATGTAGATGAAAGAATCAAATATTCCAAAACCACAATAATCTAGTCATTTTGAATATGGCTGCAAGGCATACACAGAAAGATATCCCATACATAGAAATATATAGTCTTAGCATTTTATTAAAAGTGTAAACAAAAATTAACACAAAATGGTGAGCTGTGTCATATGGTAAGAAACTATGTTTTGTGCATTCTACTTCAGTAGAGAATTGTGCACATTTGTTTCAGTTCCTTTTCTTCAAGTGCTTAAAATAAGGCTAGTTTCTGAGAGCCTCCTGAAAATTCACTAATTGTTATTTTAATGTCTGCACTATTATTGTAAGAATTCCTCTTCTTAGCTCTCTAGAAACTCCTGTATCTCTGAGAAAACAACCACCGTAATGTCTAATGCTTGGCATTCCATAGTTTTTCTTCCAAGGAGTATCTTTAACCCGTTCAAATCCATGTATGCACTAACTTAGGCGTTCACCGTGACAATGCTCTAAATGCACAGTTGGAAAGTGAGGAATACAGAGGAGGATAGCAAAGAGGCGGACCCAAGGGTTTCTGCCCTTGATTTCTTTGTCTTAATGGTGACATTATGATATATAATGTTTAATGAATTGAAGTGATGAGATTTCACAGATAAGAAATATAATATATATGAGTACTGTGATAAGTATTCAAAGATAAGAATGACTAGGCTGCATGGTGAAACAAGGAAGTGATATTTAATGAGGCTGAGTGTAGGCAGGTGATGGTTTCTAAGGAAGCAAGAATCCAGAAGTGTTCGTGAGATGGAAGACCAGGAGCTTGGTGAAGCGGGAAGGAGTCAGGTCTTGACTCAGAGATGATGGAGATGAGAGTGTAAAGCTTTGGGACTAGTGAGGTGGGTCAATCGCAGTAGTGCCTGCTATCTGAGGATGAGGGCCTGTGTTCAGTCCCCAGCACCTAGAACATCCATGCAAATACTTGGTGTGACAGTGCACATCTGTAATTCCAGTGTTAGGCAAGTGAAGACATGAGTATCTCTGGAGTTCACTGACCAGATGGTCTTGCCAAGCTGGTGAGCTCTAGCTTCAGGGAGAAACACTCTCAAAAATATGGTTGAGAATGACTGAGGAAGATACCCACCCTTAACCTCTGACCTTTATATGCATGCTAACACACATGCACACTTATCTACACACATGCATGGATATGTCCCCGGACACCACCAAAACCCGTACATTTTCCATGTATTGATTCCCAAACATAAAGCAAAGTAACCTAACCTCCTTAATTAATTGCAGGTAAAATGACAATATCTTTTTTACCTTCCGAGGTCAAGCAAGTACTTTATGTAAATATATACAGAACACAATAATGACAGTAGTACTGTTTGCATTGCTTCTTTATCTTTTGTGACCTGGTTAGGAGGAGAGAGAAGCAGAAAATTAAGTAAAATAGGGATGGGAGATGTTGGCTGAGGGAAGTTTGAATTCAGGGATATATTGGGAAGTAGACTAATGAAGACGTATTGAAAAAAAAACTCATTGGTTGCTATGGTTACAGCAGTCATCCCATTTACTTAGCACCCTAAATGTAGCCTGCCTTCCACGTTTCCTGGAGGGTAAGAAAACAGATGGTTTTCTGTAGTATATTGCTAAAAGCAAGATGTGCTACTAAGTAGATCAAGTGAAATCTTTTATCAAACTACTAGTCCTTTGTCCATCTCCAAGGAAAGGAATTTATAGTGAAATTTGAGTGATGTTCTAGGTTCAAAGGACTATAACATTCTTATCATTTCTTCATGACACACCTCCTGGAATTTCATCTCGAGCAATCCACCTACCCTTATGTGACCTCTGTGTCTTTGGTATAAGATGGTACTCAATAAGATGAAATCAATTATTTTCCAGAACTAGATGCTTATAAATGTAAACACTAGTAAAAATGAGGCCCAAGGAGGACATATAGTTGAAGTAAAGTATGCTCAAGAGTGTCTGAACCTGGAGTTGGAGGATGGCAAAGCAGGTAAGAGCCCTGGCTACTCTTCCAGAGGACCAGGGTTCAATTCCCAGCACCCACATGCTAACTCATAACCCCCTGGAACTTCATCCCCAAAAGATCTTACACACTATTCTGACCCCCTAAAGATACCAGACACACACATGGTGCATAGACATACATGCAGGCAAAGTATCCATACACATAAAATAAGTACATTAAAAATAATGTCAGAACAACAGTTTCATGCTTGTTTGCTATAGCTAGGGCATGATGAATAGCTCAAAGTCAAGCGAGGAAAAAAAGTAGACACAAAACGTACATGTTACTTCACTTCATTTGCTCGAAAGTGTGCCAGATGAGGGAGGTGGTACCCCTCGATTAGACATCATCAAGGATCATTGAACTGGAGATTAATGGGGAAGGCATCAAGGTTAATGGATGTAAAATGTTATTTATATTGTTCCTGTGTAATCAGCATGCCTGGAAGGACATCCTAAAAGGACCTGGTTTCCCCTATACAAACAATCTGGACTATTGAAATGACGCACCCGCACCCCGGGACTTGGAATTTCTCTCCACAAAAATCTCATGCCGGGAAGGAAAAGGTTGGATCTTGGTGCCTTCCAGAGAGAGAGGGAGCTTGTCTCCTGGAAGGAGACTTCACACATTACCAACAACTTTACAGATTGCCTGGTAAGCAAGACAGACTGGGTCATGGAGGGGAAGAATCAAGACTGCCTAATCACACATGTCTCTCTTCCTACCGTTTGAAAGTTACCTTCTTGTAAGAACCCTGAAGACGGACTTGGCAATGGGAGGGGAGGAGGGGGCATAATTGGAACTTTTTGTCCCTTTGCCCAGTGTGGCCAGCTTGAATCTGCTTTTGCTGCTTTCTGCCATTGTTTGTTTCCTTAGCGGGCTTACTAAGTCCACTGGCTGATCGGGGCTTACGGGGGTGGTGGTGGGGGTTGAGGGTTGGGGGGTGGGGGGAGTAGGAGGGTGGGAGTGGGGGCGCTGCCAAGTCCCAGGCTCTGACTGTCAACAACTCCAGTAACCCTTGGTTCTGCTAAAAGCCTCAAAGGGGTCTGGTGTGTGTGTCTTACGTAGATCTCACAGTATAAAGTCCAAACCTCATATGGCGACACATGTGGGCCCTCGGATGACTAATTTCTCATCTTGCACTCACAACTCCCAAACTCCAATTCCAACTCTTCCAAGATCTGCTCATCCATCACCATGCTCACTGTGATGGAGAACATCCCCAAACACCAGGTCCTTGGCTGGTCACGGGGACACTAGTGATCAAGATAAATGCTCTCTCCCAAGGTTCTTACAGCTGATTCTGAACAAGCATTGTGACCTTTTAAAATGTCACAGAATTAATTAGGGGACAACAGAGAATAAAAGCACAGGTCTTTATCATCTTAAAGCATCTTAGGCATTTGGCGGGCGGGGGGGGGGCTTTAACAGAACAGTGATTAAAAAAATACAACTGCTATTAATTATTTCCAATGTATCAAATTCTCAGAGGAGGGCAGCAGGTAATTTGAGGAAATGTGACGTGGACTGCAGCAGTGAAAGCGTCCACAGAGGCTCTGGAATGGGAGGGTGGACGTGGACCAGGCTGTGCAGGAAGGGCTTTTAGGGCAAAGCCATTCAATAAGATCTGAACAATAACACCGGCTGTATCCTAAATAGCCTGTTCTCTGATGCAGCTCATGAACTTGGATTTTCTGGGTTTTTTGTTTGTTTGCTCGTTTTCTGGGTTTTTGAGACTCGCAGACTCTCTACGTGGCTAAGGATCACTTTGAACTTCTGATTCTTCTTCTGCCATTTTCTCTCAGAGCTGGGATTACAGGTGTGTGCCATCACACTTGGTTATAGGATGGCAGAAGTTAAGTTTTGGGTTTTGTACACACGAAGCAAACATTCAGACAACTGAACTTCATATTTCAACTTTAACTTTCTCTGCTGCCAGGATGACTTCCAATTTCATGGCTATATAAAAATTATCAGGGGGTGAGAAGTTTTAACTAACATGTGACCCATGCCTCTAGTACTGCCTCCTGGTCTCTGGTTACACAGTGAGACAGACACACATCCCTCTCATACATCTTGTCCTCCATATTTTTACTTTAAAGGAAATTGGAATTTGGTTGCTTTGAAAAACTTGACAGTGACTATATCATCTCACAGCTGAAGTTTAGAAGAAAGTTTATTAATAGCAAAGTTTATAAATAGTATTATACTAATCCTGGTCTAGTATTAGTGGAGGAAAAAAAATGGAGAATATAGCATCAGAATAAAAATTCATTTAAAAATTTAAGTACTTACATAATATGTATAATAAGTGACAAAATGAATTTATTTACATGCAGCTCAGCAGGAACATTTGGTACTCTGAGGGGCTGGCACCAGGAACAAGAGGTTTCTTTCAGTTTTCAATTCCAGGCCTATTCATCTACACACTATTTGGCAAATCCCATGTTATAAAATAATCTATTAAAATATTTAATAGCCACAAACCAGCTCAATATGTTATAAGAGCATGCTTCTCTTTTTCTTGTGTCTTGTAAGAATCTTTAAGCACTTTAGGAAATGGTTGTGGCTATAAATGTTTATTTAACAGAAGGTCAAATAGGTAAATGTTCAAAATGTAATTTTATTGAGAAAAAGAATTATTGGGTCAGTGAGGGGGCTCGGCACATTGAGGGACTTGGTGCCAAGCCTGATGACCTGAGTTCGAACCCGACAACCCAGGTTGCAGAAGAAGAGAACCAAGTTCTACAAGTTGTCCTGTTACTTCCAATCATGCATGTATGCATTAATGTGCAAACATGCATGTATTTACATACATATGAAATGAAATGAATGAGTGAATAAGTAAGTAAGTAAGTAAATAAATAAATAAATAAATAGATAAATGTTTTAAATGAATTATTTTCCTCATTTATATTCCCAGTGGCTTCTGGCTATGCTTGGGAAATCTACATGTAAAATCTACAAAATGTTTGTTTTCATAGTGATTTACAATTCAATTAAATGCACCAACTAAACAATGAATAATAGTCTTGCCGTTTAAATATGAAAAGGTCCCAGATTGTTGTTTTTTTTTTTTAATCATCCATGTGGTTCTTAAAACTTTTGACAGTAAGCAGTGATCTTCATTAACTTCTATACAACTGAATATAAAAGTGGAGTTTTTCTCTCCTGTCACAAAAAATGGTCGCCTGGGGCATCCTGTGCTCTTCAGTGTGAGGCTCCCTAAGGTCAGCAACTTTTCTGTGTTAGTTAAGAAGAAATGACCAGACCGCTTTATGTATGACAGGTAGTTGATATGATGATCTGTAAAATAAAAGCATTTTTGTATATAACAAATATACATTCCTAATATTTTCTTGCTATTTAATAACAAACTTGAAGAGACATAAGTGACAATTCCTTTTACTAACCCACGTGATTCTCTCGGAAGAAACTCATCGATTTTGATTTATTTTCTTTTCAAGTAAAAAAGAACTCTTCAGAATTCTGTCACCATCCCAGGATGGTTTTAAATAAAATATACACTCTTTTGGCGGGTGTGGGCACAGGATTGCTTTAATCCTTTATTTAGCTCTTATTTTAGATTTCCTCCTTGACCCAAACCGATGTTTTACTATTTTATCTATCTCCACTCTAAAATTAAATATGAACTTGCACAGAGAAAGTTTTTGGTGACTATTTATATAATAAGAATAAAGTTATATGGATCTCAAGCTTCGGGGAAGAAATATGATTTTTCTGGAATGGACTGTCTTAGGATTTTTAGGAAAGATCTTGGAAAGGGCTTTAGATATATAGGAGGAAGAATGCTCTAGAGACACTCTGATGGCTGTGTCTCTTATCACATGATCATGTGCCCTTTACTTAAGCGTTTGTTCATTTTATTGACTCCTCCATCTCTAATCTCACTTTTCCCAGCTTCTATAGGATGTGGGTGATGATACTATCTGTTGGATTCCTATTTCTTTCCTTTTTACTTCCTTCTTTCTAGAAAACCCTACAATTGCAATTTGAATTCGTAGAGGGACAGCTATGAATAGAACATTTTTTGAAGCAGATTTTGATTTGCATTAATATTTGCTTTTAATTAAAAAAGAAATATAAATAAAAATGTAAAATTATTTCATGAACAGCTATGGTGGTACATACATGTACTGTCAGAACTTGGAAGGCAAAGGCAGGATATCATAACTGCAAAGCGAGCCTGGGTTTTATAGTGAATTGATTAGAATAATATAACAACATATAAAATATAGAAATAATACATTAAATATATAAACTAATAATTATGAGAATTTATTAACATAACTATATTGTTTGTGTCAAAAGTTCAGGATCCTATAAGCAATGCCTACTTTCTAAAGGGCCTGTTTATATAGAAAAATCTTGTACTTAATTATAACAAAAAATCCACTATGAGGCTCTTGGTAAAGGCACTAAACTGTTACATTTCACTTGTGGGTTTCTTACTGTTGAAGCTGAACATATAAACAGAACATGCTTCCAACAGTATTCTAGAAATGCGTAGAGTTGACCAAGCATTGGTGCTCTGCAAACATTTGCTGACCAAATAGCGAACCATGATAGAAGACTTCAGAGTCAAAGGAATAACTTTGCAACGATGGCTCAACAGTCACCATCTACATTTGTAGAATTCTAACTGTCAGAACTCGAAAACTTGTGGTGGTTACAGTTAAGAGTATCTGTGTGAGAATATTATCAACAAAACTTTTAAGATGTTAAAGGCAAAGACTGTGCTGTGCCTGATTTAATTATTTTATATATGTGAGTACACTGTTGCTATCTTCAGACACACCTAAGAGGGCATTGGATCCCACTACAGATGGCTGTGAGCCATCATGAGGTTGCAGGGAATTGAACTCAGGACCCAAGAGTATGGGTACACACACACAGACACACACACATGCAGACACACTCCCAAACACACTAATAATTTAAAAATTAAAAACAATAAAGGTCATGTATTGAGACAAATTAGCACAGAACAAAATCAATGTCAAAATAAAAATTCGATGTAATCATAATTATTTTAATGCATTCAGGGCGGAAACGGGAAACCAAAACATTTGCATAATTGGCAGCATTGTTGATTACTTTACTTCTATTCTGTTTTTACCGCTTCCAAATTTTCAATACTGTATCATTTTGTAATTGAAAAAAATACATGTCATGAAAAAAATAATTCTAATATGGAGAATTATCTTTTGATCCCTTAGCACCCATGTACTGTAATCATATACACTCCACGGAAGCTTCTAAAATCATGGGCTGTTTCAGATCAAGCCATGTCACATCAGAGCACATTTCAATCACTTTAAATAATGAAATCCAACATCACTCATGGGGAAACTGGCACTGGCTGCAGGTTACATGTAAGTATTTTGTAAACGAAAAGCCTCCCCGTCTAGAGTAGCATGTAAAAAGCGACTTTGCTGTCCGTGCACCTGCCGTGTTATCTATGCCATACATATTAGGTACCCAAGTAATATTGCTGTGTAACCAAATACCACCTTCGTAGAAACTTGGAGTTTCTAAATTCGGTGGCTCTATAGAATTTACTCTAATAATGTGGGCCGTGATTGGTCTTAAATATCACCAGTGGTGATAGAGAAATTGGAAGGTTTATTACTTACTGTGGTAGCACAGTGGATATCTTTCCATACTGTGGCTTCCCTGGAGAGATCAGAGACTTCAAATAAATTATCAAGAATCACTTCCCCAATCATGTCGTGTCTGGAAAATCTGTCAAAATCATATATACTAAAGTGTAGTTTGCGGTTGCTTAGCTGGTCGTAAACCACCGGAAACTGAAAGAGCTCATCGAACAGAGGGTTTAAAGTCTTCCGGTGCACACGGGTCTGAAATTTCTTCTTCCTGTCTGGAAGAAGATAGATCTTCACGTAAGGATCAGAAGTTCCTGTGAAATCTTTAGCTGGGAGATCTAGAGCTTTGATAATTTTAACAACTAGGAGTTCATTTTCATAATCGTACTGGAGCGCAAAGTTAAGTTTCCCACAGGTCTTGACATCGTCTTTTCTGTTGCCCTCGGAGTCAACCGATTTCTGCTTGTAGAGTTCTGGCTTTATCCTTCCAATGCTGGTTCTTGTTTCTCCTCTTTGTAAGACAGGTTCAGTGCCCACGCTGAAATCAACGCTGGAGACGTTCATTTGCCTTGGTAGGTGTCTCCTGAAGGAATTGTGGCTGTACAGACACACAGACACAAAATCATTTAAGTTAGTCATTTCTGAGGTAGCTTGGAACTGACATATCCACTCTCCCCACCCACCAGGATGAAGAGAAAATGTCATTGTCCTTGTGCAGTATAATTATGCCTATGTCTATGTCAGCACCGTCTCACACTCAAATGGTGCAAAGAGAGCCACCTTGAGAAACCAGAATGACAGCTGTCAAAAAGTCTAAAGCTTGATACTCAACACACACACAGATGTTCAGTGTAATGAGGTTCTGCTGTTCTTCCTCCATAAACACATCATTAAACACCGTGGTGAAGAAACTGGGTTGTCAACACGCCCTTCTATCCTTCTCCCAAACGCAAGCAGATTCATCATTTTTTTCCATGTCCATGCCAGAGCCACTCCCCCTCCTAAAATCTCTAACAGCATTAAATAATGTGTTGTATTAAGTAACCACGAAAATACTTAAAATATTCATATATGTTTTATATAACATTTTACTTAAACATGATACATAACCTACTTATGCATAGGAAACTTCAAATCTTACTTGGTTGCAATATCTTAAGATATATTTTTGGAGGGTTCCTCCCCACTTCTTTAAATAGCTATCTAAATCGGAAGTGGAATAAGAGTGTTGAATGTGTAAGCCAAGTTATAACTATTCCCTGGTATTAAAAATATCTAATTAAGCATATTGTTAAAGGATATTTTGTAATATATATCCACTATAGATAAAATATTGAAAACAGCAGCATAAATATTGTAATAATTTATGCTATATTATATAATAATAATGACTAAATCAAATTTTGACCATAATTGAAAAATTATTTTTATAGAAAGAAATAGACCCCTTAGGTCTGATTAAAAATAGCAACTAATTAAAGCTATAGTTAATTTGAAACTCACTTATTCAGATTCTGTAACTGAGTATGTAACATATATGTGAAATTTTTTACTAAAACTTTGAGACTGTAAATCTTGAAGCAATCTGTCTTCTTAGAGCTATCCCATTTAATTTATTACACATACAATGTAATGAATATTGACCCTCAACCTATTCCAAAATGAAAGACCAGCAGCCTAAATTATATTCAGAATAAGGTCAGAGATAAGTACAAAACAGGAGGACAATGTCCCCACAGGCTCTATTGTTCTGAAGCCTTAAAGTGGTCCATTAGAATCCAACTTGCAAGCAGAGTCTAGGGTGCGAATCACTACATAATGAGCCAAGCCTTAGCTTCTTGAGAAAGTTCATTGCACAACAATAGATATTTCTAATAAAATCACTTGTTCAACAAATTTGATTCATAGGAACAGAACCCAAAATAAGTTAATTATTGAATGTCCTAAGCTTATTTCATAATTCCAAAGACTTTCAAATGTAATTGTTTAATCCTTTCCCCCCTCTCAAAACTTAGACATGTCTTCTTTGTGCCTCAGAATGTAACATGCATGGTCATGAAGCCTTTAATAGGACTCACTTCTACTGAGTCCCTTCTAATGGAATAAAAACTGCAGTGTTACTTTTTTTTCAAGTGTTGTGCCCTAATTACAGGGTAAATAGTGCACACTCTAAGTCAGTTTAGCTAGTTGGTTAACAAAAGCATTCATTGGTACAATGTTGTCGTCACCATGACAACACATAGCTTCTCCCTCTTCTGCCTTTTTCTCTTGGAATGGGTGATTAGCAAATGTTCAAACAATGAAAATGTGAAACACTTTTACACTTCAGACTTCTGGAGACCCATGCAAGTGCTCTGGGGAGGTGCTGGGCCTTACACAGACGTTAACTGCATAAGTCACCAAGTGTATGGATGTCTTCTACACTTCACTGTTTGATAGAAATCTGTCCCAGACTTCTCATGTGGTTGCTGGCACACTTGGTGCGTTCTCTACATTCATTATTCTACTGTGTCTTGGTCTGGAATAATGTGTCTTGGCCTGGAATATTCCATTGTTTTTGCCTTTACCACATTACACAGTTCAGAAATAAATGCCACTTCACTGACGCGTCAGCTAAGCACTTTATTGTAATCTCTCGTTATTAGCCCTGTGATGATAGTCAAACCATTCCCCTGAAACTCTATATTAGTCTCCTGGTTCGTTAACACTTTGGAAACCTCTATTCTGAACGCTACTATGTGCATGTTTCTTCCAGAAGTTTGATCTCTGAGTTCACTGAGCTACTCTCCTACAGGGATGTGTTCTATCTTAATCACTATTATGCAGTTGGATTGTGTCTCATCATTAAGTGGAAACGATTCCACACCTCCAACTTTGAGCACATGTCTGATCAACATCTCCTACCTTTCTGTGTTCTTTTGAGACAGACTGAACACTTGTCACCATGGAGAGAGAATTAGTGACGCAGAATCAGAAAGGAGCATTTGTTAGGAAGGAAAACAAGACTTAGACACAGCTGCGAGATAGGATATGACATGAAGGACTGAGGGAATCCAGGGCAGGAATTCCAGGCAGGAACCTGTCGGCAGGACTGAAAGCAGAAGCCATGGTGGGGTGTTGTTTACTGGCTTGCTTCTTATGGATTGCTCAGTTTCCTTTTTGATATAACCAGGACCACCTTCCCAGGAGTTGCATCCCCCAGAAAGCCTGGACACTCCCATGCTGATCACTAATCAAGAAAATTCCTCAGGCTTGCTGCAGGTAGTCTGGATGGAGGCATGTGAAGGATTGATGTTCCTCTTCCAAGATAATTCTAATTTGTGTCAAGTATACGAAAAACCAACCATGACATTTGACCCCTTGTCGACTTGGCACACTAATACATCTGCATACTGTGGTAAACATTCCTTTCTTGTTCGATCCTGTGATCTCATATTAACGCTAATATCATGATATGAAGCATACATAGAATTATAAATCCCGCAGCATTTAAAAATTAGAAATTTTTAAAAGTTTGGTCTCATTAAAATGTCTGAAATCTCTCAATTGTGGGCTCCTGTAAAATAAAAAAAATAAGTTACATATATTTTTTTATTCCAAGAATGCATAACCAGGAGATGATCACAATCAAATCCAACCAATCCAAAATTCAAGTTCATAGGTGTGAATAGAAGTTCAAAATTCAGAGGAAAGTTTTATAGACAGAATGAATCAAGCAGAAGATAGACTACCAGGACTCAAAGATAAAGTAGAAGATCAAGGCTGAGTAAGCAAGGAATCAAATCACTAAGAAGAAACATACGGAAAGATAGGACTCCACAAAAAGACCAAAGCATCGTATTATAGGCATAGAGGATGGAGAAGAAACTCAAGCCAACTGCATAGAATATACCCTCAACAATATCATAGAAGAAAACTTCCCCAAACTAAGGAAAATGTACACATACAGATAGATGAAGCACACAAAAATAGACAAAACCAAAAAAAGATCCTTGTGGTCTATCATACTTAAAATACTAAGTATACAGAACAAAAGAAATGTGTGTTGAAAGTTGTAAGAGAAGAGATGCAAGTCACATACAAAGGAAACCTCACCAGAATAACGGAGGTTTTCCCAATGGAAACTTTGAAAACAGGAAGAATCCGGAGCGGTGCATTCCAAGACCTGAAAGACCATGATGGCCAATCTTGATTAACTTATCTAGCAAAATTATTCCTCATCATTGAAGGAGAAAGAAAAACTTTCCATGATTTAAATGACCTAAAATTATTTATATACAACAGGACAAACCTAAAGATAAGACAGGAAGCAATATTTCAGCCTGAAAAGAGGAATGTTCATAATGGATATTGTGGAAAGAAATGCAAAATCATTATTATTAAAACACAAAGTACCACCGAAAGCAGAAACAACAACACCAAAACCCAACAATATAATGATCACAATTAATACACTCACTTCAATAATAACTTTAGATATTAATGGTCTCGATTCTCCTATCAATGGACACAAGTTATATATTATGGAGCCATAGTAATGAAACAGTATATTACTGGCACAAAAACAGACACATGGATCAATGGAATGAAATCGAAGACCCAAACCTGAGTACAGATAGCCTCAGGCATTTATTATTTGACAAAACCCCAAAACATAAGGCAAAGAAAAGAATATGTCTTCAGCAGCAAATGGTTCTATGGGAACTGGATGTAAAGGATTTGGCATTCTGCTCCACAGTCATGGCTAAGCCATGTTCACTGATGTTGTCTCTATTCACATTAACTAGGAAGTGGAAACGATCTAAATGTCTTTCAGCAGACCAATGGATAGTGAAAACGTGGTGCACATACATTCTGGAATACTCTTCAGCCACACAGAAAATGAGACCATGACATTGGTCATGAGCTAGAAAAGTGATGTTGAGTGAGTTAATCCAGTCCCAGGAGGACAAATGCTGCACATCCCGGCTAATCCTAGGCTCCTAATGTCAAATCTTCAGATGTGAGAAAATATCCTGAAGTGACTACAAAACCCTGGAAAGTGAAAAGAGGGACCAATTTCAGGGTGCAGAAACAATAGAGGACAGAGCACAAGTGATCTGAAGGGGAAGACAGATGGGGCTCTAACTCAGGAGGAGGAAGGAGATAAAGAAGATGGAGGAGAAAAAAAAAGAGAGTAAGGATGTCTGAAAAAGTCATAAAGAATAATGGGGAGGGGAAAGGAGGGAGGAACCTGAAAGGAGACAGGGAGGGGAAGAGGGGAACATGATCAGGTACTGGAAGAGTGGCGGGGGGGGGGACAGGACTGAATCCCTGAGAGCCAGCAGAAAGAATGGAAACAGGCAACCTCAGGAGGTAGGAGGTAGGGGGACCCTCTAGAATGTACCAGAGATCTGGGAAGTGAGAGACTCTCAGGACTCAAAGGGAGGGACCTTAGATGAAATGCCCCACAGTGGGGAGAGGGAACTTGTAGCGCCCACCTCCAGTAGAAAGGCAGGGTATCAAGTGGAGGGATGGGGTTGCCATCGCAGTCAAAATCTCTAACCCATAATTGTTCCTGTCTGAAAGAACGGCAGGGTCAAAAATGGAGAAGAGCCTGAGGGAAAGGAGGTTCAGTGATAGGTCCAAAGTGGGACCCAGCTCAACGGGAGGTCCCAAGGCCTGACACTATTAGTGATGCTATGATGTGCTCACAAAAGGGGGCTTATCATGACTGCCCTCCAAAAGACCCAACAAGCAGCTGAAAGAGTCAGATGCAGATATTTTCACCACCCCTCAATGGACAAAAGCTGCTGACCCCTGTGGTTGAACTAGGTTGAAGCTGGAAGAGGCTGATGGAGATGGTGACCCTGTAGGAGGACCAGCAGTCTCAACTAACCTGATTTGAGGCCCCCAACACATATACAGCAGATGATTGCTGTCTTGACTCTGTGAGAGAAGATTCGCCTAACCCTCAAGAGACTCGAGGCCCCAGGGAGTGGGGAGGTCTGGTTGGGTGGGGGTGGGGAATGAGGACATCCTCTTGGAAATCGGGGGGGGGGAGTTATGGGATGTGGAAAAGTCAGAGGGAGGACATGGAGAACATTTAAAAAAAGATTAAAAAGAATAATACAATTTTCATCTACCTAAAAATAATCATAATGAAATATAAGTATTACTTATAAGTATGCCGGTGCAGGGTACTTTAAATTAGATTTTCCTATCTTGGATGGCAGTGCTCCTTCTATGAAACAAAGACTATCTAGCAAAAGCCTCAACACTTGTCATGAGAAATCTTTGTTTTCCTTGAGTCAGGGTAGTCCAAAAGACTCCCCAAACATTGTAGACTACTGTTATTGCCTCTGCCTGTCCTTCCACCCCAGTGGAAGGAATGTTCTTATTGCTGAAGACACCTTCACGTCAGACACAGGGCCAGAAGCCTTGAGACGGATCTGGTCTGAACATCCTCCCTGAGGACTGGCTTTTGTGGTTCTGTATGTTCCCATGCAAACTTCCAAAGGAAGGAAGCAATCAATAGACGTCCCCAGCGATGGCATTTGTGAACCGCAACCGTGGCTAACATGGCATGACACCTCTAAGTGTCAATATCCTTGAGGTACTCAACAGTTCTCCAAGACTTGAGACCCACTCACCAAGTGGAAAAACCATGCCTGGTACTGGAAACCTAGAAATACCTACTCAGCACTAGTGAAGTCATAAATCTTAGAGATCCTGTAACTACATTGGTAAACTAGCAAAATCACTCACTAATTCTAAATATTTGTCCTATTTGTCCTTAGACCTACAGGAGTTCTCACCCCTCATCAGGGAAGCCTCTCTTGTAACAGAGACTGACAACCAACCGGAATGCATTGATGTGGGGCCAAGTCATATAAAACACCCCTGCACTCAAAGCTCAGGGAATGCTGAGGAAGAGGGGTCAAAGAGATGGTGAGACCAGAGAGTGCATTGTACGACTGTGTCTCCTAGAAATGCCAGAAGCTACATCCATAAAGTCTCACCAACATGGCTGCTTAAACATGAGCTGAATGAGAGCAACAAGAGACGTGCCAAGGTGGGTGGGGGCAGCCCAGAGTGCCTCTGTCTGACAGAGAGCTACAGGCTATTGGAGGATTCTTAGACGGAGGGAAGAAATCTGTCCCCAGGAAGCAAACACCAACTGCTTATCCAATACCCAACAGTCAGCCCTGAAAACACGTAACATTACATAGACTAAGCAGGCTGTTTCTGTTTAGGAACACAGAGCATTACATAGACTAGGCAGGCTGTGTTTCTGTTTAGGAACATACACACGTGCACAGAACAGGTAGAGGGGGATAGAGGGTTTGGAAGGAGGAAGAGGAAGAGTACACGACACAATCATATTAAACAGTCAGAAGAACCTTTTAAAATTTATTAATAACCTAATGTATAACCATATAACAAATCTTAGATTAAGTTTATATTATTTCTAGAACCTTGAGAAGTGTCCTGTCCGACCTTATTCTGGGCTTAACTTTCTGTACTCAGTGTGGTGGTCCAGGCTTTTCCTTATATTGCATCCTTTTTTTCCCCCAACACTCTTTTGACCATCACAAGTCCATCGCTTGGGTGAGATTTGAAGAACAATTGAAATCCTGATCTGATCTGATCTGGCACCCATGGCCCTCCACTGTGTTTTAGCACCTGCTCTATTGAAATGATCTGCTGTCTCTCCTGCCTGCCATTCTTCAGTATTTTATTAGATTATGACATTCATAATATCAGAAAATTATTATTCATCTTCTTATACTTTTAATTAAAAACATTATGGGACCGTATAAAGGGCTGTCTGTTCCTATAAATGATTTATGATAGGGTCCTTGTGACAAATACCATGAGACTTTCAGGACTTATCTATGTCATATATAAAAAGTATCAGTCAACATAAAATTAGTATATGTATATATAGTAGATATATAGTACATATACTGTGTATAGTATATATAGTACATATAGTATGTATATATAGTATGTACAGCATATATACTATATATAGTATACACATATATACTATATACTATATCTATACACACATGCACACACACACACACACACACACACACACACACACACACACTGTTAGTTTCAGAAAGCTAAAATAGTTTCACACTGGAGGAATTTGTTCTCTGGTTGTTGTGTCACATACACTCTTGATCAAAGGAGGCACTCCAAGCCGGGTGTGGTGGTGCACGCCTGTAATCCCAGGGCAGAGGCAGAGGCAGGAGGATTTCTGAGTTCGAGGCCAGCCTGGTCTACAGAGTGAGTTCCAGGACAGCCAGGGCTACAGAGAAACCCTGTCTCAAAAAACAAAACAAAACAAAACAAAACAAAACAAAACAAAACAAAAAAAAGGAGGCACTCCACTTGAGAAAAGCAGCATGCACACACACCAAATACACACCTTTAGTAAGACAGCATATGCACAGACTTCATTACCACATGTGTCATGAACCTTCAGCCCAAGGAGACTGGCTTTTGTCTCTGGTTCTGGACAAACATTGCTTCTTGATATCCTAGCAAGCTGCATGTTTTTTCAAATGCTCCCTTTATTATTGTTTTATCTTCTTTCCTATTCCTTACAGTGGCCTGGGATGAATAATTTCAGTGTTTTTTGTCCTTTGGAAGGAATTTAATTTATATATATTAAAAAAACCTTACCATAAATAAAATTACTTAGGACTTAAGAGTTTTACATAATTTTTAATTTCCCTCATAACAAGATACATTGAACTATTCTTTGTGAAATTGTGCATGGTCATTTCATGAATTGTTTTTTAGTCAGTCATAGTTAATTCCATCGGAATACATAGCCATTGTTTATCTTATACAGGTTTTCTTGCTTTTGTTCATGTTCAATTAGATCTCTCATGCTTTCTCACCATTTCACGAGTCCTTAGCGTCCTCCAACAGTGAAGGACCTATGCAATGCTGCATCTTCCACTAATTATTTTGCCAGATACTCTTCTTTTCATCTTCACACCATTAATGAATGAACAGAAAATTGGTTTTCCTACGCATCCGGTGAACACATCACCCCCACCCTCCTCCTAACATGAGTACCGCGTCCCCTTAGCTCCTGACATCTAGCAGACTAAACTGAAATGGAGCAATGATCAATCAATCTAAAACATCCTCTGACAATTACTCTGTCTCCCTACACAGTGCTGGAAGATAGGGGGGCATAAAGGAAGGTTGCGTGTCCTCATGGTTCGAGAATCTAATGTTTGAAAACAAGTGGCTTCTGCTGGACATATTTTTTGAAAGAACGGTTTTGAACATCTCAGCCATGATTTTAAGGCCTTGTGTACCTTCATTCTAACCGACTCTGCTTGTATTGCCACCAAATGGCTCTTTTGTTAGCAGTGTGTTGTGTTCTACGACTTGACGTAAGTGTTTCCATCAGTGAAGCACACTTAAGTCTCCATGGAAAAAAATTTATGGACTCCCATTTGCCTCTCCTCACTTTTTTATGACTCAGCAGGAAATAATCTCTCTGTGCTCTGAAGTTCACCTTCTCCAAGACACAGGTGACATTTATCATTACTCACGTTGAAGTCTGATGATGTACATTTCTTTACAGAGTCTTCAAGTGGATAGCGTATAGAACACATTGATTGCACCCAGAAGTAAGCCTATGAGTGCTTTGAGAGAATGAAGGGTCCATCAAGATGGACACACAAGAATTTTGAGTGAACCTGAGTAGTTTGACTGACAGCTGGAGGGGTCAAACGTCAAAAAACCTTCCCGTGTCCAACAATGATGCTAGTTTCTAGACTTGTCTGAATGCTCTCTCTCCAGATGGAGGGATAACTGAAACTTCAAAGTGAAAGATGACATCTCTTATCTGAACTAATGAGGAAATGGAAAATTAAAGTTAGGTTTATTGTGGACATTTGTGTATGGATATGCATGCCGCTTTGATTTTGCCATATGCCAAGCAAAACTGGCACTTGAGCTGGATAATTCGATTTATCATAACGTAATCTCTATTTCATGTCCAAGGTGACTGTATAGAAAACTCTGCAATCCCCTCTTCTTCATACAAAGGTAATACACATGAAGAAGTGGTCGATGTAGAGGAGGATTGTTGAGAAACAGAAGTGTTGGAATTTTCTACAAGACATCCATCCCCGCGCCAAGCATATTTGGAGTCCTTTCTATAGTCATTCACAGTAAAGTTGCCACACCCAATTTCAGATTTTAATTATAAGGAACAAGCAGAAAGATATTCTTCAGCTCCAAACTGCTTATCTTCAGCTGACTTTGTAACTCGGTTTTATTTGTATAAACCCCACATTACATTTAAAAAATTGAAACGTTCCACCCATCTGGATGAATCGGAATGCTCATTCCTTGCCACTTTCATAATGTCAGGCAAGATATTTAAATCTCCCTGGGCTTTGGCTAATTCACGAAGAACAGAGATGATCACTAACTAATCTTTTCTGCAGGATAGTGGAGGCACAGCAGGGAGGGAACTAACTCATCCAAGATTTCCATCTTCCCAACCTTCCCTATACACAAGGGCATTTCAGTGGACACATGACACAGCACCCTTCCAACCCAACCCCCGAGCTGCACAGTACTCCTTCTCTCAGGCAGTACCAGATGTGTGCAACCTACTTTTGTGCTTTCTAAGACGGAGTGAGGAAGTGTGCTGACTTAATTGCTATGGGTTTTCCTTTGACTCTAATTACTGAAAAAATCCAAGAATAAAATTATTTCTCTTGACTGAAAGAGGCCACTCTGTCTCCAGGACCCAGTACATTTGTCTCTCATTTCCCCTTTACTAGGGATAGTCAGATGCTCTTTCTTTAATATTTTATTTTAATTTTTAAATTTTATTTAAATATTTTAATATTTCTTCATATTTTGGAGATAAAATTCCACTTTTATGATGTCGTCTGGAATAAAATGCACATATTATCTTCACTGCTCGAATTTACTTATGCAAATTTATTTGTTTACTTATTAGCTGAAGTTGAATAATTCTGAACCCCACACTGTCATCTATTCAGAATTGTTAGGACAGTATTTCCTCTTATCCTGTCTCATGTTCTCTGGTCTTTGTCAAACTGTTGTCTTGGTTACCAGTGGCAAACGGAGGGCCTGGAAATATTGAATAGAAAATTCCAGGAGTAAACAATTCATAAATCTAAAAATGAATATTGTTCTGACTGGTGAGGTGAATTGCTGGTCACTTTGTTCTGTCTCCGGGGACTGTGGCTCACTCACTGCCCCTCATATCTACTTGGTTCAGGTAGCTCCTCAGTCACTAATATGTCATCTTGGTTATCAGATGCCCTGCTGTGGTATCAGCAAGCATTCATTCAAAGTCGCTCTGGTGTAGAAGCCCAACAGGATGTCACAATGCCTGCATCATTCATTTCCCTGTTTTTTTTTTTTTTTTTTTTTTTTTTTTTTGTATCACGTAGGGAATATGGTTGCATATCATAACAGCAAGAACGCTATTATATATAATAAGATGCAATATCTGGGGACAAAGGGACCAGATTCATAGGTTTAATTACCATTATTCTATTCCACCATTAATAGCTATCGCTTCGCTATAGGTATGTACACATAGGAAAATAGAGCATGTATGGAACTTGGAGCTTTCAGGAATCCACTGGGCTCTTAGGACACATCCCTGGTGGGCAGGGGGAACCTGCTTCTTTTAAAATCTCCTTTGTGATTTTCAGGGATAATAGCATAATAATCAAGGGAGGCATATGGGATTGTTTTGTGCACATGTAGACAGTTTTAAATGGCCATAAATGCCACTGGCTGAAAACCTTCTCCAAATCACTAGCTAGCAGCTGCTGCTTGCTTGTAAATTGTAGCCAGCACAGCAGTCTAGCCCACCTGCGTTCCTTGTTACTGTTTCTGAAGTTACACATGTCAGTGGTAACAGTTTCTTACTCAACTCTCTGGAATACATTTCAGAAAGAGTGTGTGCTACATGGTATACCTGTGACCTGTAGGCTGCTGTAGAATTGTCTAGCATTAATGTTTCATCTATAGGGGCCCAGATAGAGAACAGTTTGTGTTTGCAGTTTAGGTGCTAACTACCTGCAGACTAAAAACTCTCCTCTGTTTTTATTGTGAGCAGCTAGGTAGTTCTGGTGTGTGTGGCACACACACACACACACACACACACACACACACACACACACAGCTTCTGTGTGATACATTTTTCCCAATGGCTCTTTGCACACTGTTTATTAGTTAACAAAATTAAATTGAAAACTTACAAGTGTCAACTGTGAGCTGATGACATTTCAGGGGCAAGAGTTAAATAACTGGTGTGATTTGACTCAATTACTACCAAATCCTTTTCACACACCACTCCTATCTGCTCCTTGGCCCTTGACCTTTCTATCTGCATCCCCGCCTGTGTCCTACCCTTTGTCTCTTGATTGCCTTATGTGCTTATGTGTTTCCTTACTGCTTGTTTCTCTCTTTTTCCTCCTTCTATTCCTGCTGTTGGCTTTTCTTGTTTCTTCTCTGTTCTCCATCTTACTTCCAATCCCACTCATAGGACCACACCTGTCACCCTTCCTTACCGGGACGAAGACGTAGGCTCGGTGGTTTGCCTTTGCACTCGGGCATGTTTAATCAAGTGCTCCTTCAAAGCAGTCTGCACTTCTGCTGGGATGTCGGGGGATGTGTGGCTGATTTTTATTGCAGGCTCAATAGCTTTTGGTGCTGGCTTTTCATTTTCTTCGACTTCTTTCTTCTCTTCGGTCTCAAAAACTTCAGTGGGAGCACTTGAGATGCTCTGTGGAAGGACACTGACATTGGGGGCCACAAGCTTGCTCTTCCAGCATGGCCAGCACAACTTCCAGAAGACGAAAAGAGAGACAACCAGCAAGGCCAGGCCACAGAAGCTTACAACAACTGCTAACAGGCTGACTGAAATATCTGGAAAACAATCACAATGGAGAGAACTATCAATAGACATAATATATCAAAAGCAGAAAAGGGGACATGAATGATTAAGATAATGGGGGGATTGAAAAGTTTTATCATATGAAAATTTATCAACTGAATTCAGGGAACACATGTCATAACCAAGCATACCACAATAGATTCAAGATTTTGCAAGTAAAGGTTGCAACTTGCCTCCTGCTACAAAAGCCAGAAAGTTGAACTCTAAAGCTGTATGTGATAGACACTATTTGATTCTCTGATTTAGTGATCTCCTTCCTGTGTCTATGTAGAGAATAGCATTGAGTACTATCTTCCTGTATCATAAGTGAGAATAACACCATGTAAATGATTAGACTTTTCAAACCCTGTTTTCTAATAATTTTGTATATATGCAATTTTAAGTTAGTATGCATGTGATTTTAAGTTGTAAGTTAATAAATAAATTTGACTATCATCTGAATGTCTGTGCCTTCCTAAAACTCTTATGATTAAATCCTAACTCCCAAGACAGTATATAACAGTTAACTTCAGTTTCCTTGCCTGAATTCAGTACCACCTAAGAGATGATAAGGCACCTGGCTGGGCATGTCTATGGGCATTTCCAGTGAGGGCTAATTTAGGAGGAATGCATTACCTAGTAGAGTGGTCCTCAACCTACCTAACGCTGTGACCCTTTAGCACAGTTTCTTGTGTTGTGGTGACCTCCCATTTATAAAAGTATTTGGTTGTTACTCCATGAAGTCATCATCCAGCAACTGTAATGTTGCTACTGTTATGAATCATAATGTAAATACTGATATGCAGGATGTCTAACATGAGGCCCCTATGAAAGGTTCACTCAACCTTCAAAGGGGTCGCGACCCACAGGCTGAGAACCACTGACCTCCATTGTGAATGACACCATCTCACGGTCTAGAGATGCAGATATACACAAACGGGAAAGAGGAAGTCAGGGGAGATCTGACATTCTCGTCGTCTGCTTCTTGCCCAATCACAATGAACCGAAACACAGAGTAAATCATTTCTTTCCCCAATTTGTTCTCTCATATCTCTAGTCACAACACAGTGGCTGCTAATACACAGGAGACATAGCCTCTGAGAAGGCAGCTACATCATGAAGGGAGTGCTTTCATGAATGGGATTATGGTGCCCTTTCAGATAGGTCTGAGAGGGCTCTTTTGCCCTTCTGCCCACAAGGCTACAGAAAGTAGCTGCTATCTGTGAAC
This sequence comes from Apodemus agrarius, assembly GCA_964023405.1. Taxonomy (NCBI): domain Eukaryota; kingdom Metazoa; phylum Chordata; class Mammalia; order Rodentia; family Muridae; genus Apodemus; species Apodemus agrarius. The sequence continues at coordinate 13,998,204 of OZ030022.1, read as the reverse complement.
CAAGAGTAGGCTTCATCCAATATGGTTCCTTCAAAATGTATGGATTGGAACTTTAATTCTCTGATGCCAGTGTTGGGAGATGGGGACCTTGTGGGAGGTTTGCAGATGATAAGGGCAGAGCCTTCAGGAATGGCTCCACTGTAACTCCCCATTTTTACCTCTTCAGGGACTAGACTAGTGGGTTGGAGAATGGATTGCTAAAATAACAAGTCTCCCTTATGGTTTGCCTCTTCGAATGTCTGTCATGAGCCAAAAAGAGGCAAGAGGCCCTCACTAGGTGGAGGTAGACTGATCAGCCTCTGGGACTATGAGACAAAATCAGTCTCTTACCATCATATCCTAGGTATTCTCCAGTGGTAAAAGAAATCAGAGTCCACCTCCAGTGGAAAGATAAGGCATCAAGTAGAGGGATGGGGCCCACAGTAAAAAACTCTGAACCAGAATTGTCCCTGTCTAAAAGAACTGCAGGGACAAAAATGGAGAAGAGACTGAGGAAAAGGAGGCCCAGAGAATGGCTCAAATTGGGATCCAGCTCGAGGGGAGGCTTCAAGGCCTGACACTATTACTGATGCTATGGTGCGTTTACAGATAGGGGCCTAGCATGGGGGCCCTCTGAGAGGCCCAACAAGCAGCTAAAAAAGACAGAAGCAGATATTTATACCCAACCAGTGAATAGAAGCCAGGGACTTCTGTGGTTGAGTTAGGGGAAAACTGGAAGAGGCTGAGGAAGAGGGTGAGCCCCACAGGAAGACCAGCAGTCTCAACTAACCTGGACCCCCAAGATCTCTCAGACACTGAACCACCAACCAAGGCAGCAAACACCAGCTGATATACATCAAACCCCAACACATATATAGTAGAGGACTGCCTGGTATGGCCTCAGTGAGAGAAGATTCACCTAACCCTTCAGAGACTTGAGGCCCCAGGGAGTGGAGAGGTGTGGTGGTGTGGATGTGGGAACATCCTCTTGGAGAGGGGGGAGGAGGAATGGAATGAGGAACAGTCGGATTGTGGACCAGGAGGGGGATAACAACTAGACTGTAAAAATAAAAATTATTATTATTATTACTATTAGTAATAGTAGTAGTAAACAAAGAAAACAAAGATATGTTCCCATGAATTACTGAATCTGCCAGTAACTCAATCTCTCCCTGCCTGTAGACTATGAGAAACAAATTTCTGTTCTTTACACGCTGCCCAGTTAGTACTATTTTGCAATAGCAATCAGAATATGTTAAGGAAACTTGTTATTCGGGAATTTAGACATGTTTCTATTAAAACAACTGTTTTAATAGCCTGACACAGGCTTATTATGTGAAATGATTGGAGAGAAGCACAGTTTAAAAGTCGAGGCTGAATAAACAAATACATGGAGTAAAACAGGGCACATTTCTCTTTGGAAGAATTGTAAGATATTTGTGTTCATAGTCTACTTTCCGGGAGAGAACATAACTCCTGACTTCTTTGGTGTGGGCTGCACACCCTCATAGGGACATTCTCTACAAGAGTGCTACTAACAACAGAGATGATGGAAGCCAACAAGGAGGAGCTGTGGTCACAGTGTGCAGCCGTGACAAGGAATAATGTAAGTGGCTCTTTGCCTCTGTAGTGTCATGCCTCATACCAAAACCTCATGTCTAACTATGATAAAAACAAAATCAGACAAGTCCCAAGAGGGAGACATCCTAAAAACACTCAACCAGTACTTCTACACATCATCATGGTCATCCACAAAAGTTCTGGGGAAACGCCCCAGTCAACGAGCTTCATAGCAGACTTAACCACAAAATGGAGTCAATCATTGTGGATAGAGTTCTGCAATACAAAGGAAAATCTCAAGGAAAAAGATAGTCCTTTAGTAAGTCTCCCAATACCAATTTATGAATAACAACAATTGTCATTTCAGTGTAAGGCATAAATATTACTGAACGAAGATTTGACGGGAGCCAGTCCAATGTTATTTTTCTATAATCCTTCAACTGCTTAAAAAACAAGAAGTCTAAACAAATGAAAATTAATCTTCCCATTACCCATTTCTGTTTTTCTAAAGTGACCTGAATTAGCCACATGGCATTATAGCATTATTAAAATATTGAATGTCAAATAGATTCTCAGTAAAGGACAATTTTTCTAGATTTGATTAACCTTATACTTTTTTTTATTTCCAAACTTATTTACCCTCGATATCAAATATAAGTCCAATCTCCTCTGTTTGTTTTAAGTAAATTTGTTAGGAATATATCACCGAATGATTGTGTCTGTCTCTTATCCCTTCCTAAATTTATATCTTGATGTAATAACAGTCAATACTTCAAAGTATGACTATATTTGAGAAAAGGAACTTTTGGTAATTATCATAAGATCAAGTAATATGAACCAGTCTTCCTCTATTGACACTCAACTTTAAAGAGGGGAAGAGGTGAGGATACAGATGGAAAAAATCACATAAAGGCGTAGGGACAGCGAAAGCCATCACTGACTGTCTTATTTAGGGTTTCTATTGCTGTGACAAAATGTCACAGTCACCCAAAAAGCAAATTGTGGAGGAAATGGTTTATTCAGCTTACATTTCCAAGTCAGAGTCCATCACTGATGAAAGTCAGGTCAGGAACTCAAACAGGGCAGGAACCTGGAGGCAGAAGCTGATGCAAAGGCGATGGAGAGGTGTTGCTTACTGACTTGCTCCCCATGGCTTGCTCAGCCTGCTTCCTGTGGAACCCAGGACCACCAGCCCAGGGATGGCCCCACACGCAATAGGCTGAGCCCTCTCCATCAATCACTAATTCAGAAAATGCTCTACAGGCTGGCCCACAGCCACATCTTAGGGAGTCATTTTCTCAGTTGAAGATCTTTCCTCTCAGGCAACTATAGTGTGTGCCCCATTGACATGAATCTAGCTAGCACATTTGCCAAGTACAGAAGCCTCAGAAGAACTCAACCCTGCCAAAACCTCGACCTCAGACTCTAGCTGTCTGGAGGGGGAAGTAAGTTCCTATTGTTCACACCATTGATTTCTATGGTAGCTCCAGCACACTAATACTGAATAATTCCAAATTCCTTTAAACACTGTTGTGAATACAGTATGGCACATTTCTTGGGGCTAACCACTGATACTAAGTGGATGTTATGTCTAAGCCTGGTGCTTACAGACAAAATATAACTTATAAAATCTTAAAGATTCACAATTGCATCATATTATTTTAATATAAGTTGCTTCCAGCATAATTCTTCCTTCAACTTGCCTTTTTACCCAGCAATGAGTTGTAATTTCATGTTGATGTAATTTTCCATAATAATTCACCAGAACGGATACATAATCAGGCCCAGTGTTTGGGAATGTAGCGCAACAACTTTGAGCATCTGATTTTCTAAAGCAAAAGCCTCAAAACAGAATTTCTCAGTCACTTAAATACTTATCTAGCATGACTAGATATCTTCATAGTTCCAAAATGAGTCCTCTGCTTGCGAAAGAGACACCATAGGCTTATAAATGTCTACAATTTTAGAGAAATATCATCTCTTAATTTTCACTACTCTTCTAAAGCTTTGTTTTCTCCTGACTGGAATGGGAGGCCAATCTGAAATAAAAGTAAATTTTTTTTTTACAACTAGTGAGTTATGAAAATAAGATAGGTTTGGCCTGCTGCAATGGACGTTAATATTTCTCTTTATTTTCTTTTTGCTTACTACAGCAACAACCGAGTGTTTCCTATTTGCACCACATTGATATGGAGGGCTTTCTTCAACATTTTAGAGTTTATTTTACTTTTTACACTGATGTATTACTCATTATCACTATAACTTGAGGAAAAGAGAGAATGTGTGAGATTAATGTGCTTCCTGTCTATTAACTAGATTTCAAAAAATGAATAAAGATGACATGTCAGCTATGCTTCTAAAGTACTCCCTAAGGTTTATATCTTGCAAACATTATTGCAAAAGCAGCAGGGCTTCTGTAGTCACACGGGCCCTGGTTTAATACTGGACTAATGCTATCCCAAGAACAGTTAGTTACTGAAGGGTAATTGTTAAGTTCGTGAATTCTGGCCCAGCACAAAGGCCCTTGTTTTGAGACTTCTTATCCTTAGAACGATGAAAAAAAGTATGTATTTGTAAATTAAGTAATCTGTGCTACTTTTTCTGTAACATAAAACAGATCTGACCTGTGGTCTTCAGGGATTTTACCTTATGTTATTCTGCATATTACGACATTGAAGTTTTAATTTTTTAAAGTTAAAACTTTAATAATTTAATAAAAGCTTTAATAATTAAAGTTTTAGAATGAAAGCTTTCAACATCAACAGATGTAGACCCGTAGGATTGTGCGGGATGGTCATTGTTTCCAGTGGTCAGTGGAAATCTCTCCCTTCCCTAACGGAGTAGAGGTTTGAGTGGAGACCCCTTCAACAGCACTGTCCCTGAGAGGTGGCTCCAGTATTAATATATACTTATTCTAGTTAAGAGCCCTGTGGAAATCTGAGTATAGTTTCTATTTTCCTTCTACTATTTTTTTTCTTTCTAAAGTTTTCTATCGTTCTGGAAAACACCCAATACTTCTGCAAAGCACCAGAACATTTCTAAAACACGATAGGTTATGCCGTCGGCACAAACAAGACAGCAGAAAGTCACGCGTCTTGCTCTCAGACTCCCATCCCTCTAGGTAAATCCAAATTCCTTAGCGCGTCTGCGAGTATCTCTGGGATTCTGCCTCTGGCTGTGGGTCCGGCTCCGCTCTCTGTGCTTTGCTGAGGCCATTGCTCCTTGTCACCGACTGTAGCAGCCTCCCGCAGCGTCCGTACATTCTTTCCCTCCTGTCTTATCAAGGGCACACTTGTGTTCATCCCATAATAACCTAATAACCATCTTATAATAATCCTATAATAACTATATCGGTATGGCATATAGTGTGTAGGATATTATCCAGATAGCAAGCATAGTACTGTTGTGTGTAACCTCATATACATAACTGGGATTACGACAGGACATAAGGACATACAGTGTTAATTAGTCAGGTAGGTGACTAGTGTCAGATTGCTACAATTTACAAACTCACTTTCAATTTTCAAAAAGTGGAGGGCTTCCTATAATGGATGAGGGAACTTGAGTTTACTCTTGTTTTTCTTCTGCAGGCAGTGCCTTCTGACCTACCCTCACCATCTGTTGATCCTTCAGAATAGAGACACACTTATTCACCTTTCAATGTTCAGTGTCTGTTTCTTATGACACAGCAGTCAAAAACACTTGCGGAATTGTTGAAACCATGCATTGGGCGTTATGTGACAGCTAGTCTCCTCATTGTGACAGTGACGAGACGTTCAAATAAAGAGAGATCTCTTTGGGTTCACCGTTTCAGAAGGTTCAGCCTGTGGCCACCTAGCCCCACGTGCTTGAGCAAAACATCATACCAATGCAAGCTCGTAAGGTCTCCACTTCCCTGTCCACAGGAAGTAGAAAGTGAAAAAGCGCTCAGGGTTAAGACAGACATCCTCCACAGCTAGGAGTGGTAGCTCACGCCTATAATTCCAGAACTCAGGAAGCTGAGGCAGGAACCTCACAGGAGTTTGAGGAAACCTGAGCTATATACAGTGAGTGCACTGACTGGTTTTGTGTGTCAACGTGACACAAGCTGGAGTTATCACAGAGAAAGGAGCCTCCCTTGAGGAAATGCTTCCATGAGATCCAGGTGTAAGGCATTTTATCAATTAGTGATCAAGAGGGGAAGGCCCAGCCCCTTGTGTGTGGTGCAGTCCCTGGGCTGGTAGTCCTGGGTTCCATAAGAAAGCAATCTGAGCAAGCCAGGGGAAGCAAGCCAGTAAGGAACATCCCTCCATGGCCTCTGCATCAGCTCCTGCTTCCTGCCCTGCTTGAGTTCCAGTCCTGACTTCCTTTGGTGATGAACAGCAATGTGGAAGTGTAAGCTGAATAAACCCTTTCCTCACCAACTTGCTTCTTGGTCATGATGTTTTGTGCAGGAATAGAAACCCCGACTAAGACAGTGAGATGCTGACTCAAAAAACCAAACACACACACACACACACACACACACACACACACACACACACACAGGCATGCACCCCTTGCCTTTGAATCGAGTTATGCACTACAATGGGAAAGCTTGAGAATATGACCCCCTGGAGCTGAAATTTTCAGTCTCCAAACAATTTAAGTGATTTCATTATATAACTGTCATTGTATTCTATCTTGATAAGATTGGAGGTAAATAAAGTTTACAGCAATCAGATTAGGGTTCTAAAGAATTAGATTAAAACTGTGAAAGCTGTGGGTTGAGCACATACATTTGCATAACTACTGTCCTAATCGCTGTGTATTTAGACACCATTGTGTGTTCTAATTTACTCTTTATCATGCTTTAACACAGCAAAATAAAGCCTTAGGGTTCTGGAAAATAAAAAATAAATAAATAAATAAAAAGACCGCTCTAAGAAGGCATGTGTCTTCAGAAACTTTCAGAGGAATGGAATCTTGATGAAGCCCAACCAATACTTGGTCTTTACATTTCCAAGTGTGGCATTCTCTATGGCTTGTGAATCCATCAGACCTGACTGCCTTTGATCCACTCAGCTGGTGGTAATTGCTGAGAAACTCATCTACCAAGTGTCATGCCCTTGAGTCTACTATTTCTACACTGTGTCTTTCTGGATTATTTTAGTCTTTTTTTATTTTTTACAATTTTGAGAACTTCATGAACATCTAATCTATATTTTGTCCCTCCCTCCCACCCCTCCCTTCCTCTCTCTCTCTTTCCTCTCTCTCCCTCCATCCATTCATCCATCTATCCCTCTGTCCCTCCTTCTCTCCTCCCTCCATCTATCCATCCCTCTGTCCCTCCCTTTCCCCTTCCATCTCCTACTCCACCCCCTCTCCCTCTCAAATTCTTGATCTCTTCTTATTTCAGATTGTCATTTTTAAGGCTATTGCCATTTTAATTTTTCAAAATGTCTGAAGCTGTGACCTTAAAGTCAACGAGAAGCCTTGATTCCATCCTGGCTATGTCCAGTGTTCTGTTTCCTTGATGGATCTTTTTTTTTTTTTAACTAGTTGCATGACCGCAGACTCTAGACCACACCTCTGTCCATGTCACCACACCACAGAGAGATGGAGAGGAAAATAAAACTCAGATCAACATATTTTCTTAAATGAAAGAACATTTAAGGATCATTGATGAAGTTACCTCGTTTTATACTATTCATTTGGAATGCCTGTTGTGACAGTGAAGTCATTGTTTTGGTTTCTATAACAAAGGATGGAATTAATAGTGGCCTAGACAGGAAGGTTTTTCTCTTGTTAAGGGAGAGAAACTACCAACCCAAGTAGCCAAGGGCAGACTTAGCAATACCAAGGAGTTTTTGCCCCTTTGGCCAGCTTTTCATTTCCCAGTTTTACATTAAAAGCTACTATGCCCACAAATCAGGTGTCTGAATGAAGAATGTCCAGAGATGGGAGGGTGAGGGGATACCTCCTCAGGGTTTGGAGGATGGAGCCTTAATATTTGGCACATCACACTGCTGCTCACATTCTGCTGTTCCCATCACCACAGTTTAGTCAGATGAGCATACAACAAACTCAACTAAGCACCGAGAGTTCTGTATCTACCAAGGAAAGAGGAGTCTAACACTGGTAAATAATTACTGTTATTCATTTCTACATTAGATATGTAATATAATCAGCATGCCCTTGCATTGTGCCTCTGAGGAATTCTACTGTAATTTCATTTCCCCTTGCCCTTCCTTTGAGTTACAGTAAACGAAGAAAAAAAGGGTTTGCATTAATATCATTCTTAACTGATGATAAAATGTGAGTTTTAAAATATTTCCTGTTGCCGAGGTCATGTTACATCAGCGATTCTCAACTTGTGGGCCACAACCCTTTAGGGGTCACATATCAGATATGTCCTGTACATCAGATATTTACATTATGATTCATAACAGTAGAAAAATTACAGTTATGAAGTAGCAGGGACATAATTTTATTGTTGGGGGTCACTACAACATGAGGGACTGTATTAAAGGGTGGAAGAGTTAAGAAGGTTGTGAATCAGTGTTATATGTATTAGTAGTTATAGTTTGTTAGAATTTCTAATAGCTACTGTGGTGTAGTTATGCCTGAAGTAAAGCAAAAGCATCTATAGAAAAATCCATGTAAGAATTTCGCAGCGTGAAAAAAAAATGTACTCCAGCAAATGATGTTGTCATATTTCATTCTTATACGCTAAGTTCTTGGAACTTTGTGCAATTCATTAATAAATGTGATGAATAAAGTGTGTCAATATTGTTGACAATTCTGTGTTTGCACAGATAGTTGCACAGAACAATAGCTAATCGATCTTACGTTAATATGAATTCTCTTTAGAAAGAAACAAGGCCCCCATCCTCTCTGTGACACTCTGAAAATGGCCAACCAATAAGTGCGTTATGGATTCTGAATTAAGAATCTACTTGTAAGAACTGGACTCAACATTTTAGCTTTATGCCCTGAGGTGTCGCTCAGTGGTCAGGAGTGCTTATCTAATATACACGAGACCTTGGGTTCCATTCTCAACACTGTGAAGGAAAATACAAAGAAGTAAAGTTGCAAAATTACCTAAATCCACTTATTTCTTTTGGAGTTTTCCCCTTTCACGTGGTTAGGGAAGTGATGCATGATTTAAAAGTTGTTGTTAAAGGACATCTTCCTATACATGTGATATAAAAATTTCATGTGAATAGAAAGCACTGAACTTTCACACCTAAAGCTCGGGAATACTGCAGAACCGAGTGGTGCAGCAAATGGTAAGGGTCAGAATATTAGGGCGCTTGCGTGAGGCTATGTCTTCACAAAGTGTCGGAAGCTACATCTATAAAGTCTCACCAACATGGCTGCTTACACACAAACTGAGCAAGGACAACAGCAGTAGACATGCCAACATGGATATGGAAGAGCCCAAGAGGCCTCATCTCTACAGGAAGAATTACAGGCACCGCAGAGAAGCCGGGACCAAACTCAGATACTATTGTGGATGCCAAGAAGTGCTTTTGCCAACAGGAGCCTGATAAAGCTGCCTCCTGAGAGGCTCTGCCCGAGCCTGACATACACAGAGGCAGATGCTCACAGCCAACCATTGGACTGAGCATGGGGAGCCCAGTGCAGGAGTTAGAGAAAGGACTGAAGGAGCTGAAGGGGTTTGCAATGCCATAGAAAGAACAACAATATCAACCAACCAGAGCTCCCAGGGTCTAAACCACCAACCAAGGAGTATACATGAAGGGACCCATGGCTCTGGCCACATTTGTAGCAGAGAATGGCCTTGTTGGGCATCAGTGGGAGGAGAGGCCCTTGGACCTATGAAGGCTCGATGTCCCAGTGTAGGGGAATGCTTGGGTGGTGAGGTAGGAGTGGGTGGCTGGGTGGGGGAACATCCTTATAGAAGCAGGGGAAGGGGGATTGGATAGGGGGTTTGTGGAGGGGAAACCAGGAAAGGGGATAACATCTGAAATGTAAATAAATAAAATATCCAATAAAAAAACATAATTTGAAAACTTTTAAATTAAAAAAAAAAGCCTTCTTCAGGGAACAGAACATCATTTGGTTATCTAACACCCAAACACACATTTTATAGCAACATTTTATAGCTTAAAAGTTCTGCTTAGGAATACACACATACATATATTCATATAATAACAAATAATGAAAAGAGAAGGAAAAAATTTGAAAGGTATTCAGGAGAGGTTTGTGGGAAGACTTAGAACAGTGTTTCTTAACCTGTGGGTCATTCAGATGTATTAACAACTCCTACTGAAATAGACTTGAAATGACAGTAAAACTGAGAATATTTGGCCTATTGTTGGCATAATTCTATGAGCTCCGAAACAGAACTAAAGGAGACTAAAGAGAGGACAATCATTAAAACCGACAGTAATGTTTCTTATTCAACAATAACGTAATACATGGCTCCTTTCTTCCTTCTACCCCAGACGATTTTATCATTCTGACTCCAAGATCATCATAGCAGAACTTTGCAGAGGAGAGTAAGGAGGGGCTGGGCAGAAACAGACGACAATTAACTATCCCATTGAACTGAGTGAGCTGGGGTTGCCAGCTGCTCCACTCTCTTACAGAAAATGAGGTAATATCACCGCAGATCAGCACGCCTTCTTCAAAGCGTTTTAATTCATCCTTAGATTCCCTGCAATACCTAACATGTAAATGCTCTGTAGATAGCGGCTATGCTGGCTGTTCAAAGAGTAATGACAAGAAAAAGGAATCTGTACAACTTATAGATGCAGTTATTCTTTTTTTCCATCTACCGGTGTGGAGTCCATGGGCTCACAGGGTGACTCTGTTGCACAGACAGTAAGAGAGTTTGTACATGTGACTTTTCATGATAGTCTCCTGGACCTCTCAGTTCTTACAGCTCAGATGATATACATCTTACATCTTACAGATGATATATCTGATGCTCTAAAGCAAAGACAAAGTATTGTTAGTAATAAGAAACTGTATCTTCACAGGGGATTAAATTTCCAGAATTGGCACTGTACAAGTTAGAAATGGGAAGGTATGATTTGCTGACCTTTATTAAACACTCATTATCAGCAGCTCTGGCTCCTCCGTGCGTGAACTGTTTCAGAATCTTCGAGCAGAAGACTTGAGCTCCTTTGCACTGTCACGCTGTTTGCATTTTCCCACATAATGAATTTTAGTTTTTATTTAAACTGCATGGTATTGGTACAGTGACAGGCAGAAGGATCAATGGAATAGGATTGAAGACCCAGAAATGAACCCACACCTATGGCCACTTGATCTTCGACAAAAGAGTTCAAAATATCCAGTGGAAAATAGTCTTTTCAACAAATGGTGCTGGTCCAATTGGAGGCCAGCATGCAGAAGAATGCGAATTGATCCACTCTTATCTCCTTGTACTAAGCTCAACTCCAAGTGGATCAAGGACCTCCACATTAAACCAGGCACACTGAAACTAATAGAAAAGAAACTGGGGAAGACCCTGGAGGATGTGGGTATGGGGGTGGGGGGTGGGGAGGTGGGGAGTTCCTGAACAGAACACCAATAGCTTATGCTCTAAGATCAAGAATTGACAAATGGGACCTCATAAAATTACAAAGTTTCTGTAAGGGAAAGGACACTGTCAAAAGTACAAATCGGCAACCAACAAATTGGAAAAAGATCTTCACCAACTCTACATCTGACAGAGGGCTAATATCCAATGTATACAAAGAACTCAAGAAGTTAGACCCCAGAAAACCAAATAACCCTATTAAAAATAGGGTACAGAGCTAAACAAAGACTTTTCACCTGAAGAACTTCAGATGGCTGAGAAGCACCTTAAGAAATGTTCAACATCATTAGTCATTAGGGAAATGCAAATCAAAACAACCCTGATATTTCACCTCACACCAGTCAGAATGGCTAAGATTAAAAACTCAGGAGACAGCAGGTGTTGGCGAGGATGTGGAGAAAGAGGAACACTCCTCCACTGCTGGTGGGATTGAAAGCTGGTACTACCACTCTGGAAATCAGTCTGGTGGTTCCTCAGAAAACTGGGCATGACGCTTCCAGAGGACTCTGCTATACCACTCCTGGGCATATACCCAGAGGATTCCCCAACATGTAATAAAGATATATGCTCCACTATGTTCATAGCAGCCCTATTTATAATAGCCAGAAGCTGGAAAGAACTCAGATGTCCCTCAATGGAGGAATGGATACAAAAAATGTGGTATATATACACAATGGAATACTATTCAGCCAATAGAAACAATGAATCCATGAAATTCTTAGACAAATGGATGTGGCTGGAGAACATCATCCTAAGTGAGATAACCCAGTCTCAAAAGAACACTCACGGTGTGCACTCACTGCTAAGCAGATATTAGCCTAGAAGCTTGGAATACCCAAGACACAATCAACATATCAAATAATGTCCAAGAAGAAGGAAGGAGTGGCCCCTGGTTCTGGAAAGGCTCAGTGCAGCAGTGTAGGGGAATACCAGAACAGGGAAGGGGTGGATGGGGGAATAGGGGGAGGGAAGAGGGCTTATGGGACTTTTGGGGAGGGGGATCCAGGAAAGGGGAAATCATTTGAAATGTAAATAAAGAATATATTGAATAAAATAAGAATTTTAGTTAATAACAGAGATTGTTGCTTCCTAAATGTGGTAGGAAAATATACAAATCCAAGTTTTCTTGATTTTTTAAAAAAGTAATTGCAAATTAGAAAAAAAAGTGGGGCTTGAGAGATGACTCAGTGGCTAAGAGCTCTGACTGCTCTTCTAGAGGACCTGAGTTCAATTCCCAGAATCCACATGGTGGCTCACAACTATCTGAAATGGGATCTGATGCCCTCTTCTGGTGTGTCTGAGGACAGATATAGTACAGTTGAATACATAAAATAAATAAATATTTAAAAAGAAAAGTAAAAAAAGATGTTTTTGATCTAATACCATTCTCTGTTATACATTCATCTATGAGCACATAATAAAAAGCCCTATGTGAAACTGAATGCTTGAAATTGTATTTACGAATTCAATGTTATGTACATTTAATACACTAGAATCCTTTCCCTTAGGTGGGAGAGATGGCTCAGTAGATAAGAGCACAGATTGCCCTTCTAGGGGGCCCAGCTTCCATTCCCAGCACCCATGTGGCAGCTGACAGCCATCCGTAACTCCAATTCCAGGGAATCTGACATCTTCTTCTGGCCCTTGTGGATACTTCCCATATACAGGGCAAAGACATACAGGCAGGGAAAACAGCCATGCACACAAAATAAAATAATTTTAATAATTGTTAACATGAACTCATTGTTTATGTGAATCAATTCTATTCTGACTAGAACATGGACCAACCAAGAGCTGCACACACTTCAGTGCACATAGAGGCACATGTTCAAGTGTGACTGACGGATAGCCTGTGTTCCATTTGTGTGGTAGGAAATCTAACCCAAAGAAAGGTTCTAGGTTTGAGTGAATTGTAAGTGGGACAATCTTCTTGTTAACTTCTCTTATGTCTTAGCCTACAGTATATAGTTAACATTCTGTGTTTACCAGTATTTCCTGGAGCAGCTGGGATTTAAGAAGCCTGAGATCCTTAAATGTATTTATCAGCAATTTATAGCAAACTAGTTGTTACTTGTGATTAACTTGTAAACCATTTTTTTTTTTTGCTTTTGTTTTTATATCTGCAAAAAAATGGCTCCTGGTTAAGCTGGAATAACTAATAAGAGTTTTAATGATGGGTTTTTATTACATCAAGTACTTTCTCCTTAAGCAAAGTCACATGCCTTTTTTTTTTTGCCACTGGGTATCATTAAAGAAGCCATCTTGCTCATTGAGCAAATTATCTATCAAGTTTCTTGTATGGGCCTTGGATGCTTCCAGCACTGGGGATGTAAGAGTAGACAAAGCTAGAGGAAGGCGGATTTCTGAGTTTGAGGCCAGCCTGGTTTACAGAGTGAGTTCCAGGACAGCCAGAGCTACACAGAGAAACCCTGTCTCGAAACACCACCCCCCCCCCAAAAAAAAGTAGACAAAGCTCTGTCTCTGTCTTCAAAGACATAATATTCTAGTGACTTAAAGTGCACATTAATCTTATCAGTGGAGATCTGGAGAGTCCTTGTTATATTGTCAAAATAGAGACAGTTGCCACTGAGTGGGTCTGATTCATGACTTATTTACTTTACAATGGAACAAGAGATAAGGCAGAAACCATATTTTGAATTTGGTATGCTGACCTTTTCTTAAGTTAGAAATATTGGTATCACCTTCTCGTGATGCTTGGCTGCAAGCTAAAGCAATGGCTTGAGTCTTTTCAGTATAGGCTCAGATGGAGCTGGCACACTTCCAGCTCAGTGGGCTGCGTTTGTTAAGCGCACACACTTTCAATTGTCATTATTGGCCTCTGATTGGGGACCAACCGAATCATAACTTGAAGGGTATCTCTTTTGTACAAAGATTCCTAGCTTTCTTAGAATTTCAATAAACTAAGTTCATTTACTATATGACACTACGCAGCCAGTATCTACTGAGCCTTTAGAAAGCATCCCAGATTTCTCTAGGCATACGTTTATGGAATTAACATACACGCCAACTGTATTATTGTCAATTAGGAAGAACATTTTTGATGAATGTTTGCTGAGTAATAGCACTTCTAAATCATAGAATAAACTTGGAATAATTTGTCTAATTATTTAGAATGTTTTCCCATATTAAAATTGTACAAACCAAATCTGAAACACGGGTGAACGAGATGCTTATTAAAATGTTTATATTAAGGTTAGTTATCCGCAGCTGTGGTGTGTGACTGTGAACTTCAATGGTCTGCTTAGCTGTGGATTTGGAGCTCTGACTTTCAAGCAATATAAGTTTCTTAAATTTGATACTCATCTAAGTAACCATCAAAACCTGTTCAAAATGAACATAAAACCAGCTAAAATGATTATGTATGCTATGTATACTACTATAGTATATCTTAGAAATAACACTCAAGAGGAACCTATTTCTTTGCATTTCCCATAAGTTTTCTTGGTTATATCATGTTGTGCACTAAATGAATTTGTAGGGTAACTGGCTTAGTCAGGGTTTCTATTCCTTTACAAACATCATGACCACCAAGAAGCAAGTTGGGGAGGAAAGGGTTTACTCAGTTTACACTTCCACATTGCTGTTCATCACCAAAGGAAGTCAGGACTGGAACTCAAGCAGGTCAGAAAGCAGGAGCTGATGCAGAGGTCATGGAGGGAATGTTACTTACTGACTTGCTTCTCCTGACTTGCTCAGCCTGCTCTCTTATAGAACCCAAGACTACCAGCCCAGGGATGGCACCACCCACAATGGGCCCTCCCACCCTTGATCACTAATTGAGAAAATGCCTTATGGTTGGATCTCATGGAGGCATTTCCTCACCTGAAGCTCCTTTCTCTGTGATAACTCCAGCTTGTGTCAAGTTGAAACACAAAACCAGCCAGTACAGTGACATATCCATTTTGGGGTCATTCAATGTCTTTATATATATATATAGCTTGTCCCACATCTAGTTTTTTAAAATGTTCACATGGCACACTTTGTAGTACTATTGTTATACTACATTGTATTTTATGTAGTGCTGTTGATTCATCTAATGACTTTTACTAAACATTTAAAAGGGGCAGTTTAGTTAGCATTAGTCACTACAGTCTAAATCTTCATCCTTTTACTAATACCTGAGTTTGATTGGCTGGACTGTGGACCCGCGGGCCGCATCTCTGTCTTAGTGATATGCTAGATTCCTAACTCCTTTCCAGATAGTGATGACTATTTGGGAGTACGTGAACCTTTCTGTTGCTATTACTGGGCGAAGGATTGAAAGGTGATGCAATTTCAAATCTCAAGATTGTCCTTACAATGGAACATGAACACCGTTAATTATAGTGAGCTGGTTACTTTAAAGTGAACCACTAAGATATCAATAAAAGTCACTGATGTTCTCCTCCTTACAATGCAGTCCACAGAAACTATTGCAAATGTTTTTCTGCAGGAGCCCTGAAAAAGTGTACATGTCATGAGAAAAAAATCTAAAACAAACAAACAAACAAACAAAAAAAACAGGCATCTGAGCAGCTAACTGATATAATTAAACTTTTTAGCAAATAATCATCAAGTTTGCTTTGATTATCCATTAATATTGGAACACTACTTTAAAATTAGAGCGCTTGACTTTAACTACTTCACAATGTACAAATGAAAAAAAGCAGAAGAATCTAGCTTATCTTCATATGTCATATGCAATTTGTGGACTATCTTTCTCTAGTGAGAGCTGCTTTCTGTGTTCACATATCAGACAGGATAGCCCACTTTAATAGTACACATTTTCCTTAAAGAGAGAAAATATCCACCCAATTGGTTTAGAGTCATTTTCCTCACCCCCTTTCCCCACAAATGAATGTCTAACAAGAATTAGGACTATAGTCAAGTGCTATAGTGATTATGAAAACCTCAGCACTCTTTCTGCAATTTACATTCCATAAAATTTACATGCCTTGAACTTACACCGTTACACATTTTGGAAGATTGAGAACCGAATCCTATTTTAGTATCCATTTGTTACGAAATTTCTACACTGTTAGCTAATAAGAGCCAGGAAACCACCTCTTCCTGTCTAATCACAGCGGCCAAGAAAGAATAAGAATTAGGTGTTACAGTCTCTGCACCGACTATTGGTGAACAAAATGCATGTCCTTAGAATTAAGCATTCCCACTTCCTCCACTCTGAACCTAGGCTTAATGTTGGCTTAAAGACATTTCAGAAGAGCCTACTCTCTTTACAGAGGTCTCTACACTCGCAGCACTTTGATTTTTATTACGTCCTTTGTATAACACACACACACACACACACACACACACACACACACAGTTTAAATGGCTTTGGTTGTGTTTATACATTAAAAAAAAAGACGCTTCTATCACACTGACAGCAGCAACAACGTATCATTCTGCTTCAAGAGTCCCTGGTTCTGACAAGCTCAACGCCCCCCCCCCCCGCCCGCCCCTGCTTCTGTTGCCATCCGCAGAGCATTTGAAAACCTTGGAGACAGTCCATGTAAACAACCCGAAGACACGGCTAAACCAAACCCATTCCCATCCCACCAGACTCTCCCTTTCTTTGTCTAGCTCGCAGGGTCGATGGTGAAGACCAGAACTCTTCTTTCACGTCTGCACTTCTCTCCTGAGCCTGACTTTGCGGTTGCGCTTAGCTTACCTGTTGCCCTGGCTACCCAGAAGCTAGATCCTTGCCTGGAGACCAAAATGACTGGAGAAAAGAAAGTGAATGCGACAAGACACCACCCCCCCCAAAGGAGCAAGTGCATCTCCTAAAGCGATCAAGTGACCCTGGGGTCATCTGATTATACCTCCTCCCCCTGATATTGGCTTCCAAGGTTCTGGACACAAGTAGTGTGGAAAGGATTTAGAATCTCTTTTGCATTTTCTTGACAAGTGTCCTGAGCGCCTGGTGTCAATAATCCCTACCCTTTAGACATTGTGGCTAAGAAGCGCTAGAAAATTTAATATGCATTATAAACGGCCTTGGGAGCTCTGAAGTGCTCAGCAGATTGCGTATGAAAGTTAGAGCCAAGGGATCTTTTCTGCGTTTTGGGCTGACGACGCAGCCCTACCTCTATAACTAGGTTCTTTGAGGCCAACCGCAGATTCTCCTGCCAGGCTGGGTGATTCTGCTGCACCCTGCGGGACAAGCTAGAGTCCCTGGGACGCCAGAGCAGCAGGTGGGAGAGCGCGAGAGCAGCCTAGGAGCAGAGACCCAGCAGGTGCAGGCGACAAACCCAGCGAGCAAGTCCCCGAGGCCCGGCCAGACAAGCTCCAGCCAGGAAGTCTGCCCCGAAAATGCCCCTTGTCCCGGGAGGAGCAAGCGGGGATCCTTGTGCTTACCTGTGCCACCTCCGCCCTGGCTGCTCCTATCGGCTGGAAAGATGCCCGAACACTTGTCCCACTCCACCTGGCCCGCGAAGCACAGCTCGGTGATGATGTGCAGCGCCTTCTGGCACAGGCTGCTCACACCGTCCTCCTTGCGGAAACTCATCTTGGCTTCTGCTCGCAGCGTCTCTGGTTTTCCTTGGCCAGAGGCTGAGCCCTAAGAGTTGTGAGTTGGCCCCATGGTTGGCAAGGGCTCAGGAGGGCGGCGCGCGCCGACGGACGCTGCTGCCAGGTCTGCGCTTCTCCTCGGAGCGCTCGGAGGCGCGCGGAGCCCAGCCGGCGGGGAGCGAGGGGCGGCGGCGCGCAGAACGGCGCCTCCCGGGTGCTGGGCGGCGCGGCCAATGGCAGGCTGGCGCGGGCAGCGGTGGCAGAGGCGACCGTGCCCTCCCGTGGTTCCCACACAGCTTCCTGAGCCCCCTCACACTCTTTTCATTTCCCCCTTTCAATCCAACTTTCCTACTCCCTGGTCTCTCCTAGATTCTTTATCTTTGAAAAAGGAAAGAAAGAAAAAGCTATTCCCCGTTCCAGACCTGCTGATCTTTATTTTTCTTTTTAAATAAAAGTAATCAGAAGACAGATTCATGCGAGGTAGAGTGACACCTGTTTACAATTTGTTTTGAAACGACTTGGAACAGCGATGGTTTGGGGATAGGGAACATTCTAGGTAAGAAGACTGTTATCACCAGCAGTGAGGTTCACCAGAAGCCGGCTTACCAGGCACTGGAAACAGGAAATTTTGAATTCATTGCATTTAATCCTCCTTAGTAGATGACAGAACGAAATATGCCAACCATCAGGGTTTTATTTATTGAAATCATAACTCGTGACTGAGAGGCGCCGCTTGATTCCAGTTTCTTCTCCTCTGGCAGCTTAAACAATGTGAAGACAAGACTTCTGTCTCAAAGGAGTGTGGGAGATTAGGTTCAGTGCGATCAGCGATCAGCTACAGGCGCACTCTTAGTTGTAAAGAAATTGTTTTGAAGTCTTTTTCTCAGCCCGCGAGAACAAAGGGCTTTAATTGGGGCATTAAACACCCACCCCCGTCTAAATTTCTCCAATTAAGTGGGTGTAAATCACCAATGCAGCCGAAGATACAAAATAAAATTAGAAAACAGTTACCCCAGGCTATGATAAAGTTACCACAGGCTATGATAAAAGCAACTACCTAGTTTAAAACCCCTTTCCACACCAGCCTCTTCACTCTCTGTCCTCCAATTCCAAGTTGCCAGTCTTATCCCCAGCTTTGTAGAAGACCGTTTGTTGTCTCAACGTTCTCTCTGCCCCCATTTCCCACAGGATAAAGCAGAACTTCTCCTCATGAACCCCTCTATTGCAGTCTCTAACCCCCGAGGCACTCCCTGGAAACCCTCTGGCCAGACCTGCCTGGGTAGCCAATGCAATCTTCACTTTCCTTCCTACCTTCCAATTGTGATTACCCAGACTCATCCCAGACCTGTCGCAGACCCCCTGCTGGAAGGTCTCCTAGCGCTCTGCCCCTATTCCCAGGGAACTGCTGTGATCCGGCCAGCCATCGGAACTAGCATTCCCCCTCTCCAAGGCACTCTCAGCAACACCCCTCCTATCTAGCCCATACCAGACTCCTGGGTCAGTTCCCAATACCTAGAGACACTTTCTACCCCAGAAATCCCAGTGACCACCCGTGACGGTGTCTCAGAAACATTCCTTACCAGGCATACAGCTTAATCCTTTCAAATAGTGCTACTCCGCGGGGGTCCATTGTTCAAATCTATGAGCACTTAGAGGCCTTTCTCATTCAAGCCACTACAAGGGGAGGGGTACCAGAATGGATGACCAAATGGGGGGGAGGAAGAAAGAAGAAGAAGGCAAGAGGGGGAGTATGAGGGGGGAACACGTGTGTGTGTGTGTGTGTGTGTGTGTGTGTGTATGTATGAAGGTGATCTAACTGAAATCATCAAATGGGGAAACTGAGCCCCACCTGCACACCCCTCAACTAAACTAAGGTTCCCAGTCCAGGGATAGGTTACATTTAATGTAGTTGTTGTTCAAAGGGGCTCATAGATGCCCCCAAACAACCCACACTTCTGCCAAAGGTATTGGTGGCTCTCCACTAGCTAACAGTGAAGCCATATTGGTAAAGACAACATCTACACAACTCATTGAACGTGGAGAAGTGGAGTTATCACCTATACCGGTCCTTCATGCCTATAGACTACTGTTCATGATATTGGAAGGTACTTGGGCTGCTTCTGAAGAAGAAAGGTAAAAACTGACCCAGCTACTGACCCTTCCATTTATAATTGTGACCTGGCTGCAAGATACACTGGGACAGGGATGGTGCAAGCCTTGTAGGCATAACGAGTTAATATCTGATTGGATTTAAGTCCTACTCCAGGAGATGAAACTCATGCCCAACAGTGTTTGGGTGCCTAAGAACCTGAGATAGGGTCCTAGTATGAAGAGAGGTAGAAAGAAGGCCCCATCTCTTACCCAGAATATATCTCCAACTGGTAACTGCCTGCAAATGAAACATTACTTTATTCCAGCAGAGTCTCACTGGGTACACAAAACATACTTAAGGCCAGGCAACATGCTCAGCAGTACATACAAAACTAACTCAATGGTCATTTTAGAAAGATCTTTGTCTCAGGGCTTCTTTTCTTTTTCTTCTTCTCCTCTTCCTCCTCTTCTCTTTTTAAATCTTATAGTTCTTTTATGTATATATTATGTGTACTGGCTGGTTTTGTGTCAACTTGACCAAAGCTGGCATTATCACAGAGAAAGGAGCCTCCCTCCCTTGAGGAAATGTCTCCATGAGATTCAGCTGTAAGGCATTTTATCAATTAGTGATCAAGGGTGGGAGGGTCCCTTGTGGGTGGTGCCCTCTCTGGGCTGGTAGTCCTGGGTTCTACCAGGGAGCAGGTTGAGCAAGCCAGGGGAAGCAAGTCAGTAAGTAACATCCCTCCATGGCCTCTGCATCAGCTCCTGCTTCCTGAGCTGCTTGAGATCCAGTCCTGAATTCCTTTAGTGATGAACAGCAAAGTGGAAGTGTAAGCTCAATAAACCCTTTCCTTCCCAACTTGCTTCTTGGTCATGGTGTTTGTGCAGGAATAGAAACTCTGACTAAGAGCTGGGAGTGGTGGCACACGCCTGTAATCCCAGCTCTTGGAAGGCAGAGGCAGGCAGATTTCTGAGTTTGAGGCCAGCCTGGACTACAGAGTGAATTCCAGGACAGTTAGGACTACACAGAGAAACCCTGTCTCAAAAAACAACAAACAAACAAACAAACAAACAAAAAAAACCAAAAACAAAAAAAAGAAACCCTTACTAAGACGTTACACTTTATGTTTTTGTGTTTTATGGAATTTTTGTGTGTGCAGATGTGTGTGTCTCTGCATCTTTATGTGCTTTTGTAAAACTTTTTCATTGTCTCTTTTTCTTGTTTGTTCATTTTGTCATATTGTGTTATTAAAATATTTTTTATATTATTAATTTTTAGGTATCTGTTTTCTGACAAGACAGAGAAAAGGGTGGTGTGGAATTTGGTGGTGGTGGGGAGAGAATCTGGGAGGACTGGGGGAGGGGTAAAACCACAATCAAGGTATATTGTATGAATAAGAAATCTATTTCACTAAAAGGGAAATAGCAGAGAAAAAAACCCATTTTCATGTGGTTCGTTCCCATATTGTATCCCTAGGATTTGATTGTCTATTATTAGGCAAAGGAGTCATAATTTCTGAAACAGAACATGCTGAACATGTTTGCCCATTCTGGTAAAGCACATAATTTTATTTTAAACTACTAGTCAGTCTACGGTTCACGTGTGCTGGATGGACAATACAGTAAAGCTCACTGTAAGGATCAGGAACAGCAGCGCTGTGGGTAAGCATTCATTAGGTGAGTCACTTTTACCTGATTCATAGGAAAATTGGGTGGTCCGAGACGATTTTTTAACCACGATTAAGAAACACTGAAATCTGTAGGGTTCTTTTGTTTTTGTTCTTTAGTCCATAATGAGTGGTGGTTTTTAAGACCAGAATAAAAAAATAATTTAACCGTCAGTTTAAAAATATTGACTATCTAGTGAATGCTGGATGTTAAGCAACACAGTTTAGTAGAGGACTTTCCAGTCGCCCTTGTCCTCCGTTTACTACAGTCTGAGCAGAACAGCGTGCAGCGCATCATGTGATCTTTGAAAGCACTGGGTGAGCAGGATGTGATGTAGAGGAACCAATGAGTGATGTATCCACTCCACCGCACAGAGACTGTGCTTGCCTAAGCAGAGTGAGGCAGTTCCCTCTAATAGCCCTCTTATGTTTGATTTCTGCTTTAGTATTAAGTAAAGACATCCTGAAAGTAACTTTTCTGGTATTAGTTTATAGGTTCCCAGCCCTCTGCTGCTCTCAGTGGTGTTTTTGTGACCTGGTAAACTTCCCTGTGGTTCTCAGTCTCTCTGACACTGAGACCCTTTATCACAGTTGCTCATGGTGCGGTGACCCCAAACCATAACACTATTTTTGTTGTTATTCCATAACTGTAATTTTGCTATCGTTATAAGTGTAATGTAAATATCTGTGTTTTCTGATGGTCTTAAGTGAACCCCATGAAAGGATCCTTTGACGCCTCCCACCCCCCAAAAGGGTCATGACCCGCAGACCGAGAATCGCTGCTTCAGACGGACATCCATTTGTTTGAGGTTACTCTTTCTTCATCTAAAACAAATGCCCCGAGGTTCTATTTTTCCTCTTGGTTGTTTGGTCTTTTCTACAAATCATTTATCAACAAATGAATCAAAACGCTGTTATTTGCTGTTTATTAATAGCTTCATGCTTTGGGGAAAGCACTACATTCAAGTGTTGAAGGCTAAGATAACCAGAATTTAAATTTGTAGTCTTTTTTTCTATTTTTTTAAATTTTTCTATATTCTTTGTTTACATTCCGAAGGCTTTCCCCCTTTCCCAGTCCCCCCCTCACCATATGTCCCATATGTCCTCTTCCCCCCCCCCAGCCTATTCCCCAATCACCACCCTACCATTTCTCTGCTCTATTCTGGTACTTTCCTACAAAACTGGATCCAGTCCTTTCAGGACCGGGGTCCTCTCCTTCCTTCTTCTTGGGAATCTTTTGACTTGCTAATTGTTCCTTGAGTATTTAGAGCTTCTGGGATCATTAATATCCACTTATCAGTGATTGTATTTCATGTGTATTCTTTTGTGATTGGGTTAACTCACTTAGGATGATATTTTCCAGATCCAACCATTTGCCTACAAATTGCATGAATTCATTATTTTTAATTGCTGAGTAGTATTCCATTGTATAAATATACCACATTTCCTGTATCTATTCTTCCTTTGAGGGACATCTGGGCTCCTTCCAACTTCTGGCGATTATAAATAAGGCTGCTATGAACATAGTGGAGCATGTATCCTTATTGCATGCTGGGGAATCTTCTGGATATATGCCCAGGAGTAGTATGACAGGGTCCTTTGGAAGTGTCATGCCCAATTTTCTGAGGAACGGCCAGACTGATTTCCAGAGCGGTTGTACCATCTTGCAATCCCACCAACAGTGAAGGAGTGTTCCTCTTTCTCCACATCCTCTCCAGCACCTGTTGTCTCTTGAGTTTTTAATCTTAGCCATTCTGACTGGTGTGAGGTGGAATCTCAGGGTTATTTTGATTTGCATTTCCCTGATGACTAATGATGTTGAATATCTCTTAAGGTGTTTCTTGGCCATCCGAATTACTTCTGGTGAAAATTCTTTGTTTAGCTCTGTACCCCATTTTTTTTGATAGGGTTATTTGGTTCTTTGGGGTCTAACTTCTTGAATTCTTTATATATATTGGATATTAGCCCTCTGTCAGATGTGGGGTTGGTGAAGATCTTTTCCCAATTTGTTGGTTGCTGTTTGTCCTTCTGGCATTGTCCTTTGCCTTACAGAAACTTTGTAATTTTATGAGGTCCCATTTGTCAATTCTTGATCTTAGAGCATAAGCTATTGGTGTTCTGTTCAGGAACTTTCCCCCTGTGCCCATGTCCCCCAGGGTTTTCCCAGTTTCTTTTCTAATAGTTTCAGTGTGTCTGGTTTTATGTGGAGGTCCTTGATCCACTTGGAGTTGATCTTAGTACAAGGAGATAAGAGTGGGTCAATTCGCATTCTTCTGCATGTTGACCTCCAGTTGAACCAGCACCATTTGTTGAAAAGGCTATCTTTTTTTCCACTGGATGGTTGTGGCTCCTTTATCAAAGATCAAGTGACCATAAGTCTGTGGGTTCATTTCTGGGTCTTCAATCCTATTCCATTAATCTACTTGCCTGTTGATTGTATATTGCTTTTACTATATTTAGGTATGGGCCTTGAATTCCTGTTCCAGGACTTTTAGCATGAAAGGATGCTGAATTTTGTCAAATGCTTTTTCAGCATCTAATGAGATGACCATGTGGTTTTTTTCTTTTAGTTTGTTTATGTAGTGGATTACATTGATGGATTTCCATATATTGAACCATCCCTGCATCCCTGGGATGAAGCCTACTTGATCATGGTGAATGATCGTTTTGATGTGTTCTTGGATTTGGTTGGCAAGAATTTTATTTAGTATTTTTGCATCAATATTCATAAGGGAAATTGGCCTGTAGTTCTCTTTCATTGTAGGATCTTTGTGTGGTTTTGGTATCAGCATAATTGTGGCTTCGTAGAACGAGTTGGGCAGTATTCCTTCCATTTCTATTTTGTGGAATAGTTTGAAGAGTATTGGTGTTAGATCTTCTTTGAAATTCTGATAGAATTCTGCACTAAAACCATCTGGTCCTGTACTTTTTATGGTTGGGAGAATTTCTATAACCCCTTCTATTTCTTTAGGGGTTATGGGGCTGTTTAGTTGATCTAATTGATCCTGATTTAATTTTGGTATTTGGTATCTGTCTAGGAAATTGTCCATTTCCTCCAGATTCTCCAGTTGTGTTGAGTATAGACTTTTGTAGTAGGTTCTGATGATTTCTTGAATTTCCTCAGTTTCTGTTGTTATATCTCCCTTTTCATTTCTAATTTTGTTAATTTGGATACTGTCTCTGTGCCCTTTGGTTAGTCTGGCTAAGGGTTTATCTATCTTGTTGATTTTCTCAAAGAACCAGCTCTTGGTTTTGTTGATTCTTTGTATGGTTCTCTTCGTTTCTACTTGATTGATTTCGGCCCTTAGTTTGATGATTTCCTGTCTTCTACTCCTCCTGGGTGAATTAGCTTATTTTCGTTCCAGGGCTTTCAGGTGTGCTGTTAAGCTGCTAGTGTATGCTCTCTCAAGTTTCTTTTTGGAGGCACTCAGGGCTATGAGTTTTCCTCTTAGCACTGCTTTCATTGTGTCCCATAGATTTGGATAGGTTCTACCTTCATTTTCATTAAATTTTAAAAAGTCTTTGATTTCTTTCTTTATTTCTTCCTTGACTAAGGTGTTGTTGAGTAGAGTACTGTTCAGTTTCCATGTGTATATAGGCTTTCTGTCGTTTTTGTTGCTATTGAAAACCACTCTTACTTCATAGTGATCTGATAGGAGGCATGGGATTAGTTCAATCTTCTTGTATTTGTTGACATCTGCCTTGTGACCAATTATATGATCGATTTTGGAGAAGGTACCATGCGCTGCTGAGAAAACGTATATTCTTTTGCTTTAGAATGAAATGTTCTAGATATATCTGTTAAGTTCAATTGGTCCAAAGTTTCAATTAGTTTCACTGTGTCCCTATTTAGTTTCTGCTTTCCTGATTGGTCCATTGAGGAGAGTGGGGTGTTGAAGTCGCCCACAATTATTGTATTAGGTACGATGTTTGCTTTAAGCTTTAGTAAAGTTTCTTTTACGAATGATGGTGCCCTTGCATTTGGAGCATAGATGTTCAGTATTGAGAGTTCTTCTTGGTGGATTTTCCCGTTGACCAGCAAGAAGTGACCTTCCGGGTCTCTTTTGATGATTTTAGTTTGAAAGTCAATTTTATCTGATATTAGAATGGCTACTCCGGCTTGTTTCCTGAGACCATTTGCTTGTAAAATTGTCTTCCAGCCTTTTATTCTAAGTAATGTTTGTCTTTGACACTGAGATGTGTTTCCTGTATGCAGCAAAATGTAGGGTCCTGTTTCCGTATCCAGTCTGTTAGTCTATGTCTTTTTATTGGGGCATTGAGTCCATTGATGTTAAGAGATATTAAGGAATAGTAATTATTACCTCCTGACATTTTTGAAATTATTTTTTATATTTGAGAGGTTATCTTCTTTTGGATTTGATGAGAGGAGGTTTCTATCTTGCTTCTTCCTGGGTGTAATTTCCCTCCTTGTGTTGGTGTTTTCCCCCTATTATCCTTTGTAGGGGTGGGTTTGTGGAAAGATATCATGCAAATTTGGTTTTTGTCATGGAATAACTTGGTTTCTCTATCTATGGCAATTGAGAGTTTTGCTGGGTATAGTAGTTTTGGCTGAAATTTGTGTTCTTTTAGAGTCTGCATGACATCTGCCCAGGATCTTCTAGCTTTCATGGTCTCAGGTGAGAAGTCTGCTGTAATTCTAATAGGTCTTCCTTTATATGTTACTTGGCCTTTTTCTCTTACTGCCCTTAATATTCTTTCTTTGTTTAGTACATTTGGGGTTTTGATTATTATGTGATGGGAGGTATTTCTGTTCTGGTCCAGTCTGTTTGGAGTTCTGTAGGCTTCTTGTATATTCATGGGCATCATTCTCTTTAGGTTGGGGAAGTTTTCTTCCAATATTTTGTAGAAGATATTTGCTGGCCCTTTAAATTGTAAATCTTCCCTCTCATCTATGCCTATAATCCTTAGGTTTGGTCTTCTCATTGTGTCTTGCATTTCCTGGATGTTTTGGGTTACAAGCTTTTTGCATTTAGCATTTTCTTTGACTGTTGAATCAATGGTTCCTATGGTATCTTCGGCATCTGAGATTCTTTCTTCTATCTCTTGTATTCTATTGTTGATATTTGCATCTATGGCCCCTGATTTCTTCCCAAGGTTTTCTATCTCCAAATTTGTGTCCCTTTATGATTTCTTAGTTGTTTCTACTTCTGTTTTTACATCCTGGATGGTTTTGCTCAGATCTTTCGTTTGCTTGTTTGTGTTTTCATGTAATTCTTTAAGGGATTTTTGTGTTTCCTCTTTTATAACTTCTACTTGTTGGCCCAAGTTCTCTTGTGTTTCTTTAAGTGATTTTTGTGTTTCTTCCTTATTGGCTTCCATTTTTTGATCCATAGTCACCTGAATTTCTTTAAGTGTTTTTTGCATTTCCCTTGTAAGGGCCTCTACCTTTTGATCCATTTTCTCCTGTATTTCTTTAAGGGATTTATCTATGTGTTCAGCTATCAGCATCTTGACCACTGATTTTAGATCCAAATCTTCTTTTTCTGGTGTGTTGGGGGATCCAGGACTTCTTGTTGTTGGCAAAGTGGGTTCGGATGCTGACATGCTGCCTTGTTTTTTGTTAGTAACGTTCCTACGTTTGCCTTTTGTCATCTGGTTATCTTTGGTGTTAGTTGGCCTTGTCACTGACTGGTCTTTGAACTTCCTGTGAGGCTGGGCCTGCCTGTTGGTTCTCCACTGATGACCAGGCGGCAAGATGGAGACCACTGCTGAGAGTGCTAAGAGGACCTCAGAGTAGTTGGTTCCCAAGTGAGTTGGTACAAGTCCTGGTGGCCGTGGAGATGTCCCGCTGGGCTGCCCAGGCACTGGCCACTGGCAAGAGCCTGGCAGAATTCCACCCGAGTGATGGTAGTAACAAATTAAGTCTGCGTCTCTGGCCCTCTCTACTAGTGACCTGCACCTCTCTGCTGGTGACCAGGGCTCAAGATGGAGACCTTTGGTGTAGGGGCCTGGGAGAACCGCGGGGCACACTGCTCCCAGCCACACTGTGGAGGTGTTCCGCCGATCTGACTCTCACTCCTGGCCCGAGCCTGGCAGTTTCCTGCCCGAGCGATGGCAGGCCCCAATTAGGCCTGGTTACCTGCACCTCTCTGCCAGTGACTTGGGAGTAAGATGGAGACCTTCGGTGTAGGGGCCTGGGAGAACCGCGGGGCACGCAGCTCCCAGCCACACTGTGGAGGTGTTCCAGCGATCCACCTAAATTTGTAGTCTTGATTATTATTGTTTTCTGCCAATTATTTCAGCGTAAAACATAAACCAAGCAATACACATATGCCTTCATGTCCTGATCCACACTCACAGTGGAGGAAATTCTGAAGTAGTGAATTGTTTAGAGTGACAGCCATTGACTACTGTTTGCAAAGACAAGCTCCATACTCGACACCGTTAGCTTAAAAATACTGCTTATGCGTGACATGGTGGCACTCACATCTGTGAATTCCAAGCTAACCAAGACTACACATAGAGGTACTGTCAAACAACAACAAAAAGCAACAACAACAACAGAACAACAACAACAACACAAAACCATACATTGAATGATTTCTGTCACTTCCACCTCTTAGTGGCTTCTGTATGATATATAAGAGAAACTGGTTTGGAAATGAAGTTTCTAAAACAATAAAACCCCTAGTGGCATATCTCTATCTCTATCTCTATCTCTATCTCTATCTCTATCTCTATCTCTATCTCTATCTCTATCTCTATCTCTATCTCTATCTCTATCTCTATATCTCTATATCTCTATATCTCTATATCTCTCTATCTCTATGAAAAATATTGGCAAAAATCAGGTTACTATTTGTTGCATTCTTAAATGGCTGGATCCCAGTGTCCTAACTAGGGGCAATGAGGGAATGAAGAAAGGACAGACACATGGACACATGGACAGAAAAACTGGGATTGATTGTTCTGGGCTTTCTGATAAAAAAAGAAGCAACAGTGTTTTGTAAATACAATCAAAGGGACAAGTTGAACCTGGCATAAACATGTTTTTCTATAGAGGCATATAAAGGAGAGTTTAGATATTTATTTGAATAGCACCAACAAGCAATAATGAATAATCTGAACCAAAGTTCATCCTATCTGCTATGCCTGGGGAGGAACATGGAAGCACATTCCAAGAATAATTCTGCGGTTTGAAAAATGAGGTCATAAGGCTCATGTCTTGAGTGTTCTCACAAGCACACAGGACTCCATTCTTGGACTATGTTCTAACAGATACACTTTGGCTTCTTCCTTTCCTACGAGTGCCCCTTTTATTTCCTTCTCTTTTCTGATTTCTCTAGCCAGGACTTCAAACGTTATACTGAACAGGAGTGACCATAGAAGGCACCTTTGTCTTGTTCCTGATTTTAGTTGGAATGCTTTGAATTTTTCTTCATTTATTATAATGTGACTTTCAATTTGTTACAAATTGCTTTGTTATATTTCCACGTTTTTTTTTTAAATCAGGAGAGGTTGGATTTTGTCAAAGGCCCCTTTCTTCACCAATTGAATGCCCCTGTAATTTTTGTCCTTGAGTGTGAAGAATTAAGTTTATTGATTTACATGTACTGGAATGAAGCCAGCTAGATCAGGATGAATGATTTTTAAAAATGTGTTCTTAATAATTATTTGCAAGTATTTTACTTAAAATATTCCATCAGGGAGATTGACCTATGATTTTTTTTTTTTGTTGTTGTTGCTTGTTGGATCTTTTCTTAGTTTTCATATTAGAATAATAATGGTACTGTTAAAAGATCTTGGTAGTGTTTCTTTTCGCTATCATGGAATAATAGGAGCCTTGGGGTTAGTTCTTTGAAGGTCTGGTAGAATTCTGCCCGGAATCAATTGGGCACTGAGCATTTTTGAGTCAGGAAATTTTTAATTAGTGCTTCTATCTCTTTGACCTTATAAATCTGCATAAATGGCTGACTTGTTAGTTTAACCCTGCTAGGTCATATACATCTAGATATGCATGCATTTCTTCTAGGTTTTCCAGTTCAGTGAAATGTAAATTTTAGAGTATGTCCTTGTGACTCTCTGAACTTCCCCAGTACTTGTAATGTTGGCTTTTTTTATTTCCAGGTGTATTAACTCCAGTCTTTTATCTATTTTGGTTACTTTGACTAAGGGCTTGTCAATTTTATCTCTTCAAAGAAACAACTGTTTCATTGATTCTATCCCCCCCACCCCCCGTCCCTTCTCTATCCCAAATTTCTGCTCTGATTTTCTTCATTATTTTTCTACATCTACGGGTTTTGGGATTGGTTTAATTTTGTTTCACCAACACCGTTAGGTGGTGTAAGCACCCACGATTACTTACTCAGCCAAAATCACCTGATATGACGAAGAGGAATTTTAAATCGGGACAATTGGAGGAGCCACAGCACAACTGAGGCTGTGACAACTTAATTGAGAGCAATCAAATTTTTGCACCTTTATCAGAATCAGAATATAATGTCCATCACCAGGACCAATACAGTGGTAGTTTTCAGGATACAATGATATTTGCAAGGGAACACAAGATTAATGTCTAAGACCAATTGTACTATCAAGCTTCTATGCTTCCTTGATGACAAAGGGAAAGTACAGAAAAACACAAGGCAGCCCGAACATTTCTTTGCCTGAGGGAGGGCACTGGTGTCTTGGGAACTGGAAGATACATGCCATGCACTTCAGGAGCCACGGACTCTAACCTGAATATCCTATGACAAACGCCTCTCAAGGCCAACTCTATGGATGCCTGCAAGGTGCATCATCAGATTGTTTTTTCTCTTGTTATTTTTTTCTATCTCTGTGATATTTTAAAATGTAAACACTCAAAACCACAAGCTTCCCACTTAGGTCTGTCTTCATTGTTTCCTGTAGATTTGGATATCTTGTTTTCATTTAATTTTTATGAATCTTTAAATTTGCTTATTGATTGTCACAACTCAGTGGTGTGTTGTTTAATCTCCGTCAATTGTTTCTCCTGTTACTGATTTATACTTTTATCCTATTGTTTTCAAGATGTTGTTTCAATTTTTCTCTATTTGTTGAGAATTTATCTATGTCCTGATGTTTGGTATACTTTAAAGAGAGGTCCTTATGATGCCGAGGAGAATGTATATCTTTTGGTATTTGGATGGAATGCTATATAGATTTCTGTTGAGTCCATTTGATTTATGACGGTATTTAGTTCCAGTGTTTCACTATTTGTTTTTATCAGTTGTTCTATCTAATCCTGAGTGGAGGGTAGTGAATGCTTTCACTATTACTGTGCTGATGTTAATCTGTGATTTTGGATGTTTGCTTTACAGATGTGGCTGAGCCTATATACAGTACATATGTATTTACAATTGTCACTTTCCCTGGTGTATCAATTCCTTGGGCAACAGGAAGCAACTCTGCTTATCTCTTTTGGGTAAAAAAAAGTTTTGAAATCTGTTTTATCAGATATTGAGTAGTGACACCTACTTCCTTCTTGGTTTATTTGCATGGAATATTTTCCCATCCTTTTACCCTAAGATGAGTGTTTATTTTGGGCATTGAGATGTGTTTCTTGGAGGCATCAGAAAGAAGGTTTTATTTTTGAATCCAACCTGCTGGTCTGTGTGTTTTGATGGATGATTTGCGGCCACTGATGTTCAGGGTTGTTATTGGAAGATGTGCATTGCTCCCTGCCATTTACTTGATTTTATATTATTTAGGATTTTCTTACTCTCCTTTTGTTTAAAGGATGTCAGGATGCTACTTACTTTCAACTCCTATAGTCCCTTGAGTATGTTTATCTTTCTCCTTAGACTAAAATCCTCCTTCCAGCATCTGTGGTGGGGCTGGCTCATTGGTTGTGAGTTCCTTTAGCCTACTTTTCTTTCAACATTGTCTTGTCCCTGTTCTATTGCTGTGAAGAGATACTATGACCAAGGGGGACTCTTATTTTTTTAAAAAATAGCATTTAACTGGGGCCTGCTTGCAGTTTTAGAAGGTTAGTCCATGATCATCATGGTGGGGAGCAGTAGCTGAGGGCTTTACCTCCTGATCTGCAAGCAGCAAGCAGATCGATAGATCGATAGATAGATCGATAGATAAGTAGACAGGAGAACAGCAGGAGACAGTGTTGGCTTGACACATTGCCCTTCTATAGTATATAGATAAGATGTAGCTACTACAGGGAATGGAGGGAAGTTGGGTGGAAATATAGACACACAGAAGCACTGGCCTGGATGTTGAATCTCCTTGATGGACCCTTTGTTTTGTGTCCCTGGCTATGCTCTTTATTGCTCTTTCCTGTCTAGGTCTTTCTTCTCTTGTGCTCATCTTTTGTTCCTTGTGTGTGAGTTTTATTCACTGTGTTCTCTGCGCTGTGGATATTCAGGTCAGCAGCAGTTGAAGTGTTCCAACAGGGTGGGGAGTGATTGGTAGCTGGGTGTGCCCAAAACTGCTTAGAACTTGTGCTGATGTGTATGAGAAATATTGTTTCCTATTAAACTTGGCTAGTCCACCAATGGCCAATGTTCCATCAATCATCCCCACTTCATGAGATATTTCTAAGCAAAGAAATTAAAATCCTTTAATCTCCCCCCCCAAAAAAAACAGACTTCAAAACAAATATTTACGGGGTAAAACATTTGATTCTTCAAAAGCCTTGCTGTATTCATTCCTGGAATTTAAGGGCTCAGAGCTCCCAACTCCTTCCTTTTTCCATAGTTCCCTCTGTGCCTATTCTTTTAAAACTATCCAGTGACAAGACACTGTAAGGTCAGACCCCAACCAAAGGGGGAAGAGACATGGTTCTCTTGTGTTCAAATAAAAACCTATTGAAGACCCTGCTCATTGTGTGTTGCCAGCCCAGTTTGTGTCGTGGTGCACACCTCTTACAAAACAAAGTTGCTTGCTGGGTTGCTTTCTCTGTATGCTCCTTTGTGCAATGGGGATATTATTTTCTAACATGTTTCCCAGCTTTGTGTATTCCCATTGTAGTGCTTATGGTGGCCCTGAAAGCAGCTGCTGGGAAGCCTTCTATGACACTCCTGTTGGTGCTGCTTCTATAGAATTCCAGGTAGGGTCTTTCAGCCTGCATTTCCTGGGGTAGTATGCTGCCATGGAAACAGCAGTCACTTTAGCTGCTGTTGGAATAGCAAGTCCAGTCTGATGGTAGAGAGAGTTCATGCATCTAGGGGTAGAAAAGTTTTGTTGAGTTATTGATCAAGTTGACTCTGAGGCTGGAGTCGTAGTAGCTGATAAGGTGAGAAAATATTCCCATTGCCTCCAGTTCTCAGATTGTAACTGCTTACTTGTTCCAATGAGGTTTTTCTTGTTTTGTTTTATTTTTTAGCTTTGTTTTTGATTAATTCTTTCATTTCCATACTTTTATTTTATTATTTTCATAGTCTAAATTTCTTTGCTGAATTTTTTTCATCTTTTGAATTTCCTTGTCGAGGTTATTGGCCATTTGATTCACTTTGACAATTTTCTTTTCTAGCTTTGGAATTTCTTTCTTTATTTAAATTATTCTGCTATGTATAGCCCTTTATCCGAGCATTGAGCATTTTTAAAATTTGTACTCTGAAAGAATTTTCTGGAATTTTGGTTATCCCATTGTAGTTGATCCCTGGTGTTGAGGAGTTATAACCTTGTGGAAGAAGCACAGGGGCTGCAGCGTCGTGTTTCAACTTGTGGTGATTTGATCAGAATGGCTCCAAAAGGCTCACATACTTGAGCATGGGTTATGAGTTGGTGGACTGTTTAGAAAGAATTGAAAGGTATGGCCTGATTGAAGGATGTGTGCAATGGGGGCTCTGAGGTTTCAAAAGCCCTATCGGGACTAGTCTCTCTCTTCTGTCTGTAGATTAGGATGTTAACTCTCATCTATGGCTACAGTGCCAAGCCTGCTCACCACTGCCGTGTTCTCCCACAACCATGCTCATAAGGGACTAGCCTTCTGACATTCTAGTCCCCAGTTAAGTGCTTTCTGTTATAAGTTACATAGGTCATGGTTTCTTTTCACAGCAGTGGTAACCCTAACTAAAGCAATTTGTAAAGAATGATTAAAAACGTGTAAACTTTGGAAGGTAAAGGATCCTTTCCTTTTTTTTTTTTGTTCTTTTTTTTATTGGATATATTCTATATTTACAATTCATTTCCCTTTTTCTGGTTCCCCACCCCCAAAGGTCTCACATGCCCTTTTCCCTCCCCCTGCTCCCTCATCCACCCACTCCCACCTCACTGTTCTTGTACTCCCCCACAATGATGTTTTGGTCCATTCTAGCACCAGTGTCCACTCCTTTCTTCTTGTGAGACATTACTTGATATGTGATTTATGTCTTTGGTGTTCCAAGCTTCTAGGCTAATATCCACTTAGCAGTGACTGTATACCATGGGTATTCTTTTGAGACTGGGTCACCTCACTTAGTATGACGTTCTCCAGCTCCATCCATTTCTCTAAGAATTTCATGAATTCATTGTTTCTAATGGCTGAATAGTACTCCATTGTGTATATATACCACATTTTTTGTATCCATTCCTCCGTTGAGGGACATCTGGGTTCTTTCCAGCTTCTGGCTATTATATATAAGGCTGCTATGAACATAGTGGAGCATGTATCCTTATTGCATGCTGGGGAATCTTC
Organism: Apodemus agrarius; assembly: GCA_964023405.1. Classification (NCBI taxonomy): domain Eukaryota; kingdom Metazoa; phylum Chordata; class Mammalia; order Rodentia; family Muridae; genus Apodemus; species Apodemus agrarius. Next base: position 13,964,246 of record OZ030022.1, on the reverse strand, counting down.
TGGGTATATTCCCAGGAGTGGTATGGCTGGGTCCTCCGGAAGTATCATGTCCAGTTTTCTGAGGAACCGCCATACTGATTTCCAGAGTGGTTGTACCAGCTTGCATTCCCACCAGCAGTGGAGGAGTGTTCCTCTTTCTCCACATCCTCGCCAACACCTGATGTCTTCTGAGTTTTTAATCTTAGCCATTCTGACTGGTGTGAGGTGAAATCTCAGGGTTGTTTTAATTTGCATTTCCCTAATGACTAATGATGTTGAACATTTTTTAAGGTGTTTCTCAGCCATCTGAATTTCTTCAGGTGAAAAGTCTCTGTTTAGCTCTGTACCCCATTTTTGGATAGGGTTATTTGGTTTTCTGGGGTCTAACCTCTTGAGTTCTTTGTATACATTGGAAATTAGCCCTCTGTTGGATGTGGGGTTGGTGAAGATTTTTTCCCAATTTGTTGGTTGCCAATTTATCCTTTTGACAGTGTCTTTTGCCTTACAGAAACTTTGTAATTTTATGAGGTCCCATTTGTCTATTCTTGCTCTTAGAGCATAAGCAATTGGTGTTCTGTTCAGGAATTTTTCCCCTGAGCCAATGTCCTCAAGGGTCTTCCCCAATTTCTTTTCTATTAGTTTTAGTGTGTCTGGTTTTATGTGGAGGTCCTTGATCCACTTGGAGTTGAGCTTAGTGCAACGAGATAAGAGTGGATCAATTCTCATTCTTCTGCATGTTGACCTCCAGTTGAGCCAGCACCATCTGTTGAAAAGGCTATCTGTTTTCCACTGGATATTTTCAGCTCCTTTTGTCGAAGATCAATTGGCCATAGATGTGTGGGTTCAATTCTGGGTCTTCGATCCTATTCCATTGATCTGCCTCCCTGTCGTTGAACCAATACCATGCAGTTTTTAATACCACTGCTCTGAAATATTGCTTGAGGTCCGGAATATTGATTCCCCCAGAAGTTCTTTTGCTGTTGATGATAGTTTTAGCTATCCTGGGTTTTTTGTTATTCCAGATGAATTTGAGAATTGCTCTTTCTAACTCTATGAAGAACTGAGTTGGGATTTTGATGGGGATTCTTAATAAACAGAAATAGAATCTGCATCAGTATCTTTGTTTTAATTTTGACATGCTCTTCTCCAGGCAATTTCTAACAAGTGTTTGCTCTTCCAAGATAAGGGATAGAGGTTATTATAAACTGGAAGAACTCAGGTTACCTAAGTCAAATTTAAGTATAGTATTAGACATAGATTTCTTTTAAGCTATCACAGCAGAGTAGTGATTTGATTTTGTTAGGAACATATAGAAGATAATAATAATAATAATAATAATAATAATAATAATATATTCATCTAACGTTCTTATCATATCTATATTGATAAAATATACCTGATTAACTTTTAGTGTCCTTTACCATTATTGCTTACTGTTAAGAATCTATTCCCATCTCAAAAATATTAACCCAGAATTGTTCTTGTCTAAAGGAAACACAAGGACAAAGAATGGAGCAGAGACTGATGGAAAGGCCATCCAGAGACTACCCCAACTAGGGATCCATTCCATCTGCAGACACCAAACTCAGACACTACTGCTGATGCCAAGAAGCCCTTGCTGACAGGAGCCTGGTATGGCTGTCCCCTGAGAGGCTCTGCCAGAGCTTGATCAATACAGATGCCAATGTTCACAGTCAACTATCAGACTGAGCACAGGGACCCCAGTGGAAGAGTCGGGGAAGGGGTTTGAAACTCTGTAGGAAGAATATCAACCAAAGAGACCTCTCCTCCCCCAGAGCTCCCAGTGACTAAACCACCAGAGTACACATGGAGGGACATGGCTCCAGCCACATATGTAACAGAGGATTGCCTTGTTGGGCATCAATGGGAGGAGAGGCTCTTGTGAAGACTCAATGCCCCAGTATAGATAAATGCTAGGGCAGGAAGGCAGGAGTGGGTTGGTGGGGAGGACCCTCATAGAAGCAGGGGGAGGCATGATGGGATAGGGGTTTTGCAGAGAGGAAACTGGGAAGGGGGACAACATTTGAAATGCAAATAAATAAAATAAACAATAAAAAAGAATATATTCCCACACATTATGTCCACACTTACACTAGTATGGATTAGAAAATTCAAGAAGTTCTTTTGTGTCCCACTAAGTTCACCTACTCTAGTAGAATGTAGAGCCTTCAGTGTGGTTATAAGTCTACAGGTGCAGATGCATAGACTATGAGGAACACCAGCATTGTCTTTAGGGAGGTCACTCCTTATTTTATAAACAATCCAAGGTTGATTTCCCGAAGGCAAGGTTGGAGAAGGCAATATAGCAGTGTGTGTGTGTGTGTGTGTGTGTGTGTGTGTGTGTGTGTGTTCATGAATGCATCCATCACTAATGGTAGGGACCTTAGTTCTACCATTAAAATAAAACCATCATAACCTGATAGTTCGATGCTCTGAGCCTCACTGGGGCCCTCCATCCCAAGTTGCACAATTGAATCTTTTCCAGCAAGTGTCCTCACTTTAATTGCCAAGACTCTTAGAGTCTGAGATTTTAACTTTTGTTGTAAGCCATTTATTTTGATAAGGGCTTAAATTTGGAGTTTAGCTTTTCAGCCCTAAGGCTCCTTGAAAGGTTTTTCCCACACTAAGACTTTAGATTGTTTCTGTGTACCCAGAGCTGAGCAATTGCATCTCTGAGCTCAGTGTTTCTGTTTTTATTTGCTTGGGGTTGGCAGAACTAAGATTTATTACGATGTGTCATAACATGGGTGCTGGAGCTTTCCATAGTTCTGGTGTATAGAATCTTTAGATTTTTCACTTCTTGCAATAACATCAAGAAACTGAAAGAAAAGTAGGTGTTGTGGACCAGATTATCACCTGTCATCTTTACATAACCAAAGGCACAGCACCTTCTTCAAAGGGATTTGATTATGCACCTTACTTTTTTTGTCTTTGGCCACCATGTTTTCATTGTATGTCACTAGGGAAGGGAACCTACTAGATTTTTTTCAGGCCTTGGCCCAGAATTCATTGGGATCTGATTGATCAGAGATCAGAGGCAAAAAGATATCATAGTTCTTAGCCATCTTCTTGAACTATGTCTTGTCTTGAGCTTTTTCAGTGCCTTGATGTTCACACAGAGGATGTTCACAGCCTTGGCCTTATCTCAGTGCTGCTGTTTCTCCATAGCATACACAGAATATGGGGCTCAGAGTGGCTGTAAGCCTGACAGTATCCAAGAGGAATTTCTTCTTCTGAAGGTCATTGCTCCTGATCTACTGTTTACATATTGTTGCTGTGTTTGCCCTGGTTCTCGTTCAGGACTTTCCATTTCTTAAATGCTGTTAGCTCAAACCTCACACACTAGAAAAGAGGTCATTATTTTCTTTTCGTTACACTATGCTGAATGAATCAAGTAAAGGGTCAGGATCATTGTGTGCTAAGTTGGCAGCAACATCTTCTGTTGAGGCAGCATTTAAGAGTGGAAAATCAGCAGCACTTGCTATTAGAGGGTAGATTGATATCTAAACACTGATGTAGCCTCTTTCTTTGCAAGGCCTCCACCTATTTACTTATTCGGCTGTCAAGTTGTGATTCCTAGCAATTGCATGCTGAAAATTGGAAACAGAGGTTCTAGAATTGGGTGCTCATGATGAGCAAAGCTCTTTGAAAGCCTACTGATCCAACTACCGGGTCTGCATTTAAGGCCAGCAGACATCCTGAGCTGTTAGGAAATTCAGGTCCCAGGAAAACTCACTTGGGTGTCATGAAAAGATCATGGTAATTATAGAAAAAAACCAGGTAATTATAGAAAAACAGGCATAGATCAATAGAATAGGATATCCCACAAATACATACATACAAAAATATCAAAAACATACATTGGAGTAAATACTGAGTAATTTCTCACCACAAAATGAAGCCTCTGGTTACAGGAATGCATTACATCTAATAAAGTTATTGGTAAAGGGGCCCCAGGGGAACCCTCAAACAACCTAGGCTATTGCTAAGGCTATTAGTTGTTCTCTACACACTGATGAAATCCTACTGATGAAGACAATACCTATAAAACTCATTGAACACATTAGTTGAGCTGGTGCTGACCTACAGCCTTCACCCCTGCTGTGTTCATGGTATGGGTAAGTATTCTACATGCTCCCAGAGGAGAAAATTAAACAGCCCAGCTGTAAATCTTTTGGTGTAAAATGGTGATCAGCCTGAAAGATACGCTGGTGCTATAGTAGCACAGAAGTTGTAGGAGTAACCAGACACTAATTGATTAGATTTAAGGCCCACTCCATGAAATGGAACCTATGTCTGATACTGCTCTTGTGGCCAAGGACCTGAGACTAGGTAGGCCATGGATCTAGGGAAAAGAAATAATACGGTTCTACTAGAAGAATGATGATTCAAACAACAATAAAATGAACTTCTTGATCAGTGAATTGTTCAGTCATCATCAGAGAAATTTCCTCTTACAGTAGATGGGACCAATACAAAGACCTGCAACTGGACGAAGTTCAGAGAGAGACCTGGGGATACTCAGCCATTCATTCCTAGAAGCAATAGGAAAATTAAAGGTTCTGACTTTCAAATCTCAGATTCCTTTTGTACATATCATCATATAAACTTTTACATGTCTGCCCTAAAACATGCCCGCCTCTCCTGTAGATCTCTGAGCCAAGTAAAAACTAGAACAAAATTGATCTGGAGGTTCACTTCATAAGGGACTAAATTAAAGCACAAACCCAAATCTCTACATAACAGGCTATTCTTTGTCCAAGTCAAGAGAATTGAACTAAGAAAGGAATTTTGAATATTAGAACGGCAAAATAGACAAGACTGAGATAAAGTCTGGCAGGCTGAATCCTCAACTTTCTGTCCTCTTTCACAGCAAAAACAGATTTCCCAGATTTAGCCCACTTTGCCCCCCTCATCTGTAATAGATCCTCTTGACATAGGTGTCTTCTAAAAAGCCTTTAATTTCCAGAGAACACCATCTCCAAGCTTTTCAGTTTGTAGACTCATGATTAGAAGCAATTTCCATTAAGTCTTCCTGAGTAAGGCACAAAATATAATCCATATACAAGTGTTCTACACACCCAAACAAAAACTTCACGATTTTTCCAATTTATACAGATAGAGTTGTGGGGAGTGTGCATGAAATCAATGTTAAAAGTGTGGGACGGTGTTTCAAGATATGAAATAAGATTAGGTCAATTTTATTGATATGGTTCCACCAAATAAAACTTTAAGATGTAATGTTTTGGCTCAAGAAGTTACAATCTTGATCTTGGTGGTGGATGCTTAGACTGAGCGGGCAGAACCAGATACCCAAGATATCCCAAACTTAAGATCTCTGGGAACCCCGGGCTGCCAGCCAGTCATCTAAGAACAGGAGCTTGGCAGAGCAGCAGTTCCTGTGTTCCAGCAGGGCGTGGGCTCCCTGCCCTGCAGGAGACTCTGCAAGCAGCACTCCCCACTTCTAGAAGCCACTGCCGGCATCCTTGCAGCGGTTTGGACTAAGGGAGAGCTGAGCCAGGTACCTGTGATATCCAGAACTTGGGATCTTTGGGGACTCAAGGCTGCCTGGCACCGGGCAGAGCAGTGGTTCCTGGGCTCCAACCAGGTGTGGGGTCTGCACTCTGAGGGGAACCCTGCACTCTGCTCAACCAAGGCCATCTTGGTGGCGGGTGCTTAGACTGAGCGGGCAGAACCAGATACCCAAGATATCCCAAGCTTAAGATCTCAGGGAACCGGGCTGCCAGCCAGTTATCTAAGAACGGGGGCTTGGCAGAGCAGCAGTTCCTGTCTTCCAGCAGGGCGTGGGTTCCCGGCCCTCTGGGAGTCCCTGCACTCCTCAATCCCCACTCCCCGAGGTGGGAACTAAGCAAACAGAACCAGAGAAGACAATCAGCATCAGGTCCATAGAGATAACTGAATATAACATTGCTTAGAGCAAGATACACTAGGGGTCCAACAGCACCCAAGAGGAGAACAACACATCAGCAATCTGTGCCAGGGGAAACCCAGTCATCCAGTGGTGGGGAAATAGCCTTTCGAGCCCACAGGAGGTTTAAGCACCAGCTAGTGACTACAAGACCAACTAAGGCCAGAGATAACCAGATGGCAAAAGGCAACTGTAGGAACGTTACTAACAGAAATCAAGGCAATATGGCAGCATCCGAACTCAGTTCCCCAACAGCAGTAAGTCTCGGATACCCCAACACACCAGAAAAACAAGATTTGGATCTAAAATCACTGGTCAGGATGCTGATAGCAGAACACATAGATAAATCTCTTAAGAAATACAGGAGAAAATGGATCAAAAATTTGAAGCCCTTACAAGGCAAACACAAAAATCACTTAAAGAAATTCAGGAGATCCGTATATTGAACCATCCCTGCATCCCTGGGATGAAGCCTACTTGATCATGGTGGATGATCGTTTTGATGTGCTCTTGGATTCGGTTAGCAAGAATTTTATTTAGTATTTTTGCATCTATATTAGACCCCAAAGAACCAAATAACCCTATCAAAAAATGGGGCACAGAGGTAAACAAAGAATTTTCACCAGAAGAAATTCGGATGGCCGAGAAACACCTTAAGAGATGTTCAACATCATTAGTCATCAGGGAAATGCAAATCAAAACAACCCTGAGATACCACCTCACACCAGTCAGAATGGCTAAGATTAAAAACTCAAGAGACAACAAGTGCTGGCGAGGATGTGGAGAAAGAGGAACACTCCTCCACTGTTGGTGGGATTGCAAAATGGTAAAACCGCTCTGGAAATCAGTTTGGCGGTTCCTCAGAAAATTGGGCATGTTACTTCCAGAGGACCCTGGCATACCACTCCTGGGCATATACCCAGAGGATTCCCCTGCATGCAATAAGGACACATGCTCCACTATGTTTATAGCAGCCTTGTTTATAATAGCCAGAAATTGGAAGCAGCCCAAATATCCCTCAAAGGAGGAATGGATACAGAAAATGTGGTATATTTATACAATGGAATACTACTCAGCAATTAAAAATAATGAATTCATGCAATTTGTAGGTAAATGGTTAGACCTGGAAAATATCATCCTGAGTGAATTAACCCAATCACAAAAGAATGCACATGAAATACAATCACTGATAAGTGGATATTAATGAGCCCAGAAGCCCTAAATACTCAAGACACAAATAGCAAGTCAAATGATTCCCAAGAAGAAGAAAGGAGAGGACCCTGGGCCTGTAAAGATTGCATCCAGTTTAGTAAAGAAACCGAGGGGGGAGGGGGAATTATTGGGGAATTCAGGGGGCGGGGCAGGCAGAGGACTTATGGGACACATGGTGAGGGGGCACCTGGGAAAGGGGAAAGCCTTTGGAATGTAAACAAAGAATATAGAAAAAATTAAAGACAAGAAGTTACAATCTTTAATGGTATTTGATTGGCTGCCTCAAGTGTAGATCAAAAAAATGCCTACATCAACTTAGAATGAAATAACAGAACAGTCTTTGTAAGTTAAAAAGGAAGTATACAAAAACTTTGAATTATAAGAATGGTTGGCTGGATTTATGTAAGAATTGCTTTCCAGATGGAAAACATGACTTTCTCCATAACCGTGAGAAGAACTTGAGCATCAATAAGTCCTGGAACTCCTCTTCCTCATGGGTCAGAAGTTTTCATGAAAAGTGCTGCTAATGAAAGGAGTCCTGAAATACAACGGAGACCATCCTGTAGAGTTGCTGGCAACCACCAATGACAAGGAGATCATGTTTTATACAATAGGCAGCTGGGAGCAGAGTCAAATCAGCAACTACACAGAGACCTGCTTTGTTGGTTGATTGATTATGGTTCTTGAAAAAATAAAAATAGAACATCAGATAATCTGTTATGCGGTCTGTATTAGTGGAAGAGTTCTAAGGAAATATTCAGAAGATTACTTGAATATGATCTTGAACAGAATACAATAACTCCTCATTGCCAGAACTGTGTGATTATAGCCACATCATCACTTGAATGAAGGGAAAATTGGCTACCTTTGAGGAAGTATTTCACTATCTGGATAACAATTTATTATCATGAATCCTTTTGTCCAGCCTTCCCTTTCACTGGAATGAATGGAGCTTTAACCCCCAAGGGCCCAGAAAACTTGCTCAACTAGTTCATAGCAGCTTTATTCATAATAAGCAGAGACTAGAAATAATGTAGATGTCCCTCAACTGAAGAATGGATAAAGAAAATTGTGGTACATCCACAGAATGGAATACTATTCAGCTATTGGAAACAAAGACACCATAAATTTTGCAGGCAAATGGCACTTGAAAATATCATTCTGAGTGAGGTAACACAGACTTAGAAAGATATGTGTGGCATGTACTCACTTATAAGTGGACATTAGTCATAAAGTTCAGGATAACCATACTACACAGACCCCAAGAAACTGAGTAACAAGGAAGGCCAAAGTGAGGATGTTTGAATCTCACTCAGAAGGGGAAATAAAATAGACATTGGAGGTAGAAGGAAGGAGGGATCTGGGTGGGACATGGGTGGGAGAGGGGATGAAGAGAAGAGGAATGGGGATCAGGTGTGGGGAGGGAAGAAAGGAGAGGGCTGGGAGAGAGAATAGAAATCTGTGAGGGGCTACTTTGGCACTTCCTAGAGACCTGGGACAGGGTTGAGGTAGGGTGAGGAGGGGATGCTCCCCAGAGTCTATGAGACTCCTAGCAGCAGAGGTGGGATATGGAAACTGAAGTGGCCACCCCTGTAGTGAAATAAGATTTCCAGTGGAAGGAGGAAGACACCAATATACCCACTAAACCTTTCACTCAAAATCTGTCTTGCCTACAAATATTTGCAGAGATAAAGATGGAGTAGAGATTGAGGGACTGGCCAACAGTGACTGGCCCAAGTTGAGATACATCCCATTAGAGAAAGCCAGCTTCTAAAACTATTGATGATACTCTGCTATGCTTACACACTGTAGCCTAGCAAAACTGTCTCCTGAGAAGCTTCATCCAGCAGCTGATGGAAACAGATGGAAACCCACAGCTGAACATGAGGTGGAGCTCAGGGAGTCTCGTGGAAGAGTAGGAGATAGGACTGAGAGAGCTGGAGGGGTCAAGGTCACAACAAGAAGACCTACAGACTTACAGCCTTCTTTTAATATAAGATGGAACACAAAGCCATATAATCAATTAGGATGTAGCTTTGAAGGACACTATAAAATAATAAGACAGAATAAACACACAGAAAATTATGCATAACAGCAGCAAGAGAATGCATGTTCTTCTGGCATGCACATTACATTCTCCATGACAGAACACTTATTAGTTTATATGACACATCTTTTGTGTGAACAGATTTTCAGTCCAAGCTCTTCAGCATTCTAGGCAATTATTCTACTACTGAGCTCCACATTGGCATCCCAATATGTCTTAATTAATTATAAAATGTAAACAATATGAAAAATATTTGTAGTTGTTGTAGAATGAAGCTTGAAGTCAATGACAAGACAAATGGGAATTTCATACCAATGTGCAAATTCAATACAGCTCCCCCAAGAGTCACAGGGTCAGAGAAGAAATTCAGAGGAAACAGAAAATGCTGAGAACAACAACAACAACAACAACAACAACAACAACAGTTTAGTTATGAATCCTTAGTCAGACAAGTGGTACCAGTTATACTCTGTGGGTAAATAAAATTAAGTCATGAATACAAGTATCAAACTGTAAGGAAGAAAAAGGGCTATAAGGGTCAAGAAGTAGACAAGAGATGGAAGAGAAAGAATGATTAGAATGTATTGTACACATATATGGAATTGCTTATTAACAACATTTATTGGTTGAAAAAAAAAACAAAATGAGACTATAGATTTAAGTGAGAAAAAGATGTCAGACCATTGTCTTACTTCTGTTTCAGTCTCTGTGATTAAAATATCCTGATACCAGGCAATTTAAGAGGGAAAGGGGGTTATTTAACTTTATAATTTCAGGTTATAGACCATTATTATAAGTAAAACAAGGAAGGAAATTAAAGCATCACATCTATTCTTCAAGGCAGGGAGAAAATAAATGCATGGTTCCTTGCTTGCTTGTTTGTGCTCAGTGCCTAACTATTATAGAGTGTAATGCCAAGCCTATGAAATGGCGCCACCCATATTCAGTGTGAGTCTTTACTCTTCCCTTAATAGTCAAGACATTTGCTTATAGATATTTCTATAGCCAGACCTGGTCTAGGTAATTCCTCATTAAGATTTTCTTCCAGCTGAGTCTATGTTGTGGGAACAGTTAAAAACCTAGAAACAAAACAAAACCCCATCTTCATGCTATAAGGAATTGAATAAAATTAGTAAACCAGAATTTAACAAAATAAGTATTACAATAGTGATAAATATAAAATAAAAAACAATGGAAACAGCAAAGCAAAAAAAAATCAGATTTTACAGAATATCAAGAAGTTTGAAAAGGCTTTATCTAGACTCACTAAACAAAAGACAGTGAGTACAACTGAGATGAGAACAGAATTATGTTACTACTGACATTACAGAAGTCATCAGAGAATACTGATAGCAATTTAGATGATGTAAACGAAGTAGGCAAATTATTAAAAACAGTAAGGAATCAAATAGACTCATCATAACTAAAGTGGTGAGATTTTACATCAGGAATCTTCCCGAAAGAAAGCCCTGGGGCTAGAAGTTTGGCTCAGTAGTTAAAAATACCTGTTCTCCTTGAGGACCTGGGTTCAATTCCCAGCACCCACATAGTGGCTCATAGTCATATATACTTCAGTTCCAGGGAATCCAAGGGCCACTTCTGGCCTCCATGAGCACAAGTCACAGCCATACATGTAGTATAAGACACACAAAACTTCAATACACATATAATAAAACAATTAAAAAAATAAGCCCAGTCAGCTCTATCAAACACTTAAAGAATTAAAACTAATCCTCTTGGAACTTTCCCCTAAAGTATAAGCTGGAGGAATACGTCATGCCACATGATTCAGGCCAATATTGCCTTATTAGCAGAGCCAGACTAAGATAGCACAATTAGAAAAAACTAATTCTATTTGAATAAATATGAAAAAATCATCTATAAAATTCTAGCAAATTAAGTCTGCTAAGTCTGAAAAGGATTTAACATTGTAACCTATGGGAATTTGTTTCAACAAACATGACATGATCCAACTTGAAAAACATTACTATAATGACATGCCTGGAAAGAACTTTCATAATCAGTACAAAACATCAGATCAATTGTTAAATAAAATATGACATGTTTTTATAGTAAAAATTCAAGGCAAACTAAGACAGAGAGGAACTTCCATACCGTACTAAGGAACTTAAGAAAATCCTGTAGCAGTTACTTGGTGATGAAAAAATTGAAAGATTTCTTCTGAGATCAGAAATGAGATACACATGCATGTTTTAGTATTGGTATTCAAAATTGTATTTGAAGTTCAAGTGCTGGCAATTAGCCAAAAAATTAGAAAGCAATGGTGATGGTTTGAATGAAAATGGCCCCAACAGCCTCATATGTTTGAATACTTGGTCTCCAGTTAGTGGAACTCTTTGGGAAGGATTAGAAGGTGTGGTCTTGTTAGAGAAGTTTCATTACGGCAGTAGAGCAGAAACACAAAGGGGTCCAAGTTAGAACAGGTGGAATCACACACAAAAATATCACAGTCTTGTGTGTTACAAATTCACTGAACTGATGGAACTAATGAATGTGTCCAACAAAATCTCAGGGTGCAACACCAACAAACAAGAACCAGTTACATATCTATATAAGGACAATGAACAACCTGAAAAAGGAATGAATAAAATACAATTAATAGAATTAATACATTAATTCAATAATAAAGAAAATATACTGTATCTAATAATACATTTTAACCAATCAGGTGAAAAATATACATAATAACCTTTAAAATGTTCCTGTCAGAAATTAACGAAGAGTTAAAGAATTAGAAAGGTAATCTCTACCTAGTTAGAACACAGAACTTAATATTATTTAAAAATATGGCAACGATACTCAAAGTGACCTCAGAATTAATGTGACCACTGTCAAAAAAATTTCTCTGTTTCTGTTTCCCTACCTTCCCATCTCCCTGTCTCTCCTCTCCATCTCCATCTTGGAAACACTACTATTGCCCTTGGTTTCCTGCAGAGATGTAAGGTAAGTCCTTACTGTTCTGAACACCACACACTTCAAACACAAGGTAAAGATACCCCTGAGCTGGAACTGACCTGAATGCTTGTTCTCTGAGGAGTAGGTTATAATGGTGCCAGGAAGTGCCATGTAAGGTTCCAAAGGAGGGGAGCCACCAACAACTTTACCCAGTTAAGATTCTTAGGAACCTCATCCATAACCATCATAACATGATAACCTCAAGAGTGTTACTAGGGGTAAGGACTATTAGCTTTATAACTGGACTGAAGATCTGCTCAATGAAAGGGAAACCATGCCCAGTACTGTAAATCTATGTAACTACCTAGAGCTTGTGAAGTTTTGGATTCTGGAAGAGAACCTTCAACAGTAACTTCATTAGACCAACATACTTGCATTCCAAATATAAACACATATTGAAAAAAGAGGCTATGAATTTGAAAGAGAGCAAGGAGGAGTATTTGGAAGAATTTGGAGGGAAGAAAGAGAAGGCGGAAATGATTTAATTATATTATATAATCTCAAGGATCTCCACATAAAACCAGTCACACTGAAACTAATAGAAAAGAAACTGGGGATGAGCATTGAGGATATGGGCACAGGGGAAAAGTTCCTGAACAGAACACCAATAACTTATGCTCTAAGATCAAGAATTGACAAATGGGACCTCATAAAATTAAAAAGTTTCTGTAAGGAAAAGGACACTGTCAATTGGACAAAACAGCAACTAATAAATTGGGAAAAGATCTTCACCAACCCTAATCCGACAGAGGGCTAATATCCAATATATACAAAGAACTCAAGAAGTTAGACTCCAGAGAGCCAAATAACCAGCCATATTCGGGCCAAGTTGAACAACCATAACTTTGACTATTATACAAACATCAAATGATAACTATTACAGCATCTTATTCTAAGATGATTATTTTTTTCTAGCATTTTCTTAGAGCAAAGCATAATGTGCTAGAACTATATTATTGTAATCGAGGGACTGTGTGTAATAGAGGGATTGTAGGGTTATTATTTTATGAAATTTGCTTCTGAAGAATGAGCTCTGCTTCACATTTGTATAGCCACAGGAGACCATTATCTTGCGACAACGTTTCATTGCATCGACATTATCTGTTAGTTATCTTTGGTGCCACTAATTTTGAGCCGGAAGAGTTGGATGTTTGGTCATCGCCAGTTGTACGCGTGCTCATTCTTTTTCCACGGAGGAGCCTAGAAGAGAAGCAAACCTTAACGGAAGGTAGAGCCAAGGTGAAAGTTATATTTTAGAAACATTTCTGAAGAACACTCTGATTATACAGTGTGATTCTCAATAGTCACGTGACCTGCCTCTCACTCGACCTGTGCATGTCACTGTCTAAGGCCCCTATCCTCATCATACTGATCTTTTTAAAGAATTTCTCAGGAAATTTCATGTAGCTTTTGCCTGAAGTTTTTCTATTCTGTGAATACACTCCATAGGCATTTAATAAGCACTAGTTTTATAGAAAGATAACGGGATTTTGGGGGGAGGCAACGGCGGAGTAAGGAAATTCCATGAGAAACAGAAACACAGTGAGCAAGAAGACAAAGAACGGGTAGCCTTGTTTAAATGACATGTCTTACAAGAATGTAAGTCATACTCATCTGTTTGACAATGTCACTTGCATGAAACTAAAAAGCTTTGGCCAGGCTAAGAACACTTCCCTTTAAAAATGTGACTTCTAGGGGCTGAAAGCTGGCTTTGTGTTTAAGAGCACTTGGTACTTTCTCTCTTGCAGAAGACCTAGGTTCAGGGTCTAGCGTCTGCATGAGGCTCAGAAGCATCTGCATGGGGCTCAGAAGCATCTGCATGTTGTTCTAAGGGATCTGACACCTTATCCATGCCTCTGTGAGCACCAGGCACACAGACGGTGCATCCCATGCTTGAAGACGTACCACTCATACACAGAAAAACAGAAAACTTTAACAAATGTGAGTTCCAGTATTTCAAAACTTTATCCCAGAACTCCTAGTGCCCAAGAACACATTTTCTTTCTCCCAACATAATTGGTTTCCCACTGTTATTTTCTCTGAGTTAGAACAGCAACCAATGTTGCTCTTCTGGCACCCCAAAACTTGTGTAATTCACTTTCTGTCTAAACCCTTGTAGAAAGCAGGTGCAGTTCTTTGTTGCTCAAGCCAGTAGTAACTTTATTATTTTCTAGCTGTAACAATGCGGTGGCTCTAAACGCCATAGACTACATGGGAAGCTGGAAAATTCTAACACGCAGCCAGGAAAAGCCATAAATGCAGCCTCCCCCCCTTCAAAAAAATCTATAGATCTTTATGACATTATGTAATCTCTTCTGGTCACATAATCATGCAGAGCTTGAGCATGAGTTTAGCGGATGGCAGTCGGGTGCTATCGGGTCAGTGCCTGGTCACTCCTGTTCTACCACTGGGCACACCTCACAGGGAGACTACTACCTTCATGTTTGAAGTGGAGTCCCGTGGAAAAGCAGCTGAAGCAAGCAGACAGGCAGAGCTTGTGCTGCACCTTAGTTGACACAAATGCGACACTAGTGAGATGTGTGCACCTGAACCCTTGTCTCGGGATAGAAACGCAGGAACGTTGAGCATCCGGCTCCTTAAATCCAAGTCAAAGGATTGTCTTCAGAGAACAAAAACGCTCTGATTAGGAAAACATTTTAAAGCAGAGGCATTGACATACACTTGTAGTCCATGCACTTGGAAAGTGGAGGCAGGAGGATCAGGAGTTTGAGGCCAGCCACAGCTCCGTAGTGACTTCAATACCATCAAAACCCAAACCAAACCAGAACCCAAAACTCAAATGAATAAGTTAAAGTAATACCATTATTATCACGATTGGTTTACATAAGAACTACTATGATATAATCTATTACTGTGCTCTTGTTTTTATACAAGCATATAGGCATGTCAGGTAGTTAGAGTAAGGAGTGTGTATTTATTCTCACTCATTTGTTCATGGTATTCTGTTTGTTATATTAAGGCTGAAAAAGTTGAGAGTGTGTAAAGGCCTCCACTGCTGCTGTCTAAGAGCTAATATCACAGGGAAGACAGTTTGTAATTTTCATGTTCTTAACAAATGTTCTTGGAGAAGAAATACACTGAATGTGCTTGAACATAAAGACTAGAACAGTGAGCTGGCTTCAGTGGCTCCAGGCTACATATATCAAGACATTCTATTTTCATTTAACCCCCTGAAGCAAGTTATTTCTCATCCCTAATTCCAGTGACTAGTTAGGACTATATAATGCATACGTCAATACATTATTTGTGCATTTAGTTCAGTTATAAAAATCAGAATAAATACATTATCTCAGTTATTTTAATTATTTATTTTCCATGCCACTTCAAAGGAGAATTAGGGATATTAGACATAGCTAATCTCTATCTATATACCTATCAATCATCTATTTCTTAGACTATTATTTAGCATAACTTCATTTTTCAACTCTTCACTGACAAAATAATACCTGCACCCACATTTTATGATCTATTTTTCTTTAGTGGAGAAAGAAGGGTTTTGACACTTAGGGTGCTTTAAATATGCTTGGCCCATGGGAAGTGTCGCTATTAGGAGGTGTGGCCTTGTTGGAATAGGCGTGGTCTTGTTGGAAACAGTGCGTCATCGTCATCGAAGGGGTGGGCTTTGAAGCTCCACCCAGTGCTGGAGAGTCAGTTTCTCCTGGCTACAGTCAGATCAAGATGTAGAGCTCTTAGTCTCAGCTCCTTGTCCAGTACCATGTCTGTCTGAATGTTGCCATGTTTCCTGCCATAATGATAATGAACTAAATCCCTGAGACTGTAAGCCAGCTCCAACTAAATGCTTGCCTTTGTAAGAGTCATGGCATCTCTTCACAGCAGTAAAACCCTAAGACAACATTGTGTTTGAAATGGTGGGCATTTGTAAATAAAGAATTACAAATAATAACATATTAATCCAAACTTTACTTACTTAAAATGCAGGCAATTTTGTTTGTACTGAAGAAATACAGGAAGTGTGTGTGTACTTAGTTTTAAGTGTGATCCTGCCTTTGCCTCCTGGATGGACTATGGAGAAAACAGCAAAATATAGTTAAGCCTGGCTACTCACATATTTCTTACTTAGTCTGAAAGAACACATTGCTCTCTGGATAGCAGAGAAGGCAAAGCAGAAGGAGCAATCTTTTTATATTAGTTATAGAACATCACCAGCCAAAAATAAACCACAATAATAAGATAGTAAAAAAATATAACCCTGATATCTCTTAGAACATCTAGATGTATTTTTTTTCCTTGAGGACTTAAAGTTTCAGCCATCAAAGAATAATGATTACAATATCCACAGATTTATTTTATTGGAAATTTTGGGTCAACAAGGTTATATTCTGACATATTTTACTCTTTAATTTCAGCTCAGTGGAGCTACAGTTTCCTTCCTTTCCCTATGTTGCATTTTCAAATAGTGCTGTGTCAGAATAGCTGTTAACAATGTTATTTATGTTCACCCATCTTCTCAGACTCACCACTTCATGAAGGATATTTTAATTGGCTTTGGAATGTTGTAGTGCAGTAAAATGACACCCACCTTTTCCTCTAAGTGAAGATGAAAACTACTGAATAGCCTAAACAATAAGTAAAGGCTGGTGACTACCCAGTAAGACAGAATGAGTTAGGGGTCTTCTCCCCCACCCTCACACTTACTTTGGTAAGAGAATTATGTCCACAAACTTGCAGTACTAAACTATTCAATGAAGAGCACTTGGCTGTTGTGTTTGTTGTTAATCTGGCCTGATACTGACCCAGTTTTATTTCAATGGTGAGGTTACAGCTTATTCAAAAGAAGTTTGGGGCCATTTAAAAAGTATCTCCTGCACATTTAAAATCACGTCAAAATCTAAAATGTAAATATGACTGGAAAAAAAAACTTTCCATACCTACTTTTGTCTTTTTCTTCAAGTCAGGACACAGAAAGATAAAGATTTTTCTAGATCATAAACATACCAAATTATTTTAATATATAGGTATAGTAGGGAAAACCAAAAATTAGATGGGAAAAAAACCATCTTTCGGTGTGCAATATTAAAATTTTTTCTTTTAGGTCTACTGATTCATGCGCATTTAGACCACCTTCTGATCGTTAGTATGACTACTATGTTTTTTTTTTTTAAACTGAGACTTTCAGAGTAGGTGTAAATTAATGATAGTTTATTAAACTGCAGGCATGGAAGAAATTAGAGATAGCATCCAGAAACAGTTGACATTGGCCAGAACACTGTATCAATTATCTGTCATTACATTTTTATTCAAATAAGATAAAGAAATGAATATTAAAAGGATTACATATTGAAACTTTAGACCCCTTTGTGTTAATACACACATGAATATACATTCTGTTTTTGGGAAGCTTTAGAATGGCCAGGTGTGGTAAAAATAGGCTTTGAATCTGTAACTAATATTTTATAGAATTTTATCTATTTTGTAGTGACGGTAACTAAATTTAGGATGTGCTAGGAAAGTGCCCTAATATTGACCTAAGTCTTTAGCATCTTTTAAATTTTTTTGAGATAAATTCTCACACAGTTGCCTAGGTTGGCCTTGAATTTGTAATTCTGCCTAAGATGCCTTGATAGTTAGGATTAAGCTTGAGATGGCTTAAGGAAGGCTTCAGCTTTGTTTAATTGTAAAGAGAAAATTTAATATGGAGATCTTTGATATATATATATATATATATATATATATATATCCACCATGCTATATGTCATAGCTATAATAAAAATCTCACGTGAGTTACTTGCATATAAGAGATATTCCTGAAAACCAAAACTACATCAATAGCCCAGCAAAGAAGATTTCCATATATATTATTTAGAAGTGTTTTTTAAATTAACATAAATTTAAGCCACTGTTTACTCATTTTAGAGTTTTAGGCATTCTTTGGAAATACCATAATGAAGTTTTTCTCTCAGTCTCAGCATAATGGCTAATCTTGTGAACTTTATAGGATTTATAAATTTGGAAAGGGCCTGTGGGTAGACTTTCTGGTGATGATCTTGGTGGTCTCCCTGAGCGTGCCAGTTTTAGCATGAGGAAAGACATTCACATACTCATAAATTAGGATGCTATTGATGAAAAGATACATTGTGCCAGTGGCGAGATGAGAGAAGGAACCAGATGTGTAAGAGCCAGAGAGGGTTAGGGGTCAGGATGACAGGAAGCCAGTCCTACAGGAGGCTTCCAGCAGAGGCAGAGAGCAGGGTACAGGGTGTTACTCTTCCTCTTGCAAGCATGATGCGAAATTAACCACTAATTCTGAGCCGGGTAGCAGTTAGTGACCTTGGCAGAAAGGCAAATCACCAGAAGGAAATATTAATATGATATGATATTATCTGATAATATAGTGACAATAAATAAAGCAGATGAGAAAAACATTTGGACACTTGTTCACAGCTGTTAGGGAAAAGCAGCTCACACCAGCTCACTCCTTTCCCACTTCATTCATTTATGCTCAGAAAGAACTGATTCTTATTTGTTCTTGTTGATTGCAGAAAATCAAGGCTTACTAGCATTAAAAGTTTTAGATCAATTGATTTTTTTCCAACCGTCTTGAACAGGTTTTACAGTTTAATTATGCTAGAGAATGGGAGTACCCAGCCCCTCTAAAACAAATCTCAGTTCTCTGACTCTAAAGGTAATTATTCTGGGTAATTTAAATGAAAATATATTAAAACATCTATAAAGGTATCAATAAACACACAAGGAAAGTGGAAACTTAAGAATAACCTTCATAATTATGATCTTCTTTTTCAGTTTTATAATATCTAGTATAAATGGCATCTAGATTTGTATATGCTGACTAAACATAATGTTGGGCACGTTAAGGACTATTTGCTCAAAAAGTTCATTTCAAGGAGACCTTAGTTTAGAATGGTCTAAAGTGAGTTTTCCAGAAAAAAAAAACCCACCTATATTAATGACTCTCTAAGTTGGATTACTGAATAGAGCTTCGAGGTTGTGGAGTGATGGAATGCTGTTTATCTGTATTCAGGGCTACATTATCTTGGGATTTGAAATCCCTTTAACAGCTAGTTGTTGATCTTTCTGTCTGACTTAATATCTTTTCAATTATGCAAAACGTTTGGAATGCATCAACTTAACAGACCACTAGTTTCCAGCAACCCAAAGCTAAGCGTGTTACCAGATAACATCTAAAGTCACGACCAGTTTTCTCTGTGTTGCTGTATCATACCCAGTCAGTATTCCTGTGAGTGTGCCTGGAAAAAACAACTCAATTGTTCTGTGACTTCTTTCTTTTCTGTAAACGTTTGTGCAACTGCTTCCCCATTGGAAGGTGTTATTTGGGGGGGGGTGCGATCTCAATCAAAATTTCTAATTTATGATCACTCATATATGACTCAAGAATCAGCTTTCTTATTCCCATTCAGGTTAGTGCTTTATGTGGACAATACCGCACACCCTTGTAGAGCCTCAAGGATGATGTGTTTCCTCAAGATGTCACCAAGTTATCACTAGGTACCAGCATGGGCCATTTTTGTTCATTTACCATTTTACCATTACTGACTCAAGAGGATGTTAGTGTTTGCTCTGTTATTTGTTTGTTTGTTTTGACTTATTTATTTATTTATTTATTTATTTTTGCCTGCAAGGTATGCTGGTACAATTGTAGACAAACATTATGGGAACAAACAACACTCTCTTGGATTTGAGACCTGTGGTGGTTTGAATTAGTTAGGTCCCATAGACTCATGTGTTTGGATACTTGACCCATGGGAGTGGAACTATTAGGAGGTATGGCCTTTTTGGAGGAAGTGGTTACTGTTGGGGTTGGCTTTTAGGTCTCCTCTTATGCTCAGGCTCTGCCCAGTGCAGATGATAGATTCTCTTGGCTGTCTTCATAGAATAGTTTCCTTCTGGCTGCCTTCAGATCTCTTTGTAGAACTCTCAGCTCCCTCTTCAGCACCATGTCTGCCTACAGGCTGCCATGCTTCCTGCCATGATTAATAATGGAGTCAACCTCTGAAACTGTAAGCCAGCCCCAATTAAATGTTTTCTTTTATATGAGTTGCCTTGGTCATGGTGTCTCTGCCCAACAATAAAACCCTAAGACAAGACCAATTGTACATGATGGAACCTATATGCCTCACATTGCTCTGGTGACCAAGAATCTGAGAGTGGACAGGCTATGGGACTGGGGGAAACCAGATACTATCATTACACCTATACCTATAGATCAGTCCCTCTCTCTCAGATATCATCAGAGAAAACTCCTCTTGCAGTAAGCAGGAACCAATAGAGAGACCCATACTGGACAATGTGTAGAGAGTGAAGGACTTTGAAACACTCAGTCCTAAATAGAAGAGATGGTCTTCATTAAATCTTTTCCCCCAGGATTTGGGGAACTAGCTGGAGGAGGATGCTGAAATATTACAGAAGCCAGAGTGAATGGTTATTCTGATATGGTTGCTGAATTTCTAAACCCTTTCGTGACTTACTGTGCATGTTTAGAGGATTCATGAGTTTTTATTTTTCTTCAGAGCACTTGGTCCAAGCACTTGTTTATTTTCCTTGTCTTTATTGAAATCTTGCACTTTTTAGTTTAGAAATTGTATGACTGTTTTATCACAAAGATGCCAAGCATAAGAATTATTTATTTCAGCCCAACAAGGTAGAAATATGGGGACTGGGACTCTCCAGGACATACCACAATATCACTGTGAAACACAGTGTACCTAATTTGTGAGGAACTTTATTTGATCTGTTGTGAAAATAAACACAGACGATAGTTGCTCAGTATCCTCAAACTACACACACTAACAGATTCTTTGGATTAGCCTGAGACAGAGTGAGTGAACTCAAATTTAGGATTAGAGCTGAGGGAGCCATTTCTATAAATAGCACTAACTTGAATCAAAATACAAATCTTTCTCGATTACATAAAAGGATGTGATTTTCATTACAAAAGATGCCCCCATCCCTCCTCATCTCTGGCTATTGCCAAGGCTGTTGGTTTCTTTCCACAAATCGTTGGTAAGGACTTACTGCTAAAACAACATTTATATATCTCAGTGAACGTGGAGAAGTTGAGCTGGTAGAGGCTTCACCCTAATTGAGTGGTGTTCATGGTACCACAAGGTACTCATTATGCTACCAGAGGAGAAATCCATCTCTAAACTCTATGATTTACAACAGTGGCTTGCCCGCAAGATGTGCTGGTACAGCAGTGGCACAGACATTGGAGGAGTAACCAACATTCTCTGATTCAATTTGAGACCCAATCACAAGATGGAACCCATAGCTCACACTGCTCTGGTGGCCAAGAACCTGAGAGTGGATAGGTCATGGTCTTGGGGGAAACCAAATACCATTGTTAAACCTACACCTATAGATCATTCCTTCTCTCAAACATCATCAGGGAAAACCCCTCTCAAAGTAGGTGGGAACTAACACAGAAACCCATGCCTGTACCATGTGCAGAGAATGAAGGACTTTGAAAGACTCAGCCCTAAATGGGAGAGATATCTTCATCAAACCCGTTCCCTCACGGCCCAGGGCAGTAGGGTTGAAGAAGAGGCTGAAAGGTTGTAAGAGACAGAGGGTGTGGATGGCACCAAGGAAACAGGGTCTTCCAGACACAACAGGACTGATGCAGAGATGAACTCAGAGACTGTAGCGTAAGCACGAGGGCTTCACAGCTTCACATCAGAAGCGGTGCTAGCCCCGAGAGGGGAGAAGGGAGAGGACAGACTCCCACCACTAATCAAGAAGCTATCTGAAAATGAGCCCATGTGCAAAGGAAAAAAATCATTTTTATCAGTGGAGTCTCACTGGATATATTAACCATACTTCCGAGTAGGCCCCATTGCTAGCAGTAGATGGCCAACATGAAATAAACTCAATGGTATTTTTATAGACTTTTTTTGGTCTCATATTTGCTTTGTTTGGGCATTTTTGTCTTATTGGCATTTTGCTTATATCTTATGATTTCAGATTTTTGTGTTTTTTTCTCTTTGTGTTTCTTTTTCTTATTGTTGTCGTTTGGTGGTGCTTTGAAGAGGGAGAAAGAGAAAGAAAAGGCATGGAGTCATGTACATTGGGAGGTGGAGAGGAGGCTTGGGGGAGGGAAAGACATGACCAGAATATATTGAAGGAATTTTTCCCAATAATAATAAAACAAAGAAAATAAAATAAAGTTACTAATTATTAAAAAAGACACAAAAATTTAATTCAAAGTTAAGGAAAGATAAAGTATTGGAAAAACCATCAACAACAAAATTTGGTATACCAGTAGTTCTGCTTGATATTTATAATAATTTAAACAATGAAGGGTATTTATTATCCCTAGTCTTTGCACATGATAAACTAGGTATCTTAGGGAATAGAGTCAATGATCAGAAATCAAAGCTGACCTGAATTGGAATTTAAAACCATTTCAGAAAAAACTATGAAACTGCAAACTTAAAAAAATTAAAGAAAAAAATTTAATTATATTACAATTTAAAAACAGATGTGGTCTTTCTTTCTTTCTTTCTTTCTTTCTTTCTTTCAGAAAATAAGTTTTTCATATAAAAATTTTCATAAAAATATTCTGATTGTCGTTCCCTTCCCCCCAAAGCCTCTCAGATCCCCCCACTTTCTCAGCCATTCAACTACACATTCTTTCACTCTCCCATTAGAACGCAAAAATGCTTCCAAAAATAATAATTAAATAAGACAAATTAAAAATAAGCAAACCACAATAGAGCAAAAAAAAACAACAAAAGAAAAAGTATAAGAAACATATAGACATACATACACAGAGAAGCCAAATCAGAAACAAAACACAAAATCAGAAACCACCATATATACACAAAACATCTGTAAGGTTAAAAATGTACCCCAGACAAAGCATTTTGAGACAAAATATATCTCCCTCACCCCCCAAAAAAAATCTCCTGGTTCGTTTTGTGTTGGCCTTCTACTGCTGGTCCAGGAGCCTGCCCTTAAGTGTGATTTTTATATCCATTGGGATTCCACGGATAAAACATTTTCCCCATTTTCAATCAGTTATCAATTAGACAGGTTTTAGGCTAGGGATGGAGCTTGCATCTACTTCTCTCAGCATCAGAAGCCCATCTGGCTTAGACCTGTGCAGGCTCTATGCGTTCTGCTGTAGCCCGCGTGTGTTCCTATGTCTCAGTCCTGTGTGTCTAGAAGACCTCGTTTCCTTGGTAGTCTTCCATTCCCACCGGCTCTGACAATCTTTCCTCCTCCTTTTTCTGTAGGGTTTCCTGAGTCCTAAAGGGGAGGGAATTGTTGGAGCCATCCCATTTAGGGATGGATATCCCATTGAGTCTTATTCTCTGCACATTGTCCAGTTGTGGGTTTCTGTGTTTGTTTCTATCTGCTGCAGAGGTTTCTCTGATAATGGTTGAGCAAGATCTGATCTATGAGTCTAGCAGATGATCATTAGGAATCATTTCATTGGTATTTTTCTGTAGCAGAATAGATGTATTTGGTTTTCCCTAAGCCCGTGGTCTATCTAATCTCAGGTTCTTGACTATCCAGCCAGCAGCAAATATGGGTTGCACCTCATGAAATAGGACTTAACTCAAACCACATAATGGTTGGTTACTCCTACAAGGTTTTTGCCACCATTGTACCATTGTATCTTACAGGGAGGTCACCCTTTGTAGATCAAAGTGGTTGTAGCTGGGTTGATATTTACCTTTGTTTTTCAATAGCAGGCAAAAGGCCTTTCAGTACCATGAATACTAGCCAAAAGATTTGAAGACTCTAGTTGGGCACCAATTTTTCTTCACCATGTTCAGTGAGTTGTGTAGGTTTGTCTTAAGCAACAGGGCCTTACTATCACTTTGAGGAGAACAACCAATAGTTCTGGCAATAGCCTGGGTGGTTTGTGGGTTTCTGTGGAACCACTTTGGCCAACAACTTAGCTAGATGCAACCCATTGCTAGGACGGAGGTCTGTTTGTTGGTAAGCTATCTAGTTGGGGATTTGTCTCCCTTATTATTTGATGCTCTCAATTTCGATTTCACTCATATATGTATATATTTTAAGAAGTATTTAGTATATTAGGTTTTCATATGATTGCTCAAATGGCCCCTTGTTTTAACTATATCTCCCCATATTCCCTTAATTATACACCAAGTCCTTCATCCTACATGCTCTATCCTCCCACCCC
This sequence comes from Apodemus agrarius, assembly GCA_964023405.1. NCBI lineage: Eukaryota > Metazoa > Chordata > Mammalia > Rodentia > Muridae > Apodemus > Apodemus agrarius. The sequence goes on along the minus strand of OZ030022.1, from coordinate 13,939,907 downwards.
GTTATTTATTTATTCCCATTCTTACTTATTCAAATCTATTCCATTTCCTCTCCCTGTCACTGATCCTTGCATTCTTCCTACTCACTCATGCTATACATAAGGCTTACTCTACCTCTATGGTTATACTGATTATAGGCTGTTTGTGGAGGACTTAACAGGTAACATCCACATATAGGAGAACATATACCATATCTGTCTTTTTGGGTCTGGGTTACCTTACTCAGGATGATTTTTTTTCTAGTTCCACCCACTTACCCACAGAAGTAAAATTTTAAAGCTGAATAATATTCCATTTTGTGAATGTATCATGTTTCCTTTGTCCAACCATATAGTTATAGACATCTAGGCTGTTTCCACTTTCTGTTTCCATGAATAGAGCAGAAATGAGCATGGCTGAGCAAAAGCATCCATGACGGGATGCAGAGTTCTTGGGGTGTGTGCCTACGAGGGATATAGCTAGCTCTATCCTCAAATTCCTGAGGAACTACCATGCTTATTTCTACAATGTCAGTAAAAGATTGTAGTCCCATCAGCAATGGATAAGGGTTCCCCTGACTCCAGTCCCTGCCAGACTGAAGTGTCATTTATTTTATTGATCTTGGCCATTCTGACTGGGGTAAGATGAAATCTCAAAGTAGTTTTGATTTGCATCTCCCTGATGACTGAAGAAGATGGACATTTAAGTGCTTCACAATCATTTGTCTTTCCTCATTTGAGCACTCTCTGTACCCCATTTTAATTGGATATCTGTTTTCTTGATGTCCAGGTTTTTAAATTATTCATGTATTTTAGAAATTAGTCTTCTCTCAGACATGGAGTTGGAAAAAAATCTTTTCGCATTATGTAACCTGTCACTGTATCTAAATTATGATGCCCTTTGCCATTTTCAGTTTTACGAAGTCCCATTTATCTACTGTTGTTCTTAGTACCTTTAATACCAGTGTTCTATTCAGAAAGTCTTTTCCTGTGCTAATGGTTTCAGGACCATTCTCTACTTTCTCCTGTATTAGATTCACTTTATCTAGTCTTATATTGAGGTGTTTGATCTATTTGAACTTTAGGTTTTGTGCAGGGTGATAAGCATGGGTCTATTTGGATTCTTCTATGTGTAGCCATCTAGTTTGACCAGTATTTGAAGATGCTGTCTCTCTGTCTCTTGGTCTCTCTGTCTCTGTCTCCCTCTCCCCTTCTCTCTCTCTCTCTCTCTCTCTCTCTCTCTCTCTCTCTCTCTCTCTCTCTCTCTCTCTCTCTCTCTCTCTCTCTCTCTCTGTCTCTCTCTGTCTCTCTCTGTCTCTCTCTCTCTCTCTCTCTCTCTCTCTCTCTCTCTCTCTCTCTCTGTGTGTGTGTGTGTGTGTGTGTGTGTGTGTGTGTGTGTTTCTGGCTTCTTTATAAAAAATAAGGTGTGTGGATTTATGTCTGAGTCTTTAATTTGAGTTCATTGATCAATGGACCAATGTGTTTTTTATGCCAAGACCATGCTGTCTTTGTAATTACAGCTCTGTAGTACAACTTGAAATTGGAGTTATGATACTTCCAGCAGTTTTATCTATCTTGGATTTTTTTTTTATGTTCACATGAAGCTGAAAATTCTCCTTTCAAGTTCTGTGAAGATAATCCCTTCCAACAAAGTTTCAGGATACAAATTCACATACAAAGATTCATAGCCTTCCTTTATACAAATGACAAATTGAGATAAAAAAATCAGGGAAATGATGTTTTACAAGAGCCTCAAAAATGTGTTACAGAAACTCTATCTAAGGAAGAGAAAGACTTGTTTATTGAAATTTTTAATACATTAAGGATAAAAATCAAGGAACATATCATAAGATGGAAAGATCTTCCTTGCTCACAGATTGGTAGGATTAATAGAGTGAAAATGGCCATCCTATCAAGAGTAATCTGAATGTTTAACTTTTCCATCAAAATTCAATTCTTGAAAATCTTTAATTTCTTCTGCAACTTTTCATTTGACCTGTTTTTCATTTATTAATGAGCAGTTCTAAGTTTCTCAACTTTCTATTGTTTCTGTTTCCATTGATTTCCAGCTTTAATCCATGGTGCTCAGAGAAGATGCAGGGTGTCTTTTTAATTTCCCTCGATCATTTGAGACTTTCTTTGTCTCCAAGTATGTGTTCAATTTTGGAGAAAGTTGCATGAACTTCTGAGAGGAAGGTGTATTATTTGGTGTTTGGGTGAAATGTTTTGTAGCTATCTCCTCTGTTCATCTGATTTAGAGTGTTGTTTAGCACCAGCATTTGTCTGTTTAGTTTCTATCTGTGTTCTGGTTCAAGAGAGGAATATCAAAATCACCGCCCATCCCTGTATGATGATAAGTATGTGATTTTAGTTGTAGTAGTTTTTCTTTTATGAACTTGGGTACTCTTGTGTTTGGTACATGAACATTTAGAATTGCAGTGTCCTTTTGGTGGGTTTCTCCTTTGATGGCTCTTTTTACATTTTCCAAGATTTCCTGAACGTTTTATGCTTGAAATTTTGGATTTAACAAATTTTTTGACTGAGGTATCCATTTATTCTGTTATGTCTTCAGTGCTTGAGATTCTTTTCCAGTTTTTAATATTCTGTCACTGAAGCTTGCCTCTGAGGTTTTTGTTAGAATTTTTCATTTCCAGTTTTACCTAAGTTTGAGCTTTCCTGCTGATTCTATTTCTATTCTCATGTCTCAAACTATTTTCTTCATTTCAGTTCTTTCATAGACTTCACTAATGTGTTCATCCATACCCTCTTTAAGGTCCCTGAGCATGGTCAGAATAGGTATTTTGAAGTCCTTGTCTGGTGCTTCACCTACGTTGTATTTTTCAGGCCCTAGTGTAGTAGAGAATCTGTGTTCTGAAGGAGACATATTATACTAGCTGTTATTGATTGCATTTTTATATTGGTGTCTAGGTATCTGGGTTTGGGATGATTATAATTTAAGATGTTGATATCTGGTCTTTTGTTTGTTAGGTGAATGTTCTATTCCTTGGCTTCTGTTTCCAACTCTTAGAAAAAGGTGGTCTGTGTGAGTTTCCTGGTATGAAGATCCATATGCCATGTGTGGCTACTGGGTAAAGTGAGTTTCTTGAAATTATGATTTGACATGAAAATGTGGATGGGCTAGAAGGTGGGTATGAGAGAGTCCTCAGAAAATCTGGATCTGCCCTCAGAATCTTTGGGTTCCTCAGGGAGTAGAGACAGACTGGCTCTAGCTAGTTAGTGGTTTACTTCTAGGCTAAAGATGAGACTCAGAGAATTTGATTAATTTCTTTTATAAAATAGTTGAATACTTATAAACATTAAAATTTCGGAATTAACCACATTTATTTAAGTTTATTATAGAACTTGAATTTTAAAATAAAAATAAATTCAACTTAATTTCAACTGTTCCGATTGTCTAGGCTTAGCCTTCTGTCCAATATGCTAGCTAAAGAGAATAACAATAGTAAGGAATGAGGAAAGGAAGTTTGATCAATTTGACCATATATGAAGGACAAATGAAGGAGTCCAGTAACTTCAACTTTATCTGAAACAATTGGAGTTTGAATGAGAACGACCTCCACAAGCTCATATATATATACATGTCTGATCCCAAACTGGTGACACAGTTTAGGAAGGTTTAGCATGTGTGGCCTTGTTAGAAATGTGCTGTCTCTGGAGTTGGCTTTGAGATTTTAAGATACTTGCACCATTCAGTCTTGTTCTTTCTGCCACTTGTCTGTGTTTTACGTTCAGAGCTCTTAGCTACTGTTCCAGTACTATACCTGCTGCTATGCCCCCTCTTGTGATGTTCATGGAGTCCAACCCACCAAAGCTGTAAGCCCCAAATAAACTCTCTCATCTATGAGCTACTGTGATGGCTATTCTTGGTTGTCAACTTGAATACATCTGAAATTAACTAAAAAACCCAAACAAAGGGACACACCTGTAAGGTATTTTTGTTTAATTTGAAGTAGGAAGCTCTACTTATAATCCGGATCTTCTGAGTCATGCTTTCTGCTGGAAGCCTATATGAGGATATGAAAGAAGGAAGCTTTTGCTCTTTGCCTGCCTGTTCTCACCTCACCTTTCATTGGTATTAGAGACTACTTTTTTTTTGATTTTAGTATATATTGAAGACCAGCTGAAACATCCAGTCTCATGGACTGAACAACTACTAGATTCTTGGACTTTTTGTTCATAGGCAGCTGTTGTTGGATTAGCTGGACCACAGCCTGTAAGTCATTCTAATAAATCATATATATATATATATATATATATATACACATATATATACATAATATATATGATATATTACTGACTAATACAGTTGCCTTGGTCATGGTGTCTTATACAGCAATAGAAAAATAACTAAGACAACTGGAAAGAGCTTAACATTTAAATAGAAAAATGGAACAAGCAACAAAAGGCATACACAGTTAATGAGATTTAGTTGAGGTGTAGTCATAGTGATCATTGAGTTGTGGTTTTTGGAATGTGATCCTAAAATGTCTTTGCTGCTTGAGTGAAGCAGCTGATTTTAAGAGATGACTAAAGGTACCAGAATGTAACCTTACCCACATGATAATTGCCTTCTCTTGATTGTTCTATATTTGTTAACTCATTTAGCCTAGGAAACTCAGCTGTTTTTGCTTTAAAACGGATCCATATTGAAATCATGCCTTACCACCTCTTTGTTGCCATCCCTTTCCAAACTGCTTTCGACTCTTGCTTCCTATTCAGAATTGTTTTTTCCAGCTTCCATTCTTCTTCTCTGCTTCTATACTCACAGTAGCCTGAGAGGCTCTGTGTAAGTCTGGTATATTCGAAACATCCAATATCCCTCTTAGAACACTGCCTGCTACTTATTTCCCCTACAATAAAAACCAAGTTAAGTCTTGTTAACCTTAAAAGCTCTCCATAATCTCTCATACAACCTTAATTGGTTACTTCTCTGACTTCCTTTCCAACAAAAATATGACTCTAACAAATGGAGATGTTCGCAGCAGCTGTGCTTCAGGTCTGCAGGCTCTTTTTTTCAGATATGCACGTGATTTCACCTTCTCTTTTTTCTGTTTGCAATCTGATGCTCCACTCTCATCAGGCTTTTAACCAAGCACTGTCCATCCTATCTCTACTTTAAAAAATTCCTTTAAATATCATTTTCTATCATTTCTTTAAAAAGGATTTATTTATTTATTATATGTAAATACACTGTAGCTGTCTTCAGACACACCAGAAGAGGGCGCTGGATCTCATTACAGATGGTTGTGAGCCACCATGTGGTTGCTGGGAATTGAACTCAGGATCTCCGGAAGAACAGTCAGTGCTCTTAACTGCTGAGCCATTTCTCCAGCCCCATTTTTTATCATTCCTAGCATGCACATTTTACAAATTTAATTTATGATCTGCCTTTTCATCTAGACATACACACCAAAATTCTGTTATGCATTTCTGTAACAACATCTTCAATATTGTAGAGGTTGTACAAGTAATTAGTGTTGTTTTGGAATATGTCCTGATTGCAGGAGGTGAACAAAACTTTTGATGTACCCATTCATGTGTGGGGCATATCAAAATAAGGAAAATAGAGTAGGTTGAGTGATTATATAGAGGGATTAATCTCATTCTAATGAATAGTCAGTTTTTGAAAATGCAATTTTATAACACTTCCAGTATGGTCTTGGGTCCTGGCATCCAGTGGCAGCCATCTTTCTCCAGTCCCTCCTGACATTCCATCAGAACTGGTCCTGGTGGATTGTCTCATTCTCCCTGGTGTGGTTCCACAGAATGTCCCAAGCATTGAGGAACACATCAATGTCTGTGATTCTATAATTAGACCAGGAAAGCAAGGAATGTATGAAGGCAAATCCCAATACATAGGTGCTCCATGTATCTATTAAAAATAATACTTTGTAAATGCTACACACTAATATTTCTCCATACAAACTGGCATCTTTTGCCTTTTGTCTACATACAGTGCAGGAAGAGTGGAGACTAACATTAAAACTGAATTCTGGTCTATGGAAATTCTGAAGCCTGTGCTTCCTTCCAGTGCCAATCAGCCTTCTCATTGTGCTATGTGATTGTCGGGCTCCATGCCAGGCTGCAGAGTACCTTTCTCTCAATAGCACTCTGATTCGCAGTCTGCTCAGCCACTGAAGCTAAACTTCACTGAGAATACGAAATGGCAGCTTAGATATCAGGGGACAACTATGCTTATTTTGCTATGTAAATTTTATTTTTTTCTAATCATTAGGTAAAACATCAGGGATATGACTTTATATACAAAATAAAAAAAAATTCGTTGGCATCCTTCTCCAGGATACATCCCATGAGTCTGGCTGGCCACATCCTTCTCTCTGTCCACTGTCCCCACCTCATGCATTCATCTGCAGGACAGCACGAGGAGCTTCTCTCCAAACTTCCTTCACCTGACTCAACTCTTTATATCTGTCCAAAATCCAGCAAGTCTGCCCTGGAAACCTGAAGGCCAATCCACAGACCTCTCCCTCCTCTCCTTTAAATCCAGTCTCCCAGTCTCACTCCCAGCTCTCTAGTAGACTAGTTGCTGCTTCCTCCCTCCCCTCCCTGCCCCGACCTCTGGTGGACCACATAAATCTTCCACTCCAGCCAACCTTCACCCATCTCATTACTTGACTGCAACCTCTGATTCCAACGGGCATTTCTTGGGAGCCTGTAAGCCACTCCAGCCATGGAAATAAATAAGCTAACTGCAGATCCTCACCTCTTTCTCTTCTTCTCCAAATTCAGACCTGCAGGCTCATCTCCAGCTCTGTAGCAGACTACCTGCTTCAGCCTCCTTTTCCTCTCTGCTCCAATCTCCAATGGGTCATATTAGACAAACCTTCTCCTCCAACCTTTATTTACTTACTCCATTATCCCAGCCACAAACACCAGCAGGCATTCCCTGGGAATCCCCAGGCCACAAAGGCCAGGGAAGGAGGTAGGCTAACAACAGATCTTCCCCCTCTTTTCCAAGCTACACAGTTCTGTCTCCAGCTCCATAGCAGAGGACCTGCTGCAACCTCCTCTCCTCAGCCACAGAGGGTCACACAGAAATTCCAATTCCACCTTCCTTCCCCCAACTCATTGCATTATCGAAGCCACCAACTCTGGCAGGCATTTCCTGGGAACTCTGGAGCCAAGATGGCCAGAGAAACAAGTAGCTAGTGAAGCATGGAGGCAAGCTTCAGATCTTCACTCTCCCTCTTCTCATCCAAGTCTAATCCCCCAGACTCACCCCCAACTCTGTAGCAGACTACCTGTTGTGACCTCTCCTTACTCTCTACCCACACTCTAAGGGGAATAAGCAGAGCCCTGGAGGCTCTTTTTTTTTTCTTGTGTGAACTCTTATTTTTCCCCCATCCCATTCCCATTCCCAAGTGTCATCTCCCAAAACTTAGAAACACTTTTTTTTTACCTAGAAACTACAGTGGCCACACCTATCACTATCACAGAGAAGTTCCCAACCAGGAAACATATACCTACAATGCTCTCTTGAGAAGCAGAGGGCAGAAGAAACCAAGAAACAAAACACTCACCTAAGAAAGATAAGGTCGAATTATCAGCCACATAGACTAACAATCATCCCTAAACCAGAAGCCTAGATCTCAGCATAAAAAAACATTTAGTAACAACTAGTATAGTATGTCTCCACTACAGTCCAGAAATTCTACCATGGTATGCAGCTGATGCATAAGAATACAACAACAACCAAAAAACAAACAAACAACAACAACAAACAATGACAACAATGACAATCACAACAACAACATAAAGTAGCCTTTGTGAATAGGATAGAGGTCCTTAAAGAGGGAATGGATTAATCACTTAAAGAAATCTATGAAAACACAAATTGTGGAAGGAAATGAAGTAAACAGTTCCCGACCTGAAAGTGGAAAAAGAATCAATAGAAAACCCAACTGAGGGGAAACTGGAAATGAAAATTTGAGGAACTCGGAGAGGAACCTCAGAGGAACGCCTCACCAAGAGAATACAAGAGATGGAAGAAAAAAATCGCAGGTGTTCAAGACACAAAGAAGTGGAAACATTGGCCAAAGACAATGTTAAATCTAAAATTCTCCTAGCACAAAATATCCAGGAACTCTGACACTGAAAAGACTAAGTCTAAAAATAATAGGAATGCAGGATGGAGAAAAACTTAGGTTTAAGGCACAGAAAATAATTTCAACAAAGTCATAGAAGAAAATTTCCCTAACCCAAGAAATAAATAACTCCCAACAAAAAAAAAATCAAAAGAGGAGAGATACACAGGCATTCACATGCACACAGGTGCACACACACACACACACACACACACACAATCTTGTGTGCATGAGCTTGCCTGCCACAAAATAACCAGAATCATCAAACACTGCTTATTGATTTATCTTAGCATCAATGGCTTCAACTCTAAAGTAAAAATTTATCCCTTGTGTTAATGTAAGAATTCCATAGTAAAAATCTATGCCTAATGTTAACATGTATTTCTTGAATGCAACAGAAGGATAGACTTAGCTAAAGGTCATTAGTTTATCTAAAGGTTAAAGGATGAAAAAGTTATTCAAGACAAATGGACACAAGAAGCAAAATAAGTATCTGGCAAAATCGACTTCAAACCAAAACCAATCAGAAACAGAAAGATGCTAAAGAGACATCAATGAAAAAATCAACCAAGAGGATATTGCAGTTCTTAATATTTATACATCAAACAGAAGGACACTCAATATCCTTAAAAAAACAAAAAACAAAAATGAACCCTTACTACGGTTTAAATTACACATTAACCTCCACATACAGACAGAGGGAGATGTCAATACCATACTCCTACCAATAGACAGATCATACACACAGAAACTAAATAGAGAAATGGTGGACCTAACAAACCTTATAAACCAAATGGACCTAAGAGGTAATTACAGAACATTTTACTCAAACATGAAAGAATATATCTGTTTTTCAGCACTTCAAGGAACTTCTCTGAAACTGACCACATACTTGGTCAGTCACAGAGCAAGTCTCAACAGATACAAGAAAACTAAAATAATATTCTCCATCCTATATGATCATCATGGATTAAACCAGATGTCAACAACAACAGAAGAAAAAAAGCCAGAGACTCAAGGAAATCAAACAGCTACTATGGGATGAAAAATGGGTCAAGACAGAAACCAAGAAAGAAACGAAAAACTTTTTAGAATTCAGTGAAAAAAAAAAAACCACACACACACCCAGCATACTCAAACTTATGAGACACAATGAAAGTGGTTCTAAGAGGCAATGCCATATCAAAGTACCTACATTAAAAAAAAAAAACCTGGAGAGAACTCATACTAGCAACATAACAGCACATTTGAAAGCTCTAGAACAAAAAGAAAGAAATCACACCCCCAAGGAGGACATGGCAAGAAATAATCAAATCCAGGGCAGATATAATAAAATAGAAAAAACAACAAAAGCAATACAAAACCAGAGTTGGTTCCTTGGAAAATACATTAAGAATGACAAATCCCTATCCAAAATAACTAAAAGGCAGAAAGGAGGTCCAAGCTAACAAACTTAGGAAATACAAAGGGCACATAACAGCGCTGAGGAAGTCCAGAGATTCATAAGCACATTCTTTAAAAACCTGCACTCTACCGAATTGGAAAATCTGAACAATCAACATACAAAAATAATTTTCTCAGTACATACAATCTACCAAATTTAAATCAAGAGCAGATAAGCAACTTAAACACACCTATAACCCCTAGTGAAATAGAAGCAATAATTAAAAGTCTATCAACCAAACACAGCTCAGGCCATATGGTTTTAGTGAAGAATTTTACCAAACATTTAAAAGAGTTAATGCTGATACCCCTCAACTTACTCCACAAAATAGAAATAGAAAGCACATTACCCAATTCTCTTTACAAGGCCATAGTTATCCTGAGACCCGAACCACATAAAAGACTCATCAAAGAAAGAGAATTGTGAACCAATTTCTAATATGAACATAGATACAAATGTTCTCAATAAAATATTTGCAAAATGAATACAAGGGCACATTAAAAACATCATCTAGCATGATCAAAAAGGCTTTATCCTGGAGAAGCAGGAATGGTTCAACATATACAACTGAAAGACAAAATTCGCAGGATCATCTCATTAGTTACAGAAAAAAAACCTTTGACAAAATTCAACACCACTTCATAATAAAAGTCCTGGAGCGATTAGGGATACAAGTGAACTATCTCCATTCATAAACATAAAAACAAACAAAAAGTAAATTGAAGTCTACTAAAATAAACAAGACAAGATTTTCCACTCTTTTCACACCTGTTCAATATAGAACTTGAAATATTAGCTAGAGCCATAAGACAATTGAAGATCAAAGGGTTACAAATAGGAAGAGAAGTAATATATCTTTATTTGCAGATGATATGATTGTATACATGTGACCCTAAATAGCAAAAACAGCATGATATTGGCATAAAAACAGACATGCTGGTCAATGGAAGATGAAGATGCCTGCATAAATCTATATGCCTCTGAACATGTTCCTTCCTTCCTTCCTTCCTTCCTTCCTTCCTTCCTTCCTTCCTTCCTTTCTCCTTCCTTCTTTTCCCCTATCTTTCTATTTTTTTAAATAGAGGAGCCACAAAATACATAATGGAAAGAAGAAGACAGCATCTCCAATAAATGGTGCTTGTCAAACTGGATGGCTGCATGTACAAGAATGCAAATACTACGTATTACCCTGCACAAAACTCAATTGGAAATGGATTAAAGACCTCAACCTAAACTCAAATATACTGAACCTGAGAGAAGAGAAAATGGGGATTTTTCTTGAACTTGTTGGCACAAGAGAACACTGTTAACACAGGTACTTAGATCAACAATTAATAAATCAGAGTTCATGAAACTGAAAAAAAATAAGAAAAACATTGAATTTTTAAACCTTTTGATATAGATATTTTTGATTTCTATTTGTTGCCTTATAACATATTAAGAGAGTCTGTACATTGTTTAGAAGTGGCAAGATAATTAGCCCTGTTCCCATTCTAGTGAGATTTGCAAGTTTCATCACAGAATATATCAACTGTAGATTTTTTTTATAGATCATTTTTTCTCAGATTCAGGGGTTTCTTTTTCCTTTGCTCCCCCCTTCTATTTCAAGACTGCTTAAAATGTTGCTGGAAAGGGGCCTTGGATTTGGGCAAATGTCTTTTCTTCGATTATGTATTTGATTGCATCATGTTTTCTTTAGATGTGTTTGGCTAGTAAATATCTTCATTTAGTTTTGGACATTTTATTTCCCTGTGGTACGTCAGTTAAGAAAATCAGCCCATGAGGTAAGTTTCAGCTGGTGATTATGCCTGTCCTTCGACAGTGCCATACTTTGCCATATATGTATTGCCATCCTCCTCTCTCCTCTCTTCCTTTCACTACCTGAGTTAATCCTTATTTCTGAGTCAGTGGTTCATTATCAAAGTTGAAACCCTAATCCTAATCCTAACCCTAACTGACTAACCCTATCCCTAACCCCCTAACCCTAACCCTAACCCAGAACACTAACCCTAACCCTAACTGCCTAACCCTAACCCTAACCCCCTAACCCTAACCCTAGCCCAGAACACTAAACCTAACCCTAATTGCACCTATTTTTTTATTTTGGAATAAAGAATATTCAGTCTCAAAAAGTTATTATGAAAGTTAAAAAAGCATTTTAGAATACAAATATGTATAATACATATTTTTAGAAATGAAAGATTCAGTCATACATCTGCTTTATGAACTACTGTAACATATATATATATAATTTATATATAATCATAGATAACATTATGAGAACATTTTAAACGTATAAATAATGCAAGCATTTAATATTTCCAAAAACATACAATGAGTGTTTCAGACTGGACTCGACAATGTTTTATGGTCACATACAATTCAAAGACCTGTGACAGTATGGATTACTGAAAAGAGTAAATCTTTCAGCTAGTAAAATAAAAACTCCAGTGTCTTCTGTATGGAAAAGATGGTAATTAGACAAAATTATAAAAGAATTGTTCTGTAATAGCTTGATATGTCTGATTCTTAACGGGAAAATATGAAAATTGTTCTATACTACATATAGTGTCTCTTTTGTATTTTAAGCTCATATAGCAAGAGCCAATCTTGTCTTAATAGGGAAATGAATTGTTACCTGATAGACATACACCATACTTAATGTTTATCATCATTTAAACTCCGTGACTTCTTTTTCCTTAAGTACTCTTGCTTTTCCTTCATTTTTCAACACAAAGCACTAACTAGAGCCCAAAGAGATGCCCTACAACATCCACCAGAAAAAGCATTTGAAATAATTGTAGCAGTGCTGCTGTTATTCCCCTTAGACATAAGAGACACAAAATGAATTAGCCCTGAGAATGAAGAATGGCTTATTAAATAAGACTATGAGCTGTTCTCTTTGTTTTCTTAGCCAAAGAATGAAAACTATTTTACAAAGTAACCGGATATGCACAAGATGATGGGATAGATATATCTAGACTCTCCTGATCTCCCAGAAGGTAAAACTGAAGCCAAAGTTCTACAAGTTCATACTAATGCTAAAGTCCATAAGAGAACACTGGGATTCAGCCACAGATAAATGTTAACTTGTAAACTCTGGAAGCATGAGACAATGAACACAGCAAGAAAAGTAGAGCCATCATTCTCTGCCTAGTTCCACTGGCAAGATCAGAGTGTTCTTCCATGGATACAAAGGTAAACCAGTTCAGAATGTGCTAATAGTACAGACATCTGTAATACTAGCTGTTGGAAAGAGAGTTCAGGAGTCTGGCTTGGGGAAAGGTTGCTTGCTAGGCTGGTAAACCCTCAGAATGCTGTCGTCTGGAGCCAGAACTATCCTGAGTAACCTATTGCTTGCATTTGGAGTGTGTTAGGGCTTCAACAATCTTTATATATCCTCATCATTGAGACCTCATAGAAACTCCATCACTCTGAGTCAGGTCTCAGGAGGCAACTTGGCTCAGTGGAATAACTAATAGAGACATTCTGAGAATGTTGCATACAGGGACCAGGTGTGGTCATGTAAATGGAAGCATATGATGCTATTCACAAAAGCTAGGGGGATTCAGGATACCTCTGGGGTCTAGAACTGCAACAGATGCCTCAATGACCCTGCCATCCCTTTCCTGGAGCTGTATGTAGGCTCTTATTCCTAAGAAGACAGAGGAGTAACTCTGGAATTCAATGGTGGTGTCAAGCAAAGCCACCATAGCTACAGCTGTTGCTTCCCCAAGAAGCGCACAACATGGGAGCTTCTCAAGAGAAACTTGTCAATGTCATCCATATTAGTTTTCAATCACCCCTTACAGCGCCTCAACTAAGAATTTTGCAAATTGATTTCCAGAGTGGTTGTACAAGTGTGCACTCCTATCTGTAGTGGAGGAGTGTTCCTCTTGCTCTCCGACCTCACCAGCACGTGCTGTCCTTTGGATTTTTGATCTTAGCCATTCTGATGTGGTATAAGGTAGAATCTCAGAGTTGCTTTGATTTATATTTCCCTGATGACTAAAGACATTGAACATTTCTTGAGGTGCTTTTCAGGTATTTGAGATTCCTCTGTTGAGAATTCTCTGTTGGTTCTGTACCCCATTTTTTAATTGGGTTTTTTTGAATTGACAGTGTCTAGGTTCTTGAATTATTTATGTATTTTGGATATTAGCACTCTGTCAGATGTAGGGTGAGTGAAGATCTTTCCCCAATCTGTAGGCTGTCATTTTGTCTTGATGACAGTATCCATTGACTTACAGAAGCTTTTCAGTTTTATGAGGTCTCATTTAGTAATTCTTGACCTTAGTGCCTGAGCCATTGGTATTCTGTTCAGGAAACTGTCTCCTGTACCTATGAGTTCAGGATTATTACCTTCTTTCTTCCTATTAGATTTAGTGTATCTGGTTTTATGTTGAGATCTTTGATCCACTTGAACTTGAGTTTTATGCAGGGTGATAGATATGAATTTATTTTCTTTCTTCTACATTGAGACATCCAGTTAGACCATTTACTGAAGATGCTCTCCCTTTTCCTTGGTATGCTTATGCTGTATTTCAGGTATAAAGTTTAGATTAAGTGTGAGCTGAACAGAACAGAACATTTACCATAATAAATATGTGAAGTATCAATATATGTAAAAGTATCAAAATATGTTAAAGTGCAGCCTTTTTTTTTTGCCTCTTCTCTCCTCACTTCAAAATTATATGACACTAAAATGTATCCCTATAGATGGAAATAACCTCAGAAGATAAAACCTTAATTCCTTATTCAAACTTTATATGTGTCTCTTGCTAAGAGCAAGATTTTGGAGAAAATATTGAGGTTATTTAAGCATCCACTTTCTCAAATGAAGCATAAGTTGATAACATTCATCATTAGGATTTGCCATGGTAATAAAATACCTTGTGTATGGTGATATATAATAGGCACGCTGAGATGCAAGTTGTTATGCAAATGCTTGTATAATGAGGTTAATGAATGAAGATGTTAATTAGGGATTCTGGAATAAAAGAAAAGGGGAAAGCAAAATGTTAGACAATAACAAAGTTTCTGTGTCTGAGAATAGAAATCAGCTCTGGGATTCTTGACAAGTCGAACAAAAAGAGTCAAGATGCATTATAATCATCCAAACTATGCAAATGGGAAAACATGATTGTTTACCAGAAGAAAGATTTTAGTATCACATTCTGCAAGATAATTCTCACTCAGGATTTTATAGCAGAGGAAAGATGGATGTTTTAAAGGATGTTCATGGGCATCCTGGCCACCTCCCTCCTTTCTCCTAAGTCACCAAGAACTGGCTAGGCAGAAGTCCAGAAAAGGTATGGGAGCGGAGTGAATGCTGGTCTTAGTCAATCATGGCTGTCTGGCACTAACGGTTGTCTTTCTGAGGTACTATGCAGGATATTAACTCATAAGATTGAGCTCACGGGGAGCTACTATGCTATTCACGTATAAAAGTTAGATTTATTCATTTTACATTATGTTTAAGTGTTATGCTTGCATGTATGTCTGCACTGTGTGCCACTGTGTGCATACTGGTACCTGTAGAGATCAGAAAGGGCATCAGATTCCCTAAACTGGAGTTGCAGATGGCTATGAGCCACCATGTGGGTGCTGGGAGTTGAACACTTGTTGTCTGTAAGAGCAACAAGTGCTCCTTACCACCATGCCATCTTACTAGCTTTATTCTTCATTTAAAACATGTGGTCTGCTGCAGAATGATCTTTCTGCCTACTCCGATGTGTCCAGTTGGAATGCACTTTAAACAGTGTGGTTCTGTTGCAAACCACAATCATAAATTTAGAAAACTCTCCTTAGGGTAAGGACCCTGGCAGAACTGCCCAACAATAGAGGAGCTGTAGGCTATTTCTGTAGCTTAGATATAGAGAAGAAATCATATATTCTTTTTGAAAATTTCCCAGGTCCGAGGAGCTGAGGTCTGTTTCACACTAAGATTTTTCTGAAGTCACTTGGTTATTTTTTCAATTGTTTAAAAAGTATAAGGCTTAAGGACTCCCACACTGAAACTTTAAGGCATCCCTTTGGCAAGTAACGGCTGTTGGCAGTGGGCTATCATTGTCTGTATCGGTGTAGGCACTTGCAGTTGCTGCAGTCAGGGACTTAATTGCTCATACTCAGGCAAGGAATTGTAATTGAACCCAGTGGGTCACACCCAAGAAGAGGAGAGTAGCAGGCAGAAAAGGGGGGATGAACAACTTAAATTCATTATGTAAATGCATGAGCCTGTCAGCAAGAATGACCTGAGACAATCAGGATCCTTCCATAGACGTTTATTGCGGGGTTGATTGCAGAGGCGAAAGACCCAGAAGGAAGAAATGGTGCTGCTTAAATAGGCCTAGGCAAGACGTGCTTCTACCTGATTGGTGCACGCCACGATGCCTCATTAGCATGCTCCAGGACTGAGCTGCGGCCCTCCAAACCTCTACCCACGCATGCGTAGTAGGGTGCAGAGTGAACTAACAATAGCACATCACTGATTCATCACAGGAAATGGGCGCCATCTTGTAATGGCAAACGTGGCTTCCTACATCAGTCAATAAAAATATTTTTAAAATAACCACCATGGACAACTGATTACATATATTAGTTTGAAATATACTGTAATATAATAATTGAAACATTACCTTACTCTATTCTGTCTTATTGCTTTGGGAAACTTAAGAATAAATTAAATCTGTTATTTTGGATTACATAGATAGTACCAGATTCTTGGCCTGGGGCTTTATATGTATACATATTGAGCAAAAGGAAGGAAGGAAGGAAGGAAGGAAGGAAGGAAGGAAGGAAGGAAGGAAGAAAGGAAGGAAGGAAGGGTGATAACGATGCCTTCTGTCAGCAATATTAAAATAAAATTAGAGACCCATAGTTTGACTCATGGTTTCAGGGGATACAGCCCATACAGTGAAAAAGTATGTTGACTAGGGAATTCAGTCTGTGGTGGCAAGAATGCAAGTCACTCCTTCTACTATAACAGTGGGGCATACTGTGCTCCTTGGTCACATCACTCTGCTAACCAGGGAGACTTTTATAAAACTTCTGAAACATCCATCCCAAAAATATCACCATCATCTCGAACAAAGTCTTCATACATATGACCTCGTGGGGGAGCATCTCAGACCTAACTCAAGTATTCCAGATTTTTAATTCTCATGAGCGATAGGTCACCTGTGTAGTACACATGTTATTCTCATACTGCCTCACAACAAATAACTACAAATCTAGATGTTAGAAAAGACCTATTTATATCAGCTCATGTGGACAGAAGTCAGGGGCGTCTCTGCTTAGGTTTTCACAAGGCTAAACCAACACTGGGTTTATTATGTGCTTGTTCTAGCTCTGTGTTCTCATCCACTCACTGCTTTCTGATAGAACGTAGGCACAGATACACATTCTCAAGACATGTTTTGAGCAATGTGGTTTAGGTTACTTTGTCTTTGTGGAAAAGACGACCTAAGAAAAATATAGCTTCGGTGGTGATATCATCCCATGGGACGACCTTCATATGTGTGATCCATCGGTGACATTATTGTGCACCACATGGACTGTTCTTACTTTGAGATGACCGAGTTCTCTGTTATCATCAGCCTGGGTGTGAACTCAGCTTACATAGGCAAGTCTCTCCTCATAGACAGTTTCTCCCCATGCAGTGCCTATGAGAAGTTCCCATTATGGATGCTTGCTTATTTCCAGACCACATTGCTTTCTATGGACTCATATACTTAGGCCAGGGGAAACCAAAGTTCCTATATTAATATGAAGTGGCTTCATACCTTAACATGTTGACAATAGTAAATTGAATGAAATCTGAAGAATGTGCAAACATTAGTTCTGCAACTTAGCAGGAAACACAAACGGGGTGTGGTATTGGTTCAAATTCAAGGTAGGAAATAAGAGATAACCTCTAGCTACTTACCTTTCCTATTCAGCTAAAACTTTTTTTAAAAATAGGTTATGACTTTGGTGAAGGTTTTAGCATCCTGTCATGTCAATGTTCCCTGTGAAGGTGTATTTGATTATTTCGAGGAGTTGGTGGGAGGGAAGAATATGGCTTTGAAGATGCAAGTATTCCTCTAACTCAAGTGCTTTGCTCAAATGCCTTTATTGTTTATTTTGCAATGATAATGTGGTGTTTTAAAATAAGAAACATTTTATGTACTATATAGTACTTACTATGTGATTGATAAGTAATTTAAAATTCACAAAAGAAACAAAGCGATTTCTCATTAGGATGGTGAGAATGTTCATGTTTTATTAAATATTCACAGTGACTCTATTGTCATTTAAAAGGTACTCATGTTCAGCACATCTTGTCAAAAGTCATATCTGATCTTTAAGATCTAAAACTTTTTATGCCTAAAAATAATATCCTATTTCTGACTAGTAAAATAATCGCAGGTGCTTTTGTTAATTATTTATTCCACATTTGCAAGTCTGACCAGATGTTTCTTTTAAAATTTGGAGCCTGGTAGCATTTACGACTCATTAGGAAAAAGGAGAAATAACAAGCAACCCACCCATCTGTGTTTTGTGTGCCGAGTGGTGTGCTGACATCCTTACAGGGTGTGCTCTGTGGTGACTACCATCCTTACAGAGTGTGCCCTGTGCTGCCAGCCTTTCTTCCTACCATCCAACAGTCTCATATCAAGCCTTGTATATTCACTTCCAATTTGTTTTTATTTTCTCTAACTGACAATACTAATTATGTACTATACATTTATGGTACAATGAGGTGCAATATCAGCGTAATAAGTTATTTTATGTTACCTCTTAATTAGTGCTTCTTCACCTGTGCATTCACCTGTTCTTATATAAAAAAATCTCCTCTTTGATATTCATTTATTATTACATCATGGTCTATTATCTATTTTATATAGTACTAAGATTTTTAGTTACCTCTCCTTTCATTCAACATCAAGGGTCAGTGTCAGGTTTATATTGACCTCATAAATGAAGTGGAAAACTTCCTTTTTCCTCTATAGTTTGAATAAATGTCTCATTTTGATTTTGCTTCTGCCTTGATTTAAATATATGAAGGAATTGACTAATGAGATCTTATGCTTCTGAAATTTGTCTTCCTGAGGAGATTGCTGATCACAAAATTGCCTTGAAGACTAGAAACAAAACTGTTATTTTCTGTTTATCTTGCATCGTTTACTATGGTGCTGAGCATGGATGCCCCCCGCCCCCCCCCCAGGATAAAGACGTTATTAACTCTGCTGCAGCTCAGCATTGTACGGTTTGCCTTTGATGTATGCAGAATGCAGCCACAGCTTCTCCTTCATTTCTAGGGTTAGTTGCCTGCTTTTCTGTTCCCTAGCTCATCAACCTTATTTCTTCAAAAGATATATTTTTACATTGGTTATTTTTCTATTTTCCTATGTTCCAGTCATCAATTTCTGCTCTTCATTACTTAGTCTACATACATAGAACCTCTGTACTTAAAAGTGAGAGATATATTTCAGTTTTAGTCAAATTACTTAGCAAATTATATTACAATTTATTATACACTATGATGACTTAAGGTACAAGCACACACATGAGTACATACTGTGAGTTGAACAAAAGAACTAATTTTATTAGCTTACTGTTTCATGTATTCAAAGTGTAATATTCACATTCTGCATTTTGATTCTTGGCAAGGATGCTGAAGGTCGATTTCTTTACTAATGTAGATTGTGAAGTCTGCTATTATTAATTTTAATCATCATCTTGCACGCTAGATCAGGATGCACTGATATATTATGGCATAGCTTTCACACTTTGATAAGGATCTCTCCAATAGTCTGCCATGACTATTATTGTATACTGTGTTCCACTGAGTTCAACGTTTTCAAAACATAATTTAAACATGTGAATGATAACATACAGTATTTATCTTTATCTAAACAGCTTATACATATGAATGTATAATTCACTCCAATTTCTTCTGTGCAATTAAAACTTGAATAATAATGTTTCTTTTAATAGTGTTTGATCACTTCAAATTCTGCTACATAACTTCAGACCCTTATTCTTTCCACTTGTATGAAATTTTATTTTCTATCTGTTCATTCAGTTTGTGTTCATAAAGGTAAACTGAACAGTCCATAGTTAAATCAGACATGTATATGTGTATGTGTTTATGTATGTGTATGTGTATATGTAATATGTGTCTGTGTATATGTATATCTCTGTCCATCTGTCTGTCTGTCTGTCTGTCTGTTTGTCTACCTATTTATCAATCTATCTATAATCAACTCTGTTTTAGATTGGAGAACTTAATCCATTTTACATTCAAGAAAGGACTTCTGAAGTTTGGTCACTGCTTTCTGTATGGTTAGCATAAACTTTGTTGCTCTTGTGTTACTCTTTATAGCTATTAAATAGTTTTCTATTAGTGGTCCACTTTGATTCCTCGATAAATAAATAGAATATCTAATGCAGGTTTATGTGCTGGTTTCTGTGAGTCTGCATAAAGCACCTTACAGCTGTGAGAGTTTCAGATAACGACAATTGAAATGTGATTATAAACACCTTGTGCATTTTCTCCCTTTGATGTTTTTAATTCTATTTCATGGTTATGACCTGTTCCTTCTTGGGTTATGGAAGTTCTTATTATTTTTACTAGTATTGTCTCTGCATTCCTATGACGTTCCTATTCTCTTTTTGTTTTTAAAAGATAATTTAAAGTTTATTTACTTTTGTTTTATGTACATGAATGTTTGCCCGCATGTCTGTAATCACATCCAGAAGGCACTGGATCCTGAATGGGAGGTACTGATGACTGTACACCACAAAGCAGATGCTGGGTCTTCGGCAAGAGCACCACATGCTCTAAGTACCGTCACCTCTCCAACCACACTTCTCTTGTGCTTCCTTTTTCCTTTTAGCTCCAAAAATAGTTTCAGCATTCTATTTTGGTTTCATATCTATATTGAATACATAATTTTCAATGTTTCTCTGCAAATAATAATACTCACTTTTAACTTGTGATTTATTTAAAGTTAATATAATACTAGTCCATGCTAAATACAGAAAATTTGCAGAGGTCTAATTTCACTTCTCCCCTGCTGTCTTTATTTCTCTTATTGTCATGTTACTGTCTTTACAGTATGTCACACATATTGAATTGCATTGTGCCTATGTGCACACGTGCGTGTGTGCATGTGTGTATGTGTGTGCACGTGTGTGTCTGTGTCTGGTGTGTGTGTGTGTGTGTGTGTGTGTGCGCGTGTGTCTCTGTGTATGCGTGTGTGTGTATGTTTGTATGTGTGTGTGTATGTTTGTGTGTGCGTGTGTGCATGTGTGTCTCTGTGTGTGCATGTGTGTGCATGTATGTCTATGTATGTGTGTTTGTGTGTATGTGTGTGTGTATGTGTGTGTGTGTGTGTGTGTGTGTCGGTGTGTGTGTCTATGTGTATGTTTGTGTGTGTGCATGTGTGCATGTGTGTGCGTGTGTGTCTCTGTGTGTGCATGTGTGTGCATGTATGTCTATGTATGTGTGTGTGCGTGTGTGTGGATGTGTGTGCATCTGTGTGTGCGTCTGTGTGTGTGTATGTGTGTGCGCATGTGTGTCTGTGTTTGCGTGTGTGTCTGTGTGTGTGTGCATGTGTGTGTGTTTGGGCGTGCGTGTGTGCTGGAGTCCAAACTCAGTAACATGGTTTGCTAGGCAAGCACTCTCCTGCTGATCTGAAGTCCTAGCTCCATGATTAAAATTTCTATTGTATTAAATCTCCCTGTCTAGTTTTTCTCAACAATAGAACAACTTATTATAATATCACCTGGAACTAGCCATCTCCGAAGAAATGTGCATGTTCAAAACAATTCTGTTTTACTGGATGGTTATATCATAACTTTCAATGCATTCTCCTGGTGACAAACACTTACCTATTAAAATATAAATATAAACATTGACTTTAGAGGCTTTAGCTGTACATATATTTTCTTTTTATGCTTAGGTAAATACTCTTGAATATAATTATTGTGCTATAAATTGGGTTAGTATTTACCTGTATTAGTAAGTATCCAATTCTTCCTAAGTTCATTGCAATAGCAACTCAGGAATTGCAAGCAGCCTCAATTGTAGTTGCTACGGGTCCTAAACAGGACATAAAATTCCATCTCACTGTGATTTTGACATCCTTTCATGCATCCATTGGCTATTTATATAGATGCTTTTGTGGGGAGAACAGTTCTGTATTTTGATCATTACTGGGAAGTGAGTAATCGTTTGTTTGCTACACTATTTTGGAAAACTCATATATGTTTTAGGCATGAGTGTGTTAGATTATGTGCTGTGAATCTTTCAAGTGAGTCCCAATCTATCTCTTCGTTTTCATATGCTTCTTTTTTATGAACAGATTGTTTACCATTCTTTTTATTAAACCCAACATATAAAAATCTTCCTTCTTCTCCATTCCTTCCCCTCACCAAGAGAATGACTTCCAATCCTCTTCATTCTCTCTCTCTCTCTCTCTCTCTCTCTCTCTCTCTTTCTCTCTCTCTCTCTCTCTCTCTCTCTCCTTCTCTCCCTTATAATGATGTTAAACTGATTAATATTGTTCAATTGACCACAGTAAGCTGTTTACTCCTCTTCATAATTTGTTACTCATAATGTACGATTTTGCTATTAGAATTTTTTCTAGAATTGGTTTTAAGTTTAATATCCTTTTTTGGTGCAACATTATATTCAGTTCACTCTCACATTCATTCTGAAATTTTTTCATTTGGATATTATATACTAGTGTTAGACAAAGCTCAGAGGCTCAGTGAGTGCCTAGTATGCACAAAGCCAATGTACAAAGTTCAATTCCCTACACTACAAAAATAACCAACAAAATGATATTGAAGTTTTAGATATAGATTTCCAGTTGATTGTTTTAGAAGAGGTTCTGCTTTTATTATGATTATCGTTTAAATAATTTAAAATATGCACTATATCTGATTAAACTAATCTGGACATCTGGGGCTTCACAATTTGAAAACTTTTGTCTAATCAATATTACAATTTCTCCTAACTTTCCCATATCGAATTTCTTTATTGTATCTTAAACACAAAACTTTTCATATCACACAGAGTTTAGATGTGATTCTTATTTATTTAATATTTTTTTGTGTGTGATGTTGATGCTGGCTTGTTTGTGTTTGTTAGTGTTCTTGTGTATCAGTGGAGGTGTATGCGCCTTAGTGTGCACACAGAGGTCCTGGGAAAACCTTAGGTGTTGAGGTTGAGGTTTGTTGCTCGAAGGCTTGTTGTCTGTCTGTCGTTTGCTACCTTCCCTGTGAGTTCCTGGGGGATTCTCCTGGGTTTGCTCTCTTGCCATCGGAGTGCTGGGATTCCAGATGAATAGGACTTTGTGAGGTTTCTGCAGATCCACACCATTGTCTTCCTGCGCCAATGGCTAGCACTTTATCCACCAAGCTCTCTCCCCAGCCCCAGTGGTGCTGCTTCTAAAGGGTGTGGAGCTTTTTGCTTTTGCTTTCCCTCCCCAACCCCCACCCCGACATGATTAAATGATTGGCAGATGATTTGTTTAGTGATGGCTCTGAATTTTTGAAATTAGACAATATAGCCGAGTCTTAAACCATCTGTTTCAAGCTTTCTTGAATCCAATAAATCCAATAAATTCAGGTTCGATAAATTCTCCGTGTATCAGCGGACTGACTCTTTACCCTCTCCTGCCATAGAGGTCCATCTGCATTTGCCGAGCCGTGCCAACCCTTACCATTGTGAGCATGCGTGGTTTAGTGGTCTGCAGAACTCTGCTGAGTCCTAGTGCATGCACTGGGTTTCTACATGAGTTCCTTTCTCTAGTCTAATCCCTGAACTTCTGTGTGTTCATTCTGGGCTCGGCAAGAGTATATTGTACTGAACCTCTGCTTTGCGTCCCCATAACAGAAATACCCACCCTCCAACTAAAAGTCAGGATGATTTCGAGGTATGCTCTAACGTTTTCTTTCTCTAAAAGAACACTGTCACCTACTGTTGTTTGTCAGTTACCTAAAAATAGTTACCTCCTATTTGTCTTTTTTATAGCTCTTTTTTTTTTTTTTTTTTTTTTTTGGCAGAAGGAAAAACCTGGCATATATTCAATTAAGTTTGCATGATATTTATTCTAAGGTTTTTACAGTACATCTTACAATAAAAAAGAAAGAAACCCTGAGATTTTAAACCAAATGGAACTGGGTGCAGGTCTCAGCTCTGCTGTCTTCTTTTGGGATTAGAACCACCCATGCATATCGTGCATGGAGATTAATCACCATACAAGCTGTGTTTACTGTGCTGTGATCAAGTTCTCCTCTCTCTCCCACTGCCCCTCTTACCTCCTTGCCCCTAGTCCCCTTCTCTTCCCTAATAGACCCTCTTTTACCTGAAAATAGTTTTAAAAAGTTCCCACAAGGGAAATATCACATTTGAGCCTTACTCAGATCCAAACCGCATATGACATAATTTCATTTCTTTACTGTTAAGAAATATTCCATTGTGTTTATAGACTGTATTATATCATGAGTCGAAGGCACCTGAACTGACTTCATGTCTTGACTATTCTAAATAATATAATAATAAACAATATCAAATAAAGGTAGATAGTGATGTATTTTTATACTGTCTTCATTTCCTTCAGATAAACGCTCCAGAATGTTACAGCTGAACAACACAGTTGGTGTGTTCTTAGCTTTTGTGAATTTATCCATTTTCTGCTTGTGCTACCTTGAACAAGTAGATACAGGGAGTAAGACTGGTAACAGGATACAAATGTCGATTTATGTGTTACTTTCACCTTGTTCTAAAGATGCATTACTGTGCCTTCTGTATTTTTTTTAGTAATAAAGTTGATAGTGCCCTATAAATTGTTTATAAGATGGATGCAATTAAACAAGTAATAGCATTTGATTAGCTTATCTCCTTTTTAAGGTATAGAGAGGTATAATTGAAGACTATAGTCCACAGAGCTACTCATTATGGCTATGACAAAGTAACAAAGAAGAGTTGATGAGACATTTCTAATAGGACATCTGTCTACATTAACTGAAACAGAGACAGTAAGTCCAGGATACACAACCAAAATGACATTCAGCATTTAGTGCAACTTACTGCCTTGCTCTTTTTGGTTTGCTCATCTACTTTTCTAATGATGCCTATGTCCACCTGCCCAGGGCTGGACTGCCCACAGTGAGCTGGGCCCACTTAAAATAATAAGAAAATTCTCAGGCAGACAGTGGTGGTGCACACCTTTAATCGCAATACTCAGGAAGCAGAGGCAGGCAGATCTCTAAGTTTGAGGCCAGCATGGTTTACAAGGAGAGTTCCAGGACAGCCAGAGCTACCCTATCTCAAACAACAACAGCAACAAAGAATAAAGAAAACACTCTACAGATATACCCGCAGACCAATGAGATGGAGGCAAGTAATTAATTGAGCCCTTTGAAAACAGATGGGAAAGAAAGTCAAATAAATTATTAAACCATAAATGTAACTGGGAAAGCAACTGTTACCAGAAATCCTTTTGAATCCAGTGGAATCTGTAAGTGTTGTTAATTACTTTTAGATTCTCCAGTTGTGAAAATTGGAAGAAAAGGAGGAACGGAAGGCTGGGGAGGTTGGTCAGTGGCTAAGAGCTGTTGCTCTACAGCAGCGGATCTCAACCTTCCGAATGCTGTGAGCCTTTATATAGTTCCACATGTTGTAATGACCATCCCTCCAAGCATAAAATTATTTTACTTCTACTTCATAACTGCAAATTTTTACTGTTATGAATCATGATGTAAATATCTGATATGCAGGATACCTGATATGGGACCCCTGTGAAAGGGTCATTCGACCCTGACCCTCCAAAGGGTCTCAGTCATGGCTTGAGAACCACTGCTCTACAGGCATGAAGACCTGAGTCTGAATTCCCCAGCCCCTCTAATGCATGGCCACACATTGCCACGTAACACCTGTGCTGTGGTCAGTGGAAGCAGGAAGATAATCTGATCTTGCTGGCGACAATGGTTGACCCCATCTCTAAGAGAACAAGGCAGAAAGAGCAGGACATCCAAATGTCCTTGTTCTGGACACCAGAAGGTATGAATTTTTTCTTTTTCAATCTTTCTTTAAACACATTTCTGCTAAAACGCATTGATCGTCTTTGCTTACGGTGATTGGAACGCATAAGAAGACATCTCAAAGCCCTGCCACTGAAAGACAAAGGCCACCAAGCAGGGACTGCAGAAACTCTACAGCCACGATTGCTATCAATTATTCTAAAAGGTCGCAGAGCTTCAGAGGGGACTTATCTAGTTTTCCTAAACTCTGAGCTGTGTGTATTATTGTTTTCAGATTTGCCATTGGGATTTTCGTGTTAATGAAAACAGAAAACTTCTGGGAATATAATTATTTGTGTTCTAGCAGAGGGTTCTGTAGGCCTTGTAATTATTTTAATTGAGAACTACTGCTCTCTTTGTGCTACTTTACTTGATTAATGAAGATCTAGTTGATTAGATTCAGAGGAACAGAGCATAGCTGCTCATCTGCACACTGACTTTTAGTGATGTTGTATCCTCAAAAGGATTAAGAACACTGGGGTGTTGAAATCCCAGAATATACAACAAACAAGGCTGCAGATTTTTAGTAGATAAAGGAATAGTAGTCATAGGCTCTACTCTGCTATTTACACACACACACACACACACACACACACACACACACATGTGCATTCACATGCATATACATCTGTGTCATAAACAGCACAATTTCAGTGTCACTACATTCATAATGGCAGCCTATTGTACTTAACTATAACTGTCAACTTGACAGCCTAGATTCTTTAGAGAGAAAAATCTCAAGGAATTGCTTAGATAAGAGTGGCTGGTGAGCATGCCCGTTGGGGATTAGCTTGATTTTTAACTGATGTAGAAGAGCCCAGTCCACTATGGGCATCACCATTCCCTGGGCTGTATAAGAAATCTAGCTAAGCATGAGCCTGTGAACTAGCCAGCAAGCAGCAATCCTCCATTGTTGAGGGAAATATTAAAAAATTGACACCATTCGGAGCTAAGCCCAGCTGCTCTCTGCCCTAGCAGTCTCCCCACCTCTAGGCTAGCCCCGGGCAGCAGTATTCCCAGTTCCGGTTCACTTGTCTCAGCTTCCTGTACCTTCTTAGCCATCCACACCCTGTGGTAGGTGGTCCCAACTCTCAGTAACCTGGTAAAGTTGAAACTCTAGAAGCTTATATTAATCAGTCAGATTTATATATCAATAAATTCTCAATTCACAAGATGCCCACACAATAATTTCGGAGCCAACTGATAATGATACAAGCTGCCCACCTAGATAAGACAAATTGTCCTGAAATTATCCGTCCCTTATAAGATATTCATAGCTACCTGTGGCTATTTAAAGCCACATGGAATCTGGATGGTCCTGTTCTTCCTCCATCCTCCTTCCTCTTCCCTGTCTTCTCTCCTCTCCTCCTTCTTCTCCACACTTTTAGCTCCAGCTTCCCTTCCACTGCCCAATCATGGACTCTTTATTTTACAAGTTAGGCGGGGAGAAGGTTTCCAAGAAGTCAACTGTGTAAGCGATTCACACCTCATCTGCAGCCCCTCCTGGGAGAAACAGAATTAGCATCAAAATATAAGCAATACCAAGGCTCCCCACAACACTTCATTGTTCCTCCTGTACTTTCTTTGGCTATGAATGAGTTTCTTGGTTCTGTGGAATTGCAAGTAAATCTGCCTTCTAGCTCCTGATTGAGTTTCTCGCCTGACTTCCCTCAATAGTGGATCAGAACTGTAGCCTGCAATAAATTCTTTCCTTCACTAATTGCTTTTGGCCATGGTATCTGTCCAACCAACGGAATAAAACTAGAACATAGCCACATAAGATGACAGGGAAGCAGAGTGTCCGATCACCTGATCATACCATTGTCCCACACTGTCAAGGTGCTCATATGCTCATGGTAAAGCAGATGACACTACTATCAGTCCCATAAAGAACAGTGAGTACTGTGCATAGTGCTTGACAGAAAATGACCATGCTACTGCTTTATGTACTCACTAATCTATCTTTTCATAATTAAAGTGCATTCTTTCTACCTAAAAATATTTAAAGAAGTATACTGTCACAGTGGCAGCTATGTCTTGTATGTCCTGTTTTCCATGTCTCTCGATGGTGTCATAGAACCTCATTGAGCAATTGACCTGTATATTGCAGATTCACAGGACTAATAAACATCTACCCAGACCAATGTTAGACAAACTTTGGATTATGTTTCATGAGGGAGACTCTGAATTCTAAAAAACCAAATACCTTTTAATGCGTGGTAAGATGGTCTATCATTTTTTTGTGCATAGGGGAAATATCTTGTTACATTAGACAATAACATTTACTACTTTTGATTTTAGATCAAAGGATTATTTTCTTTTCTTCAAAGGCAGAACACAGACCTGTCTTGCTCTGTGGGTAGGAGCAGTACTTCTCAAAGCTTTTCATAAGGCTCTAGCCTTGAAAAATCATCCAGAAGAGAGCAACAATGCAAGACAAATTGCAAGCAACAATGCAAGCAACGATGCAAGACAAATTGTTAATTTCACCTTAATACAAACCCTTCTGTTCACAATATCCTTGCTTGAAAACATTTTCCGTGAATGTGCCGTTCTGTTGGAAGACATGATTGATCAAATAGAGGATAGGAAAAAACATATTTAGTTAGTCTTCTAATCTCTTACTGCAACAATTATCAATGCTTTTAGCAGAGATGTTTAATTATGTTGTATTTAACTGTCAATGGACTAAAACTGACCACCTATAGCAGTCCGTTCTGCAAGTCCAGGTGGATTTCAACTTTAGGTTCTGCACTGACAGCTCCAGGTGCCCTGAGGTATCAGTTCAGGTAACCAAAGACCCTGGTGATATATACCCAGGTATATGGCGGTTCCTCAGAAAATTAGACACAAGTAACTTAAGGACTTTCTGAATAGTACTCTAGTTGCTCTGCAAATAATGTCAGTAGTTTGCATATGGGACCTCAGAGAACTGAAAATCACCTACTGAACAGAAGAAACATTTAACTGATTGTTTTTTTTTTTTTTTATCATTTTTTTTAATTTTCTATATTCTTTGTTTACATTCCAAAGGCTTTCCCCTTTCCCAGGTACCCCCCACCATATGTCCCATAATTCCTCTCCCCCCCCATGCTATTCCCCACTCTTCCCCCCCCCCACGATTTCTCTGTTCTGGGTCTACAATACTGGATCCAATCTTTACAGGCCCAGGGTTCTCTCCTTTTTTTCTTCTTGAGAGTCATTTGACTTGCTAATTGTGCCTTGAGTATTTAGGGCTTCTGGGCTCATTAATATCCACTTATCAGTGATTGCATTTCGTGTGTATTCTTTTGTGATTGGGTTAGCTCACTTAGGATGATAGTTTCCAGATCTAACCATTTACCTACAAATTGCATGAATTCATTATTTTTAATTGCTGAGTAGTACTCCATTGTATAAATATACCACATTTTCTGTATCCATTCCTCCTTTGAGGGATATCTGGGCTCCTTCCAATTTCTGGCTATTATAAACAAGGCTGCTATAAACATAGTGGAGCATGTGTCTTTGTTGTATGCAGGGGAATCCTCTGGGTATATGCCCAGGAGTGGTATGCCAGGGTCCTCTGGGAGTGGCATGCCCAATTTTCTGAGGAACCGCCACACTGATTTCCAGAGTGGTTTTACCATTTTGCAATCCCACCAACAGTGGAGGAGTGTTCCTCTTTCTCCACATCCTCGCCAGCACTTGTTGTCTCTCGAGTTTTTAATCTTAGCCATTCTGACTGGAGTGAGGTGGAATCTCAGGGTTGTTTTGATTTGCATTTCCCTGATGACTAATGATGTTGAACATCTCTTAAGGTGTTTCTCGGCCATCCGAATTTCTTCTGGTGAAAATTCTTTGTTTAGCTCTGTGCCCCATTTTTTGATAGGGTTATTTGGTTCTTTGGGGTCTAACTTCTTGAGTTCTTTGTATATATTGGATATTAGCCCTCTGTCGGATGTGGGGTTGGTGAAGATCATTTCCCACGTTGTTGGTTGCCGTTTTGTCTTTCTGACAGTGTCCTTTGCCTTACAGAAACTTTGTAATTTTATGAGGTCCCATTTGTCCATTCTTGATCTTAGAGCATAAGCTATTGGTGTTCTGTTCAGGAACTTTACCCCTGTGCCCATGTCCTCCAGGGTCTTCCCAAGTTTCTTTTCTAATAGTTTCAGTGTGTCTGGTTTTATGTGGAGGTCCTTGATCCATTTGGAGTTGATCTTAGTACAAGGAGATAAGAGTGGGTCAATTCGCATTCTTCTGCATGTTGACCTCCAGTTGAACCAGCACAATTTGTTGAAAAGGCTATCTTTTTTCCATCGGATGGTTGTGGCTCCTTTATCAAAGATCAAGTGACCATAAGTCTGTGGGTTAATTTCTGGGTCTTCAATCCTATTCCATTGATCTACCTGCCTGTTGCTGTACCAATACCATGCAGTTTTTAACACAATTGCTCTGTAGTACTGCTTGAGGTCAGGGATATTGATTCCCCCAGAAGTCCTTTTATTGTTGAGAATAGTTTTAGCTATCCTAGGTTTTTTGTTGCTCCAGATGAATTTGAGAATTGCTCTTTCTAGATCTATGAAGAATTGATTTGGGATTTTGATGGGGATTGCATTGAATCTGTATATTGCTTTTGGCAAGATGGCCATTTTTACTATATTGATCCTGCCAATCCAGGAGCAAGAAATATTTTTCCATCTCCTGAGGTCTTCTTCGATTTCTTTCTTCAGGGACTTGAAGTTCCTGTCATACAGATCTTTCACTTGTTTGGTTAGAGTTACGCCAAGGTACTTTATGTTGTTTGTGGCTATTGTGAAGGGTGTTATTTCCCTAACTTCTTTCTCAGCCTGCTTGTCCTTTGAGTACAAGAAGGCTACTGATTTGCTTGAGTTAATTTTATAACCAGCCACGTTGCTGAAGTTGTTTATCAGCTGTAGAAGTTCTCTGGTGGAGTTTTTTGGATCGCTTAAGTAGACTATCATATCATCTGCAAATAATGATACTTTGACCTCTTCCTTTCCAATTTGTATCCCTTTGACTTCCTTATGTTGTCTGATTGCTCTCGCTAGAACTTCAAGTACTATATTGAAAAGATATGGAGAGAGAGGACAGCCTTGTCTAGTCCCTGATTTTAGTGGAATTGCTTCAAGTTTCTCTCCATTTATTTTGATGTTGGCTACTGGTTTGCTGTAGATTGCTTTTACTATGTTTAGGTATGGGCCTTGAATTCCTGCTCTTTCCAAGACTTTTAGCATGAAAGGATGCTGAATTTTGTCAAATGCTTTTTCAGCATCTAATGAGATGACCATGTGGTTTTTTTCTTTCAGTTTGTTTATGTAGTGGATTATATTGATGGATTTCCGTATATTGAACCATCCCTGCATCCCTGGGATGAAGCCTACTTGATCATGGTGGATGATCGTTTTGATGTGCTCTTGGATTCGGTTAGCAAGAATTTTATTTAGTATTTTTGCATCTATATTCATAAGAGAAATTGGCCTGTAGTTCTCTTTCTTTGTTGGATCTTTTTGTGGTTTAGGTATCAGCGTAATTGTGGTTTCGAAGAATGAGTTGGGCAGTGTCCCTTCTGTCTCTATTTTGTGGAATAGTTTGAAGAGTATTGGTGTTAAGTCTTCTTTGAAGGTCTGGTAGAATTCTGCACTAAAACCATCTGGTCCCGTACTTTTTTTGGTTGGGAGGCTTTCTATAACCCCTTCTATTTCTTTAAGGGTTATGGGACTGTTTAGCTGGTCTACTTGATGCTGATTTAATTTTGGTATTTGGTATCTGTCTAGGAAATTGTCCATTTCCTCCAGATTCTCCAGTTGTTTTGAGTATAGGCCTTTGTAGTAGGATCTGATGATCTTTTGAATTTCCTCTGTTTCTGTTGTTATATCCCCCTTTTCATTTTTAATTTTGTTAATTTGGATACTATCTCTGTGCCCTTTGGTTAGTCTAGCTAAGGGTTTATCTATCTTGTTGATTTTCTCGAAGAACCAGCTCTTGGTTTTGTTGATTCTTTGTATGGTTCTCTTTGTTTCTGCTTGATTGATTTCAGCCCTTAGTTTGATGATTTCCTCTCTTCTACTCCTCCTGGGTGAGTTAGCTTCTTTTTGTTCCAGCGCCTTCAGGTGTGCTGTTAAGTTGCTAGTGTATGCTCTTTCCAGTTTCTTTTTGGAGGCACTCAGGGCTATGAGTTTTCCTCTTAGCACTGCTTTCATTGTATCCCAGAGATTTGGGTAGGTCGTACCTTCATTTTCATTGAAGTCTAAAAAGTCTTTGATTTCTTTCTTTATTTCTTCCTTGACCAGGGTGTCATTGAGTAGAGTATTGTTCAGTTTCCATGTGTATGTGGGCTTTCTGTAGTTCTTCTTGCTATTGAAGACCACTTTTACTCCATAGTGATCCGATAGGAGACATGGGATTAGTTCGGTCTTCTTGTATTTGTTGAGGTCTGTCTTGTGACCAATT
Organism: Apodemus agrarius; assembly: GCA_964023405.1. Lineage (NCBI taxonomy): Eukaryota > Metazoa > Chordata > Mammalia > Rodentia > Muridae > Apodemus > Apodemus agrarius. Next base: position 13,907,828 of record OZ030022.1, on the reverse strand, counting down.
ATATGATCAATTTTTGAGAAGGTACCGTGCGGTGCTGAGAAAAAGGTATACTCTTTTGTTTTAGGATGGAATGTTCTATATATATCTGTTAAATCCAATTGGTCCATAGCTTCAATTAGTTTCACTGTGTCCCTGTTTAGTTTCTGCTTTCCTGATCGGTCCATTGAGGAGAGTGGAGTGTTGAAGTCACCTACAATCATTGTGTTAGGTGCGATGTGTGCTTTAAGCTTTAGTAAAGTTTCTTTTACGAATGAGGGTGCCCTTGCATTTGGTGCATAGATGTTCAGTATTGAGAATTCTTCTTGGTGGATTTTCCCTTTGACAAGCAGGAAGTGACCTTCTGTGTCTCTTTTGATGACTTTAGGTTGAAAGTCGATTTTATCTGATATTAGAATGGCTACTCCAGCTTGTTTCCTGGGACCATTTGCTTGTAGAACTGTCTTCCAGCCTTTTACTCTAAGGTGGTGTTTGTCTTTGACACTGAGATGTGTTTCCTGTATGCAGCAAAATGTAGGGTCCTGTTTCCGTATCCAGTCTGTTAGTCTGTGTCTTTTGATTGGGGAATTGAGTCCATTGATATTAAGAGATATTAAGGAATAGTAATTATTACTTCCTGACATTTTGGGCATTGTTATTATTATTTGTATTTGAGTGGTTCTCTTCTTTTGGGTTGGATGAGATGGGGTTTCTATCTTGTTTCTTCTGGGGTGTTGTTTCCCCCCTTGTGTTGGTATTTTTCCCCTATTATCCTTTGTAGGGCTGGGTTTGCAGACAAGTATCTTGCAAATTTGGTTTTGTCGTGGAATATCTTGGTTTCCCCATCTATGGCAATTGAGAGTTTCGCTGGGTATAGTAGTCTTGGCTGAAGTTTGTGTTCTCTTAGGGTCTGCATAAGGTCTGCCCAGGATCTTCTAGCTTTCATGGTCTCAGGTGAGAAGTCTGGTGTAATTCTGATAGGTCTTCCTTTGTATGTTACTTGTCCTTTTTCTCTTACTGCTTTTAATATTCTTTCTTTGTTTAGTACATTTGGGGTTTTGACTATTATGTGACGGGAAGTATTTCTGTTCTGGTCCAGTCTATTTGGGGTTCTATAGGCTTCTTGTATATTCATGGGCATCTCTCTCTTTAGGTTGGGGAAATTTTCTTCCATAATTTTGTAGAAGATATTTGCTGGCCCTTTAAGTTGTAGATCTTCATTCTCATCTATCCCTATAATCCTTAGGTTTGGTCTTCTCATTGTGTCCTGGATTTCCTGAATGTTTTGGGTTACCAGCTTTTTGCATTTTGCATTTTCTTTAATTGTTGAATCCATGGTTCCTATGGTATCTTCAGCATCTGAGATTCTGTCTTCTATCTCTTGTATTCTATTGTTGATATTTGCATCTATGACTCCTGATTTCTTCCCAAGGTTTTCTATCTCCAACATTGTCTCCCTTTGCGATTGCTTAGTTGTTTCTACTTCTGTTTTTAGATTTTGTATGGTTTTGCTCAGATCTTTCAGTTGCTTGTTTGTGTTTTCCTGTAATTCTTTAAGGGATTTTTGTGTTTCCTCCTTTATGACTTCTACTCGTTGACCCATGTTCTCTTGTATTTCTTTGGGTGATTTTTGTTTCTCCCCCGTATTGGGATTCACTTTTTGCTCTATATTCTCCTGGATTTCTTTAAGTGATTTTTGTGTCTGCCTTGTATGGGCTTCTAGTTTTTGATCTATTTTCTCCTCTATTACTTTAAGAAATTTATCTAAGTGATCCTCAATCTGCATCTTTACCAGTGATTTTAGATCTGAGTCTTGTTTTTCTGGTGTGTTGAGATATCTGGGATTTAATTGTGTTTGTCTTGCAATGGCTTCTAGCTTTTGATCTATTTTCTCATGTATTACTTTAAGAGATTTATCTAAGTGTTCCTCTATCAGCATCCTGACCAGTGATTTTAGATCTGAGTCTTGTTTTTCTGGTGTTTCGGGGTATCCAATATTTATTGCTGTTGGGGAACTGGGTTCGGATGCCGCCATATTGCCTTGATTTTTGTTAGTAGCGATCTTACGTTTGCCTTTTGCCATCTGGTTAACTCTGGTGTTAGTTGGTCCTGTAGATACTAGCTGGTGCTTGACCCTCCTGTGGGGTTGTAAGGCTATTTCCCAGTGACTGGGATACCTGAATCACTGTCCTGCGGGGGTCTTGCTCACAGATTGCTGACGGGTGGCCTGAGTCCCCCGAGGTCTTAACCTCAGGATATCCCAGGTATTTGGTTCCGCCTGTTGGGCGGCTGCTCTGCACTGCTCCTGCTCAGGGTTCGCTGTCTGATATCCTGTTTCCCCAGGGGTCTTAAAGATGGGATATCTCAGTTATCTGGTTCCGCCTGCTGGTCCCAAGCTGCTGGGAAGCTGGCTGGGTCCGGTTTCCAGCTTCCCTGCCACTGGCTGGATGGGAGGCTGGTTCGGCCTCTGGCTGGGTCTGGGTACCTGGCACACTGGCTGACTCTGGCTTCCTCACCACCAGCTGGACGGGAAGCTGCAGGCAATATGGCAGCTGCCTGCAGGGAGCTCGGGGTCTGCCCCGCGCGCGAGTGCAGAGTGCACCCGCTATTTTGTGCCCAATTCCCACTCCAGGCCTGAGTCCCCGAAGGTCTTAAGCTTGGGCTGTCTCGGGTACCTGGTTCTGCCGCCGCCGCCGGATGGTTCTGAGCACCTGGCACGCTGGGTGACCCTCTGGCTTCCCCACCACCAGCTGGGCGGGAAGCTGCAGGCAATATGGCAGCTGCCTGCAGGGAGCTCGGGGTCCGCCGCGCGAGTGCAGAGTGCACCCGATATTCTGTGCCCAACTCCCACTCCAGGCCTGAGTCCCCGAAGGTCTTAAGCTTGGGCTGTCTCGGGTACCTGGTTCTGCCGCCGCCGCTGGATGGTTCTGAGCACCTGGCACGCTGGGTGACCCTCCGGCTTCCCCGCCGCCAGCTGGGCGGGAAGCTGCAGGCAATATGGCAGCTGCCTGCAGGGAGCTCGGGGTCTGCCCCGCGCGCGAGTGCAGAGTGCACCCGCTATTCTGTGCCCAATTCCCACTCCAGGCCTGAGTCCCCAAAGGTCTTAAGCTTGGGCTGTCTCGGGTACCTGGTTCTGCCGCCGCCGCCGGATGGTTCTGAGCACCTGGCACGCTGGGTGACCCTCCGGCTTCCCCACCACCAGCTGGGCGGGAAGCTGCAGGCAATATGGCAGCTGCCTGCAGGGAGCTCGGGGTCCGCCCCGCGCGCGAGTGCAGAGTGCACCCGCTATTTTGTGCCCAATTCCCACTCCAGGCCTGAGTCCCCGAAGGTCTTAAGCTTGGGCTGTCTCGGGTACCTGGTTCTGCCGCCGCCGCCGGATGGTTCTGAGCACCTGGCACGCTGGGTGACCCTCCGGCTTCCCCACCACCAGCTGGGCGGGAAGCTGCAGGCAATATGGCAGCTGCCTGCAGGGAGCTCGGGGTCCGCCGCGCGAGTGCAGAGTGCACCCGCTATTCTGTGCCCAACTCCCACTCCAGGCCTGAGTCCCCGAAGGTCTTAAGCTTGGGCTGTCTCGGGTACCTGGTTCTGCCGCCGCCGCTGGATGGTTCTGAGCACCTGGCACGCTGGGTGACCCTCCGGCTTCCATTTAACTGATTGTTAAAGGCAGCCTACAAATTAAAGAAAATCTTTTCTGACTCCTTACCTGGTTTCAGATAATATCTGGAAAATACAAAGAACTCAGGAACTAAAACAGGCAATCAAATAATAATTGAATCAATGAATGAATGAAGGCAATAACTATAAAGTTCTCAGAATATCAAATACAAACATATGACTCAGACCTCCAACCTCAATCACAGCATAGAAATACAATTAAAGTTACTTTGAGATCCCCAGTCGAAATGACAGCCATTAAGAAAACACCAAAAAAAAGTTTGTGACAATGTGCATACAAACACCTACATACTGCTGGAGAGAGTACAAACTAATCCAGCTACTATGGACATCAGTATGAAGTTATTTTCAAAAACTAAAATTATCTCTGCTATAGGACTCAGTTATCCAGGAACAGAGGAATTGACTTTTTAAAAATTTTATTTATTTCACATGTATGGCCATTTTGCCTTCATGAATGTTTATGTACCAAGAGCATGCAGTGCCTCAAAGACAGAAGAGGATGCTGCATCCCCTGGGACTGGGGTTACAGATGGTTGTGAGCCACCTGGTAGTTATTGGGAATCCAACCTGGTTCCTCTCAAAGAGCAGCCAGTGCTCTTAATTACTAAGCCTCTTCTCCAGCCCAGAAATTGATTTTTTAAAAAATGTGTTATTTATACAAAATGAAAAGTTTTTCAACCATGAAGAACGTGCACAAGACAACAGTTGTAAACAGAATTAATCGCATTAAGCAAACAAAAACATCTTTATCATTTAGATTGTTCTCTTGGCACTATGCTATCTCAGTTTTTTTGATTCCAGAAAATATCATTAGTGGTATACTTTGAGTTACAAATTTGACTATGGTATTTTTCTTTCTTTTTTTCTTTTTTTAAAATTCATTCTTTTTTATTGAGTATCGTCTTTATTTATATTGCCAATGGTAAAACCTTTCCCAATATCCCCCACCCCCCTAAGATCCTCAACCCCTCTCCTTCCTCCTTCCCCCTACTTCCACATATATGCATCTCCACCCAACACACTACCTCCCCCCTTGGTTTCCCTTTGTTTGGGCCATGTTTCACTGGAACCATGTGGGCTCCTTGGTTGATGGTTCAGTCCCTGAGAGTCTTGGGGCATCTGGGTGGCTGAAATCATTGTTCTTTCCATGGGGCTGTAAATCCCTTCAGCTCCTCTGGACCATCCTCCAGCTCCTCCATTGGGGACCCCATGCCAAGTCCAATAGTTGGTTGTTAGCATCTGCCTCTGTATTTGTAAGGTTCTGGCAGGGCCCCTCCGGAGACAACCATGGCATGCTCCTTTTGGTATACACTTCTTGTCATCCATAGTAGTGTCAGGGTTTGTTGACTGTTTATAGGATGAATCCCCAGGTAGGGCAGTCTCTGGGTGGCCTTTATTTCAGTTTCTGCTCCACACATTATCTCCCTTATTGCTCCTGTGGCAATTTTGTTCCCTTTCTTAAAGGAACCGAAGCACCCTCACTTAAGTCCTCCTTCTTCTTGAGCTTGGTGAATTGTAACTTGTTTATTTTGAGGTTTTGGGCTAACATCCGCTTATTAGTGAGTGTATACCATGTGTGTTCTTTTGTGAGTGGGTTGCCTCGCTCAGGATGACACTTTCTAGTTCTATCCATTTGCCTAAGAATTTCATGAATTCATTGTTTTTAATAGCTGAATAATACTCCATTGTATATATATACCATAGTTTCTGTATCCATTCCTCTGTTGAGGGACATCTGGGTTTTTTCCAGCTTCTGACTATTATAAATAAGGCAGCTATGAACATAGTGGAGCATGTGGGTATATGCCCAGGAGTGTTATAGCTGGGTCTGCTGGTAGTACTATGTCTAATTTTCTGAGGAATCACCAAACTTATTTCCAGAGTGGTTTTACCAGCTTGCAGTCCCACCAACAACAGAGAAGTGTTCCTTTTCCCCCACATCCTCTCCAGCAACTGCTGTCCCCTGAGTTTTTCATCTTAGCCATTCTGACTGGTGTAAGGTAAATTCTCAGGGTTGTTTTGATTTGCATTTCTCTGATAACTAAGGATGCTGAACATTTCTTTAGGTGCTTCACAGCCATTTGAGTTTCCTCAGTTGAGAATTCCCTGTTTAGTTCTGTACCCCATTTTTTTAATAGGGTTATTTGACTCTCTGGAGACTAACTTCTTGAGTTCTTTGTGTACATTGGATATTAGCCCTCTATCAAATGTAGGGTTGGTAAAGATCTTTCCCCAATTTGTTGGTTGCCATTTTGTCCTATTGACTGTGTCTTTTGCTTTACGGAAGCTTTGCAGTTTTATGAGGTCCCATTTGTTGATTCTTGTTCTTAGAGCATAAGCCATTGGTTTTCTGTTCAGGAACTTTTCCCCTGTGCCCATGTGTTCAAGATTCATCCCACTTTCTCCTCTATAGGCTTCAGTGTGTCTGGTTTTATGTGTAGATCCTTGATCCACTTGGACTTGAGCTTTGAACAAGAAGACAAGAATGGGTCAATTTGCATTTTTCTGCATGTTGACCTCCAGTTGATCCAGCACCATTTGTTAAAAATGCTCTTTTTTCCACTAGATGATTTTAGCTCCTTTGTCAAATATCAAGTGATGTGTGTGTGTGTGTGTGTGTGTGTGTGTGTGTGTGTGTTCATTTCTGGATCTTCAATTTTATTCCATTGATCTTCCTGCCTGCATACCAATACCAAACAGTTTTTATCACTATTGCTCTGTAGTAGAGCTTGAGGTCAGGGATGGTATTCCCCCAGAAGATCTTTGTTGTGGAGAATAGTTTTTTTCTATCCTGGGTCTTTTGTTATTCCAGATGAATTTGAGAATTGCTCTTTCTAGATCTATGAAGAATTGATTTGGGATTTTGATAGGGATTGCATTGAATCTGTGGATTGCTTTTGGCAAGATGGCCGTTTTTACTATATTGATCCTGCCAATCCATGAACAAGGGAGATCTTTCCACCTTCTGAGACTTTCTTCAATTTCTTTCTTCAGAGACTTAAAGTTCTTGTCATATAGATCTTTCACTTGCTTCGTTAGGGTCACACCTAGGTATGAAATATTATTTGGGACTATTGTGAAGGGTGTCATTTCCATAATTTCTTTCTCCTCTTGTTTATCCTTTGAGTAGAGGAAGGCTACTGATTTGCTTGAGTTAATTTTATATCCAGCTACTTTGCTGAAGTTGTTTTTCAGCTTCAGGAGTTCTCTGATGGACATTTTGGGGTTGCTTAAATATACTATCATATCATCTGCAAATAGTGATATTTTGTCTTCTTCCTTTCCAATTTGAATACCTTTGACCTACTTTTGCTGGCAGTTTTCAATTCAATTAGTTCAGCTACATTGAGGTAAGGCCATAGATTAAGAGCTGACTCTGTGTGACATGGTAAATGAGAAACCAGTATCATAAAGAATACATTGTAAAAGAAGTTGAGAAATGACAAATGGAGTGGGTGACAGGATAGCATGAAAGTATGAAAGACTAAAAGGATAAGTCAGTGAAAGGATTTAAGCAGCACAGGGCTCCACAATGACGCTCTGCAGCTGCTGAGTGTGAAGGGAAACTGGGAGGTTCTGAGGAAAGAGCCCAGCAAGCAGAGAATCCACTCAACATGATGATGGCAAAAATCCTCCTCAAATCTAGTGAAATAAATTTACAGCCAAGTCCTAGAAACATTTAGAACTTCAGAGACACATTGGGCCAGAGAAAAATCTCTACAAAACACATTGTCATCAAGACACCTAAAGTAAAAACAGGTTTAAAAGCTGTAAAAGAAAAAGAGATAGATAGAGATAGAGATAGAGATAGAGATAGAGATAGAGAGAAGAGATAGATAGATAGATAGATAGATAGATAGATAGATAGATAGACAGATAGCTCTCCGTATGTCAAAGACAGAATAATATCAACCCACCAGCAGAAACTCTAAAGCCAGTAAGACGTAGAAAATATACTTCAACTCCTGAAAGCAAGCACATTCCAACCAATATTACTGTTTCCAGCAAAGGTATATTTAAAAATGGGAGAGAAAAATTAAAAACTCCCACCAGCAGTAAAAGAAACAGATGACATCAGAAGACTTGGAAATACATCAAAGGCAATTTTCTTTTCTTTTCTTTTCTTTTCTTTTCTTTTCTTTTCTTTTCTTTTCTTTTCTTTTTATTAGATATATTCTTTATTTACATTTCACATGTTGTCATCAAAGGCAATTTTAAGAAGACATTTTGTTTAGACAAGTGTCTCAAAAATGTAGACAACTCTAGTAAATAATGTTAAATTTTTATTATTTTTTTTTTAGTCTTCTTAATTGAAATAGAATTTCATTGCTCTCTTCCCCTTCCTCTCTCCAGGTCCTCTCAGTTACCTCTCCCCCTCAAATCTCTCCTATGCCTTCTTCAAGTTGGTAGCCTCTTTTTCTTTGAATATGTATATATATATATATATATCTTTGAATATATATGATTATACATATATATGTATATATGATCACACACACATATGTGCATTGACGTCACTGTTTATGCAATTGTTTCTGGGAAAGACTGTTTCACAACAGTCTTATCCTAACTCTTAGAATTCTTACAGTCCTTCCGCAGTGGTCCCTGAGCCAAGGATGCAGGATGCAAGGATGCAAGGATATAAATACATCCCTTGTGTCCAGTGTGGTTTTCTGTGATGGTCTCTATTTGTTGTAAAGGTGTTTCTTTGATGAGGGATGGTAGCTAAACTTCTCTGTGGGTATGATGATAAGATCTAGAATGTAGTAAGAAATTATGCTCATTAGGCAAAGTGGCAATCATAGATTCTTTAAGATTGAGTCATGATGACTTCAACTATAGCCATTTGATATTTGACAAAGAGACAGACAACATATGCTGGAGAAAAAAAGATGTCACCTTCCACCAGTGGTACAGGGGAAACTAGATATTCACATGCAGAGAAGTGAGATTAGAAAGAGAATGGAGAGCACCAAATTCATTCTTTGAAGGCAGTATCGCTCTAACATCAAATCTAATATAAAACAATAACAACAAAAGAGATATTATTGACCAATTTCCCTCCATCAGCATACATATGGAAGTTTTTAATAAAATATTTGCAAACTGAATAAAGAAACATTAAGAAGACCATACTCTATGACCAAAATTGTTTTATTTTAGGGCTGCAAGAATAATTCAGCAGCAGCAATGACATTTTTCTTTCTGACAAATAAAAGGATAACTCTATGTAAATGTTGCTTTCAAAGTATAGTTTTTTATCTCTATTACCCTGGAGGAGGGGGAGGGGCAGGACTTTACATTCTTAACTGAATAAAAGCCTTTTGGAAACATGCCTTGCACAACAGAAGAGCCTGGCTCAAAGAACATGTTCATAGAGGTAGACAGTTGCTGGTTAGAAACACCAACCCTACATCTGACAGAGGGCTAATATCCAATGTATACAAACAACTCAAAAAATTAGACCCCAGAAAAGCAAATAACACTATCAAAAATAGGGTACAGAGCTAAACAAAGACTTTTCACCTGAAGAACTTTGGATGGCTGAGAAGCACCTGAAGAAATGTTCAACATCATTAGTCATTAGGGAAATGCAAATCAAAACAACCCTGAGATTTCACCTCACACCAGTTAGAATGGCTAAGACTAAAAACTCAGGAAACAGCAGGTGTTGGCGAGGATGTGGAGAAAGAGGAACACTCCTACACTGCTGGTGGGATTGCAAGCTGGTACTACCACTCTGGAAATCAGTCTGGCGGTTCTTCAGAAAACTGGACATGATACTTCTGGAGGACCCTTCCATACCGCTCCTGGGCATATACCCAGAAGATTCCCAGCATGTTATAAGGATACATGCTCCACTATGTTCATAGCAGCCTTATTTATAATAGCCAGAAGCTGGAAAGAACCCAGATGTCCCTCAACAAAGGAATAGATACAAAAAATGTGGTATGTATACACAATGGAGTACTATTCAGCCATTAGAAACAATGAATTCATGAAATTCTTAGACAAATGGATGGAGCTGGAGGACCTCAAACTAAGTGAGGTAACCCAGTCTCAAAAGAATACCCATGGTATGCAGTCACTGATAAGTGGATATTAGCCTAGAATCTTGGGACACCAAAGATACAATCCACATACCAAATGATGTCCGACAAGAAGGAAGGAGCGGAACCTGGTTCTGGAAAGGCTCAGTACATCAGTGTAGGGGAATACCAGAACAGGGAAGTGGGAAGGGGTGGATAGGGGAACAGGGGGAGGGAAAAGGGCACATGAGACCTTTGGGGGTCGGGGAACCAGGAAAAGGGAAATGAAATGTAAATAAAGAATATATCCAATAAAAAAGGGAATGTTACAGCTCATTGCTGCTACTCCCGCATCAGAGAAAGAGTGGCCTGTTATCTCTGCCCAGATGCTTCAACACTAAAGATGAACACTAAAGATTCAACACTAAAAATCTAAAAATATTTCCCCCTGAAATGCTATCCTTTTCTGCTTGTGGTACTTAAACATTCACTTATAAAATCCATAATGCTTAGTAATTATAGAACACTCAAGCAATTTGTTGAAAAGTTGCAGCTAATCAGACAGTTCCTCCCCGCTACAGTATCTCTTCACCTTAGATCAACTGTGACCAGCAGGCAATCAGGTCTTTGGAAAATGAGTTCCTATGACAGTCCTTCCAGGCTTCAGTTTCCATTTAATATTTATATTTGTTCTGTCCTTTGGAAAAGGGAAATCTGAATAAATGATGCTTCCAGTTGAATTTTACAAATGTTTTCATGTCACATTTCTGAGCCATACTAGCAAGTTTTCTCATAGACTTAGACTTAACAGATTTAGATAAAACACAGGCAGTTCTATGAGCATATTCCAATCCTATCATTTTAAGCTAAGTTTTCCAAGAAGGTTGTTGTGCAGCACAGCTCAGGTCTGATGGCACTGCCTGTTTTTGTGGAAGCCACAAGTCTTTTTATTAGATTTCTCTTACCTTTGACTTGCATATATGTGTCTCCTTCTAGATGTCCAGTGCTAAAGGCAAGGGTAGAGACCAATTGGAAACTTCTTGTTCTTAATTAGGTAATTATAATATGTACTAATTATGGCAATATTAATATAAATCACCTTTATCTACTTCTTTCTAGATCCTCCTTAATAATAGAAATACTTGAAAATATTTGATAACTCTCGGCTCTATCTATACAGGTTCAGATAGGACTTTCAATATTCAATAACCACACCATCCTAAGAAGAAAAGATCATTGCACACATGAACACACACATGAAATATTATGTAGGCTTTAATCTCAAACAGGTCATGAACCAATCAAGGAAATGTAACAATGTGTAAGCCTATAAATAAAAAATCATGAGTTAATAGCAAAAGAAATGTCACTAGAATTACAACAGCATTGTTTTAAGTTAATTTCCAAACAAACTAATTTATCATTAGATAAATGTATCATCAAGATTTGCATTTTTTGTTGAGAAGGAACCAGGCACTCTGAGAGTTCACTAAGAATTGGAAGTTCTTAGCCAGCCTAACTAAAAGAATGATCATGCTTATACTATAGAAGCAGATAACAACTGGCCGCTTTTGTGTGGAATAACATATCATACATAGGGCAGACAAGCACGTTCCCAAGGACTATGAAAATCTTTAAAGCACAAGCAGATATTGATGTATAGTTCTTTAGCAATTCAGAAAACATCCATCATTGCTATGTTTTGTGACTATTTATTGAGCAATTTTCAATGTATTTAGGACAAAGCTAAAATTGGGAATAGACAGTGATGATCATTTTTTTTTTTACTTAAGTAAAGACTAAACTGACACTAAATGATTCATATTAATATGCGATGTTCCAATTAAAATGTTCTTCAGAGCCAGGTGATAGAGGTGCATGCCTTTTAATCCCAGCAGTCGGAGGCAGAGGTAGGCAGATCTTTGTGTTTGAGGCTAGCCTGGTCTACAGACTGAGTTCTGGGAGAGCCAAAGCTACATACAGAAACCCTGTATTGAAAGTCATGAAAACAAACCAAAACAAAAACCAGAGTATCAAATGCTTCTGATGTTTACTAAGCATGTATGCTTACAGCCGTAAATACAGCTCAAATATAGCTGTACCAGAAGCTGGCACATGATACACAGGGGTGAGAGAGGGCATGAGGTAAGAGGGGAGGACCCAGAAGGATAGGCAGGAGAGACTCTGCCAAGCAGAAGAAGTGTGGTACACATCACTGAGAAAGTAGCATTGGAGTCAGGTAAAATGGTGGAGGCCTGCCATTCAGCACGTACGTGGCAGACAGAAGAGGACAGAGTCTTCAAGAGCATCCTAATCCTTGGTGGCATGGTCATCCTGAGGCAACATGAGAACCTGTCCTAGAAAGAAGGGATAGGGAGAAGTTGGAAAGATGGGAAGAAGAAAATACCATACAGACATATAGGTGTATAGGAGAAGGCACAGGGGACACACAGCAGAGGTGACATCATGGGAACTTGTTTAAAGGAACATCAAGGAGGCAATTATGATGACATATCATAAGGAAAAATTTGCTTAGCAGCAAAGGTACAGAACTGAGGTTTGGTCTGCTGCTATGTAATCTAATGCTAAGTGTGGCCCCCAAGACCTAGTTGCCCCAGCGATGAGAGAGAGGGTCTGCATGTAGACCCAAGTGGTGCTATGTGACCTTGCTCCCAAGTTATTTCTGACTGGTGAATACAGATGCTGACAGCCAATAGCTGGGCAGAAGAGACATAGGTGAGGGTTTAGGGTTCCTGGGCTTGGGGTCTGAGGTGAAGAGAAGAGGAAGTCATCATGGGTGAGTCATGAAATATTGGCCACATGGGCTGGCGCATTGGAGTTAAGAGCAGCTCGGACAAGACATGGAAAAATTATATAGCGGGATTATTGGCTGGGAAATAGACATAATAGCATAGAGGGAAGATATCTGCCCAGCTCCTGTGCTGATTAAGGCTTATTGTAAACGTAAAGGTTTGCGTGCAACTTTTATCCAAGAACTAAAGGGTTAAAGGCAGGTTAGAAGCCCCAGATTGAGATTATTTTTTCTACAACAGTGCAGGTCTGTAATGCCGATCCTAGAAAGTCATAATGTGGAGAGATGTCTAAGAAATGAAGGTAAGGCAGAGAAATTGTCTGCACCATAACCTGACCTGTCTACTGCAGTCAGAGCTAAAGAATGGCTGTCATGAGCTCAGTTTTGACTTATTGATATAAACAGTCAGGTTAATAATAATAAAGATAAATAATAATAATAATAATAATAATAACAATAATAATACAACTCTCATGTTCGGGAGAGGTTTCAATTGCAGACTCACAATAGATAGAGTTATACTCCTCTGCTTGAGAAAGGTCATCCAGAAAGAGACCATAGATTGAGAAGAAACTCAGAGATTAAGCTGTCTCACACTGATGTTGTAAACTCAGAGAGATTGAGGAGTGACCTGAACCCACAGGAACGAGGATCTGGGACTGTAAGATGTCCAGTGGGTGGTGTGGGGACTGAGAAATAGAGGAGAAATAAAGAAGAGAAAATCAATGGCTTTGTGACCAGGAGGTCTTGCATAAATTGATGACTTATGCCAAGCAACCTTGTTAAGAAATACAGCATCGTATACACTTTTATCAGGGGGAAAATGGCCAAGGTCAACAGAGAGCTAAATTAGGTAACCTTGGTTAACAGAACCTGGGCTGCCTCAGATATGGCTGCCTTAGGACTGATAGCCACAGCCCAGGGGGGAAGAGTTGAGACTGGAGAAACCTCAGCCCTGACTCATTTGATGCCCTGACTCCAGCCACAGACAAACCTTGCTATCCATTCCTGGACAAGGGACACAGAATGACAGTTCCCTTTGTTCTTTCATCAGGACCTCTGAGAGAGTCTTGGGTTGGTCTGACTCTCCACACAGGAGGAACACCCAAGAGTGTCACTGACTACAAGGAATGGCTCTTTAATATAAAAATGAGACTTCCGATGAGAAGGATCTTTTGATCTTCCCCATTTAGAACTGTGAAAGTTTTTTGCAGCTTATCATTTACATATGATGCCTTACCAAAAACGTGTTGGTTTTGTTTTTTTTTGGGTTTTTTGTTTGTTTGTTTGTTTGTTTCTGTTGGAAAGGATCTTTCCAACAGAACTTACACAAGAAGAATTCCTGCTTCATCTGCGCCTCAGGGATGTCAGCAGAGTGACTTAGCCATCCTGGACCCTGTCCCTTCTCATCAGCCCTGATGCTGTGTGTTACCATCAGAGCATGTGTCTCGTTGTGTCTGTAGAACATTTTTATAAAGGGTCTCATTAATTTCGTGTCCTTACGGTGCTTTTATTTTCTAAAACTTTGAAGATATTCAGAAACTATAACAGCCATGACCATGTTTACAACATTCTTTTGACAGTTTTAGCTTTTTTTCCAGCTCAGTATTGCCTCCCAAAAGACAGGGAAAACTATGTAATGGTGATTTACAAGGACTCTGTGACACTCTGGCAAAGGGCAGCACTGAACGTGATTCTTTTTCTGAAAGCCCAACAACCAGAAGGGATGAAAGGTCAAGGTTATGTGGCTGTCCTTTTCCATTTACTGAAAAGACCAGGAGCGATCCCCAGATGCGTGCCTGAATCTTTCCTTTTCCATTCTGGAAGAAATAATCCGGGATGACTGTGGTGATCATAACCAAGCGCTTTAGAACTGTGTCTTTCTCCCACCTTCCATTTTACTAGCTTTCTCAGAGGGATCTGATTAAGTAGAAATATTTTTCCTTCAAAGCTCTTGGGAGGTGATTCCTACTCATGTCTCCTAAGATTGCAAACTTAATAGATCGATGTAATTCATGGCATGCATATTTGACTGTTTTTAATAACCTAACCCTTTATCATGCGAAGAACTTGAAGTTAATTTTGTTTTTCTCTTCTACATATGAAAATACCTGGTTAGTACACACAAAGATTACTATGCAACAATGGTTAGGTCTTGTTTAATACCCTTTTGAAATTTGTACTGTATTATTCAAATATAACTATTTTATGCTTACTATACCAACTAGCAAATGATTATTACTTATGTCTTTAAAATGCCTATAAAGCCAGGCGGTGGTGGTGCAAGCCTGTAATCTTAGCACTCTGGGAGGCAGAGGCAGGCAGATTTGTGAGTTCGAGGCCAGCCTGGTCTACAGAGTGAGTTCCAGGACAGCTAGGGCTATACAGAGAAACCCTGTCTCGAAAAAACAAAAATAAAAATAAATAAAAATAAATAAAATTTAAAATGCCTATAAAAATAAACTCTTCAAGAAAACATGAATATTTAGTGACATTTATCTACCTAAGGTAGTGTTAACCATTTAGGCAACGATTCATATACCACAGTTATTTTATCAACAGTTTCAACTTCATTCCTGATTTCTTTTATCAACAATGATTTCAATTAAAGCACAACTATTAATATTTACTTTTTCAAAGATAGCTAGTGAGCTTATGGCTATTATGGTTAATTCTAATTATTCATAGTAGAAAAAGTAGGCCAGCCTTACATGTGGCAAAATTGATTTATTTCTGTGATATTCACACAGGAGGATAAAGCTAATGATTAAGAAAATGAATCTGGAGTTTGTAAAACTTGCTTCTTTAAGTAAAGAAAAAATACACTTGTATATAACATGTATAAATAATAATTAAATTAATTGTTTAATGATATCGTCATAAGAATAGTAAGGGAACATGAACTAAGGTTGAAGCCTTGAGAATGAACTCACTAATGGGACAAAATATGAGACCTGAGAGAGGGGGAGAAGGCTATGTGTTCTGTAATCTGAAACTCAGGAATACCTGAGATAAGGTTTAAAGCCATTGATTGATTTTTGATCAAGTGCCTGTCACTTGAGCAGGTGATAAGAGTCAGAGATTATCCCCAAATTATTAGCTATCTCTAGAAGATAACAGTCTAAATGGCCAGTGAGATGTCATCCTATGCATAAAGCTGAAGCTGCAGATCGAGATGCATGCTCTGGAAGACATAAGCATTGTCTTGCAGCCAAGAGCTAGGTGAGGTTATAAAGCACTTTGCTGATCAATCATTTCTTGAGGTTTAAGATTGGAGAACAAATGGGGAAAGGGTGCATGGTAGAGGAAAAAACATTCTGGGTAAAATAGAAACTTAGGTAAAGATCTTTGCATTAATGACTTGTATTATGTCAAGGACTGATCATTGTGGAGAGCACAGAAAAACTGCTAAGGGACAGACATAGGTCAGATCAGTGAGAGTGCTTTGGGCAGACTAGACATTCTGATATTCAATCACAATAAACTCTATGTTCTTCAAACAGGCAGGTTTCAGCATAGAAAACCAAAAACTAGACTAAGCTTGTGGGAAGAAACACATGTGCACACATGAGTTTCCTGACAAAATCAAGATTACCATGTACGGGAGGGAGAAGTTGGATCCTGAAAACTATCTATGGATTTGGCCAAATGGTGTTATTATCATCCTCTGTCACAATGAAGAGGCAAGGGTATTGAGGAAATTGAGGACCACATATTTCATTGTTTAAGAGTCAGGTAAGGAAACTATATCATAGATATCATCACCCTCTCTAGATATCTACAGTCTCAAAGGTATGAAGACACAAATGGGAATATTTGAAAAGTTGTGTTCAGTTGTTAAAGATCTGAGGGTCAAACTGCATGGTGACCAACTGAAAATCCTGCTTGGATATGTCATCCTTCCCTCCGCGGTCTCTTTACTTAAGGATCTCTGTTTTTGTTCTTTCTTCCTCCTACAAAATGCTAGGCTTAGCTGCCTCTTCCACCTTCTCCTTTAGCATGACCCATTAGTCCCACAGAGCACAACCCTGTATAGGAAGGAGCCCCTGCTCCTCCATTTACCTTAGAAGAGAGTTTTGTGATCTTATCTTGCTATTAAGACTTTAGGAACTTGGTGAAAGTTCCTATTTTCTAGAAATTTTGCCAAGACGTTTATTTAGAGGGTTTTATGCTGTGGAAGAAAAACCATTATTCTGCCATGTCCTTCCCCAAAACTTATGGGGTTACAATTATACACCAAAAGCAAACCTCTTATCTGTAGTCTCACCCAAGATAAGACAGAATATTTGCATTATTTTCAAACATATTATTAACTTCGAATTATTTGTTAGTTATGGAGAAGAAGCAGTGGGGAAATACTCTATTCTCACAAAAAAAAGCTGAAGTAGACAGAGGCATGTTAGTTGTGATCAGAGGGTTGAAGAAAAGCAGGGAGATGCTGCAAAGTTTAGGGTTCTTGATGGTAAATTTCATTTTAGTTGAAACCTGAGTAGCATGTGGGAATAAGGTATAAGAAGATAAAAATGTCCTTTCCGGAAGGCCAGGGAGTCAATAGAAAGTCTGTAAACTGCAAGTTATTTTCTGAAATGAAGGTCAGCATATCAAAAGTATAGGAAATGAAGGAAAGAATATTGTGAGTTAGAGCCACATGGGGAAAGGTCACATAAGTTGTATAGAATTTATTGACTTAAGCAGACTTTTGGATGTTTATAGATCTATTGGGAGCTAGTATAGGATTTTGTTTGGGAGAAGCAAGCTGTGTTTCATTTGTTACCGGCAAAGATAGAGCAGAGATGGAAGGAATAGCCAACCAGTGACTGGCGCATCTTGAGACCAATTTCATGGGCAAGAGCCAATCCCTGACACTATTAATGATACTCTGTTATGCTTGCAGACAGGAGTCTAGAATAACTGTCTTCTGAGAGGCTCCACCCAGCAGCCAATGGAAAAAGACACAGAGACCCACAGCCAAACATTAGATGGAGCTCAGGAAATCTTGTGGAAGAGTTGAAAGAAGGATTGAGGGAACCAAGAGGACAGAAACTCCACAGGAAGACCAACAGAGTCAACTAACCTGGACCCTTGGGGGCTCCTAGAGACTGGACCACCAGCCAAAGAGCAGGTATAGGCTGGACCAAGGCCCCCAGCATTTATAGCAGAAGTGCAGCTTGTTCTTCATGCTGGTTCTCCAACAACTGGAGTGGGGCTGTCCCCTGAATCTGTTTCCTGTCTATGGATCCCATTTCTCTAACTGGGCTGCCTTGTCTGGCATCAGTGGGAGAGGATGTACCTGGCCCTGCAATTACTTGATGTGCAGGGGTGGGGATGGGGGTGGGTTGCTCCCCATTCTCAGATGAGAAATGGGTGGGGGTAGTGTGGGTAGTATCTGTGTGAGTGGGTACTGGGAGGAGAGGGAGGTTGATATTGGGGTGTAAAGTGAATAAATAAATAAATTAACAAAATATAAATAAAAACTAAAAGATGGCACAGGCTGCTTTGAGGTAGACAGACTGTGGGGGAACATTGATCTACTCGATGGTTAAAATTAACCATTTCCTGAAGTGGAGGGAAAGAAGTCCCTGCCTTTGTTGTTCACTTTCATGGTGTAAGTTGTAGGAAAAGAATTCTCTCTCAGTGTAGAAAGAAACACATGAACAAGCAAAGTTACCTGTGGAGGCCATTTGCTTTTGTAAAACAGGTGTGCCCAAGCAGGGCTGCAAGAACACAGAGGAAGAATCGCCACTGGCTTTCATCACTATGCAAAACGACTGGTTTCTGTTTGGTTAGGACTGGCTCCATAGGCATCAGCTAGTTTTAAAAGAATTGCTGCATAGAAATAAAGGAACTGAGGGTGTGGGGGGAAGTCCCAGGAAAACAGGACAGCCTTTGTGTAGACAGAAGTTTTCCCCGGTGGGGAGATTAAAAGATTTCCGTAAAAGTTTTATGAAGTGGAGATTAAATGATTTGAACCTCTTTTTATAAAAACTTTTGCAAGATTAGGGAGGCCCTGTGGCTAAGGAGACAGAAAGACAGGTGTGGGAAAAAGTGTCACAAAAGTATTCTGATTGTGCTAAGATCATCCCAAACGATAATGTCTAAATTTAACAATTTGTTCCCATGACTGTGTGGATGGAGCAGAGCACAACTACTTATAAAGCTAATGTAACTGACTTAGAAAAATGTGGTAGTTGTGCCAGCATGGTCATGTTAGCAATAGAAGAACGTAAACAAACATGACGTGCTATGATGGTATACACACAAAAGTCATTATTTGTACTGGCTGGTTTTGTGAGTCAAGTCCACAAGAGCTGTAGTTATCACAGAGAAAGGAGCCTCCCTTGAGGAAGTGCCTCCATGAGATCCAGCTGTGGGGCATTTTCTCAATGAGTGATCAAGGGGGGAGGGCCCCTTGTGGGTGGTGCCATCCATGGGCTGGTAGTCCTGGGTTTTATAAGAAAGCAAGCTGAGCAAGGCAGAGGAAGCAAGCCAGTAAGTAACATCCCTCCATGGCCTCTGCATCAGCTCCTGCTTCCTGACCTGCTTGAGTTCCAACCTGACCTCCTTTCGTGATGAACAGCAACATGGAAATATAAGCTGAATAAACCCTTTACTCTCCAACTCACTTCTTGGTCATGAAGATTTGTGTAGGAATAGAAACCCCGACTAAGACGTTATTGTTCTGGACTGGTTGGAAGAACATTAAAGGAATTTGAGTTGAGGAACTAATGTGTGGTTGTTTCATGCTCAAGGAGAAAATACCAGAGGAGGGCTGGCTTGTGAAAAATGTTTTGTTTGGTTATTTAGGGACTAGATTTTTTGACAAATAAGTCAAAATGTCAGATAAGGTAATAAAGATCTGGAGGGAGGAATCAGATTAATTTTTTATGCTGCTCACTTTCAAAGTGATCATTTTAAAAATGTGATAATTTTGAAACTGGGCAGCATAAAACACACAAAAATTAACCTTCTCTGCTTTCAGAATAAACGAGAAAGCTGAGGTTTTTCTCTTAGCAGATTAGGGCAGAGATGTCTCGAAATGCAGATTCAATTATGTGGTTTCACAGCTGCCTCTAGTTTGCTATCTACTATGAGTTCTTCTAATGAGTTGTCAGTCATTGAGGTGGCAGAATCTTGTCCAATCAGAACCTCTTTACTGTAGTAACACCTACTTGTATGGTGGCCTCGCATCAGTAGATCATCATGGGTAGGGTGCCCTCAGAGTCCTGTGTCAACCTTCTGTAATGTACACATGTAAGTCTGTCTTTCTTTCTGCGTTTTCTGATTGGGTAGTCAATCATTCACGCCATCAGTGGTCATTCAATTTCCTCAGTGTCTCTTGGCTTTTGAAGTTAGCTAGGAGACAAGGTGCTCTACTTCTCCTGGGCACACGGGGACCTAATATATGGGGATGGTTTTCAAGTCCTTTGTCTTTGGGGTACTTATAAAAAGTACAGGTATAGAATTCAGTCAGTGGTCTGCTAGGCTTATATATTTTGAAAGAAAATACTTTTTTTTCTTGATAGTTGAATGTTTAGTCAGACACAAGGGTGATCAATGAATGATTATTTAAGGTACTAAAGATTACCAAAAAATACTTGGCTCTGGGTCTGTGACAGCTCAACAGTCCACAGTCATGAGTTTCTGACAGGTCAACTGTCCTAGTTGAAACTTAACATTAGTCTCTTTTATCTGGAAACAATGTCCTAACAGGGAAATACATTTTATACATCTCTTTCAATTTATACATTACTGTTAAAAAGTGGATGCATGAGTAGAAATAGCTAAAAAACAAAACAAAACAAAAACCAAACCAAACCAAAACAACAACAACAACAACAACAACAACAACAACACAGTACTTAGTTGGTTAAATTCCAACCAAGAAGCAATTCATGAAAAGGAATTCATGGCAACTTTTAGTTTGTCAGGTATACCCATGCTTCAGGCCAGTTAGGAAAGTATTTTCATTTACCACAGAATGGGTGTCCATGGTTACCCTCCTGTATCCTTCCCTTTGCCCAAGGACCACGAGCCATGTAGCCTGCACATGAAAACTGTTCTTCATCTCTAAGAAAATGATCATTGCGTTTCATTTTAATCAGAGAAAATTTATGATGCCATTTGTTTGCCCTAAATTTTTACTCTCATGTAATTCTGTGCAAAAATATAATGTGGTCTTCAAAACTTCCAGCAAGCAATAAAAGGGTGCCAGTTAGACTTTACGGTTTTGCAATCATGAGGAGTCAATGCTTGATTCTGTGTTGGAATTGTTTGAGCCTATCTGAGCCACCCCACCTCTCCTTTTACCTCAGTATAGTCAGCTGCAGATTCCTTGGCAGACACATTATTTTGTCCTAGCCAGAGTCCTGATAAGCCCTTTCTATGCCCAGACACTAAGAAAGGTTAAATCAGGACACCCCGAGCCAAGGCTTTGAGAGCTTTCATGTTAACGTCAGAATCTAGGCTCCTTTTCTAAGCTCAAAAGACTTCTGGCTCTCAAACTGCATTATTCTGAAGATCAAGAACTGGGCAAATGTGATAACCTTCAAAGATTTTAATAACGAGTGCTACTTTGGATGCATCTTCCTCGTTAAGTGTAGCCTGTTTAACCCTACATGTCTATTCTGAATCTCTTTTCATCATTGTCTCCTCTCTTACAGCCAAATCCCTGGTGCAGAATAGCGATGCTACAAATGCTTACTAAAACAACAAATGCCAAGAGTAGTGAGTGACACTTGAGATGCTTATCGTCAAAATGGATCTAAATTAAGGTACCTATGTCTATGACCAGCACAGGCGGAAATACAATGATAGAAATAAGAAATTCTAAAGAGGAAGTGCCCTACACTTGATGTCCCTTCTGCTGCTGTGATGAAACACTCTGACTAACGCTATGTAAGGAAGAAAGCATTTATTCAGCTCAGAGTTCCAGGCTACAGTCAAACTGCAGGAGAGAAAGGTTATAGGAACTTGAAGCCACGGGATAGCATCACATTCACAGCTGAGAGCAGGGAGCGGTGAGTTAGCGCATGCTCGCTCACGCTGTTCTTGCTCTCTCCTCTTCCACTCAGGCCAGAGTCCATTCCAAGAAATAAGAACAGCCATACCAGGGTGGGTCTTCCCACCTCACTTAATCCAGTTAAGAAGATCCTCATATGTATGCTCCAAAGCTCATCTCTCATTGTGCTTCTAGATTGTATCGAGTTGCCAATAATAACAACCGGTTGCAAATGTTACAGCGAGATGACAAACACTCCTTGCCCATTCAGAGGGAAGTTCTATCTGGAGTTAAGTCTGAAGTGATTTACTTTCATTTTTTTTGATTTGGAAGTACTAAAGGAGTGCTGCACTTTTACTGTTTTAACTTTTGCTACACTTACCTGTGTGTGGGCACGTGCGCATGCGTGTGGAAGCCAGAGGCTGACCTGCCAGGGCCTGGCGACTCTCTCATCTAACCATGCAGGTTCCCAGAGTCAAACTCATGTTATGAGAGGCTCAGCAGCAAGTATATTTACCCAATGGGCCATCTCCCCAGTCCAAACTTGATATTTTAAAAGCTTCTTTCCCTCTTCCCCGGCTATACCCTGCATAATTTGGGGTTTCGCATAAATGATAGCAACTCCGAAAAGGAACACACTGCAATCCTCTGAAGACACTCACTGGGGTAAAGATACGTGTGCGCACTGATGGAAACAGAGCCAAAACCTTCGCAGACTTCATGGTAGCAACTATGAAGTAACTAAATACAGGTGGAACCTCGTTAAAAGGCGGTGGGAATCAGAGCCGAAGTCTGTCTTTGCCATCTCCCTAACCAGAAATTACCGAGGCGCCAGCTGCAGGAAGCTAAACCGTTATCTGAAGACAACCGCTTTTTATCCTTTTCTATAAAATTCAGGAGGGATGTGGAGGGAGACAGACAGAGACAGACAGAGGAGAATCACATAGAATTTAGTCTGTAATTGTGTGATTCTCTCCTAATCTTAATCGAGGTCTTGCTTTTGTTCTTCTTTCTAAAGAAGATGCAACAGATACACGTCTCAGCACTTACTGGATAAACCCTTTCCTCCCCAACTTGCTTCTTGCTCAAGATGTCTGAGCAGGAATAGAAACCCTGACTAAGACAGCTTGTTTGTTTGGTTTTTGTTTTTGTATGTTTTTCATTGACAACAGAAATGCTATACACAACGAACCCATGAAGCATACCCTCCCGCCCCCAGAGAGTAAGAACTAGCAGTGTTGTAGCCCCCAACCTACCAAACATCGTGTGGGATGTAGAGGCAAGGAATCATGTCTAGAGGCATTTTTCTACCTTGAGTTTTGAGAGTTTCTATATTAGTTCAGGCAAGTAGCTCTGATATGTTGGTTGAGGAGATGTTAAGACACATACTAGGAGTCTGCTTAGAGATAACTCCCTCCTCTTCCCTCTTCATGCTGATTTCATATCAGCCTTCAAGCCAACATTTTTACAAAGGCATAAAATATGCCTGTGATGCTAGCATCTCACTCCTGTTGAGTCCATGGTTGCTACTCTGTGGCATGTTCTCAGGTATATTCTTCCGCTCACGCAGGCCTCCTGCAACAGATTATGACACTGGTGTCAAGTATGTATGTAGTCCTGTAAAATTGTGAAGCAAAGCAGGTTGGTAGGAATGATACTTGGATCTTACTTATATACTGGTCTGTTTATTGCTTCTCGACAGAATTTTACCGTTTGTGTTAGTGAGAAAATAATTTGAGATTTATATTTTTTCATATAGGTGATATTTTACAGCTTTTTAGCTAGATACAAATTTGAGAAGACATGACCTTTTTCTAATTTATAAACTGGTGTGCTGTGTAGGAACATGAATTTATAGACTCCCACAGTGAGTTTTCTGTTAATGCTTCTCTTCTAAATTATATTTCATTTTAGTATAAATGCTCTTAACTTATGTTTGCAATAGAAAGAGCCCAAAATATACAAAACCTCAACTGCTTAAAATAAAATCTGAAATTATAAAATCTCATAATCTAGTTTGATTCTTATATAGCTCTTCAAATATAATTTTCTTAAACTACTATTTTTAGCTATAATAAAAATCATGAATTATTTAACTTATTTTAATTTCCTCACATAACAAATGCAAAACAGTTATAATGGTATGAAATTTTTCAATCAAAATCCAATTATTCATTTGGGGGGAAGAAAAATATTCATTAGAGCTTTTTCACTAAACAATGTCCTAGATAGAACATACATCTTGATATTTGGGGACTAGAACATATAGTCACAATCCTAGGATTCCTGCATTTTTCAAATATTATATTCTGTACACGTTTTGCATAGCTGGTAATTTTTAACATTAAGGCAATGAATAATCAAGTTATTGATTCTCTCCCAAACACCACAACAAACAAACAAAAATCCAGGGTTTTTATTTATTTATTTTTGTATGAACCCATATCTAACAGTCGGAGTTTCACCGGATATTTTCAGATAGCTATTTCATAAATAGCATTAACATGAGTTCAAATTAAACTTGATTTTTCTTCTTTATTTTAAGATATAAGTAGTCACATGATAATGTCAGTTATGAAATATATTAAACAATCACCTTTTGAGATAACTTTCACAGGTTATTGTTGTAGGGTATCCACCAGAGAAGGCTACTCAGACCTGGGTTTAAGTTAATAGAAACTCCTTATTAGCTGGCTCATAACGACACTGGGTATTTGGGATCCGAGCATAGACCTAAGCCCTTCTCAGACTGAACTTTTAAACACATATGCGTGTGCACATGTGTGCACATGCGCGGACACACACACACACTCACACAGACCACACACACAGACACACACACACACACACACACAGACACACACACTATATCCTGGGTTGACACACTTCAGCCAACAAGAACAGGGAAGCAGAATCAGAACTTCAGAAGCCAAAAAGCAAGCAGAGACTTTGCAAGAGCTGCGGACTTTGATGGATTAGGTCTTGCTTTCCATTGAGGCAGGTGGTGCTGCCTGCTTGATTTTATGGTCCAATTGATACTACCATCGTGGAGTCAGCTGTGCGACAGTGTGGAGCCCTGTTACATTTATGGTCTTGTTCTTTTCCAAATTAAAAAAAAATGTAGGTTGAATCTGCACGGTTAACTTACATCTCTGTGATGTTTAAAACTGATTTTTCTGTCTGAAAAGAAAACCTTTACATTTTTGACGTTGAAAACATATGTCATCTTTTCCCTTCCCTTTCTTCCCTCCAACCCTCCCTATGCACTCCTTGGTCTCTTTCAGATTTATGGTATCATTTATATATACATATATATGAATATATATACACAAAAAATAAGTATTACAAAATATATAAATAAAATCATCTCTGTATAAATTTACTTGTATGTATATGATTTCAAGGTTAGTTACTTGATATTAAATAACCTATTTTGAGGTCAGTCTCCCATTGAGAATACTGTATCTTCTTTTATAAACAATTCCTTAGTTTCTTTGCCTGGCGCTGAGGCCTCATGAGATTTCCCCCTTTCATCTTAGTGTGCTGTTGTTCCTATTCATGTCATGTTTGGGCAGTCACGCTGATGAGACTTCCTGCCTATAGCTTCTCTGACATTCCCAGGAAATGAAATCATACAGCAAACTTCTGTTTTCTTGCTGTTCCTACTTGGTCCTTAAAAAGGCCAGAATGTATGAAATGTTCTACACAGCAAGGGAAATAATCAAGTAAAGAAACAACAGCTGCAGAATGGACTAAAATCCTTGCTAACCACATATATGACAAGTGTCATAATTTCAAAAAATAAAAAAATGTGATTAAAAATGGTTAGAGCAACCCTACTGACTCTAAGAAGAAAATGATAAGGTATATTATCCAACATAGACTGGGAAGCAGTAGTAACAAACAAATGTGATCAAATCCTTCAAGCCAGAATGTTTTAAAAGCAACTTAGAGCTCAACAAACCAAAAAAAAAAAAGATTGGTAAAAAGCTAATTTAAAAATATATAATTAAAATTGATTATAAAAAAAAAGAAAAAGAAAATATTTGAGTGATGGTACCATGTATCGGTGGATAATGCTGATCCCAGAAGATGTGTCTTTAAATGAAAATCTCAGTGCCAGATATGGGGTATAGCCCTAGGCATTCTTGGTCAGGAAGTCCCCACTGACCTCCATCCCCCTCATTACACAGGCTATGACTTTTCCCCTTGATTGGCCACCAGAATTAGAAAGCAAGATTCCATCTGCAAACGTGAAACAGCTTGTATATAGAACACAGAGAAAAGGTGCTAGAACTGAGCAGGAGATTCACTGGCTGGCCAGCTTTTACAGAACCAGAGACGTCTATGTAGGTAGCTAGTGGAGAAAAGGCTGCAATAGTCATTCTCACTCTGGACCTTACGTTCTCCAATAGCTGGTTGCCTACTGGTTTAATAGGAGCATGAATGTTTGACTATGAGGCCTGTTCCAGAGGAAGTCTTCCGTGTCTGGTACTGTAGGCCTTGCCAAAGCCCATGGCCATGGATGCCACAGGTGCCATGGGTCGAGTGTACCATTTTTATTTTTCTAAATGAATATGTTGTCAAACTGTTTTCTGAATGTTTGTTGACATAGACTGCTGTTGTCTTCCTACTCAGTCAAAGAAGCTCCTCTTTGCAGAGGATGTCAGTGAGTGAAGAGACTTGTGATTAGTCAAGGTGCTGGATAAAAAAAGCCAAGGAGCTCAGAAAACACCACAGAAGAAGCGGAACGAAGTTAGACCAGGCTGTGAGTTCGTATGCGTGTCAGTCCTGCTGTGTCTAGACGGCCTTGTTTCCTTGGTGTCTTCCATATACTCTAGCTCTTGCAATATTTCGTGCCTCCTCTTCTGCAGACCTTCCTGAGCCCTGGGGAGAGAGATTTGATATGAAGACATCCCATTTAGGACTGAGTGTTCCAAGCTCTCTCGTTTTCTGCACATCATCTACGTATGGCTCTCTGTATTTGTTCCAATCTACTGATAGTGTCTGAGCAAGACATTGATCTGTGATGTGGTGGTTTGAATATGCTTGGCCCAGGGAGTGGCACTATTAGGAGGCGTGGCCTTGTTGGAGTGGGTGTGGCCTTGTTGGAGGAAGTGTTTCATTGTATGGGGTGGGCTTTGAGACCCTCCTCCTAGCTGCCTGAGGAATCCGACTTCTCCTGTTTGCCTTTGGGACAAGATGTACAACTCTCAGCCCCCCTCCAGTGACATGTCTACCTGGATGCTGCCATGTTTCCCACCGTGATGATAATGGAGTGAACTTCAGAACCTGTATGTCAGCCCCAATTAACTGTTTTCCTTTATAAGAGTTGCCTTGATTATGGTGTCTGCTCACAGCAGTAGAACCCTAACTAAGACCATTAGCAGAATGTCACGAGGAGTCATTTTATTGATACAGTCCTTTGGCAGAATAGTTGTATTTGGTTTTCCCTGGTTCCATGGCCTATGTACTCTCTAGTTCTTGGTCACCCGAGCAGTGTTGGACATGTACTCCATCTTATGGAATGGACTGAAAGTCCAACTGGATAGTGTTCGATTACTTCCACAACTTTTATCCCACCATTGCTTCAGCATATCTTGCATGTAGGTCACCATTTTGGACTGAAAGATATTTAGCCTAACTGGTGTTTATCCTTCTTCCTTGGCAGCATGAAGAAGACTTTCCAGTACCATAGACACTAGTCAGCGGAGGAAAGGGTGCATAGAGAGGACCAGCTCAACTTCTTAGTGTTCAGTGAGTTACATAGTCCTTGTCTTTAGCAATAGGGACTTACCATTCATTTGTGGAGAACGTGTGTTGACAATTTTCAATAGCAGCTCTGACAGTCATTAATTCCTGTTTATATCTATACTTGTTATTCCTTTCTTTTGCATTATTTGAATTTGTTGTATAGCCTCATATTAGTCAGGGTTCTCTAAAAGAACAGAATTGATGTATTACAGTTGCTTAGGGGGTATGCTCCAGCTATTTCAACTATGGTTGTCTACCAAACAGAAAGTTCAAGAATTCATTAGTTGTTCAATTCATGAGGCTGGATATCCTTAGTATATGTTGGAATCTGGAAGAAGCAGACTTTAAAGCCAGTGAAGGAATGAACTTGCAAGAAAGAGTGAGGGTAAGCTGGCAAAGAGCAAAAGCTTTTTTCTTCCACGTCGTTTCCATGGGCTTTCATTAAAAGGTGTGGCCCAGAATAAAGGAGGGTCTTCCCACCTCAAATGGTGCAATTAAGATAAATCCCCCACAGGTCTACAAAGTCACTTGGGCTTTAGCTAAATCCAGATTCAATCAAGTTGACAACCATGAATAGACATCACACCTCACAATCAGTTTTGGAATGGCATTGGTGGACTGGATAATTTCTTAGAACTCTAGAAATGATGTGCCAGTTTTCTTTCTCCACAAGGAAAACGTTTTGATTGTTACGAATTTATCTGTGGATTTGTCTTTTGATCACTGAGATTTTATCGAACCTTCTCTTAACCTAGATTTGGTTATCTGAGAATGAAAAATGAGACTCTGAAACCAGACATGGGAGCATAATCCACCTAGGTGAAATTGACCTCTGCGACTTCCTGGATGTATGGTCCTTACAGACAGCTGACACTTTGGCCCTTTTGGAGGTTTTCACAGAAGCTAAAAGCAGTGACTGAAATGTTTTTATCGCAGAAGCTACACTTCAGGCATGGTTTCATTTGCTGTCGTTTTCAGACAATGTGGCTACACTCCTGAAGCTGGTGTGGGAGTCACCTGAGATGCCTGCTAAAGGTTGCAATTCTTCTAGAGAAATTGCATATAAGTCAGACTACCAAGAACTGTGGCATCATTTTAGGAGGTGGTAAAGTTCTTGTTTTGACAGAACAAGACCTGAGCTAGATGCTCAGAATCTGTTTTTATTTGTTTGTTTTGTTTTGTTTTTTAAAGCTGGACATAGTAATGTGCACCTGTAATACAAGCCGTGGGAAAGTAGAGTCAGGAAAATCATTGCAGCTTACTGAGCAGTCAATATAAGCTGCAAGCCAGTGAGAGAGAGCCTGTCTTCAAATTTTAAAAAAGGCAGATACCCGAGTAATGATACTCAAGGCTGTCCTCTGGACCACACACACCTGTTATACAAGCGCATACCCATGAATCATTTGTGGATACAAAGGGTAATGTCGTAATCAGTTTATGATCCTACTTAAACAAAAACTATTGGTTTTGCAGGTGATACTAATAAACGAAAAAGGATGGCAAACAAACTTTCTTGAGGTAATTAACGTCATATGAACCAACAAAAATCAAACCAGAAACTAAACCCTGGCTATTGCCTCAGGAATGGAGTCCAGTCTCAAGTGCCCTGGTATTTGAAGGAACTGCCTGGGAAGTCATATTTACCCTATTCAGGTTGCAAGGGTTCTCACTTGGCTGATCAGTCTGGCTTCAGTAAGATTACAGAAGACATGCATAGTGCTTCTTCTGCCAAGCATACAGATATTCAGATAACTGAGAAGATGAAAAATGGACCCAAGTCAAACTCTTAGGACATTTTAAAAAGAGCAAATTGATTTTCTTTAGTTAGCACTCTTATGGATGTTAATACATAGTTTTACTGTCTACTTTGGTGGTCTTTTCTGATATAAAGTGAGGTCTCTGAAGCAGAAAAGATGCTTTTGGATCTTGGAGTTGCTCTTTGAGAGAGACTCACGTAGACTAGCTCTGAAGACATCTGTGTCCCACTAAGTTACTAAAGAAACGGAAATTCTGTGTGTCACACTGGAACCAAATGTCTCTCTCAGTTCTCAAGGAGAACAGAACTAATACATGGCATTTTGTTGCCGAGACTTCAAGCTATCCAAGAAATTTCAGTAGCTGAGGCCAAAGGATTTGACCCTTAGCCCTCTCATCAGACAATCATCAATAGGAATGTATGGCCAATAGACAGCTTTCCCCCTTTTTCAATGGCTTTTCTCCCCCCCCTGATCTATATGGCAAATAGTAAAGCCATTTCTTAAGTTCTTCTCTCACTAGTTGTTTGTTTCAGTGATAAACCATACAGAAGACCCGAAGTCCCTCAGTTACTTCCTGTTTTGTAGAAGTGACACCATCTAAATCAGTGGTTCTCAACCTTCTACTGCTGTGACCCTTTAATGCAGTGCCTCATGTTGTGGTGAACCCCCCTCCCCCCAGCCATACAACTTATTTTGTTGCTATTTTATAACTGTAATTTTGCTGCTGGTGTGAATCGTAATGTGCAGGATGTCTGATGTGCAACCCCCAAAGGGATCGAGACCCACAGGCTGAGAACCGCTGATCTAAGGTTCTCGTGAGCCTCGCTAGAGAAGGCGCTGTGTAAATAGCTATTACTCATATTTCAGCTTCAAGACAGTCAGTCACCTCTTCCAGGGAGATTCTAAACAGAAATTCTCAGAGTTGTCCAAAAGCAGCGACAACCAGGAAGTGACATTGCTCCAAAGAGCCTCAGGCCAAGTGGAAATCTCCACAACCCACGGGCTCTCCACCCAAGACCTGCAGGTCGTGGTCTGCAAGCGGCAGCCACTGTGTGAAACCTCATTTCTTTATCCCTTCGCCTTATTTTCCTGTCATGTTTTTCTTGTTGCTTTAAATTGCTAAAATAATATTCTCAAAAACCTTTTCCCAGCCTCACTACTCATAGTAAGGCAGGAATATTCAAATCAACTATTACATAAATCTATTGCTGTCAAACTGCCTTACGTCAGACTTCAGGTAGAATGGGAATTTTATTTCACTGACCCACGCGTGCCGAGATTTAGCTGAGATATACTTCCCACGCTTCCTTTTTTTTTTTTTTTTTTTTTTTTTTTTGTTGTGTTTCGAGACAGGGTTTCTCTGTGTAGCCTTGGCTATCCTGGAACTCATTCTGTAGACCAGGCTGGCCTCGAACTCAGAAATCCGCCTGCCTCTGCCTCCCAAGTGCTGGGATTACAGGCATGCGCCACCACTGCCCGGCCCCCACGCTTCCTTTTAAACCATTTTAATCTCAAATCAAGATTTGTATATTATATTTTCCCCAGGATCTTGACTAATTTTTTTCTGTAACTATGCACTTGAAAAAAATTAAAATTGCTGGTTTTTCTTTTGTGACACAGGACCTTACTCCGTATGACAGGCCCCCCCCAATTTGACCTTGAACTGTTATGAAACTCTAGCCTCAGTTTCCCGAGTGCTAGGATTACAGTATATATCGCCACCCCCAGGTTGGAATATCACACTGGAATTTATTTTTCTACGCTTATGCGTGTTTGTATTCAGGTGTGAGCACAAGTGAGTAGGCAACGTTATTTCCACCAGTGGATTAGGGGATCACACCCAGTCTATCAGATTTGCACTTTTGTCTGACTCCAACACATGAAAATCCAATGTACGCTTTAACAGCTTAAAGACTCTATTAAAAACATTATTACAAATCTTAGACTGGCAGGATGTTGCTATGTGGATCTCTAATGCTCCTCTCAGAAAGGATGCCGTGTATAGGAAACCTTGAGCTGTTGGTCAGGGAGGAAACATAGAGTCCCAACAAGTTACGACCCTATTGTCCACGTCTTCAGAGGCTCACCACAACAAGATCATAAAACTATTTTGCTGAAAATACCACGGTTTGGTGCAAGACATTGGAAAGTCAACCTGGATCAGAGTTGGGAGTTTTCTTCCTGCTGGCTAGCTTTCACAGTGCCAGAGGTGCCACGTAAGCCCCCGGGGGAGAAAAGTCACCCTACCCAGCTGTAGCCCCAAGAGGATGTGAAAACAACTCACGTCGCAAGATATGCCAAGTGATGAAATAGTGGCATGACTGTATGAAGGTCATCTACTCATTTATGCTTGGTTTTGAGGCTCAGCCCAGGAGAGAACTCATATCTGGGATTAAAGATCTGGTCCGGAGCCCGTATGTGGCAGGGAACTCATAAGACCCTATGACTGCTTGTTGGCCAATTGGAAATGTTAACTCGTCTTCTAAATATCTGTTCACACCCTAGATTAGCACTGTTCATGGTCTCCGTCAGAGAAGGTTATTTTTTCGGTGGTTAATAATTAATGCCGACTCACATCTGGTCGGCATGCAGAGAGTAAGTGTCTGTGCAGTGCTTGTCTCTAAACAAGACAGCTGCTTTAGTACTTCCGAGACTCAGAGAACATTCTGGAAAAAGCAGGCAGAAAAAAAAAACCAACAACAAAAAACCTGAGAGGTTGAGAAGTAGTCGTGCAAAATAGTCTGTACAGGTTATGACATTCCTGATGAACTCTCGAGTCCACTGTAGCTGTGGTTTCTGATACAGGATAGGCTCCTCGCCATTTCCTCAAGCGTGGGTGGGGACGTGTAAGGGTCACGTCATAAGCTGATAATGTTCTATGGAATATGCTCCCAATCAGGTTGATATGCTCCCAATCAGGTTGATACAAACACCTATATTTAAACTCTGTGAGTGAAAGTAAGTAGTTTATAAGGAAGGAAGGAGGAATGGAGGAAGGAAGGAAGGAAGGAAGGACGGAAGGAAGGAAGAATAAGAAAGGGGACTTTTTGAAGCAAAGACATTTCATCACTGGTGAAAGAAAGATACACAAAGATAATGGGAAGTAAAAAGGAATCAGTATAAAAATGTATAAGAAAAAATTGTCCAAGAATCTTTTTAAAGATTCAAAATAAAATAAAACAAACAAACAAAATAGGCAAAGAGAGAAAGAAAGATTGAGCTAACACTGGAGGGATAAAAGCTAGTTTTAAGGCTTTCCCCATATGATGATGACAACCATTGTTACAGGCCATCATGCCCTGGTCTCCAATCCTTGTTATAGGCCATCATGATCTGGTCTCCAATCTTTGTTATAGGCCATCATGCCCTGGTCTCCAATCATTGTTATAGGCCATCATGATCTGGTCTCCAATCTTTGTTATAGGCCATCATGCCCTGGTCTCCAATCATTGTTATAGGCCATCATGATCTGGTCTCCAATCTTTGTTATAGGCCATCATGCCCTGGTCTCCAGTTGTTGTTATAGGCCATGCTCTAGTCTCCATCGGTTGTTATAAGCTATCATGAACCACTTTCACCACTTTTTATATGTCACATTCTTTCTTTTTCCGTTTGGTATGAAAAGGTCCAAACATTCTGAGCATCTCCCTAGATTAAAGATGTTCTTAATGTGAAAATAGTAACTTAAATACTATGAAGTGCCATATTACTAGCATATAGTATTATTTAATAGTATATAGTAGTATATAGTATATAGTATAGAACTCAGAGTCTCTCTCTTAATGCTTTTCCTATCTACTAATGTACATCTTGGGCACATTGCTTAATCTGGGTAAGTCTGAGTTCTTTTATCTTTAAAATGACAATATTAATAACAGCATTTTAGGAACCTCAAAACAATTCATGTGCAAAATTTAGAACTGTAGCTGACAACGTAATTGTCGAATAACATCCCTTTTCTGTTTCTGAGTTAGCTTCACACTCTGCACACACACCTACTGCTGTCATCGCCCTTCCACAATGTTCTGAAAGTAAATTCCTGAATTACTTAAGTCGCCTCAAGGAGCTACTTTTTGAAATGTGCTAAGAAATTTAAATTGTTTACTAAGATTTTTGTTTTATCAAGTAAGAAACCAATGAACAGTCAGATGAGTGGTTTATATCATCAAGAAGGTTAATTTCCTGGGTATTTTGCTTTAAATAAGGCTTTATTACACTTTAAAACATAGGTGGAGGGCTGGTGAGATGGCTCAGCAGTTAAGAGCACCAACTGCTGTTCTGAAGGTCCTGAGTTCAATTCCCACAACCACATGGTGGCTCACAGCCATCGGTAACGAGGTCTGATGCCTTCTCCTGGAGTGTCTGAAGACAGCTAGCAACAGTGTACTTACATATAATAAATAAGTAAGTAAATAAACAAATAAATAAATGAATGAAAAAGGTCCTATTTATAAAAAAATATGTGGAACTTATAAGAGAGCATCCTGAATTTTTAGAGTAATCTGACTTCAGCAGAAAATATGTGGTTATAAGTGTGAGTGAGTGTGTGTGTGTGTGTGTGTGTGTGTGTGTGTGTATGTGTGTGTGTGTCTGTGTGTGTGTGTGTGTGTGTGTGTGTGTGTGTGGTGTTTGTGCACGCACATTTGTGTGTATGCTTGTGCAGGTGAAGGTCAATCAATGGAAATCATTCCTTTGGCAATTCATTTGGATGAAGAAGAAGTTAGTTACATTGAAACTATGATAAATTATATAGAAATCCATCATGTAGAAGTTTATAAGGTTTGCAGGAATTAAAAAACAAAACCTATTACATAGAAACTTGAACTCTCCTTGCAAAAAGAACGCTAAATTGCAAGTGTAAATTAGTTTTTGAATATAGTGAGGATAAAAAGAAGTAGGCTTGCTGACTGAGATCTCCCTCAACCTGGTGTAACAAGGATTCAGAGTTCTCATTGCATGAGAGGACCTCTTAGGCATTCACAGTTGGTTAATAATGCTGTAAAGCCTTATACAATATTTCAAATCTCAATTAATATTATCTGAAGAAACCTTTTACAACCGAATTTCTTATGACCAAGATTTTAGTCACTGGTTTTCCATGGGGCTGGGCACAGTGTTTGGCAGATGCTATGTACCTGTTCAAGTGAAGACTTCAGGAATACTGGTCACTTTAAAGGTGAGTGTTCATATGAATACATACCACAAATGCTGGTGGAAGTTTCTTTTCATTTGTGTGCAATGAAGCAGCATGTTACATAATATGCGTTTACTTTCAGGGGAAACATACGTTGAGTTTCCAAATTGGCCCTTAGCAGATGTCAGTATCTTCCTTCTAATAAAAAGCATCCTCCTCCTCCCACCCACTCCCCTTTACCCCCCTACCCCCATCCCTCACCCCTGCCTTTTTTCCCTTTTGGAAACTAAGTGAACATATAAAGAAAACGGAATAGACCTTCCCCAAAGCTATCATTTGAGAAAATAACTTACTTAAGTTCATCAATCACAGTAAAGTTCTGTTATTACATTCTCCACTTCACATTAATGGCTTCTGTAGAAGTGTGACCTCTGTCTTAAGAGCTGGGTCACTGTAATTCACTTATTAAAAACATTTTTTTATGAGGTGTGCTTTTGAAAACAATTGCTCCAGGAAACAACTTTCTATTTCTTTTGTTTTTTTTCTCTTAGACTTCAAAATGGTTTTTTAATTTAGAGGTTACAAGGAAACACTGAAGGAAGGGGCCACCTATGTCAGGATAACAATGTTCAAAGACCAGCTTCTTCAGCGGGCTGGAGCAAACTAACTGGTTTTTATCTCTGACCTTTGAACAATTCTACTGGACTTGAATTGCACTCCAAGCTGAAGACATTGCATCTTAGGTCTTCTCTCAGAACCCAGGGCTCAAAATGTCTTGAAAACTGTTCTCCCAATCCAGTTCATCAAGTGTGGGGAACTGAAGGCATTTAATTCTTAGTGTACACCTGTCTGTCAGATCTCCCAGTTACACAAACATCTGACTATAGAGGGCGTCTCTTACATTTCATAATGCGTCCTGCCTTCCTGGCTATTTTTCTCGTATGCTATTTTGCCTTTCCATTTCCTCTATTGGCTTCAGTCTGTGAGTTTTATATTGACATTTCTCAGACTTCGCAGCCCCTGTCTTCTGACATGCTTAGTTCCAAACTCAATTAAATTATTTTTAATAATTATAGCTCAAGAAATAATTTACTGATTCTAATTCTGTGTTTTCCATTCCTTTACTACATCTACCCTTGCTTCTATATTTTTAACATATTAATCACAGGAATCATGATGTCCTTATCTACCGATTACAATATATGAGTTACATTTTATGATTTTATCTCATGGCTATGTGTCACTGTTTTCATGATTCCATTGCTAATAATCATATCCTGTTGATATCCTACAGAACCTCTGAGTTTGAAAATTCCATTAAATAAAATTAACTTTGTTATTTCAGGCACTTAAGATACCAGAAAATTTTTGTTGTTGTTGTTGTTGTTGTTTTGTTTTGTTTTGTTTTGTTTGTTTTATCTTTAATCTTCTTTTATAGTTCAGTCATTATCCCCCTCCTGTTCTGCCCTCTGACAGTTCCTCATCCCATTCCTCCTCTGTCTCCAAGAGGATGTCCCCACATCCCCATGCCTTTCCCTCACTCCACAAGGCCTCCCCATTCCCTGTGGCCTCAAGTCTCTCAAGGGTTAGGTACATCTTCTCTCACTGAGGTCAGACCAGGCAGTCTCCTGCTGTATATGTGTCAGGGGCTTCATATCAATGTATGCTGCCTGGTTGGTGGCTCAGTGTCTGAGAGATCTCTGAAGTCCAGGTTAGTTGAGACTGCTGGTCTTCCTATGGGGTCACCCTCCTCCTCAACTTCCTCCAGTCTTTCCCTAATTCAAACACAGGGGTCCCCGACTTCAGACCATTGATTGGGTACAAGTATTTGCTTCTGTCTCAAAGCTTAGTTTGTATGGTGGTCATGCTTTATTTGATCTTTCCGCTAGAGGACTAAGATGGTCGGGCAGTGGTGGCACACGCCTTTAATCCCAGCACTAGGGAGGCAGAGGCAGTTGGATTTCTGGGTTTGAGGCTAGCCTGGTCTACAAAGTGAGTTCCAGGACAGTCAGGGCTATAAAGAGAAACCCTCTCTCCAGAACAACAACAACAACAACAACAAACAACAGCAACAGCAGCAACAAAAACAACAAAAAAAATTAAAGGACGAAGGTGTTTACTGGGTTATCTTCATCTGAAGTTGGTCCTAACTCTAACCTTGATGTATATGTGTATATGTGTACATGTGTACAGGTACCCCAAGGGGCCAGAGTAGGCTGTTGTATGCCCTGGAGCTATAGTTACCAGGTGTTGGGTGCTGGGAACTGAATTCAGGTCTTCTAGAAGAGCAGCAGTGCTCTCAATCCCTGAGCAAACTCCCCAGCTCTCCAACTCCGAGACATCCGTACGCATCCTGTATGGCATGCCAAACATTTCTCTCCCTTTCAAGCACCATTGTTTTGGAGTCTTGTCTTTATCATATGCAGAATAAATATAACAATAGGGCTTGCTGTTCTTTCAGAATTTCTGTTTCACCTTGCTACACACATCTGGGTACTGCGTCGTTACTTGGACTTTCTCCCAACATGCCATAGATTGGAAAGTATCCACAGAGACAACAAACCAGTATTATTATCAAGTTTGTCATTTTCCCCCCACACTTTCTCTCATAGATTAGAATCCTGTTAAATTTCATGGCATGAGAGGAAACACATGCCTTATAGATTTTTTTTTTTTAGACTTAAGCATCAGTCACTCAATCATAGTTTAAATAGGAATTCTAACTTCAATGATCATTTCAATTGTCTAGACTAGTTGCAGTCATTGGAACACTCAGCCAGCTCTAATTTTCTAAATTACTAAAGTTTCTAAAAGTATAAGGAACACCAGATTGCTACTTTTGGTGGTTATTAAAAGATAAATTCCCTCTGCTCTTCTTCCTGTGGAGAGAGTCTGCTCCATTTTCCAGTACAAATCTGCATCAATGCCAATTGCAGGTCCAGTTCTGGACATGCAGCCCACACCCTGGTCTTGCCGGGAGAGTTAATCCAGAACTAAACTGACCCACACTGTCTGCACACTTCCAGACATAGCTCTGGACACAGACCAGGCTTTGCCTGATGAGCGCCCTACACCTTCACTCTTCCTCTGCCATCCCCACAATCCCAGGCCTAGTTGTGGGATTCTGTACCAGCGAGTCATCGATCAACTGTGTGTTTGACTTATTGTCCTTGTTAGGCTCAAGCAAGTCCATTTGGAATATAGATCTCACCAAAACAAAAGCTAAGAACATTACGTCGTAGTCTCCTTGGATGAATGCTGATGATATTTTATGGGACCTAGGTTTGGTCAACTGTCCATTGGTATATTCTGAGTTAGTGGTTGGTATACCATTTTGTTTGAATATTATTTTTGTTTGTTTCAGAGTATTTGGTTAAGACAATTTCTGATTTTAGAGTACTTTCTTTCTTTTTGCTTGCTTTGGAACACTCTTTTACTAATACTGTAAGTATCCAAACTTTGTCTCTTGCACTAATTCCATGTGTGTGGATGACCTCTTCAGGTTGTTATAAGCTTACCGGTTTTAGATTCTGTGAATGTTTGTTTAAAATGATGCTGAGGAGGAAGGGCTATGTTCCCTCCTATTTAGCAGGACGAGAGTATCAGAGAGAATGTGGCACCACACAGAACCAACCAATAGGGAAGCACAGCGAAATATACCTGATTCCTGGCTCAGATGGGGAGACATGTAAAGCTTGATAGACGTACAGGAAAAGCCAGAGACATAGCGAAAGAATCAGCCTTCAGGTAGGAATGGAGGGAAATACTCCTTTAAGAGTATATCTAAATATGGTCTGAAACATATATCTGAATATTA
Organism: Apodemus agrarius; assembly: GCA_964023405.1. NCBI lineage: Eukaryota > Metazoa > Chordata > Mammalia > Rodentia > Muridae > Apodemus > Apodemus agrarius. The sequence goes on along the minus strand of OZ030022.1, from coordinate 13,869,873 downwards.
TCTGAAACATTTAACCCATAGCTATAGTATTTTTATACTATAAAATTTGTAATTTGTAATTTCCAGGTTTAAGGGAGGATGACATGTTTGAAACAATAACACTGATACTCTGGTTAGTTTTAAAGCTTGTAATTGTCTCACTTAAGCTTGTAAGTATTTATAAAAATGAACAAAGTTGACTAAGGTTAACTTAAGGATTTTTCTACTTTGGAAACATTTTCTTTCCTAATTGACTTTTTTTCTTGCACAATTAGAGGTTCTGAACAACATAACAGGGGCTCACTGTCAGCTGGGATACTAAAAATCTAAGAAATTATAAATCTGGTAACTTACAAAACAATAAATGTTTTTAGAAACTTTTAACTAAGTTTAAAAGAGATGATAAAATGAATAGGAAATTTAAAATTTCAGAAAAAATTGTATCAGAACTAAAGGTAAATTGTAGCATATCCACTTGTATCTATTTCTCTGTTCTCATTAGTCCTTATGTGGCTTTGCCTGTGGCTCTAAGAAGAATAAAATTCTAAATCAAAGAAAAACATTGCCATTTGCTATTCATCGTTTTCCATGTGTGAAGGCACCAGCTTTGCGATGGGAACGGGAAGACACCGAACAGCTTTTGTACCCAGCCTCACCTTTGAGCCTCTCCTTTCTCGTCCTTTACATCTCAACAACACAGCCAGATGTTTTAAGCTCTCTACTCTGATTTTGGGTGCCCTTATAATTTTGAATGTAATTTTGTCATGCATATGGCGATAGTTTCAAATAATATTTTTTCATGTGTCACTTTCTGTCTAAAACAGCCTGGAACAAAGCTCAATCTAACTCTATGAGTCCTGAAAAGGATGCTCTTGCAAAATCTGTGCAAGATTTGTGTGTGTGTGTGTGTGTGTGTGTGTGTGTGTGTGTGTGTGTGTGAATATTAGCTATTTAAAAATAGTGTTTGAACTTATGACCACAGCATTAATATGTAGGGGTTGTTGCCTTTTGCCTGTGATTTTTCTCATACTTTTCTCCTTACTGTCTCTTATAAAATTCAGGTTTTCCTACAGTCTTACCTTGCTTAATCACAGATATGATAGAACAAAATGGGGCAAAGGTAATTTTTGAATCAAGATGTTACTGTCTGCTAGAGGCTTACAAACAAGGTGATACTGATGTGTTTCAATTAATCCTAAAAGTAACATTTAGGTCTTTCTTCAATGTATTTGAGACAATTACTTGTTTGGGTCTTCAGCTTTGAAGAGAGATAAAATAATTTGGGTCTATGTTTGTTAAGACCTGATCTTCTTCCTGCCTCTTACTCCTGTGCAGACCTAAATGAGAAGGCAAATGAGGTTTCATTTAGCTAATGTTTTCCAAATTTTAAAAAGAAAAGCAAGCCAGAAAGGAGCCTTCAGTATTAAGTGTGAGATTAAAAGCCAGGAAGTGGAGTTTTGGTAAAGAATGTTAAAGAAGAAAGGATATATTGATAGATATGAATGAATTTATATTTTAGTTAGGTTTTTCCTTAAGGGGTTGCTTCTAAATGGAAAATAAGAGAACACAAATAGAAAGTTAAAGTGTGTTTAAAAAGTTGTAAAAGTTAAAACTTAGTTGGGTTAGTAGCTCATGCCTTTAATTTCAGCACTCTGGAGGCAGAGGTAGGCAGATCTCTGTGAGTTTAAGGCCAGCCTGGTCCACACAGTGAGTTCCAGGACAGCCAAGAAAAAAAGAAAAAGAAAAAAAAAATGTTGCTTAAAAGTTGATGCCATGAATTTGAATAAAATCAGTATAGAGGAACACCAGAACAGGGAAGTGGGAAGGGGTGGATGAGGGAGCAGGGGGAGGGAAAAGGGCATGTGGGACCTTAGGGGGGTGGGGAAACATAAAAAATGGAAATGAAATGTAAATATAGAATATATCCAATAAAAAAAGGTATTAAGTATTCCTGAGATTGGGCTGAAGGTACAAGGAGGAAGAAGGGGTAGAAAGAGGATCCTGATGTGACAACATGGCTGCCTAAACAAGACTTAAGCATTGACAATGCCAGTTGACATATGAGAATGTCATGGGGTAATCTCACAAGGTAAAAGAAATACAGGTGTCTAATAAACTATTGAGAAAGGGAGAATCAGTCTTTCTCAGAGGTGAGCTCCTTAGTTCTTTATCCAGTATCAAGTGGAAGCCCAAAACCCATGCATATGAGCAACATCAAATTCATTCAACAGGCTATATACATGCATGTATGTGTATGTGTATGTGTATGTGTATGTGTGTGCGTATGTGAATGTGTATGTGTGTATGTGTATGTGTGTGTATGTGTATATGTGTATGTATATGTGTATGTGTGTGTATGTGAATGTGTGTATATGTGAATGTGTATGTGTGTGTATGTATATGTGAATATATGTATATGTACATGTACATATATGTATATGTGTATACATATACATATATAAGTGTGTATGTGTATATTTATCGCTTTCTATACATAATATATAGTTATATATATTGTTTAAGAATAATAATTACAGAAAAAGAATCCATAAATTTGAGAGGAAGTGGGAGGAAGTACACAGAAGGGACCGGATGGAGGAGAAGGAAAAGCAAGTGATGTAAATACTATACACATAAATGAATATTTAAAATAAATATATAATTTAACACATATATATATATATATATATATATATATATATATAGAGAGAGAGAGAGAGAGAGAGAGAGAGGCATGAGTGAAAACAACGTGATACAAATGACTGACAGATAACATAAAATTTGATCAACAGAAATCTCAAGAATTGGTAGGTTGTTCTTGTTCCTTGGGGTCAGAGATTGGGGACTGGGGACATGTCTCCCTCCCTCAAGCTTGGGTGCTCTCAGGTTTCTGTCTCAGCTTCTTGTGAATTTTTTTTTATAAGATTCAACTTGTGTCCCCATGTCTGATTGAGGAACTGTGGACAGCGGTTGACTTTTAGGGGAGGGACTGGCATTTTTCTTTAATGGTGTGCCTCCTGGTAGTCAACCATGCTCCAGTGGATGTTTTGGTACCCAGGTGTACATGGACAGCACAAATTGAAATTAATGGGCTATTAAAAAGCAAAAGAAGACCTGTGGTTGGGGGATAGAGAAGTGGGGGCATGGCATTAAGAAGTCAAGGGGTGAATATGATCAAAGTACACTCTGAAAGTTTCAAAGAATTAACAAAATCTTATAAGAAAAACTACTCGAGATCAGAATTCAATACTCTAATGTGTACAGAGACTGGTACCTCAGTCTCTGTTTATAAGAGCAAATTTCTCTGGAAATATTGATTTTTCTCTAACACATAAAAAATTGGATTAGAGAAAAATGGGGTTTGATTTTTTTCTTTTTTTTTCTTTCTTTTTTTTTTTTCTGAGACAGGGTTTCTCTGTATAGCCCTGGCTGTCCTGAAACTCACTCTGTAGACCAGGCTGGCCTCGAACTCAGAAATCCACCTGCATCTGCCTCCCAGAGTGCTGGGATTATAGGCGTGCTCCACCACCGTCCAGCTTGATTTTTTTTTCTAAATGGGGCATTTATAACTTAGCAATTAGATTTCACTCAGTTAATTTTTAGTTTTCCCGTTGAGTTCAATCCTCACTTCCCAAATATTCACCACCTTGGTGGTAAGCAAAGTTCAATTTAAAATAGTTATTCCACTTGGGCCACTATTGATAAATTATCTAGTAGTTGCTTTAGTGTGCAATATTTAAAACTCTTTGTAAAATGTGGCGTATTGTACAAAATTTCTACTGTGCCTATGATCTTAAATTCTCTGAATTGGTGGTCCTGTAAACAAATGAAACCAACACCCCCCAAAAATATTAAAATCAACAAAGGTTTTTGGCTTTCTTAGGGAAGGACATTCCAATTAGTACTTCTAATTCTTAAGATATAATTAATTAATTGAATAATATTGGGCATCTCATAAAGAATGGATAAGGAATTATATGTATTATCCATATTAAAGAAAGACATTACATACTCTTGTATTTTATAATTGACAGCTAAGAACTGAAAATCGGCATCAGAGACCAGACAGACTCTGTCCATAGGTACATCTCAGTAGATGAAGAACTAAATGAATAGGAGACAGAACCATGCTGCTGTGTTATTTTTTTCCAATTGAAATAAGAGTCACGATCATCATTCCCCAAACCACACACACACACACACACACACACACACACACACACCACAAATAATTGAAAACAAAGCCTCCCTTCAGCTAGTAGGTACTTTATCTTCAAGTCCTGCTAGATATTCTGTCTTCTCCTTGATCATCTCCCTGTGCTGCTTTCACATGAGCTTTTAGTGGGATCATTGAGATTGACTTGGTATATACTTCAGCTTGTGAGTACATGCTAATATTTCTATTTTTTAATGAATTAAAATTTCAAATCCTAGTTTTTCTGTTATTTCATTCAGCGATACATTTGTGCTTTCCGGGCCATCGCTTGGGTGCTCACTGCTGGTCTCATTACGTTCACTGGGCCATTTGTTTGCACCTTAAGTGCAAATGAGCTCCTTAAGTTTGTCTGCAAGAAACCAATGGGAAGTCATTATTGCTGAAGGAAACACACGCTTTGGCTCTAGGACATAGAAAATTGAAGCGAGGAGTGAACCAAAAGCTTTCTCTTTGCCAGACAGCTTTCCCGGTGCTACAAGGCGCCATGAAGGCTGCTGAGAAAGCAAAGCTATCAAGACTCTCACCCAACTGTGGACTTTGCATGCTATTAAAACAATATTATATCTAACACCAATCTGCCAGGACCCTGTTACCCAGCCCTTACAAGAACAGTGTGTTGTTTTCCTTTTGGATTTCTAGCCAGTTCCATAGGAGTTCATAAAAGGAACTGTAAACCTGGTCAAAGACCTTCTACTGTTATTTCACTAAGTAACCATGTTGTCAAACATTTATGTTTATACTCAGAGATTAGTGTTGCTCTCAGCGTTGGTCAGAAAAACTCCTGTTTGCACTGGGTAACAGTTAATGCAAAGGTGTTGTGATGGTTTGTATATGCTTGGCCCAGGGAGTGGCACTTTTAGGAGGTGTGGCCTTATTAGAGTAGGTGTGTTATTGTAAGCTTGGGCTTAAGACACCAATCCTAGCTGCCTGGAAGCCAGTTTCCTGCTACCAGCCTTTAGATGAAGATGCAGAACTCTCAGCTCCTCCTGCACCATGTCTGCCTAGATGGTGCCATGTTCCCGCCTTGATGATAATGGACTGAACCCATTTAAATGTTGTCTTTATGAGACTTGCCTTGGTCATGGTGTCTGTTCACAGCAGTAAAACCCTAACCAAGACAGGCATACAAGTGGTCAAAATGTTGAGAAAAAGAGGCATTTGAGCACTTGGCCTTAAGCAATACATCACTTTTACACCCTTCAAGAATCAGATCGCCATGGTAGAGGGTGGAAAAATGTAAGAGCCAAGGATGGAGGACTGCTGTGCAGCACTGTGCTTCAGACTTGACATTGGTGCTGCAGTCATGAATTCCTAGCAACCGTCACTTAACTACACAGAACATATACAAGGTGGGGCCTATTAATATTCCACCAGAGTGGGTAGTGACCCTTTACCTAGCTAAGGAGATATTTGCAGTTAATGACTGCTACTGGAGGGGGGAGTAACTACTTTCTTTTAAAAGTGTACAGAGAGGGATGGAGTGGGCGCCTAGTGGCTAAGAGTGTATTCTGCTTTTCTAAAGGACCAGAGTTTGAAACTAAAAACCCACACCAGATGACTGACTACCTATAACTTCAGCTTCATGGTATTTCGTGTTCCAGTCTGGTCTCCTTAGGCATTACACTCACATGCATAAACACACACACACACACACACACACACACACACACACACACCTATAATTTTAAAAAGTAGTAATAAAATGAAAATATTTTTATTTTGTTTATTTGTTTTTTGTTTGTTTGTTTGTTTGTTTTTTGGATTTGTTTTTTTCAGGACAGGGTTTCTCTGTATAGCCCTGGCTGTCCTGGAACTCACTCTGTAGACCAGGCTGGCCTCAAACTCAGAAATCCGCCTGCCTCTGCCTCCCAGAGTGCTGGGATTACAGGCGTGTGCCACCACTACCCGGCTATGAAAATATTTTTAAGTGATTACATTTGTGTGTGTGTGTGAATGCCTTTTATTTATTCATCCCATGGCATGCATGTGGAGGTCAGAGAAGAATGTAGAGGAGTCAGTTCTAGTCTTCTGCCATTTGGACCTTGGAGCTCAAACTCAGGTTTTGAGACCTGACATCAAGCAGCTGTACCCATCAAGCCATCCGGCTAGTCTAAGCGCATTCATTTTCTTCAGTAATACAGTGCAGGAATGGAGTGGAAACTTAAGGGCTCTTTGGAGAGTCAGTTGTGTCGGATGGTGTTTTGCTGGGGCTAACACATGAAGGACTGCTTTCTTGAAGTGGACATAGGTAAAAGGCTAAGGCAGACTCACAAAGAAATGTTTCACTGAAGCAGACACAGGAGAGAGGCTGTTCTGTGAACACAAGCATGTGAAAGGACAACGTGATGAAGGATTCTTTGCTAACGCGGCATATTTTGCTCTACCTTACATTGTGTGTAGTTAAGCTCAATTCGTGAGGACTCTGCGGACTCCAGCTGATTGGATGTATGTGCTGAGTCAAGGCAGGTAGAGGACACGTGCTGTTTGGAAGGTGTAAATAGGACAAGACAGAGTGGTGGAGACAAGAGCTGGGCTTGCTGGTACAGCTAGCCACGCAATGCCTGTGGGCCTGGCATCCTTGCAGATCACCGCTTCCCTGAGACAGACATAGCTGAGAAGTTCTCCTGGCAGTCCTCCTGGACTCAAACTCCTGTTGACTCAAACTGAGGCTGAAGCCTGGCTGTCTGTTTGGTCATGCTAATTCCTGTTTGCTTTCCCAACTCTACCAAACTGGCCTGCTGGTATATCTGTGAGGTGTTTAAGAGTAGACCGAGCTGCTGCTGCTAACCTGTGAACTGAATGGATTTCCAGACAAGTTACTCCAAAGAACCTTTCTAAATACATCCCTGTATCCTTTCTTTCCCACGACTTCTGGTGGGTGGTGGGCTAAAGGGAGGTTAAAGCATTTAAAAACCATTATTAAAAATAAGGTTTGAAAAAATTAAAGTTATGCTGGAACTTCATTTATGCTTCTACAAGCAACTTTAATTAAACTCAAAATGTCACGAAGCGAGCATAAATACAATGTGGAAGGAGGAGGAGGACTTCTTAGGAAGATAGAATTCAAGGGTAGTGGGTAGGTGATAAGAGATAGTAATGGGGGTGAAAATGACCAGTTCCATTAAGTACATCTGTGAAGCTAGAACTTTATGCATATACAAATGAAAACCACTCATTTTCCAGAGGAACTTTAGAGTACAATCTTTGAAATTGAAGGTAACATTTCTACTTTATGGGCAAGTACTCTATCAGGAAACTGGTCGTGATTCTCTCATTGCTGCAAGACATAAGAAAGCAATGTTAATTGAAAAGATTCAAGAGAATCATTCTTTTGTTTTTTAAAGAAATTTTCTTCATCAGGTCCCTACTCATTCTTTAAATATAATCACATGGGAAGATCCAACTGAAAACCAGGCAGTCCTCCAAGCATCTGTGGTGTGAATCAAGAGTTTGAATCCCTGCTCATCAAAGACCTTGTTACTCAGAGTATGACCTCTGTGGTAGCAGATGCCATCCCTTGGGAACTTGTTGAGGGTTTAAGTATCTGTCACCCTTCTAAATACTGTGAAGCTGAATCACTTCATGTTTCAATCCAGGCGACAGATGAGATGTACATCTTAACATATGACAAGCACTACTGACAATCTCTGATGTCATTAAATCATCTAGCCTAGGGTACATTCAAATCAATGTAAATATATTCAGGTTTAAATTCATTAGAACAAATGCAATGTGATACGGTTGTATTAGATTACATAAGAGTTTTTGTTTGCATTTTTAATATTTTTCTCTTTTGGTTTAAGGCACTGGAAGTCTGAAAGATATGGAAATTTTTTATCGAACATGACAGAGACTTTAAAAACTAGCAAATACCACTAGAAGGATAAAAAAGAATCTCAGAAACAACTGAGGGTTGTTCTTTTCTGACACACACCGGGATCTCCACCGTTACGAGCATTTTGTTCCGTACTCACTGTGTTCAGATGTGAACTAGCATTACTCTCCACTCCGAGTTTTGGGACTTTCTCTGTCTCTGAGAGGAAAAATACTGTAATCTCTTCAGAAAAATTGTTGGGTGTTTTGTCTTTAGTTTTGTTTTTCCAAAGGAGGTATTAAACGCCATAACAATGATCCCAGACTTAATGCTGAACGAAGGCTAAGAATAAAAGAAATAGAAGTTAATGTAATGTTAAAGGGAGGTTATGTACCCCCCCCCATTTTTTACCACTTTGTTCATCATTAAGAATCTTTGGGGCATATGATACTCTGAAAATATCTCTTATATTCTAAGATCCTGGAACTTTGCTAGAACTTGCATCTAGAGTTAATGATGAAACTTTGGCTACTTGAGATTGCTATTCTACCCAGTACACAGCTGTTTTGTTTAACCAGCTTGTAAGAGAACAAAGAAACAACCAATTTTATTTAATTTCACATGTAATCACCCTAAGCTAATTCATAGCATTATCTTAACTTACGTACTCTTTTGTGCCCCTGACCTGTCATACATATATATTTATATATATATATGTGTGTGTATATATAAACATACATACATATGTGTGTATGTGTGTGTATATATGTGTGTGTGTATGTATGTTTGTGTACATGTATATGTGTGTGTTATGGTACTACATGATGAAATCACTTTTATAGATTAGGTTGAAATCACTTTTATAAAATGAGTGTTTACTATAAGTGTAGAGAGAACCGATTATCCGTAGCATAAGCTATTTGCATTTGATACTACCTGCTAACTTCTTGAGGGGAGCAAGGAATTCAATGACTATGTAGAAAACTTTCAAACAATTGGGTAGAACGTGTGTAATACAATGATGCTAACTGGTTGCTTCTGGCAGCTCTAGATAAAGTAACAAAACAAACAATGAGCCTAGAGACTAAATTTCACAGATCCAAGTATGTATAAATAATCTAAAGCTTTCTAAGTGTGTCCTGGGAGAGAATTTTCTCCCTAGCAACCATAGGACTCAAATTGCTGAAAGCCAAAATCAAACCTACACCGTAGGATTGGCTCACGTAGATGCAAGTCTGTGTCCAGGAATAGAAGTTGGTTGACAGTTTAAGTGAGGGTGCTGACTCAAAGGATTGAATTCTGTAATTTGGAATGGATTTGTGTGGGAGGGCCCTGGTGAGGCTGGCGACATTGAAGCCTCAGATTCTGACAAGTCTGTTTTGCCTGAGGAAGTTGTTTCACCTGTAGCCAAAGATGCATCTCCATCTCCACTCCTTGAAGTATGGTTCTTTTAGTCCTTGCCTAGAGGAATTAGTTCTATATTAATGTATGGAAACAGTATGACCTTCCCTGAAGAAGATGATAAGCAAGATGATTCCAATATTCCTCAATACCCACTCATTTTTATCTCCATACTTGTTACCAGACTCAAGTCTAAGTGGTCCCTGTATTATCATGAGGTCCCTGGGTGATACAAGTGTGATTTGTAAATAGGCATGCCACATCCCAAAAGACTTACTGAATTTTAATTGATATAAGTAGAAATCTGAGAATATTCACAGGGATGGATTTTAATAATGAGAGATTAAGGGAGAGATAAAGGTAGATTACAGTATCAGGTCTGGTTATCTATGAGCCTATTGGGCATATATTCTGGATTTAGTGTTATAGCTTGCACAGTTAAAATCTGCCAACAATGCATTTGATTGATTGACAAAATATATAGGACAAGAGATTATTATTATTATATTAATATTATTATATTATATATATAATATTATAATATTATAATAATTAATAATAATAATAATAATAATAATCTGGAGATACATGAAGTCTCTTATGAAATTGTAAGCAAGAGCACAGTAAAGAAACCACCAAAAAATGCCTGCTCCATGGTTGGAGAGAAGGTTTTTTTTTTTTACAGGAGATAGAACAAGCAGAGTTGAAACTGTCAGTGCTATCTCTTGGGAGCAGAAAAAAATAGTGGAGAGAAAAGAGGGAGAGAATAACGGGAGGTGTTTGTGTTTGTGTGTGTGTGTGTGTGTGTGTGTGTGTGTGTGTGTGTGCCTTTTATAATAGAGCTAGCCACTGTGGAGTGAGATGTAATCTTCAAGTGCCTGGGAGCTAGCATAGGGAAGAGAAAGAGGGGAGGTGCGAATGGCTTGGAAGCTAGGTGCTGGCTTTGATACTCATAATAGGTACATGTTACTGGGACTAGAAAGGCTATTTTTGGGCTTTGGAAGATAACCACAGGCATAAGCCAGGGAAATGTACCTTTCTGGCCAGCAGAAACCTGTTTGCAGGTTCCTGAAGAATCCTGGCTGTAGGCAATCCATCTAAAGTCCAGCTTAGGATCAAGTCAATGAGACCGTCCCTTTTTTAGGGGATTGAGAATTTCCTTTGAACTCGATAGAAATGATTCAAAGCTTGGAGAAATTGGCAGGCTAGAGTGTATTCATCATGGAAAACCTAAAACATCAAACACAATAGAAGGGTCCACAAATAGAGGCAGGCTTCAATGTAAGAAAGAGATCTGTGAGAGGAAAAGCAGCATACTTGAAGATCTGTGTCACTGTTCTTACCTTTGTGCAAGTAACTATGGGAACTGAGGCTGCTCAACGGATTAACTAAAGTTCAGTGGGTCTGATTGGACACTTGAGTAGCAAGAGGCAGGACTGAATTCTTAAAGGTAAGGTGAACATATACAATGATACACATAGACTTTGGGCACTGTTTGATGATAGCTTTTGCAGAAGAGGAGAAATATATAGAAATCCATGAGAATGAATCTTAATTGTCAACTTGAAAGGACCAGGTATCAAGTAACAGAGATACCTCCAGGTATATCAGAAAGCCATTTCTAGGAAGGATCGGCTGCAGTGGGGAGAAGCCCTTGCTCCAGATTGGGAGGCATCTTCTGCTTGTAGCCCACATATACAGGGCTTTAGGAGAAAATCAGTAATGCATGCTTGCCTGCCTGCCCCAATTCTTGCACATAAGTGCACACATACCATTGTTACTGATGCTTCCATCTTCCATCCTTCTTCAGAACTCAGCTTTTCTAGCTTTCAAGTGTCAACTGCAGACCAAAAGCTTTTTAGGCATATACTGGGTCTTATGCACAACTTTGGGAACATGGAGTCAAACAAACAACTTCACGGACTAAGCTGCTGTCAGATTCCTAGGCTCTCCAGCAAGCATTTGGCCACTCTTGAACTTGTCTGCTTCTGTAATGCAAGCTGGCTTGATAAATTCCTACCATAATAAAAGTCACTTGTATGTGTGTTGCTTTAACTGTTTTACTGAGTGACTTGGAAAGTTACTATCTTGAATAGGGCCCAGAAGAAGAGGTCTTTTTTTTTTGATTTGTTAGTTTATTTCATTTAGCACAGTGTCTTCCAGGTTCATCCTTGCTGTCGTAGAATTCAATGTCTCCTTACATGTCTACATACTATATCACTATATACATGCATACACTTATCCATTCTCATAGGAGAAGTCTTTTTAAGAGATCCAGAGTGCTGTGTAAGATGATCTGCTATTTTGCCATTGGATCCAGCAAACCCAATTGTACTCGTGTCATAAAGGGATAGTACCTGTTGTTGAAATGTGTTTAATATCAGTGAGCTTCTACCACAAATCTAAGCAGTATGACAGACACATGGTCAAGTGACAAATGAAGGTATATGTCACTCCTCCAGGTCAAGATCCAATGAGTTGCTTGATAGGGCATTACAAAATGGGTAGTAGAAGATGGTTGATAGAATTGTAGATAAGGATATTAAGCCAGTTATAGAAGTGATTGTAATTGCAATGAGTCTTTCTATCTTATTTTGTTAAGAATGAGCTTATGTACACATACTCATATATTAAGCAAGTTGTTGGGTTCAGGGAGGAAGCCAAGAAAACTCACTTCAGAGACAGAAGTTTGAAATGAAAGCTTTATTCTCTGCATGCACAGGGAGGCCGCCCATTCTGGCTCTGAACTCTGTCCCTGAAGGGAGATCATGCAACATTTGTAAAGGATGGGAACACAAAAGGAGGGGGAGTGGTTTAAACAGTTAAGCTGTTTCATTAACCCATCGTATTTGGACACTAGGGGTTAACCGAAGTTAATGGGCCTTGTCCAGGTCTTCTGGTTTCAGGGTCCTTGAGTCAGCTTTTGCAGCCAGGTCCCCTCCTGGACTCTGACCTGGAATCTAGAGTGAAAAGGAACACAGGAGTGGGTGAGCAGCATTTAGTACAATAAGACAGGCAACACTATTATTGTTAACATTCTGTCTAAGCTAACATAGGTAATAAGGTTACCTGACAACAGCCAGGTATGCCTGGCTCACTATAAAAGGGGCTGCTTTCCCCCTCCTCTCTCTTTCTTGTTGTCTTGCTCTGTCCTCTTGTCCCTCCCCCCCTCTCATAGCAGGCCTTCTCTTCTCTTCTCTTCTCTTCTCTTCTCTTCTCTTCTCTTCTCTTCTCTTCTCTTCTCTTCTCTTCTCTTCTCTTCTCTTCTCTCCTCTCCTCTCCTCCTCCTCTTCTTCCTCCTCCTCCTCCTCCTTCTCCTCTCTCTCTCTCTCTCTCTCTCTCTCTCTCTCTCTCTCTCTCTCTCTCTCTCTCTCTTTCTCTCTCTCCCTCCCTTTATTTGCCTCTACTACCCTCTTTACTCCCCTCCCTTAAGGGGAAGTGATGTCTCAGCATGTGCCCACAGAGGCACCCCCTTTCCCCATACCTTACCACACCTCCATAGAACATTTCCCTCCCCTCTTTATCTTTTTCTAAACATATCAATTATGACTGTGTGCCTTAGCTAAAGGGATAACAGTATCTTCCCTTTTTGCATCCTTTACTGGTTAACAGACAAAGGTAACAACTGAAGGAGCAGGATAGGAATTGAGTTCTGGGTCCTGGGAACAAGAACTTCATTTTGTCTTTGTCGGCAAGATGGATTTGTTCCTGAGATTGCTGAATTTGCAAAGTGGAATTTTGACCGTATAAACCAAGATTTCATGACTGAGGAATATTGGATGGCTGAGAAGTGCCTAAAGAAATGTTCAAAGTCCTTAGTGATCAGAGAAATGTCCCTGAGATTCCACTTTACACCAATCAGAATGGCTAAGATCAAGACCACAGGTGACAACACATGTTGGAGAGGATGTGGGGAAAGAGGAACACTCTTTCATTGCTGGTGGGATTGCAAACTGGTACAACCACTCTGGAAATCAATTTGGAGGCTCCTCAGAAAATTGAAAATAGATCTACCTGAAGACCCAGCTATACCACTCTTGGGGATGCCCCACCATGCCCCAGGTGCAGGTGTTCCACTGTGGCCTTGTTTGTGATAGTCATAAACTGGAAACAACCCAGATGTCCCATGACAGAAGAATGGATACAGAAAATGTGGTTCATTTACACAATAGAATACTACTCAGCTATTAAGAATGAGGACACCCTGAGTTTTGCAGGCAAATGGATGGAACTAGAAAATATCCTGAGTGAGGTAACTCAGACCCAAAAGGACATGCATGGTATATACTCACTAATAAATGGATGTTATCAAGAAAAAAGTACAGAGTACCCAAGATACAGTCCATAGAACTCAAAAAGGTCAACAAGCTGAAGTGCCCAAGTGAGGATATTTCAGTTCCACTTGGGAGGGAGAAGAAAGCAATCACAAGTGGGGGGGGAGGAAGGGACCTAGGAGGGAAAGTGGAAGTGGGAAGGAGGGAGAGGAAAGAGGGGAACCTGATCTGATATTGAATGAAGGAAAGGGACTGAAGCTCTGAGGGCCAGCAGAAAGAATAGAAACAGGCAACCTTGGAAGATAGGAGGTTGGGAGGGGGACCCTCCATAATGCACCAGAGACCTGGGAGGTGAGAGACTCTTAGGACTCAAAGGGAGGGACCTTAGATGAAATGCCCAATAGCAGGGAGTGGGAACTTATAAAACCCACCTCCAGCAGGAAAACAGGACATCAAATGAGGGAGAAGGGGTCCATCCCACAGTTGCAACTCTGACCCCTAATTGTTCCTGTCTGAAAGAATTAAAGGGATGGAAATGGAGAAGAGCCTGAAGAAAAGAAGGTCCAGCAACAGGCCCAAAGTGGGCTCCAGCTCAAGGGGAGGTCCCAGGGCCTGACACTATCACAGAAGCTAATATTTGGATCACTCACAAAAATGGACCTAGGATGATCACACTCCAGAAGACCCAACAAGTAACTGAGTCAGATGCAGATATTTGCACCCAACCAATAGAAGCAGCTGACCCCTGTTGTTGAATTAGGGAAGGCTGAAAGAAGCTGAGGATAAGGGCAACTCTGTAGGAGGACTAGCAGTCTCATTTAATCTGGACTCCTGAGATCTGTCAAACACTGGACCATCAGACAGGCAGCATGCAGCTGCTAATATGAGGTCACCAACACACATACAATAGAGGACTGCTAGGTCTGTGTTCATTCAGAGATGACACACCTAACCCTCAAGAGACTGGAGGCCCCAGGAAGTTTAGAGGTCAAGTGGGGTGGGGAGTGGGGACATCCACGTGGAGACAGGGGAGTGGGGAGAAGGTATGGGATAAGGAACAGTCAGAGGGTGGATGGGGGCAGATAAAATATGGAGTGTAAAAAACTAAATAAATTAATTTTAAAAAACCAAAAATAAGAAAATTAAAATAAAGACAAGCCTGAAATTAACTAATATATTTGGGTATTGTACTAAAAAAAAAAAAAGCAGCACTTTGTGGTGATCGATATTCATTGCCTGCTCCATTGGATCTACAATGAACTAAAAGATGATGTCAGGCAAACCACGGGGAGCAAGCCAAAAGAAGCATTCCTCTGGGTCTCTGCTTTACTTCCTGTCTCCAGGTCCTGCTCAGCTTGAGGTCCCTTCCTATTTCCCCTCTGTGATGGGCCATAGTTTGGGACATTGTAAGCCAAACAAACCCCTTCTTTCTGTAATGGTTTGAATAAAAATAGTCCTTCTAGGTACCAGTAGACTATATAGGAAAGAGTAGGAGGTGTGGTCTTGTTGGAGAAAGTATGTCACTAGAAATAGGCTTTGAGGTTTCAAAAGCACACACAAGGTCCAGTATCTTGCTCTGCCTCCAACTTGCAGAGGTCCATCCTATCGATGCTATCTTAGGGAAGCAAGTTAATAATAAAGAGTAAGGTTTTTTGTTTTGTTTTGTTTTGTTTATAAGATCATGCATAACTATGTCACTATCAACATAATACCCTAAGGATAAAAACAGTGCTTTATCATATTGTTAGTACCCAGCTGGCGAAACTTCTGAGCATGCTTACTGACCATTCATCTTTCTTGAAGAAAGAAAATTAAGGTAAGAGAAAGTGTCTTCATTTCTTCCCGCGAGTGTAACACGTTTTCTTCTCCCCATTTAGTCTCACCAGAACATATTGGTTTACTGCTCACCATGTACATGGTTCAGACTGTGCAGATGAAAACAGATTCTAGTATTAGCACCGGGAGTTGCGGGAACAAACCAGATGATAAATGAAAAACATTGTGGTGAGCAACCAAACCAATCTGAATTGAAAATGGAAACTCTGCAGGAAGTTTTTCATGAAGCTGATAGCAAGGGAAATATTTTTTCTATTAACAATTTATTTTTATTTGTTTACATTTTGAATGATATCCCACTTCCTGGTTTCCCCTCCCCAAATCCCCCATACCATCCTCCCTCCCTTTGCCTCTATGAGGGTATTCCTCCATCCACCCAACAATTTTTGAAGTTCAAAGAAACAGGGAAACCATGTTGAGTTTTTAGTGTGTTTTGATGATAAAGGGAAAAACAATACCCAAATAAAGAGGGCAAATATGATACCTTTCACTAAGATCAATAAGTAGAAAAGGTAAAGTTGGAGACCTAGCTTTGATGACATTTAAAGCAGACACTATAATGTCACCTAGTATGGACTGAACCACTGGGAACTTGATTTGAAAACTTCATTGATTAACTGGACCTTGGATTTTTTCCAATAGAGTTTGAGAATCATTTGTCCTCCTTTGTTTGAGATTATATTATGCACTACGTATGAATGTAAGACAGATTTACAGGACATGGGACAAACTGAGGATGAAGAAACAAAGCCCCCAAGGAAATCTATGTGATGAAAAGGTGCTAGACCAGAGGGTGTGGCCTAATGGTCAGAGACTGGGGACTCAGAAGTCATGCTCATGTTCTCCCCATGGTTGTAAATACTCAAGAGTCGTTTTGAGAGGGTTTGAGTGTTTCACTTTTTAAAAAAATTCCCAACAGGAAAACATTTTCTAATATTTGCAAGACCTTTAATTTGTTCATTGGGGAAATCCAAGAGACTCACAAAAGAATACAGGTTTTTGGCACTGCCCTCAGTTGCTTCCCAGACTACTGCCAATCACAGCACATACTTCAGACAGAAGACTCAGGAAGCAAGCTGCAGTTGACTTGGAAGCCTCCTCTCTAATACTCACATACTGAATCTCTATACCTAAAGATGGAATTTATAATATACAGTAAAATATGCTTGGATTTAATGGGTACTATCAAGCTGTTCCCCAACATTGAGATACCAACACATGCTCTCCACAGCAATATATGGATTCCAGAGGCTGCACATCATATGGCAAGACATGAAATTGTCTCTCTAAGCATTTCCATACCACATTAAATGCTTACTAGTTATTTCTCATACATCATGCATCATATAATGACTATATCTCAGTAAATCATTTTCCCTTCCATTTGAACTCCTAACACTCCCATACAGTGCCCACTCTTCCATCATGTCCCCTAACCTCAGATGGGGTCAAGGTTGATGGAGATGCTCCATCTATATCTAAGCTCACTCAATAGTAGTAGTTGGTATGAATAATTCACTCTTCTTGTTGCCACACTACACTGTATTGTATTAATATTCTATTACATTTGCCCCTTGCATGTTGAGGAACGTAGGGTTTACTCTAGTGGGGTGGCACTTCAGTCAAAGCTGCTATGAGCGTTTTGACCATGATGTCATCTTTTAGTCAGCTCTAGCATTTCAGAGAAAATGTTGACTGTCATTTGTGCAGCACCTGAGTAGACAGCATATTCATTATGCTCAGTTATGCAGCTGTAAGCCTAATGAGACAATTTCAGATTTCACAGACTAGGATGTGCAATTTCATCAGTCACTGTCAGCTCCTGCTATTATCAGTGTAGCTCATCTTGGCTATACTAATGGTTTTGCTGTGTTATAACAAGTGGACTTCTTCTTCTTCTTCTTCTTCTTCTTCTTCTTCTTCTTCTTCTTCTTCCTCTTCCTCTTCCTCCTCTTCCTCTTCCTCTTCCTCTTCCTCCTCCTCCCCCTCTCCCTCCCCCTCCTCCTCCTCCACCTCTTCTTCTTCTTCTTCTTCTTCTTCTTCTTCTTCTTCTTCTTCTTCTTTTTCTTCTTCTTCTTCTCCCCCTCCTCCTCCTCCCTCTTCTTCTTCCATTGACCAGTGTTAAACATTTATTTACATGTTCACTAGATATTTTTGTTGTGTTTTCTCATGAAATGCCCATTCAGTATTTTTTTTGGTCAAATTTTAACTGAATTTGTCTATTGAAGATGGAATGTCTTTTCCTATTTTGTTCCTTGTATTTTCTTTTTTTTTTTTTTTTTTTTTAATTTTATTTTCTATATTCTATGTTTACATTCCAAAGGCTTTCCCCTTTCCCAGTTCCCACCCACCATAGTTCCCATAGTTCCTCTCCCCCCCATCTGTTCCCCAATAATTCCCCCTCCCCCCTCGGTTTCTTTACTAAACTGGAAGCAATCTTTACAGGCCCAGGGTCCTCTCCTTTCTTCTTCTTGGGAATCATTTGACTTGCTATTTGTGTCTTGAGTATTTAGGGCTTCTGGGCTCATTAATATCCACTTATCAGTGATTGCATTTCAGGTGCATTCTTTTGTGATTGGGTTAATTCACTCAGGATGATATTTTCCAGGTCTAACCATTTACCTACAAATTGCATGAATTCATTATTTTTAATTGCTGTGTAGTATTCCATTGTATAAATATACCACATTTTCTGTATCCATTCCTCCTTTGAGGGATATTTGGGCTGCTTCCAATTTCTGGCTATTATAAACAAGGCTGCTATAAACATAGTGGAGCATGTGTCCTTATTGCATGCAGGGGAATCCTCTGGGTATATGCCCAGGAGTGGTATGCCAGGGTCCTCTGGAAGTAACATGCCCAATTTTCTGAGGAACCGCCAAACTGATTTCCAGAGCGGTTTTACCATTTTGCAATCCCACCAACAGTGGAGGAGTGTTCCTCTTTCTCCACATCCTCGCCAGCACTTGTTGTCTCTTGAGTTTTTAATCTTAGCCATTCTGACTGGTGTGAGGTGGAATCTCAGGGTTGTTTTGATTTGCATTTCCCTGATGACTAATGATGTTGAACATCTTTTAAGGTGTTTCTCGGCCATCCGAATTTCTTCTGGTGAGAATTCTTTGTTTAGCTCTGTGCCCCATTTTTTGATAGGGTTATTTGGTTCTTTGCGGTCTAACTTCTTGAGTTCTTTGTATATATTGGATATTAGCCCTCTGTCGGATGTGGGGTTGGTGAAGATCTTTTCCCACTTTGTTGGTTGCCGTTTTGTCCTTCTGACAGTGTCCTTTGCTTTGCAGAAACTTTGTAATTTTATGAGGTCCCATTTGTCGATTCTTGATCTTAGAGCATAAGCTATTGGTGTTCTGTTCAGGAACTTTTCCCCTGTGCCCAAGTCCTCCAGGGTCTTCCCAAGTTTCTTTTCTAATAGTTTCAGTGTGTCTGGTTTTATGTGGAGGTCCTTGATCCACTTGGAGTTGATCTTAGTACAAGGAGATAAGAGTGGGTCAATTCGCATTCTTCTGCATGTTGACCTCCAGTTGAACCAGCACCATTTGTTGAAAAGGCTATCTTTTTTCCACCGGATGGTTGTGGCTCCTTTATCAAAGATCAAGTGACCATAAGTCTGTGGGTTAATTTCTGGGTCTTCAATCCTATTCCATTGATCTACCTGCCTGTTGCTGTACCAATACCATGCAGTTTTTAACACAATTGCTCTGTAGTACTGCTTGAGGTCAGGGATATTGATTCCCCCAGAAGTCCTTTTATTGTTGAGAATAGTTTTAGCTATCCTGGGTTTTTTGTTGCTCCAGATGAATTTGAGAATTGCTCTTTCTAGATCTATGAAGAATTGATTTGGGATTTTGATGGGGATTGCATTGAATCTGTAGATTGCTTTTGGCAAGATGGCCATTTTTACTATATTGATCCTGCCAATCCAGGAGCAAGAAATATTTTTCCATCTCCTGAGGTCTTCTTCGATTTCTTTCTTCAGGGACTTGAAGTTCCTGTCATACAGATCTTTCACTTGTTTGGTTAGAGTTACGCCAAGGTACTTTATGTTGTTTGTGGCTATTGTGAAGGGTGTTATTTCCCTAACTTCTTTCTCAGCCTGCTTGTCCTTTGAGTACAAGAAGGCTACTGATTTGCTTGAGTTAATTTTATAACCAGCCACGTTGCTGAAGTTGTTTATCAGCTGTAGAAGTTCTCTGGTGGAGTTTTTTGGATCGCTTAAGTAGACTATCATATCATCTGCAAATAATGATACTTTGACCTCTTCCTTTCCAATTTGTATCCCTTTGACTTCCTTATGTTGTCTGATTGCTCTCGCTAGAACTTCAAGTACTATATTGAAAAGATATGGAGAGAGAGGACAGCCTTGTCTAGTCCCTGATTTTAGTGGAATTGCTTCAAGTTTCTCTCCATTTATTTTGATGTTGGCTACTGGTTTGCTGTAGATTGCTTTTACTATGTTTAGGTATGGGCCTTGAATTCCTGCTCTTTCCAAGACTTTTAGCATGAAAGGATGCTGAATTTTGTCAAATGCTTTTTCAGCATCTAATGAGATGACCATGTGGTTTTTTTCTTTCAGTTTGTTTATGTAGTGGATTACATTGATGGATTTCCGTATATTGAACCATCCCTGCATCCCTGGGATGAAGCCTACTTGATCATGGTGGATGATCGTTTGATGTGCTCTTGGATTCGGTTAGCAAGAATTTTATTTAGTATTTTTTTATTTTAATAGACCTGGTTGAAACAATTACAACCTGTCAGTCTGGATAAAAGCCTCCTTCTTTCTTCGTTACTGTTCTATTGCTGTGAAGAGACACTGTGACAGAGATAAGTTATAAAAGGAAGACATGAGCTACAGTTCAGAGGTTGAGTGGAGCTACTGACCCTCATGGCAGGGAGCTTGGCAGGCACAGTGCTAGAGCAGCTGTGAAGAGTTTATATCTGATTCATAAGCAAGTAGCAGAGACAGCTTGGGCCTGGGGAGGGGGGAGTGGTTTGAAACCTTCAAGTCGACCTCCAGGGGCATACCTCTTCAAACAAACCACACCTCCTAATATTTTCAAAAACACTTCCACCAACTAGGAAGGAATTCAAACCTATCAGCCTAAGAGGTCCATTCTCAGTCTAACCACCACATTCCGTTCCCTGACCACTAGAGGGGTGCAGCTATATCATAACGTAAATGCACTTAGTCCAACTTCAAAGGTCCCTATAGTCTTTCACAGTCTCAACGTAGTTTAAAAGTCAGAAGTCCAACTTTCTTCTGAGATTCAAGGCAGTCTCTTAACTGTAACCCCCTGGGAGAATAAAAAAAGAGCAAAGTATCTATCTATCTATCTATCTATCTATCTATCTATCTATCTATCTATCTATGTGTATATATATACTTCCAATATCAATGGCACAGAATACCAACACTATTCCAAAAGATACTGGATCAAAGAAAGATTAAAATATGTTGCAGGAGTTTTCCTGTCCAATCATATTAGGGCAATAGAAGGCCTGTGATTGGACGGGAAAAGGGAGGCAGAGCTAGGAGTTGGGGAGACAGAGAGGTCGCAGGAGGAGATGGGAGGAGAACGGAGATGGCTTCGGCTGGGAACCTGCATTGCATGTACTAGCTACAAATAGCTATGTTTATTTTTAAGGTTAGAAATATTGGGATAAAGCTTTTATCATCATCAATTGGCTCTAAAATTATTGTATTGACATCTTGTAAATTGTAATCTTATTTATACATAAATCTGATTGGTTAATCAAGCATTAAGAGTCTTGATTCTACCTGATAATTAGGTTATGAGGTGGTAGATTGTGGGGTCTGGGGGGCATTGCATGGAAGCGAGAGGTTCTCGGGACCCCTCGCCAGAGAGATGGCAGGCAAAGGAACCGCCGAGTGAGACGCACCGGGCAGAAGCCCTGTGACCCAGTGTGAGCTCTACAGCTCTCCGCGGCTCCTCAGCTGCTTTGCCCACACTCTTTTTAAATATTTTTCTGCAACAAAAACCCAGCAAGGCAAACAGCAAAATCCTGTAGCTCTATACACAAAGCCAAAGGGCTTAGGTGGTTCTTCAGATTTGCCCTCTTTCTAGCGTTGTTGTGCTCAACACACTTCTCTCTCTTGGGCTGGTTTGCCCCTTGCATACATCTCTTCTCAGCAGACTTTCCAAGGCTGGCTCTGGCATCTTCAACATCTTTGGGTTCTACAACCCTTTTGGCTCCACTTTCACAGCCCTACGCAATGGCCTCTCGTGGTCCCATGTAGGGACTCCCATTCCACACAGCAGCCTTGACATCTCCTTTAGCTATGGAAGAAGATGCTACCATTCCTTTACTCCTGAGGTGTCCTTTATGATTCTAGTGGCAGAAAGTTGTCTGAGGCTGCCAAGGTCTGCTCCCTTGGGCTGGAATCTAGCCCCTTTCCTAGAATTACATAAGCATAAAATGCCCTTTGTTGTCATTCCTTAGGAACAGAGAATTCTTTGGGCCTTTTCTGTTAGAAAGTTTCAGGGTCAGCTGGAAGACATTTTGTGCTGAGGACCCCAAACCCCTTATTCCAGTCAGTATCAGGCCTTTCTTATCTTCATCTTGGCTCCAACACTACATTGCCTGGTGCTGCTTTTCCTCCTCAAATTGTACATCCTGCATTTGTTTTGCCCAGCTTCCCCTTTCTCTTCATAGATCTGTGCAAGAGTTTTCACTGATAACCCTATCGCACAGTGATACTAGACTGTCATAAAATCTACTTTGCCAATGAGAATAGTGCAAACTCTTCAGCTTAGCTGCAGGCAAATCCTCAGGCCAAGCACAAAAGGCGGGCACATTTTTTGTCAAAGTATCACTGGCATGGTCTCTAGAATAGTTACTAATATTGTTCTTCTTTGAAATGTCTTGAGGTGGGCCTCCATGGTTCATATAACTCTCAGCTCTATTGCTTTCCAAGCTCCTACTACAATGGGCCATTAAACCCCACTTACAGCATTCAGCCAACTACTTTCCAAATCCCAAATCCTAGAGCCTTTCATATCTCTCCAGAGAACAGCATGGTCAAGTCTGTCATAGAAATACCCCAGTCCTAGAACCACCTGTCTCAGTTACTGTTCTATTGCAGTGAAAAGATACTGTGACCAAGGCAACTGATAAAATAACAGATTTATCCAGGGGCTTGCTTTCCGAGGATGAGTCCATGACCACCATAGAGGGATGCATGGCATCATGTGGGCAGGAATAATGTTGGGGCTATAGCCAAGAGCTTGCATCTGACCCACAGGCAGGAAGCAGAGAAAGGCTGGACCTGCTGTGGGCTTTTGAAACCTCGAAGTGCGTTCATAGTACGCACCTCCCTCAGTAAAGCCACACCTCCTAATCCTTCTTTTGTTTTGTTTTTGTTTTTGTTTTTGTTTTTCTTTTCAAGACAGGGTTTCTCTGTGTAGCCCTGGCTGTCCTGGAACTCACTCTGTAGACCTGGCTGGCCTCGAACTCAGAAATCCACTTGCCTCTGCCTCCCAAGTGCTGGGATTACAGGTTTGCACCACCACATCCAGTTCCTCCTAATCCTTCTTAAAGAGTCAACAGACATTTGAATACAGGAGCCTATGGGGACCACTCATTCCAACTACCATCTTCCATTTACCTTGATATCCTATACCACTGTTACTATCCCTGATTTAAAGTTAAAGGATTAAGTCCCAGAAATATTCTGTAGTTAATGAAGGATTGAGCTTGGATCAAACAAGCTAGTCCAGTACTTCCAGGCTATCTCAACATTCTCAATGATTATATCAAGATGGTCTAGATAGAACATACTTGAGGTGAGCGTGAAATGGACTGGGCTATGCCAACAGTCTTCAGTTCCCATGACGACCAATTCTAAACTTCCCCCATCTCCTAATATCAGTTTTAAACTCCAGAGATTGCAGTTCCTCATATGTCAGGTTTGAAGTATAAACAATTTCCTGTTGTATTTTTGTTTTAAATAAACAGTTCAGGACTTAAACTTACACATTGTTTCACTCTTATACAAAAATAATGGTACCTGGATAAAACTTATGATGGCCATTTTTCTCCAAAGTTATCCTCTTCCTTGTTATCTAGGTATGCTTTTTATAGATCTATTAATAAGTATGTCCCCAGGTGATCTTTTTACCTTTCAAAATGCTGTAAAACTTAAAAAAATAAGTGAGATGTGGCACTGCTTCCTCCCTTGTATAGCATATATTTAACTTGCTTGATTATAAACAAATTTACCTTTTTTCCTTTTATAACCCCCTAAGTAAATCTTTGAAGAAAGAAAAAAGTCCTGAACAATTAATAATGGTCCAGAGGCAGGACGATGCACCCAAAATAATGTTCCAGCTGGCTTAGGCTGTGATTGTTTAAAAAAGAATGTTCTGCTTTAGAAATGTCCGCTATGTAACCCTTAATTTGAACATATATTTAGGGTAGTAGTATCTAATAGTTGGTACTGTCACATGATAATTGACTGCAAACTTTACTCATGAAGAGGTGTAAACTAAGCCCAGAACAAAGGCAAAACTGAACTCAGAAGCAAAGATACAAGGGCAACTGATGACATTCACCTAATTAGAACCATTTCTGCTCTCATCCTTGCTTGTGAGAAAAGACAGTAGATGTAAATGGTGATAGCAAAATAATAATGATAATAACAACAACCAAGAATAAGATTGAGAATAAAGGCTTTCATTCATCTATCTATCTATCTATCTATCTATCTATCTATCTATCTATCATCTATCTACTTATCATCTATCATCTATTTATCTATCTATCATCTATCTTATCTATCTATCTATCTATCTATCATCTATCTACTTATCATCTATCATCTATTTATCTATCTATCATCTATCTAATCTATCTATCTATCTATCTATCTATCTATCTATCTATCTATCTATCAATCAATCCAAAACTCTGACCGTGGATCTGTATCATTGTTTGCATGCTAACCCATATGACAAACTTTGCTGCAAATGCCTTGGGTTTCAATTTTCTCTTCCATTTTAAGCTCCATCCAGACAGCTACAGAAGCATTTACCCAGCCAGTGCCAGCTTCCTGTGCTATATAAGAGTCTCTGTTTCTTTACAGGTTAGGTTGGGATCTCAATCAAGCAGCTTCTTAGCATCCCCTTGGGATGCCTACCTCAAGGTTTTCATGCCTGCCTCTCATCTCTCAGTTTGAACACGATTTTTTTCTACTTTTGTCAAAAGAACAGACTATAGCAGGTGTAGCCTCGAGTTGTTTCTGAGGTAAGGATACCGGAAGGGTGTAGCTTTCTTGGTGGATGTCCTTTCTTGTTTTCTTCTTCTGAGGGAAATCACAGCCTTGGGTAAGAAGCCTAAATCAGTCATTGTATCAAACCTCACAGATGGTGCCACTTAAATAAGTTTGTACCGAATTTCACACAAGAATAAAATACATCTGGGTTGTCCTGTCCTGAAACAGGCTCCTTGGCTTGCAGACGGGACACACTTGTTTCCTTATGACAAGGTTGTCCCTGTGGATGCGTACCATACATGTCTCTTTCTGCATCCAATTTCTTTTTCTTCTTAAAGCAACAGCTTAGATTGGAAAGAGCCCACCTAATAAGCTTATTTAAACTTGATTACCTCTTTAAGGGCATTATTTAAAATTCACTATTTAAAATTGCATTTTGAAGTGGGGTTTAGGGAACCACCACATAAATGTGATAGGGACATAGTTAAGGACCATGAGATGAGAAACTGAAAGAGCCTCCGTTGGCAAGGAGTTCATGTTCTCAGCCCAGCAGCCTGTAAGACAGTGAGTGCAGTCAATGATTAAGTGATTAAGCCTCAATGAAGATTGCCCCAGGAGAAATTAGATGGTTAGTACAAGGCTTGGAAGCATTCTAGCTATACTCTCAAAAGTGAACTTAAGCTTGAAAGGACAGTTTGGGGTTGAGCAGTGGTGGGGCATACCTTTAATCCCAGCACTTGGGAGGCAGAGGCAGGCAGATTTCTGAGTTTGAGGCCAGCCTGGTCTACAGAGTGAGTTCTAGGACAGCCAGGGCTACACAGAGAAACCCTGTCTTGAAACAAAGAAACAAACAAACAAAAATCAAAGGAAGAAAGAAAGAAAGAAAGAAAGAGAGAGAGAGAGAGAGAGAGAGAGAGAGAGAGAGAGAGAGAGGGAGAGAGAGGACAGTTTGGATACTATGAGAATCATCAAAGGCCAATAGCAAGTGAGGAGACGATTCTTCACTGTTTCCATTTCTAAGTTTGGGGACAAGTTATTCAACAAGAGATGATTAAGACAGCATCTTTCTTTCTTTCTTTCTTTCTTTCTTTCTTTCTTTCTTTCTTTCCTTCCTTCCTTCCTTCCTTCCTTCCTTTCTTTCTTTCTTTCTTCTCTCTCTCTCTCTCTCTCTCTCTCTCTCTCTCTCTCTCTCTTTCTTTCTTTCTTTCTTTCTTTCCATTTCATTGTTGTTTTCAAGACACGGTTTCTCTGTGCTGTGTAGCTCTGGCTGTCCTGGAACTTGCTCTGCAGACCAGACTGGTCTCAAACTCAGTGATCCACCTGCCTCTGCTTTACAAGACCTGGGATTCACAGCATGCTCTATTACTGCCCAGCTTGGACAGCATCTCTAAATCTTTACATGAGCATTTGCTTGGTGGTTTACCTTTGGAATGGAAGAAACGAGCTTTTCCAGTAGCGAGGAGATGGTGGCATCGAGTGACATGGCAATAGGCCTGATGTAATTGCTGTAGTTACAGAGAAAGACCGGTGCTCACAGTGCTGGGAGCCAGTCCCAGCAAAGGTGTTTCTTCTTGGTCCTTCTTGAGGCAGCGGAGGGGGGAAGCGTCGGCGGGGGTAAGACTTTGTCTTACGGAAAGTTTAGGGTTGTTGTATAAAAAAGGTTTACTTATCTAAATCTAAGTTACTAGGCTAACATAGCTGACCTGCCTTCTGTGTTCCTCTGGAGCCAGAGACTGCAGTCTCAGGTATTTAACACCTCATCCTAAAACAGCAGGAGATTAAGTAAAGGGTTAATTGCTAGAGCCTTTCCCCTATTGTCCAGATGCCTCTTGCTTGTCAGTCTAGGGGGGAAGTTAGGAGCAATAAACTTCTAATGAACCTGGAGAAGAGAATAACACTTGTAGACAGAAAAATTTCTACATACGTGAATATGCATAATCTCACATAAATTCACACATACATCTTCATACATCTTCATACATAGATTCACACATACATCTTTCACGCAGTCAGCTGGGCCCAGCTTGCATGCATTCTCACAATTTCATACTTACACACATACCTGCATACATTCCCACAATTGCATACTTACACACACATCCATACTTACATATGCATATGGAGCAAAGACCAAGCACCGGTGCAGAAAGAACTCACTCATTCTGGATGAAAGATGGACTACAATATTTATTGCATGGAGAAAGAAAAAGCTTCCACCCTTTCAATGCTAAATGAATTAAATCCATGTTTGTAAGAAAAAGACTTTGTTTCTCTTAATAAGACTAAGCCTGCTTTGTCCTTACCATGGGACCTGTCCTTTCCAATGGTAAGGAGAAGCCTGCTTGCTCCTTCTACTCTCTGCAACATCTTCTTTTTTCCTCTTTCTCTCTGCCTCCTGCACATTGTTATTCTCTTAGTTAGTTTATGTTACCTATAGTTTCTAAGTTATTCCACTCTGCATTATCCTTCTAGTCTTGTTCTCTTCTGACTAAAAAACTTCTCCTCAGTTCAGTTCTCCTCTCAGCTCTGTCCCTCTCATTCAGTTCTTCTGGGCTGACTTCTCTTTGTCCTCAGCCCTTAAACGTCTTTCAGAATGCATGATCACATGTTACAAAGTTCATCATAAGTTCACACAGAAAACCAAGTCCTACATTGAAATAGAAGCTTACAACAGAGAATGTTTACATGCATATCCATTAGGAGTAATTATCTAGCTATCACTTGTCTTCTCTACAGGTTCGTAGAAAGTTTAAAACCATAACTAAGTTATAAGTGACGTTTTGTATAGAAAAACCCAGTCAATATTTTACCTTCTGTCCTAACACCTATAATAAATCCTAGTTCCCTTTTTATGACCTTTGGTTAATTGTTTTACAACCTCTTGGAATGTGCTCTGAGTAGGAGAAAGTCTGGTTGCCATCTAAGAGCAATTAACTTGTGACACTTGGGAGACTGGCAGAGTTCTCCTTGCAGTTTGGCTATAGGAGGGATCTAGTAGCAGTCCCATTAGAAAAGAGCTTAGTAATCACAGATATAATTTTAGGAATTCTTATAGGATCATCATTAAAACTAAAGTCATCTATTTGTCTACATAGCATCACTGTAAGACATCTTCATGGATCTGCAAGGATCTGCTCCAAAGGAATGTGCTATTACTATTGATTATTATAAATGTATAATAATAATAACAGGAAAAGCATATAAATAGCAGGAAATCTTTCCTAAAATTAGTCCCCCACAGCCTTGCTGAATGGGGGCTCACCTGTCGCAGATTATATAATAATCCGAGGCAGGCATTTCAGGATGAACATCTGCTAGTATATTAGCTTGTCCCATTATGGCTCCTGACATCACAGCAAACAGCTTTCACCATCCAAAACCTGCATCCAGGTCACCATTTGTTCATTTGAGTTCTTTCTTTCTCTAGCTGGGTGTGACCTTTGTAAGAACTAATGGGCTCTCAGAACAATTCTGGCTTTCCAGAAAGTTCCTGGAGAGAGCTATATCTCCTTTCTATTTGGCGCACCCTACTTTAGAAGCCAGTCTTTTTGTTCCAATCTGGCACATGAGCCTGGGGGTGGGGGCAGAAGCCCTTTCCCTTGCAAAGATGCTGTCTGCCTCATTTCTGTCTTCTGAATGAGAAAACTAGCTCTCCTCTCAGAAACTTAGAGGTGCTCTGCAGAAGCCCCACATGTCTTGCCAGTTAATGAGTTTCTTTTGGTTTTGATTGCCTCTTTTATATTAGCAGGTCCATCCTTTCTCTGGTTCTGTGATTTCATCCTCTCCTCCTGTCCTATAATCATTTGCCACTAAACCACTCACTGCTCAGCAGGAAGAAAATATGAAGCCCTCTTCAACAGCAGTATTGAAGTCCTAGCAGCTACCCATATCTTGGTGAGTCTCCTGTGACAATGTTGCTCTGTATCATCTACAACTTGTGTACTCTTAATTGAAACACATGTTTTCTTCCTCAGCATGGTTATTACATCCATTTCTCTTTCTTCCAAAGTCCCTGAAGTTCAAGAAATGTAGTGGGCATGGAAATTTTCTGAAAATTTTATTTCCAGTTTCCAACATATATTCATGCCAAATGTATGTAGTTGTCAATTATTAATACCAACAGACTATTTATTTTTCATGCACCCTCTATTTATCTCCTTCTATAGCTTGTATTGCAAATAAATTATATTATTACCATGATTGAGCTACAATAATCTAACCCCAGGACTCAGAAGGCTAGGGCAGAGGGAGGGTCATGGGCCAGCTTTGGCTACATAGTAAGATGCTGTCTCAACAAGACACACCAGCCAAACAAATACAGCTAGAAAACAATCCCATTTTGTCTTTGATTTACCATTTGTCCTTATTTAACCTCAGAGGTTGTTTACAAGGCAACCTGTTTGAGTTGTGGTCTCCACTGAGCCAGGTTTGTCTGTGTTTGCTGTTCACCGTCTTCTGTAGTGGTATCACCAAAAACAAGCTCTTTCTTTCTATAGTGCTCCTGTTTAACTTTATGGTGCTCCCTCATCTCTGGGCTTTCCTGGGCTGCTGGCCTGTCATGTATTACCCCTTTCAGTCTTCAGTATAAACTGAATATTACTGGGACATTGTACTGGCTGGTTTTGTGTGTCAACTTGACACAAGCTGGAGTTATCACAGAGAAAGGAGCCTCCCTTGAGGAAAGACCTCCATGAGATCCAGCTGTAAGGTATTTTCTCAATTAGTGATCAAAGGAGGGAGGGCCCATTGTGGGTGGTGCCATCTCTGGACTGGTAGTCCTGGGTTCTATAAGAAAGCAAACTGAACAAGCCAGGGAAAGCAAGCTAGTAAGGAACATCCCTCCATGGCCTCTGCATCAGCTCCTGTCTCCAAGTTCCTGCACCATGTGAGCTCCAGTCCTGACTTCCTTTGGTGACACAGTAATGTGAAAATGTAAGCTGAATAAATCCTTTCCTCCCCTTCTTGGCCATGATGTTTGTGCAGGAATAGAAGCCCTGACTGAGACAGACATGCTTCTTTTTTCCGTTTTCCTCTCCGGCCTGCACTTTTGGATGGACAATGACATTCCACAGATTTTCACAGCTTCCTTTCTCTACGTTGACTGTGTTATTTATTCATATGCTCATTAATATTAATGAGGAAAGAAGAAAGTTTATACTTGACAAATTCTGGGAGTTGACACAGAGTTTCTGTCATTCATACCGGTCCAATCTAGACAGGTAGCTCTTTACAGCAATGGGTAAAGGATATAAATGGGACAATTTTCTGCCCCTGCAATGTGACTCATGGGCCCAAAATATTTATAGCTACTGTTCTGTGCATCTAAATTCAGATGTCCTTGTGAAATCAGCTTCCCATACAAACTGAAGGAACAATATATCTTTTTAATGGTAAGTTATTAAAATCAAAGTATTTCCTCAAATTATCTCAAATTCATTATTCATCCATGTTCAGGACAGATACAAAATTTAAGATATTTTAAAAAAGATTTGTTTTTAAAGTATTCCAGATAAATGATGATACTTTCCTGGACACTCTTGGTTCTCCAATTCCAATAAGAATAGCACCTTTTTCTTATTGAAGTATTTTAATCATACTCTAAACACACCTTCAGAGAGGAGATTGTTTGTGTAACATCAATTTATGTCAGAAATAAAATGTCCACATTTTTTTCAAATAAATATTGGATGCTGTAACATTTTAGCTTATTAACCATGAAGCATTTAAAACAAATCAACTGAACCCTCATTAGCTGTATAGTCTGAGGAATCTTATTTTATTTATTTTAAAAAAATGAACAGCTAAAGCCACTGATTTGGTTTCCTGATAATTAGAACACTAATTAATCATGTTTAAAGATTTGTTTGTTTGACTGTTGCTTTGCTGTCTTTCTTTTTAACCCTTTAAACACACACACACACACACATACACACACACACACACACACACACACACACACACACTGGATTTCCAGAACACTATATCTGGTGTATCTTTGGGTCTACATGGAAAATAAGAGATAAAGTATCACCATAGCATAACTAATTAGATACATATAGTCAAAAAGTGTAAAACATAACTCCAAGTACAGTTATATCTTGGTCTCATGGTTACTCTGGGGCATTTTGGGATCTAACATTTGATAGGGACTTGATAACCAGATTCTGGAAATGGCAGAGAAGCTTCTAGCATATCCACCTCAATCAGGACATATGACATCTTCCTGAAAAACATCTCATTGGCCTCAGAGTCCTCAGTTGGCTCTTTGGGTGCCTCATCCAGGTTTAAGGTCTCCCCTACCCCTTTGAGCAATCCCTATTCCACTTTGGAGATTATTTGTACCAGGAAGTCAGAGTGGAGCTCTGCAGGGCTATTTGTGGAGTCCAGTGCCCTGAAGGCCCAACAGGAAGCCATGTGACCCAATGCCTCTCTCTTTCAGTGAGCTCAAGAGATTGTGTGTGGGCAGTTTCATGCTGTCTGGCTATAGTTCTCAGGGCTGGAATGGGAAAGACTTTTGATGCTTTGGTTTTCAGTTAACTTACCTAGAAATGCTGCAGGGTTCATGTATTAATTAGGGGCACTATTGTTTCCTTCAATAGTAGCTAGCAAAATAAATGGAATAAAGCTATCTGTAGAAAGAGAGAGGAGAAGAAGATGGAAGCTAGCGTGTCCTCACCCCTCATGATAGTAATTCTCTTTCGATGTTCATTGTAAACATAACTTAGTGGGATGTGTCTGAGTCCAGTCTAGTCAGAAATTTCACTCCATAGGATTTACCTCAGTGAAATGGAAAAGAATACATAGACAATGAGCTTGGACAGGAAAAGGGGCAAAAATTATAGTAGGGCCATATAACAGCACACTATCTACCAACATAAAGCAAGGAAGGCAGCTGTCTGCTAATACACATAGATAATGAAAGAAACACTCGCATGTCTAATACAAGAAATGAGACAAAACCTTTTATTATTTTTAAAATGTGCTCATGGTCTGGATGATCCTGTTCCTTTTAGTGCCCCTAGGAATTTTGCCTAGGTGAGGATCTATTCACATTTGTGTCAACTTGGGAGAAATCTGGAGGCTGTCCATCAATTATAAAGCAACCTGCCATGCTATGAGAGTTTCAAACGGAGAGGGTAGAAGGCAGCCTCCTTCAGAAGAGAGCACCAGGCCAGCAAGCATCAGGGAAATAAATGAGGGCTTCCAACTGTAAAGAATTGGACTGTGCCAGTCACCTCCATGGTAGAGCAACAAAGGAGGGTGTTTCTCATCTGTCACCTTGACCTTAGCTCTGTGAGACGGACTCTAGCTGTGCCAAGCTGAGAATTACAGCTAAGATAATAAGTGTGTGAGTGTGTGTGTGTGTGTGTGTGTGTGTAGCAAGTCATTGAGTTTGTTGTTAAAAACAATAGGAAAAGAATAAGAAGCCTTTCAGGCAATAGTATTTAAAATTACTATATTGTCTTGTGCATTATAATACGTGTATCTGCATTGAGTACTTTGTTTAGTTAGTTATGGAATTAGGTACTGTCTGATCAGTTTCTAATCAGTCTCATCACACCAGGATAATATTATAAATCTTAGTTAAATTGTTCACACTATAGGGGAGTGTGATCTGGGATACATTAATGATGAAAGTGGGGCACCACGATATGTAGAAGAAAGTAGCAGAATAGATTTATAGCTGTCTTACTTTACATTTAACCTTTCATGTAACTATGGCATTTGCTAGAGAAAAGAACATTGTTTATTACAGAGTATGAATTAAAACATATATTAAGTTACCTGACATTATTTAAATCAAAAGACTTTAAAGGAAAAAAAACGCTAAGCCCCACAGCAGGTATCAGGAAAAAGCACTCTCTGCTTGTGGTTGGGGATGTAGCTCTCTCTCATCTCCTTCGCCAGCGCCATGCCTGCCTGTGTGCCACCATGCTCCCTACCATGGTGATAATGAACCGAGCCTCTGAAACCGTAAGCCAGCCCCAATTAAATGCTCTCTTTTATATTGCCTTGGTCCTGATGCCTCTTCACAGCAATAGAATATTGACTAAGACACTGGTGTTAGGGCTGAAGGAAAACCCCACACAGTTCAAAGATTGTGTATCCAAACAAAAAAGAATGAAATCTGGACACATGCAGCAAAATGGGTGAAGTCGATATATTTTATGAAGGCAAGCTAGGCACAGCAAAGAATCTCTTCTTCTCTCTCATGTTCTAACTGGAAAAGGGAGAGAGGGAGGGAAGGAGGAAGGAAGGAAGGAAGGAAGGAAGGAAGGAAGGAAGGAAGGAAGGAAGGAAGGAAACGAAACCAAACATTGACCTGAAAGTACAACCAAGAAGAACTTGAGCTGTAAGGGTGTGAGGCAAGGGAAGAAGGGAGTTTGTTGTGCCTGAATACGATGATATCTTAAAACCAAACCCCAAACAGCTCAGTCTCTTGCCGTTACACCCTGCTTCACTCCCATATCCAGGATGTATACGGAGTACTTTGGTTTCTAGGATGAGTTTGGAGGAGCCTGTCCACTGCTCACATCACTCTTGGTGTTTTACCCCAAACCCCACCCCAATGCTTTGTGAGGCTCTTAGAGCAGCTCTCTGGGGCTTCGCTAGCCCAGAGCTCCAAGCTCTTCCACATTCTGCTCACACCTCCATTCCAAAGGTCTACCAACCCAAGGTCAACTCCATTACATCATCTGAATGTCTCCTTAGAGCCAGTATTCTATCAGTCTTCCTCTTCTTGCTCCTCTTCCTCCTCCTCTTCCTTTTTCTTCTTCATCATCTTCTCATTCTTTCCTCCTCCTCCCCTCCTCCTCCTTCTTCCTCTTCTTCTTCTTCCTTCTCTACCTCTACCTCTACCTCTACCTCTTCCTCTTCCTCTTCCTCTTCCTCTTTTGTTCATTCTAGTGACAAAAGTATCTGACTGAAACAAATTAAGAAAACTATACTTTATATTTTGTCTCATGATTCAAAGTGTTATAGAGTCCAATGTGTCAGATCATGAAGTGACTGAGTGTGTTGCATTCACAGTTAAGAAGTAAAGAAAGGGCAGGAGCAGTGGGTTACCGTGCAAACATGGCCAAGTCCAAGAACCACACCACACACAACCAGTCCCGCAAATAGCACAGAAATGGCATCAAGAAACCCCCATCACAAAGATATGACTCTCTTAAGGGAGTTGACCCCACGTTCCTGAGGAACATGCGCTCTGCCAAGAAGCACAAGAAGAAAGGCCTGAAGAAGATGCAGGCCAGCAATGCAAAGGCAGTGAGTGCGTGCCCTATCAGGGCCCTTGTAAAGCCTCAGGCCGTCAAGCCCAGGATGCCAAAGGACCCCAGCCGCAAACTCAGCCGCCGGGCTTTCATGGCTCACCCCAAGCTTGGGAAGTGGATACGAAGCTACATGGGCAAGGGGTGTAGGCTCTGCCAGCCAAAACCCAAGGTTTAACTAAAGCAGAGGCCAAAGCTCCAGCTAAGGGCCAGGCTTCAGCTCCAGTTCAGGCTCCAAAGGTGCCCAGGCCTCTGTGAAGGTCCCCATAGAAAAGGCTCCTGCCAGTGTGAAGACAGATGGACTGCTGGGACACCTACCCACACACTATTTGCAGATGACCAGTGTCCTATGCTGTTTTTGCAAATAAACTTGAGGATAGATCTGTTTAAAAAAAGAAGTAAATAAAGATGTCTGCTGGTGTTCTCTAGTTTTAAGAGACACAGAGAAGACTTGATATCAACAGGAGGAAACTATTTGAACAGTGAGGGGTCCAACCTTTATAGGAGATAAAGGTTGAGGATATCTGTAAGCACCCCAGCACTTATTTACCTGGCCAGGATCACCTGATATGGCCAGGAGAGGAATTAAATCAGGCTTGGGTTAGAGGGGCCACAGCAAGACTGAGGGTGTGATAAAATTTTTTGCAAGCAATCATATTTTTTATTGGTTATTTTATTTATTTACATTTCAAATATTATCCCCTTCCCGGTTTCCCCTCCACAAGCGTCCTACCCTCTCCCCTGCCTCTATGAGGGTGCTCCCCTACCCACCCACTCTTGTCTCACTGCCCTAGGATTCCCTTATGCTTGGGCATCGAGCCTCCATTGATGCTAGATAAGGCCATCCTCTGCTACATATGCAGCCTGAGCCGTGGCTACTCCCTGTGTACTCTTTGGTTGGTGGTTTAGTCCCTGGGAGCTTTGGTTGGGGTCTGGTTGGTTGATACTGGTTTTCTTCCTATGGGGTTGCAATTCCCTTCACCTCCTTCAATCCTTCTCCTAACTCTTCCATTGGGAGTCCCAGGCTCAGTCTAATGGTTGGCTGCGAGTATCTGTATCTGCATTGGTCAGTCTCTGGCAGAGTCTTTCAGGAGACAGCTATACCAGGCTCCTGTCAGCAAGTGCTTCTTGGCATCAGCAATAGTGTCTGGGTTTGGTGTCTGCAGATGGGAGGGATCCCCAGGTGGGACAGTCTCTGGGTTGCCTTTCCTTAAGTCTCTGCTCCACACTTGGTCCCTGCATATCCTTTAGACAGGAGCAATTCTGGGTTAATATTTTTGAGATGAGTGGGTGGATCCATTCCCTCCACCGGGGCCATGCCTAACCTCTGGATATGATCTCTACAGGTTCTCTCTCCCCTTTGCTGGGTATTAAGCTTATTGCAAGCAATCAGACTTTTTATACCTCTATCGGCAACAGAGCATAATGGTGATCACCAGGATCAGTACAGTGCTAGTTGTCAGAATACAATGACACTTGCCAGCTACACAGGGTACAGGAGATTAATGTCTACGACCAGTTCCCCTGCCAAACTTCCAGGCTTCCTAGACTTCTAGGGGAATGTTTCACTGCCTGAGGGAGTGCCTTGACTTCTCAGGAACTGAAGGGCACACAGTGCCACGAGAGGAGCTGCTGACTCTAACTGGAAAAACCTATGGTACATGCCTCTCAAGGCAGTTAGACCAGGCCAACACTATGGTTCCTGG
This sequence comes from Apodemus agrarius, assembly GCA_964023405.1. Classification (NCBI taxonomy): domain Eukaryota; kingdom Metazoa; phylum Chordata; class Mammalia; order Rodentia; family Muridae; genus Apodemus; species Apodemus agrarius. The sequence continues at coordinate 13,834,131 of OZ030022.1, read as the reverse complement.
AAGGCGCCTAGAGCAATAGTGCTTCTGCAGGTGGAGAACCCTCAGGCTGAGACTAAGACATTCTTGATGGTTAGCGCTATTGCCTAGTACAGTCTGATTCAATTCTTCATGACCTGAGGCTATTACCCACACTAGTCACTTTCTCCAATTTTGATGTCTGGGCCCTAGCATGTGGTATATTGATGTCCACATCCAGCACGGGGCTTTCCTTCCTGTTAAACGCCTATAGATATGCCCTCACAGATACACAAAGTGGAATGGCTCCTAAGATTTACTAAGTCAAGTCAAATTGACAATGAAGATCAACCCTCATAATTATACAGTATCTATATACACTAATTTTTTTTTAGTGTATATAGTATATATATAGTTTTAATGGGGGTGTGGGTTTTTTAGTGATTTTTTTTCTTTTTTACTAATCATTTTATTTGTTTACACGTCAAATGAGATCCCTCTTCCCAGCTACCCCTCCACAAATCCCCCATCTCATCCCTCCCCTACCCTTGTCTATATGAGGGTGCTCCTCTACCCATTCACCCACTCCTGGCTCACCCCTCTAGTATCCCCCTACGCTGGGGCATCAAGCCTCTCTTCCCTCCCATTGATGTCAGATAAGGCCATCCTCCACTACATATGTATCTGGAGCCATGGCTCCCTCCGTGTGTACTCTTCGTTTGGTGGTTTAATCTCTGGAAGCTCTCGGTGGTCCAGTTAGTTGATATTGTTCTTCTTATGGGATTGCAATCCCCTTCAGCTTCTTCAGTCCTCCCCCAGCTCTTCCCTTGGAGTCTCCAGGGTCAGTCCAATGGCTGGCCGTAAGTATTTGGATCTGTATTGGTCAGGTGCTAGTAGAACTTCTCATGGAAGACCCACATCAGGCTCCTGTCAGCAAGTGCTTCTCTTGGCATCAGCCGTAGTGTGGGGGTTCAGTGTCTGCAAATGGGATGGCTCCATAGGTAAGGCAGTCTCTGTGCAGCTTAGGAAGAAGGAAGACCGAAGTCAGATGCTTTAATCCTACATAGAACAGGGAACAAAATAATCACAGGAGATAGAGGGAGGCAGAGACCAGGCAGGGAGAGAGGAGGAAGAGGGAAAGAAGAGGGGAAGGGGCAGGTATTGGAAGAGACAGGAGAGAAGTACAGAGGATCCGGAAATTGAATAGAAACATTTAGCAGAGGAGGGTGGGAAGTAGGGTAGCTACTTGAAAGCTCTAGACCAGTATTAAGTCCCATGCACCTCAAACTTTTAAACCCAGAAATGTTCCTGTCCAAAAGAGATAGGGACAAAAAAAAGTGGAACAGAGACTGAAGGAAAGGCCATCCAGAGCCACCTCACTATTTTATTTTCAATCGGGGCTAGTTGGCTCAATATTTAATTCTTAAAACTTAGAATAATGTAATACAAATATGATAGGATATTACGCAGAGGAAACTGCAAAGAGAAAGACTCTCTGCTATCAGAGATCACAGAAAGGTAACATTTAAACGCCTCTTTCCAATTTACAAAAACAATGAAAGCTAAATAATTTATTCTGAGTAGGTTGCTGAATATTTTAAGTACTAAAACTGTCTTGGGTAAAACTGGTCTCTGGGCCAGCCATAAATTCCTGTAATTTGCTGGGATTAAGAAAGATCTACAGAGCAAATACATTCTCTAGCCTATAAAAGCTATACCTGTGAGAATGAGGCTGTCAGCCAGCTTGTCCAAGGACAAATGGCTTCCTGGAATTCCTGGGAATTGCTCTACAATTGCCCAGTCTCATCAAATTTTCACTGGTGTTCATGCAAGATAATGGCCACAATGCTAAACATGTGCTCTGCTTCTGTAAACAAGCTTGCTTATGCAAGATAACCCCAGACATCAGCAAGACACCTGTTGGCTAAGTCGAGCTCTGTGCTTGCACATTGCCACATAGCCTTGTGGGTTCTGCTTTTATAAACGCTGGACCAACATGACTTAGGACTGCATTTGAGATTCCCAACTCTTGGGTGCAGTGATGGTGCCAGTCTAAATAAAGCTTTTTGTTCGTGGTGTTGAATGCATTTGTGGTCAGACCGGTGAATCTCTGAATGACCCCAGACCTATTAGCAACTACATGAATTACATAAGAATTTTTAAGGCTTGACTTACTTCTTTAATATTTCTTCATAATTTACCAACTAGTAGAAGCATTTTCTCATCTATTTGAAGACTGTTACATATTAAAGCCATTCACTATTCTAAACTGTTTAGTCTACAGGTTCTAGTTTATAAGCTTACTGAAATAAATTCTTTTCATGCTAATTTTACGTTTATTGTTCAATTTTGAGCTTTTCGTCTTTAGAACTATGACCTGCTGTGTCCCATATTCACTTGAAAAAAATGTTCCTAAAAATGATTAGCATTTATAAGTTACTACTATTGCGATTTTTGTCCACTAAGGGGAAATTTTATTCTTTCCTTTAGGTCAATGCAAAATGTCAGGCGATGGTCAGTTAGATCATTGCAGCCTATCCACTGGAAATCACATATATTTTAAAATTTTTAAAATAATATTTAAAAAGGATAAATACTTTAGATCCAAGATCCCAATGAAAATTAGTGCTTAACACAATTTGAAATTAAGCTATTAATTAAACTGTCTAGATAATGACATACATATATGACATTAATAAATATATACATATATGACATTAATAAACATATAAATAATAACATAACAACATTATATAAATAATTATGATATAGTCTTGGGTGTATTATAGGTTGGTGGTACCATTATCATTATCACTGTATTCATATTAATAGACTTCTGACCATTAAAAACTTTTATTTGCTGTAAAATATTTCCAGTGTTATTTCTCTAGATCTAGTTATATACATGTATAAGCAGGTTAATATTATCCATATGATTTGAAAGAATAAGCCTTACAACTACTGTCACAAAGCAACTGTTTGAAATATGCCTTGACATAAGACAAATGCCAGTTAATTATTCATACATTTCCATGACTAAAACCCACATCTTCACAACAGAAAACTTAAGAGTAGAAACTGGTAGAAATAATTTAGAGAAGACTCATTTGCATTTGTTAGAAGAAAATGTCTTTCTTTATACTATAATAAATTACATGCAACTTCTGTAGTCCCGTGTATTAAATTGTCACTTTTAATATCTGATTGATACAAAAATAGTAATTGAAGCCAAGATACTTCTCTCTTTAGCTGACCTGTGTGTTCTGTTTAATGTCATTACTGGCATATATCCATGTGTCCTTCAGAGTAAATGGTAATCAATGGCCAGCAGTTGTGAAATCTAGACATTTTATTGTTTCAGCATTTAATTTTCAAAAATTTGAATTTTCCTGAAAATGTGCTTTTAACATAATATTCGAAAGAGCATACTGCTCTTTTTAAAGCTGCTGGAGTAAAAATCTTCTCCTTGACAACATGCAGATGAGGACAATGCTCCAGCACTGAGGTTGTTCCCACAGTTCCTGCCCTCCATGGTAGGATGCATTGGCCTTTGTTTCTGAACCACATCTTCTATCACTTGTTCCTCATTGGCATCACTGATGAAGGAACTCACTGGAAAGATCAAGGGAATGACGTGCTGGAGTCTTCAACCTTCTGGGAAGGAACTGGAGTAGAAGCTCTGTAAAGAGTCAACAAGATGTGACGGCGTCTAGACTGCTGAGCAGGTCCAGGGGACGCAACACAGAAGCTGCTGGCCCCCTTCCTTTACCTTATAGTTTCCCCAGTTAGGTGTTTGGGGATATAGTCTTTCTAATAAACCAATGTGTACAGAGAAAGAGTCCTCTCTAAGGTCTGAGAATCACCTCATGAGATTAATCAAGCCTGAGAAGGGAGACATTGGAGATCTGAATTCATAGCTGTTCAGTCAAGATGAAGCAAGACATCTCTTAAGACTGAGCAACTGTGGAATCTCACGTTAACTTTCAGTAGATGGAGCCAGAACTGAATTGACTAGAGAATGCGGGTATTTGCTGTCTCAGAAACTTGCTTGAAGCTGGTGTGGCTGTGATCCTTTCGTGGTCTCTTGAGACATCCTGTGTGAAATCTTGACTAGTTGACTTTAACGTTTTTATTTTTCTAATACATAGCCCCACCAGTATGAATCTCCTCTAGATATTATCTTCATTGTATTTCATGCATGATAGATAGGTGATAGGATAGATAAATAAATAAACATATAGATAATAGATAAGATAGTGTTTTAGGGTTTTACTGTTGTGAACAGACACCATGGCCAATGCAACTCTTGTAAGGGCAGCATTTAATTGGGGCTGACCTATAGGTTCAGAGGTTCATTATTATCAAGTCAGGTGCATGGCAGCATCCAGGCAGGCATGGTGTAGGAGGAGCTGAGAGTTCTACATCTTGTTCTGAAGGCAAGCAGGAAAAGATTGGCTTTTGGGTGAGTCTTTAGGGTCTTAAATCCCACACTCACAGTGATACATTTCCTCCAACAAGGTCACATCTCCAAATCATGCCATTCTCTGGGGCAAGCATATTTAAACCATTATAGATAAATAGATGATAGGTAGATAGGTAGATAGATAGGTAGGTAGGTAGATAGATAGATAGATAGATAGATAGATAGATAGACAGACAGACAAACTTCAATTTTATTTGCAGTTAGAGTAACATATACCCTTGAGACTTCTTGGACTCATATTTTCAGTTCAGCTATGTCTTTAACAGACTTTCAGCCTGCTAGATATGTCAATTCCTGATGTACACATCATTTTTCAAACATTTTAGATTTAGAAATCATAACATTTTCTATTTTAGAGAATCAAATTGTAATACCATGTGACTTTTAGCATGGGTCTTCTGTCTTACTGACAATATCCCAGGTTCCTCAGTGACAACCGCTCACAAGAAGTTCCTGCAACTCAAAGGCCACACAATTGTGCTTATCCTCCTCAAGGTAGCTAATAAGCTGAGAATGAAGGAAAGGTGGTTATTTTGAGCAAAAACTTGCTTTTAACTTATATAACTTGCCTATACCTTAAATTATGCTACAAGACGGTTTCTTTGGGTGCTTCTGTGCATGTTTTGTATACCTGCTATGAATTCTGTCCTCCTTGCAAATGGACTCCATTGTTATAACGCATTCCTGCTTTCCCTTCTGGTAGTTTTCTTTTGTCTGGGGCATGGTTGATCTGAAATTAATATAGTTTCTCCAGTATTTTTATATTTATTTAAGCATAATCTACTTTCATCCTTTTCAATGTCTTACATCTCCATCTTTGAATTAAAATGAATTTTATTTTTAAAATATGGCATATAAAACTGGTGCTGTATATTCAAACTATGGCATATATACATGATGCTGTATATTTAGTCATAAAAAACTGAGATCTTAAGATTAGCAATAGGGATGGAATCAGGGGGTAAGTAAAGAGAAATAACTGGGAGACAAATGCAAATACTGTGTGTTCTTATTCTCTTGTGGAAACTGAAACAACCCATCAGGTATAAGTAGTGTAGAAGGAACTAGAGGCTCAGAAAAGCAGCAAGTTGCTATAGGGCAAGGCTGGATTAGAAGTATTTAACTGATGAGGGAATTAGGTTTGATTTTGTAGAGCACAGTAGGGTATCTCTGAGCAACACTTCACAGGGACCAGAGAAATGTGTTAGTCTCTAGGCACACAGACGCAGAATCATCTGAGAAAAGGGAAATGCTACTCACACTGATTTTGTCACTGGACATTAGATAAAGGTTCCAAAGGATCACCTTATACTCCATAAAATGCACAGACATCACATTTACATTAAGATAAAAGCAAAAGGGGGTTCGTTGTATACAATATATAAGTGAGTCTGTAAACAAACACACTCAAATTGTTTCTCCAATGGTGCCCTTAAGATATCGTTTAAATGTCATTGAAGTCTTGTGGATATAATTGGATTTATGTGTACTGTGTCTGTAGTTTTGTAAAAACTCCTACCTATTTCTGTGCTGGTTTTAACCTGAGGATTTTATGTGTTGATGTTTTGTCTCCATTTCTGCTGTGTCTGTTATATGCCTTTAAATATATTTTTATTTGTCATCTTAGAGTTTGCAGTGAGAATCTATAGTTAATAAAAATCTGGTTTCAAACAATGTGAGCTCAGATCCTTTTCAAATCATATTCTCGGTTTACCTATTGTCTATTGTAACCCTAGGGTCATTCAATCCACTTACTGTACACCATAATCACATGCTATTGGAAGTTTTACTTTAAACACCGACTTAAACATTTTCTCTTATGCCCAATAAATGCTTCTAGTCAGTTTTGTTTACATACTTTTTAAAGACACTTTTATGTGCCACCTAAAATTAATTTAAAATAAACAGGTTTTGGGTCATAGAACATTAATTTAATATTATAATTACTTTGTCTTCAGGTCACACACAGTAAGTGAAAATTCAGAGTAAAAATATCAATCCTGTAATTTTAAATTTTCTCAAGTACTATAGCTCAATGTAAAGATGATGAGTTTGACTGGAAAGCAAAGCAGAGAGAAGCAGAGAATAAGAACTCTATGGACGCTAGCTACAGGCGTTCTCCTCGAGCAGGGCCCCTCTCACAGTGATGCTATAGCCAATAAAAGACTCTTGGTGCCTTATTTCGCTTCCATAACTCACGATTGTGAAGGCACAGTCCCATCCCATTTATCCAGCCGTTGTTCAGATAGAGAACACATTTTTTAATAAATGTTTTCATTTTGTACTTGTATAGTTTCAATGGAAGACACAATGCCTGCTCATTTTATCCCACATTTTGTGCTTAAAATGTTAGTAATTTTGAAAACAGCTGGAAAATGAACCAAACTGTCACAATGAAATGTTCAAACATTTGCATAATACACAACTTGAAGTATTATTGAAGTATTATTCTTTAAGTAGGTTTATAAAATTTCCATCCCTCTCACTATCATGGACCATTTAGTGAATGAATGTAATTCACCAAGTTAAGCATGGTAAATCATTACTGGAAAAATATGAACTTTTCTCTCATATCAATAAAATCTCTATTATATAAACAATATGGAAAATGACACACATCTTATCATACTGAATAAACAGATTAGATGCTGGGGAATGTGTTTTGACTTCAACAATCACCTTTTTATTTAGGGTGTTTTTGAAAGCAAGTAGTTTTTGAAACTCCAGGATTAATGAGAAGAATTTGTTACTGCCCTTCTGATGTGTGTGTGTGTGTGTGTGTGTGTGTGTGTGTGATGTTATCCATCAAGGAAACTAGTTGGATTATGTGTAAAATCATGGCTATTATCTCATAAATATCCTAAGCTTTTCTTTATAACCAGAGTGATGAAGGATGAAATTTCATCTGAAATATTTTATTGTGCCAGCACATGACCCTAGGATTACTGAAAGAGCCCGTGAATTAACCAAAGAGTGCAGCCATAGTTAATATTCTTACCCCTTGATTAGATTTGAAATAATCTGGTAGACACACGTATGCACAGACTTGTGATGATATATTTCCAAAGAAGTGCAACTGGGGATGAAAGACTCTCCTGGATTTCAAACACTCCTATCCCATATCCTGGGATCCCAGATAGAATTAAAAGAAAAAGAAGAAAGTGTGCTTTACATCTGCATTATATTCACCTTTGTATGGCTTCACATTCCCATGCCTTTTATTTCTACCACAGTGGAAGGTACATTGCCTTAAAACTTGAGCCTAAGTCAGTATTTCCTCTTTAAGTTGCTTTTAATGATGTTTCGTCTCAGTAGTGTCAGAAATAACTAGAACAGGGGCTTGAAGAAATGGCTCAGTAATTAAGAGCACTGATTGCTCTTGTAAAGAACTCATTCCATTTCTAATATACATAGTCTACAACTCCATCTGTAGGGGATCTTTTGCTCTCTCCTGGCCTCTACAGGCATTAGCATGCACATGATGCACAGACCAGATGTACATGCAGCCAAAACAACCAAACACATGAAAGAAAATAATTTTTTAAAAGTAACCAGGACAAGGAGAACCCCAGAAAAAACTCCAGAGTGCATATGATTCAAGAGGTTTGACTACTTCAAGATAGCAGTTACTTATATTACAAATATTATGGATAGTTGGATAGAACACACTTGCAAAACAAAAGATAGGACACAAAGCATTGGGTATGCAGGCACACACAAAGGATTGGAGTATGGACAAATATATTTAAGTATTTACAGAATTACCAAAATCCTTTCAGAAAGAACAGTGACCACCAGAGAGGAGAACTCAAGTATCTGTCAGGCCAAATGTAGTTGGTTCACAGACATTTTAAGTTTTATATGCTTTAAAAATACCTCGGTGACATTTTGTAACTGGCAGGATTCTCATCTACTTTTTGCACTTACTAGAAATCTGGCATCCATATGCATAGTTTCTTATCTTCCAGTGCCCAGGAGAGCTGACTGAAGTCTTATTTATATGGGGGAATACTAGCTTCAGTTTGTTTCAGTGAACCCTTTTTATCCCTCCACATCCTCCCCTATATATTTAATTTTACTCTCTCTCTCTCCTCCCTCCCTCCCTCCTTCCCTCTCTCTCTCTCTCTCTCTCTCTCTCTCTCTCTCTCTCTCGCTCTCTCTCTCTCTGTGTGTGTGTATGACTATATGTGGGACTTTTAGCAGGCATGTAAAGTGGTAGTGATACTGTGGGCATCTTTCTTTGCTGCTCTTTGCTGGAGTCCCCTGAGACGGGTTGTTTTACTGAATTGAAAGCATTTCATTTTATCACTGGCTGCTCCAGTGAGTTCTTGGAAGTCACCTTTCCCTGTCCTCAAATGTTGGGGTTACAGCCATGGACAGCTGTACACCTCTTTTTCCTTGGGTGCTGGAGATTTGAGCTCAGGTCGTCATGCTTACAGATCAACCCTTCCTATACATGGATGCATCTCACCAGTTCCTACCTTTGCGTTTTGATCTCCGGATGAAATGCTGAAATACTGAAGAAAGTACAGAGTCCCCTCATTCTATGAAATACAGGATGAAAGTCAAGATTCGATAAAGACAGGAGTGAGAAAAGATGAATCGAGACAGCTAAATTGTGAAGGAGACCGTTTATGAAGCTAAATATTCCTTATCCTGCCCAAAAAGGCTTAAGCTATCAGAACTAAGCGGAAATTGGTATGTTTTACTTTCAATTAATTATATTGTTTAACTTAACTTCAAAGAAAATTCAGTTACTAGTTTATATATAGTGTGTAATTAAATTGTTCCCAAGCAACTATCCTTTTCTTCCATGACTCATTTAAGAAGCAATCTGGAGACTTTCAGATAAAAATGGAAAATTGAAGCCATTTCTACCCTCTCCCTCCTAAAGCCAACTTCAAATGATAAAAAAAAAAAGACGAGACAGACAGGCTACTCAATTTCAATGGACTTTCATAACAAGTACAATCCCAAAGCTTAATAGAGGAAATAATATTTATATCAAATATTCTGAGTCCAAGAAAGCAACAAAGCCCTGGCCAGGGCTGCCACATCAGATTCACCATGCTGTGCCTCACCTGGAGGTTCAGATATGCAACCCTGGTCAGCAACTTCAGTAGCACACAGTACAGCAGGCAGAATGAGTTGAGACGTTGAATGGATATCTATCTATATCTGCCAGCAAAAGTGAAGAAAGGTATGTAAGTCCCACTGCAGACCACAAAAAACGCAAAGAACTTCTTTTCAGGCAATGTTATTCATAGTCAGGGCAATAATCTGTACTCTATGTGTCTATTCTATTTACAAATGGCTCAGAAGTACAAACATGCACATATTTTTTTGGAAAAAAACAGATTAAGGAAACTTTGAAAAGCTACTCAGTGATGAAACTACCTGGGCAGATGCATAGGGAAATTTGCAAATAAAATACTGACAAAAAAATCAGTCTGTAGAAATATAAGCTAAGGATGAATTACTAGAAATTATAATTATCAAGCAGGATATCTATAAATTTTGATTCTATATAATTCACAGGGTGGGAGGCCACACATTCATAAATGGTATTTTCTTTGTCTTTCAGATAGGGATATGGAATAACTATATGCCCAGCCCAAATATAGAATGGAGACATCACAAGCTACCTGAAAAAATTAACTGTTCAGAAAAGCAATTGAAAACATAATTTTATAAAATATAAAGTCAACTATTTGTGAAAACAGAAAGACATGCATGAAATAACATAAAGCTACTGTAAGCCATTTGCTGACAAAAACACTTCAAGTAAATGAATATTAAACTACACACATAACACGGAATTGTGACAGCCACTAGGAGAACAAAAAAGAACACACAGAGCTGAGCCTTCCATTAATGTAAACAACACCATCATGAATAAAGCGATTCAAATGGATTGAATCCAATCAATAGTATAACAATCATTTTCAAAATCAGTATGCTTGTATATTGTACATGAAGACACAAGTCGGTAATCCCAGCATGTAGGAGGAGGAGGCAGGAGACTAAAGAGTTTTATGTCAGCCTCAAATACATAGAGAGTTGGAGGTCAACCTGGGCTATATAAGTCCCCATGACAAAACACATTTTTGTCTTGTCAGCATGTCAATATATGCTGTATAAAATATATACATATATACACACATATGCATATATGCCTATACACATACACACATATATATGTATATATACAAATATATGCAACACACACACATATATATCATATATTAATTATATATTATATATTATATGTTATATGTTATATGTTATTTGTTATATGTTATATGTTTATTATACATTATACATTATACATTACATATTATACATTATACATTATATATTATATATTATATATTATATATTATATATTTTATACTACATGTTGAAGCATCTTCTGGGTAAATGCCAAGGGTGGTATAGCTGGGTCCTCAGGCTATGCCCAATTTTCTGCGGATCCGCCAAACTGATTTCCAGACTGGTTTTACCAGCTTGCAATTCCACTAGCAATGGAGGAGTGTTCCTCTTTCTCCACATCCTCACCAGCATCTGCTGTCCCCTGAGTTTTTCATCTTAGCCATTCTGACTAGTGTGAGGTAGAATTTCAGGGTTGTTTTGATTTGCATTTCCTGATGATTAAGGATGTTTAACATTTCTTTAGGTGCTTCTCATCCATCTGGTATTCCTCAGATGAAAATTCTTTGTTTAGCTCTGTACTCCATTTTTAATAGGGTTATTTGGTTCTCTGGAATCTAACTTCTTGAGTTCTTTGTATATATTGGATATTAGCCCTCTATTGGATGTAGGATTAGTAAAGAACTTTTCCCAATCTGTTGGTTGCTGTTTTGTTCTATTGACAGTGTCCTTTGCCTTACAGAAACTTTGCAATTTTATGAGGTCCCATTTGTTGATTCTTGATCTCAGAGCATAAGCCATTGGTGTTCTGTTCAGGAAAATTTCTCCCTGTACCCATGTGTTTGAGGCTCTTCCCTACTCTCTCTTCTATTAGTTTCAGTGTATCTGGTTTTATGTGGAGGTCCTTGATCCACTTGTACATGAGCTTTGTACAAGGAGATAAAAATGGGTCAATTTGCATTTTTCTACATGTTGACCTCCAGTTGATCCAGCACCATTTGTTAAAAATGCTGTCTTTTTTCCCACTAGATGATTTTAGCTCCTTTGTCAAAGATCAAGTGACCATAGGTGTGTGGGTTTGTTTCTGGGTCTTCAATTCTATTCCATTGATCTACCTGCCTATCTCTGTACCAATACCATGCAATTTTTATCACTATTGTTCTGTGGTAGAACCTGATTTCAGGGATGGTGATTCTGCCAGTTATTTTATTGTTGTGAATAGTTTTCACTATCATGGGTTTTTTGTTATTCCAGATGAATTTGAGAATTTCTCTTTCTACTCTGGGAAGAAATAAGTTGGAAGTTTGATGGGGATACCCCATAGGAGGAACAATAATATATACCAACCAGGATCCCCCAGAGCTCCCAGGGATTAAAGCACCAACTAAAGAGTACACATGGAGGGACCCATGGCTTCAGCTACATATGTAGCAGAGGATGGTCTTTTCAGACATCAGTGAGAGGAGAAGTCTTTGGTCCTGTGAAAGCTGGAAGACCCAGTGTAGGGGAATGCCAGGTCAGGAAAGTGGGAGGGGGTTTTGGTAAGTAGGGAGAGGGGGAAGGGGATAGGGGATTTTGGGAGGGGTTTAGGAGGAAAGGTGATACCATTTGAAATGTAAATAAAGCAACCCAGAACAGAGAAATCGGGGGGGGGGGAAGAGTGGGGAATAGCATGGGGGGGGAGAGGAATTATGGGACATATGGTGGGGGGTACCTGGGAAAGGGGAAAGCCTTTGGAATGTAAACAAAGAATATAGAAAATAAAAAAAAATGATAAAAAAAAGATGAAAAAAAAAAAAAGAAGAGACGATGACTGATGACTAATGAGACAGGATTGGGGAAGTTCTGACATTTTATTACCAGGGCAGTAATAGTGTGAGTAGAAATAAGTTACTTGAATGGCTTTAGTATCACATATAAGCAAACAAATAAGTGCTAGTGTCTAGATTCCTAAAACTATCTCTGTTATTCTTACTGATACAGAGATCATGGTCCTATCCATTTGTGTGTGTGTGTGTGTGTGTGTGTGTGTGTGTGTGTGTTAGTGTGTGTGTGTGTGTGTGTGTTAGTGTGTGTGTGTGTGTGTGTGTGTGTGTAAGAGAGAGAGGAGAGGAGAGGAGAGGAGAGGAGAGAGAGAGAGAGAGAGAGAGAGAGAGAGAGAGAGAGAGGGTTTTGGCCATATCATGGTTATGAGGATATTGGCGTCATTTATTCTATCTGTTTTAATGTCTGCCTGTTTCTGGAACTTCATTTATGAAATCTTCTGAAGTATAACATGCATGTGGTAAGGCTGGCCTTCATGCAGTTATTGGTTTTGGCGAGATAAAAAACTATTCAACCATTTGGTGATATAGCTTAGATTTTTTCCCTTTATCCTCTTATCCTAGTTTGTGTTTTATTACTATGATGAACACCGTGACTTATAGCAACTTGGGGAAGAAAGAGTTTATTTTAACTCACAGGTGATAGTCCATCATGGAAACAAGTCAAGGCAGGAACTGAAGCCATAGAGAGGCGATGTTTTTGCTACACCAAAGCCAGTGTCTTCTGGGAGACTTACACATTACAAAATGCAGTTGCCACTATGCTATGTATCAATATAACCTTGGTAATCTCTGGACCACAGATTCTGTGTGGAGATACTTGCCAGAAGAATTTGCCTCAATAATGTAGGTCTCCTATTAATCACGGCTGATCTCTCAGCTCCACATAATAAGCATCAATTGCCCCAGGAAAGCGCCGCGTTCCCTTCAGTGGTGAAGATCTTTCATTAATCAGAGCTGATTATTTAGCCTCCACTGACCAGAAACCACAGATTCTCAGTTCAGAATGTCACGAGAACAGAGCTGACAGTCTTTGCTTCCCAAGGAAAGTTCACGAACCAGGCAAGTCTCCATTGCCTGCCTTTCTTCCAAGAGTCTTACTTTCAGGCTTCCCCGTAACAACAGTCCATTCAGCTCTGAGAAAACCCAATGGCGTTTCCAGCCCAAAGTTCCAGACCCTTCAACAATCCTTCCCTTTTGCCCCCATCCTACTTGGTCAGGTCTGTCATAAACAATACCCCCACAATTTTAGTATCAATTCCATTGTGCTGGATCATTAGATTTTTGTCAGTTTGACATCATCTTGGAAGAGGGAACCTTAACTGAGAAAAGATTCCACTCTATTGATGTCCAATAGGCAAACCTGGACAGATGTTTTCTGGCTTAGTGATTGACATGGGTGGACACAGCCTGCTGTGCATGGTGCCACAGCTGGGCAGGTGGGTCTATGTTGTATGATAGAGCAAAGTGAGCGTGTTAATAATCTTGTGTTCATGGCTTCTGCCTCAGCTCCTGCATCAGGGTTCCTGTGACTTTCTCCTACTGTGGACTGTGACTAGGACACGTGAGCCAAATATATCCTTTCCTCCCCTAAGTTGATTTGGTTGACGTTTTATCACAACAATATAAAGCAAACTAAAACGTTCAAAGGTCAAATCTCAGACCCCAAAAATGATTTTTTAAAATTAATCTAATATAGTTGTCTCTTTAAAGTATTTATATGATGAGAGTTTTTTTTTTAAAGTTCCAGTTACTTTTAGAATAGCACCTTTTGACATACTCTTTGAACATTAATTTAAGAATTACACAGTACAATATGACCTTGAAGTTAACCAGAATACGAAGCAGGGTAATTAAGAAAATAATATGCCCAAACTGTACTTTCCTTTAAAATACGGTTTTGATGCAAGAAAAGCAAAGTCACACAGCAGAGAAAATGGTGACAGGATAGTCAGGCCCACACGAGATCCCTGCTTTAACGGCGGATCGCCAAGTACAGGAGGAGAAACAGGACTAGCACGTTCGTTCCTGCGTTCTTCGTCCCCCGAACCGCAGCTGAGTTTGATCAGCATTCCCTATCAGTTCTGTATCAGTTGGGTGGGAATCACACAAGAAAGGACGGTTGATAGTTAAGTATGGGAGTAGAACCCCACCAAGTGTTAGGATTCCAGTTGTGTGTGGCAGGTTGGTGGCCACCTGACGATGGCTGCTGCCATTCAAAATGGAAGGTGACTTACTCCGAATTCTATTTACTCAGAGATTGGAATTCCTAGAAGCTCACTTCTGCTTTTTCATTGGTTTCAAGACCTAGGTCATTCTAAAAAAAAATGTTTTAAGGTCAGATCTGGGTAAATTTATATTAGGAGTAAACACAGTGATTGGGAAATAATATATTAGAGTAAACATGAAGTGTGTAAAGGAAAACATCAAATAAACTACATAATTTTCTAGTGATTCTCACATGTGTCCCTGAAGCCAGAACTAGTTCAATATTCAGTAGGTAACCTAGTGTACGTGTGGTGTTGAATGTGTTTGGTATATTTGTATGATCTGAGATAGATTATATAAATAGAAATTTCACATCATTTTAATATCCTTTAAGGAATAAATAGGAGTAACTGGGTTTAAAGGTATTTCTGCTCTCTACCTATGGACACCAGAGCTGTCTAAGCCTCAGGTAGCCTCTGAGTTGGTGGCAGTCACCAATGTCTGGCAATAGTTATATTTTTGTCTAGAAGTTGAGTCACCTTGAAGCAGTTTCTTTTTAACAAGTCTTTGTATCTACTGGATCTTGACAGCATGCCACAGAAAGTGAAGAAAATGCACGCTGGCTCTAGAGAGTCTGTCTGGATAACCCTGAGAAGGAAATGTCACACTTTTATATGGTTCTTTTACTGTTGAAGATAGATGCTCCTTAGGGATTTCAAGAAATTTAGCCTTATATATATTTTTTTTGCTTTCTCATCCATCAGCAGGATGATCCGCGTGAGTCTGGGCACACTGAAGCATGCCAAAGGACTTGATCAACTTCTCTAAAATTATAGCCATGTTAATTTTCTCAGTTCTCAGAGACAAAACATTTTCTTTCTTTTTTTTTTCTCTTTCTGTTCCTTAGACAGAGTTTCTCTGTATAGCTCCAGCTGTCCTGGAACTCACTCTGTAGACCAGGCTGGCCTGGAACTCAGAAATCTGCTTGCCTCCCAAGTGCTGGGATTACAGGCATGTGCCACCACTGCCTGGCTATTTTCTAATGACTGACTGGACAGCCTGATCCAGGGACTCTAACTTAATAAAGGGAGGGGGTAAAAAGGAAAAGACATCAGGACTAATTTAAGATGATCAAAATTATGTCAGTGAATGAACCTGCTATGAGCTATGCATTAGACTATCCAGAGTTACTTTGCACTATCTCCATAGCCACTAAACAATACAAATAATCAGACGGTAGCTTTTATGGATGGAGTGGTGAAGAGAGATTAATTATATGCATTCAGAATACACCCAGGAGCATTGAATACATCAGTATTCTCTTGTAAGAGAAGTGGTAATATCCTTGCTTATGGAAGTAGGAGGAAGTAATTGCATAGAAAAAAGATTCCTACTATGCTTTTCTGTATATGCATAAAAGATGAGAATATTTTTAGTCTTCTAAAAATCCTGAGATTTGTGTAACTTCTGCCCAAAATTTCAAGAAACCAACGAATGCTAATTACCCATTTAGGAACATTTGGGATTACTATGTCTTGCTTATTATAATAGCCACGAGATAGTTTTACACTCAGAATTAGTCATTACTTAAATTATAAAATGCAAAATGATAATTTTAACAAGCTCCCTATTTTAGCTCATTTGAGCCTGATAAGAATGTCAGAATTTCATTTCATCAGAGAATAATATTTCTTTTTCATAGATATTCATGATGAGACACAGAAAGTCAGGGACTCATTCAACAGCTTGGAGCCAGTTTTCACTCAATCTGCAATCTGTATTTTTTTTTCTTATGGTGCTTCCAAAGATTAGAAAGCTTGGTCCAGAATTTTTTATAAATATCTCACTTTACGTGTGTCTTGATATTTATGTACATATTACTTTAAACATCTATGCCTTGGTGTTAATTAGCATATGCATAATTATTAACGAAATAGAAATGTGAATATTGCTTCAGAAGTATCCAAGGCAACAGAGTGAAAAGATGAATAAATAAAACTCCCTCTCCCCTACAGTCTAGGGATATGATCAGACATGAAGATTACGGCATTGTGATTACAAATTTCGAAGTATTCCGTCCACCGTGTAAAGTATTTAAACTTCTCCTAGATGAGCAGATGTAAGCCTCTAAAATTCTAATTAAGAAGGAAAACAATTCAGGGCTCATTTCAGAATATGAAACTGGTAATTTCTTGGGGAATAGAAGGAAGAAGAAACCAGCTAGCCTGTGCCAAGGGCTTGAAAGGAGGCTTTTTTCTTTCTTTTAATCAAATGCAGATGAGCAGGACCTGAAGCTATGCCAGGCAGGGCTGACTGGGGAGCACTCAGGCTGTGGATGTAGAAGGTTATCTGAATTTGCTTGATGCACTGGGGAGTCTTTGCCTTGGATACACCCTACCTTTTAGCAACTTGCCTTTCCTCCTGTCCTTTTCTTGGGTTGTTTTAAAAGAAATTCAGAAGTTATGTCCACTTTAAAATCTTCACATGTGGATGGAAGGGTTTTTATTTTAAAGATTAAAATGAGATTTTAAAGATTTTTAAAGATTTAAAAAATATTTTTTTCTTTAATTAGACTTTAGCAGTTCTGAGAAATAGCTGTTGGTTATTTCCACCCGTGTTTAGAGTGATCTGCCTCACGGTTTATTACTATGAGGCACAGAATCACAAATGCTTCTTGTGTGCTAGATTTTAGACTCTGTAAACTCTTCATGTTTGCCAGGAGCGAAATCTGCCTCTATAAACCTTATTGATTCTGGACAGCAACAGCGCGGACTAGGCAAACCTTCAAGGTCATGGCCTTCAATGGGGAAAGCTCGTGAATGATTCTGTCCTCTTCAAAGGAGCAGCGTGTGTTACTGTGTTATTGCCAGACAATTCTCCTGACAAAATTCTGTACAACGATTCCTGAAAATACTAAATTCCTAAAGATGTAAGTGGAAACAAAGATAATGTCAGGAGACCAAAATAAATGAGTTGCTTATTTTCTCTAGGTAATATCAAAGCTAATTCCAATTCAGTTTATTTATTGCTATAGTTAAAAGAAACATTTTTTTTTTATTAAACTTATGTTTCTGTTTACTATGAATGTGAAGTGCCTGGGATGGAGATATTTAATTTACTGTAAATCCTAAGTACACAAAGGAATTGAGTGTCTCAACTGTGTGTGTGTGTGTGTGTGTGTGTGTGTGTGTGTGTGTGCAGTGTATTATCTTAGCTGTTATCTTCCCTTTAGATGGCTAGTTCTCAACCTGTGGGTCACAACTGCTTTGGGGATTGACCGGCCCTTTCACAGGGATCACCTAAGACCATCAGAAAACATAGGTATTTATGATTCATAACAGTAGCAAAATTAGTTTTAAACTAGCAATAAAAATAATTTTATGGTCGAGGTCACCATAACATGAGGCACTATCATAAAATGTTATAGCATTAGGAAGGCTAACTGTAGATAGATACTGAGCAGCCAATTACTAGATCTCATTGCTGATTTAATTCGACACTATGTATAATTTTCACAAGGTTTTCGCAATCACTGCACAAGTTTTTCTCACCTCTAAGTGCGAAAGGGATCTTTCTCTTTACATTCTTACCATGACTTATTATCTTTACATCATTTGTGAGTTTGCTTTTAACCCGTATATGTGTGGGTCTGTGTACATCACATGTGCTCAGGACCGCCTTGGATCTGTGGGAGCTGTAGTTGTGAGCTGTCATGTGTGTGCAGGGAACCTAACCCAGCTCCCCTGGAAGAGCAGTAATTGCTCTCAGCCTCTGAGAAGATGGAGAACCTCTCATCTCTCCAGCTAAGATGTTACCTCCTTTTTTTTTTTTTTTGTTAAGAGTGTGAGATGGCGGTTAATTTTGGTTTTAATTTGCATTCTTATTAGAACTTCTAGTAACATGTAACAGCAGATAGATAGGCATCCTTGTCCTGTTATTGATCATACAGGCACGTGTTTAGTTTTTACAACTGGGAATAGTTGTAGGCCTGCCAGGTATGGTTTTCCTAGGTTGTGATTCACACAATGTATTAATAACCTTTGAGAAGTTTTGCCGTGAGGAGTTTAAAATTTTTCTTCATGTCTTGGCATGATCATGTGACTGTTGTCCTGTCCTTCGTGTGTTAATATGTGGAATTCTGCTTATTGGTTTCTCCAGACTGACCTTCCATTTTGTCTCCAGGATGATCATCTTTATAGTTTGCTGTTGAATTTGGCTGCTATGTAGAGATTTTTCTTTCAATCACCAACACAAATTCTTCATGCTACTGGTTGATTATATTTTTCCATTTCTTTATTGCTTGGCTATAGTGGTCATGTGTTTCTAATGATTTATAAATTTCCACTAAATTGGTAGTCTCCCTTTTATAATAGGTTTTGTTACTTGGGAAAGTCTTTGTCTTTTTCATTTCTGAAGCACAAGCATCTTGGGTCCAGCCTTCTGTGCTGGCCAGTTTTCCTTTAGTAATGTGTATGGAATCCATCTTCTCCAAGTCTATACGATTTTTGTTGAGTACATCTGCGGATGATAATAGGGCGTGTGTAATGTTCCCTCACGTGCATTGCATCTCTGTTTATAAAATATATTCTGAAGACTTTGACAGTAAATATATTGTAGAATGGAGACATGAAGACCACTTATCACAGCCAGAGTCTGAACTGAGAGTCTATATTAGGGTTGTCAGCTCACTGCCTGGAGGGAGAAGCACTTTTCACAGAGCAGCCCTAAGTGCATTTTACAGGAAGCTCTTAAAGTTAAGCAATACAGAAAAAACCTGCATACATCCTGGTTACAGGGGAAGGTGAGCAAGCCAGCAGCTGAACAGAAGCCACAAACGTGCAGTTAGCTGAGGCATTTTGACCCCCAAGTTTCTAGAACAGAACTGGGTACTTTGCTACAGGGATTTTGACTGTGGGGGTTTAAAAGGTGTGGTGGCGTTAGTTTCTAGCTGAAACAAGATGAAGGAACTTTTGCCTTGTCACAAATAAATGTGTGCATACATATACACATCCATAAGTGATATGTAGCAAATTTGATATTTTATATATATATGCCTTTTAATGGAATAGGCAACGCCACGAGAATGGACAGAACAGACATTCACATGGAAGAGAGACTATCTTGGTGAAACAAGGAGAGGGCCAGAGAAGAAACCCACAACAGCTGCTAACCAAAGCCATTCAGCCCAAGAAAGACTGCAAGCTTAGAAAATCTGAGATGCAGCCAGTGTCCTTCCATGAATGATAACTACTAAGGATGCACAACTACACGTGTCATAGCCAATAGATAATCACGATGTACTTTCAAAAATTCTTTTATGTTCTTTATAGTCTTTTCATTCATTTGTATTCTTTAACAATGCTTCATTGGATTTTGTGTACAATGATTTATTTAGTCAATTAATTTAGGACAAATATATCACTGTTTATTTTAGCATACTACTATTATTGAAAACTACAACAGCAGTAGATATTCTTTGGACATTTCTATAACTATTCATTTATGTATAACTGCTAAAAAGTATATTTCAAAGTCAAAGGATACATAATTTTAATGCCTCGTACACAGTTCTCTCTTTACTTGCATAGGTTATGATGATTCACTAATATTGAATTCTTCATCAAAACACTATTTTTACTGATTTTTAGAGGTGATGTTCAAAGGGAAAAAAATAAAATGTCTTATGTTTGAATGTACACATTTATTTACTAAAGATTAAATGATCATGAGATGATTAATCTTGTTTGTTAATTTCATCAGAGTGAAGGATACCTAGAAATTGAGTAAAGGCAATTTCTGTATGTGTGAGTGTATTTCCGGGGCAGATTGAGATGTGTCAGTGATCTGAATTGTAAAGACCCACTCTATGTGTGGCTAGATACTCAGAAGGAAGTAAAATGCAGAATAATTAAAAAAATACAAGTATGGACATTATAAAACAAGGGAAGAAAATTATAGTCACATATTTAAATGTAAAATATACAGTGTTCCACTAGGTGTTTTAATGTTAACTTATCACCATCTTATTAAGAAGTGTTTGACAGCTAGAGAGGCCCAGGTAGACAGACTCCAGCCGGGGCTACCAATGCGCGGGTGGATCCGCCAGGCTCTCGCCACCAGGCAGGGCCAGGGCTGAGGCTCTGCGGGACTTCTCCACGCCCTCCGGCCTTGCACCAAGGCAGCTGGGAGCAGCCTGCCCCTGGTCCCTTACAGCAGGGGTCACGGTAGGTCTCCATATTGCTACCAGGACACAGCTAGAGAGGCCCAGGTAGACAGATTCAATCAGGGGCTACCATCACTCAGGAGGCTCCTCCAGGCTCACCCCACTACCCAGGGCAAGGGCGGCAGCTGGAGAGACATCTCCACGCCCTCCAGTCTTGCACCAACTCGGTTGGGAACCGCCCTCCCTGAGGTCCCCTCAGCACTCGCAGAGGCAGTCTCTATCTTGCAGCATAGACTCCAGTAGAGAAACAACAGGTGAGCGCAGCCTCGTGGGAGGCTCAAACACCAGCCAGTGACAACAAGGCCAACTAACACCAGAGATAACCAGATGGCAAAAGGAAAACGAAGGAACGTTATTAACAGAAATCAAGGCAGCATGACAGCATCTGAACCTAGTTCGCCTACAACAGGAAGCCCTGGGTACCCCAACACACCAGAAAAACAAGACTTGGATCTAAAATCACTGGTCAGGATGCTGGTAGAAGAATACATAGATAAATCTTTTAAAGAAATACAGGAGAAAATGGATCAAAAGTTAGAAGCCTTTACAAGGCAAATACAAAAATCACTTAAAGAAATTCAGGAGAATATGGATCAAAAAACAGAAGCCAATAAGGAGGAAACACAAAAATCACTTAAAGAAATACAGAAGAACGTGGGTCAACAAGTAGAAACTATGAAAGAGGAAACACAAAAATCTCTTAAAGAAATACATGAAAACACAACCAAGCAAGAAGTGTTTAAAAAATATATTCAATTAAATTACTGAGGATGAGCATTGTTAAAATGTGGTGTCATCTTTCCATCTCTAGCTACTGAAAGTCTACATAGAAAGGATTTGATATTAAATGAATGACTGGTAAATGATCTGAGTAAACACATCAACCTGAAAATCTAGTTCAAATTCAAGGTGACATATCTATTGAGTTCCTCAAGCTGACAAAGAATCATCCTGAGACTTTGTGACACTAGCTAGATTAGTCATCAGTGCTCTTGTGTTTCTGTCATTCCTGTCCCAGCATTTCTACCTATAATAGGGGACCAACCAACCCAACCTAGGTCACAGCCAGTGGATCCTGAGAGGGGGAATAGAGACCTCAGGCAACCAGTAAGAGTGCCAAGACTCTCTGGAGACAGTCTTCAGCAAGTCAGAGCATTTAATTGGTAGAACAAAGGTTATTTAAACCTCTGGGGAGTGGATATGGATCTTTGGTGACAGTGTCATCATTGGCTGTGGCCAGGATACTGAGGATACCACGTATGGATAGGGAGGAATTTCAGATATTGTTGGACATAACCTTATATGAAGAGGGAGTCATCCTAGTTACCAGGCTATGTGCCTCGGAGGAGGAGCAAAGGAAGAGGCACAGGATTGTGCAGGCAAGGTGTGCAGACCCTAGAGTAGGGCATGACCCTACTCCTGCCCATCTGAGGACAAGATTTCTGAGGTTTGGACACACCCAACCCCACCTTCGCTCCAGGCCAGCTCCCCACCACTTCCATGGCTCCATGACCCCACATGTTTCAAAATAAAGAAACATAACTGGAAGAAAAACATTAGAGACACAATAGTTTAAGTGATCAAAAGGTTAGAGGCCAGGGCGCTGGGGAAGACGAGGCACTTGTGACCTCAATGTCAGCCTGTCATCTGAACAACACCTGGTGACAAAGATGACAGAGGGAAAAGAGATAGTACTTTGGGGAAGCCAGATCTTCCGGAAGTCCGCGTACAGGTAGAGGTATGTGTTTGTTAAACAAAAGACAAACCGATCAAAGCCAGGGTGTTTGGACAGAGAGAAAAACAATAGATATTATTCCATGTTCATGCTTTGTAGTTCTTTGAACTTTTCTTAATGTGTGGGCTTAGAATCAGAACTATATTGTTGTGGATAGCCCTGGGCTTGTATTTTGATGCTAATTCCACTCCTCAGAGGGGCTGCAGTTGAGGAGTTGCCTTGTGAACCTTCTCCCCACCTTACTTTTCAAATAAAGGCTTGAGCCAATGATTGGGCAGGGGGAAGGGGAGGAGCTACGAGGTATCGACAGAGAGGGTGCAGAGAGAAGCTCAGAGAGAGAAGCTTGTGGCCTGGAGAAACCGCAAGTTATTTGGGATAATATAGATGGAAATAGAGTAGTGAGATCTGCCCAATCTAGTCTTATAGCTTGTATTGTTACTAATTGAGTTCGGATTTCTTTTTCTGGGTAATTGGGTTGGAAACAAAGTAGTAACACTATATAACCAAGAAAAACATGAATGATGTGACTTCCAAGAATGCCCTGGAAAAACCACACCACCCTGTGCACATTGTTAACAAGTCTTATGTAAATATGAAGCAGAAGGGAACCAAGACTTAGGATTAACACTGAGAGGATGCTTGGGGTCCACAAAGACAAGCATGCCTTTGTTACCTACCTAACCAAGATGAGAGGAACAACATTGAGAGAGTAAAGGGCGGTCCATCATCATGCAGAAACAGAAGAGATGTACTTAATATACCAGAAGCTCAAGAGCCAGTGTCACCATGCCCGGAGCTCAGCACCTGTACTGAGCTAAGCTCTAAGCTGCTCTGCCTCTACAGCCCCAGAGGATCACTAGTTTCCTTCTTTACAGGAAACCTAACTTGAACAACCTGGGCAGCTTCAATGTGAGCAAGAACACGACCCTGCGAGAGGCAGTCGTCAAGCTCATTGGGTGGTATGCGAGGACCACGGGGCACGGTATTATGTCTAACATTGAAATGGCTACTCCTGTGCTTTGGAACGACTGGGGAATGAAGCTCCCACAATTACACGAAATAGACTCATCGTTTCTCAAAACCGAGGTGGGGGGAGGGGAGGAAGTAAATCATTGCGAAGGGTTCTTATTCTGTCAAGTGAAACATCTGAAAGAGAGAAGCATGCTCTTAGTATTGCAGTTCACATGGATTAGTTCTAAGGCTGGTACAAAATAATATCAGTAAAGTATGAAGCCTCATAGGAGGAAGAATATGAACCAACCAGTACCCCCGGAGCTCCCAGGGACTTAATCACCAACCAAAGACTACACGTGGCTCCAGCCACATGTAGCAGAGGATGGCCTTGTCGAACATCAATGACAGGAGAGGCTCTTGGTCCTGTGGGGCTCTTTGCCCCTGTGTAGGGGAATGCCAGGACAGGGAAGTGGGAGTGGGTGTGTTAGTGAGCAGGGGGAAAGAAAATGGGATAGGGGAAATGAGGAAAGGAGATAACATTTGAAATGTAAATAAAGAAAATATCCTAATAAAAAATAATAGAAATACTTTAAGCCAGTTTTACCAACTATTTCATGTGGTCTCACGGCTGTTCTAAGAGTCATTTACTTCTGAGCCAGGAAACTAATAATGTCTCAGCTTTTAACCGTGAAGTCATAATGCTACACAGTCATTGTTGCCTACGTTGTTGTCGCCAAGAGCCTCTCCTTTCATTGATGTCCAACAAGGCCATCCTCTGCTACACATTTATTTTGTGCCATAAGGTGAAATTTAAAATAGCGTTTTTCCAATTGAAAGTAGGAACCGACTACTGGGTCATGGAACTAATTTGGTTAAGTGAATATTTGAGAATTAGACGAGAAGAAAATAGGAACCATCATGGGCTCCGGAATTTTGCTTTACCGATGCACACATATACACCGCATAGTTTGTTCATCTTGTGAGTAGTAAAGAACACGAACTTCCATGAGTCGTTGTAGCCACTAACGCTTGAGATACTTAAGGGTTTAAAATGCTAGGGAATCCATTTTTCTTAAACATCCTTCACTAGTGGGTCAGAGAATCTAATAAGGCTGATTAGTTGTGATTTGGTTCAATGGCTGAGACACGCTTGCTCACGGTTTAAATGTAATGAATAAGTAGGCCAGAATCTTCACACTGTGAGACTCGACATCTTAACACTCCGGGGTTCCTGAGCCGAAGCAAAGCTTTGGTGTGACACAGAGATTTAAGTCAGTTGAAAAACAATACTGCTTTAATGTTGTTTCAATTTCAGATTTTCAAATAAATAAAACTGAGGTGTGAACACTGCTAAGATTTGTAAGTTATTGGATTAAAATCTTGGATAGCATGGTGATAACTTAACCAAAAGAACAGTAGGGCAAAGCTCCGTCTAGATTTAGCTTAATTATACACGCACGGTGGCTTTCTCTGCCCTTTCTGGTCATGGCCGACATCGCCACGCTTTCCCCTGTGCTTGCCAATATATTGCCCCTAACAACACATTTGTTTTCCAAAAACCCATTCTTGCACAGGAATAGGACTTTCATTTAAAAAAAAAAAAGGCTTTAGCATATTATAATCCATAGGCTCCCAAAATGTTTTGCATTACACAGAAAGTACCTGTATTTTATGGTTGAATGAAACCATTAATTAAAATTGTCTTATGAACCCCCAAACTCCCATCTGCACACACAGAACATCTGCCTTGCTCAGACACAAAAACCTGGGCCAGCTGTAAGTCTTGCCATCCAGGGGTCCAGCCTGCTCAGCTGGGCCCACAGTCGTCTTCTCCTACTCACTGTCCCTGTGATTTGAAGGAAAAGATGAGATAAAGCCAGGAGAAGCCTGTGTTATCTGAGGTAAACTGTCGGCATGGTGAATGATCTTCTCTAACCTGTTTTTCTGCTGCTGCGCCAGGCCCGTGTCCTGTCTTCCTCCAGCATGTAATTCCAAGCAGAACTTTAATTCTCTGGGCCAGGTGTGTCCACAGTGGCAAAACCCAAAGGACGAACAGAATCCGAATGCCCCCGTCCCTTGCCATGACAGCCATCTCCCGTCTTTTTTTTTTTTTTTTTTTAGGAATTAGAGTTGGAGAGATGGGGAAACTAAACATTTCAATTTCAACCGGAACCAGTTCCTCTTCTGACATTACTTTTATGGTTGTAATTAGCTTTGAGTGTTGGGGTGTGGTGTTTACAAGTCAATTTTATTGAGGTGAAATAATTGCAACACTCAGAGAGCTCTTGTCAGGCTTATCACTGAAGCAGAAACAAACAAAATTAGAATCTTGTGGAAATGTAGCAGCTGCGGCTGAATATGTAAATCCAGGTACAAAAATTTGCCAACTGGTATTTTGAAATGAAATGGCTAAAATCTCCCAATCTTGAACACAGACGAAGGGGACAGTGGAAACGAGTGGGCTGTAGTTTTCATACGGCAAGAACAGTCCCAACCCGTGGCCTAGGATTAGACAGGTGAGTGTCACAGAGTCTAGTAGCTGTAGGCGTCTGGGATGTGTTAAGACAGTGTGATTTAAACTCGGGGACAGTGAAATTGCTTGCTTGGATGCTTTTATTAAGCTGCTGCTGCTGCTGCTGCTTGGCCTCACTGACAGGTCACAGACAGAAGGGCGGGCTGCTGCTCTGTCGATGAAGCTCTCTGGATGCTTAATGCAGTTCAGACAGGTAACACAGGCAAGCCTCCATTTATCCGAGGAAGCTCACTGCTGCCAGACCAACCTGCAGCTGCTGTCATGCAAGAAAGCCGTTGGAGGGACTGCCCAATGCAGAAACCCTGTTTGTATGAAGGGGTACTTTGTCCTTTCCTTTAGAAGGTGCCGCTGATGAAAGATACCTTTTATTTCCTTTTCATTTGTTTATTTTTTTTCTTGTTATGTAAAATAGAAGAGTGGGCTTGTTGGCTGTGCCAGTCTCTAGTCATTTTTTTTTAAAGATATCTGTGGATTACAGAATTAGATAGTCTACCCTTGGGAATGGCTATGGTGATAAATGCCCCTCAGAGTCTTGGGCATTTGAATACTCGGTCCCCAGTTAGCACTGTTTGGAAAGTACTAGGAGAAGTGATCTTATTGGAGGAAGTGTCTGACTGGAGATGCATTTTGAAAATTAAAAGATTCATGCCATTCCTAATTTGCTTGCTGTATAGGATATGAGACCCGGGTTCCTGCTACCATGCCTGCCACAAGCTAGTGCCCAAGTCACAAACTTTGAATAGGTAAGGCTGACATGGACTCATGTGTATGAATGCTTGTCCCACAGGGAGTGGCAGCATTAGGAGACCTCATTAGTGTAGGTATGGCCTTATGGGAGGAAATGTATCACTGGAGGGGCAGGCTTTGAGGTCTGCTATGTTCGAGCTATGCCCAGAAAGAAAGTCTCTTTGTGGATCAAGATGTAGAACTCTTAGCTGCTTCTCCAGCACCATGTCTGATTGCATGCTGCCATGTATCCCACTATGACAATAACAAACTAAACCTTGAAACTGTAAGTCAGCCACAAATAAATGTTTTCCTTTTTGAGACTTCCCATGGTCATGATGTGTCTTCACAGCAATAAAACCCTAAGACTCACAGCTAGACCCAGGGTGGAGCCCAGTGCCCCTGACTCCCAGGTCAGTATTTTGGGACAGTGATTCATGAGAGCACATAACTTTTTATGCTTTACAGTTAGCAACATGTTTCCCAGTTTTTCTTACCTTAGTATTCAGTAGAGACTACAAACAGGCTATTACTTTATTCAAGTATTTCAATAAAAAGTCTACTAAATTTGAGCACAAATACAGATTTACCCAACGCTCTGTTTTAAATAAAAAATAATCAGCTAAGGAAAAACAGGAAAGACAATCAGAAGTCTATTGGAGAGACAATTGGGTCCAACAGTAACATGATTTTCCAGATACATTTGCTGCTTTTTCCCACTGGTAACAGGGTCTTTCTCCCCCATTTCCACATTACTGTTCTATAGGCAAAGCACCTGGCAGAAGCTTCAGGCTCATGCCTGTGTTCACAAAGCTTGTTCTTCCTATAAGGGTGTTCCCACGCCCTTTATCTGTCTCAGGCCTCACCCTGTCATTCTTATTTAGAAGACATTTCTAATCAATCCTGTTAGAGAAAGAACTTTCCAATTAATAGGCATAAAGTGCCACTCTAATGTGCTTGTGTGTGTGTGTGTTTGCTGTGTGTGAATGAGCACATTGACTGTGTGTCTGTGTGTTTGCTGTAAATATATGTTGTGTGGGTACTTTCTATGTGTGTTGGTGTGTTTGTTGTATGTATGTATGTTATGCATGTTTGCTGTTTCTATGTATTGCCCCTGTGTATGCATGTTTGCTCTGTATGTGATTGTTGTATGTGTGTGTGCATGTTTACTGTGTGTGTATGTGTTTGCTCTTTCTTTGTGTTTTCCTTTATGAGATAGGAGAGAGAACACGAAGAAGAATAAAAGAGAAAAAATGAATGGGGAAGAGAAGGAGGGAGATCAGAGCTTAGAGAGACAGCCTAGTAAGTAGGGATCGAATATTAAATACATGGAGAAATAGGTAAATGTGAAGGAGTGAGAGTTGGCTGGGGAGGCGGGGTATGAATGCAGCCTTGCCTGGCTGTAATGTTAAACTCTCCTCTGAGCATTCCTTCCTGGGCTCCTAGATGCTTGCCACATCCCTGGGTGGTCAGGTCACAGATGCTGGCCACACATCTGGACAGTTCTTCAGTTGCCAAGCTGTGGATGCTATTCTTGCCTCTGGGCAGACCCTTGTGAGGCCCAGGTCCTGTCATAGATACTGGTCCCCACTAGTGTATAGTGTTTCACAGTCAGTTCATAGAAGCTGGTCGCATCTCTGGATGGCACATCTTAGCTTAGTTGGTGGAAGCTGGTGGTCTGCTTAGTTAGTAGATTCCAAAAACTTTTTTAAACATATTAGTCACAAAAAGTTAGTTCAGACACAGAGGTGGGTGGGCAAGAAATTGTACTTGGAGGTGGGGGATAGAACTAGGCTAATGTAAGGTAGCAAGACTCTGGACCCGCACAATACAAACTCTCCATGGTAACGTAGATCTAACAGTCAGTCTCTGCAGACACAGCTTTAGTCTATAGGGGAAAAGAAAATCTTTGAATCAAAGCTTCACAGTATTCATCCTGGAAGAAAACTGGCCAGAGCCAGAGTTGTTAAGGAAAAATATTATTCAGATTTCAATCAATGTACCATACACAAGGAAGGGCTGACAAAGGTTAGGGCTAACTTTGTGAAGCTACCATAAAGTCTAGAGATGCATCTGTGACTTGACGTTACAAAGGACTGCTCAAGGGTGAGAACATCATTACAAATTGAAATTTTAAAAGCTAAGAATGTCATCAAATAGCATCTTTATCAAAGCTCTCTATATAATAGCATCTATCTATATAGCATCTACACAAAGGCTTCCCCCATCTTTCTGGAATTACCTCTCTGATGTACCCAACAAAGTATTTTGAACTTGCCTTGATTTATAACTTTCTTCATTCTGTAAACCTTTAAAACTTTATGAAATTGCATCCATGTTGGATCATTAAATTTGGGGTGACCTAAATCTGTGTTCCTTGGCCAAAGATTGTAACACAAATGTTACAGAAGAAGTCATGTCTTATTTCTTTGAGGTGAGAGTTGTTCTGGGTGATAGGAGTAAATTTCATATTATCTTCTTTCCTCAGACTGGCCATTGGTGGTGAGATCCAAGGCTCTAATTGTTTATATAAGGCATCGTCAGTCTGGCTCATGCTCCGACACTTCGGGTTTGATTGCTAGCAGAATGGATGAATTTGGAATTTTAATTTGGACCTTTTGAAGGGTGGCCGTACATCCTCTTCAGAACTTAACCCATGTTAAAAAGCTGCACAGTCTGAGCATACTTAGGATACATTTTTGTCTCTACTCATTAAGGTCTCGGTCTCTGAAAAGCTCTAATCTTTCTTCTACTCCATTCTCCAGATTCATCCCACCAAATGCTGCTTCCTTTGAGTTTATACCCAATAGTCTCTTCTGTTAATCTTTTTCCTTTTTATTTATTTTCTCATATAATACATCCTGACCAAGTTTCCCCTTCCTCCACTACTGACACCCTCTCCCTTCTCCCTGACCTCTCCTCCCACCAGATCCACTCCTCCTCCGTTTCCCTTCAGAAAAGAGCAGTCCTTCCAGGGATATCAACCAAACATACACAACAAGTTACAATAAAACTAGGCACAAACACTCATATTAAGGCTGGATGAAGCAACCCAATAGAAGGGAAAAGGGTCTTAAGATCAGGCAAGAGTCAGAGACAGCTCCCACTCCCAGTATTAGGCGTTCCAAAAAACCCCGAACTAAACAACCACAACGTATGTGCAGAATCTGGCCTTTCTTTTAGTTCTCAAAACATGGAAGTACTCTTGATCCATGGCTTCTGAAAAAGATACAAGACAGGACTCATGACTCTGGATCTTCCCTTTAGTTCCATCCTTCAAATGACAAGTACTTTCCTCAAGTCAATATGTCTGACGTATATTGCGTTTTGCTCCCTATAATAAAAATCTAGACTTTTTCCCCCCAACAAGGAAATAAACATTTACTTAAAATTCCTGCCATTCATCCATGGACTGAGAAGACAGGAATGTGTGGATTAGTACAAAAGACTCCTGAGTTATATAGAATTTGTTACCTTTTAAAACCTTACAAAAGCATTCGATGGTACAAGAAGGCTTGTTTAATATTACAGGGAAGGAGAATGCGAGAAGCCAGCACTCTCTGATGTAAGGAAATCAACAACACGTTTTCACTTGTTAATACGTTAATTTAAGATAATTGTCTTCTTTTGCTAATGCCTTCATTTATAATAATTATTTTCGAGCGTTCACTGTGCTCTAATGAAGACACTGGAAGGATAGAAAGAAGGTTCTGAGACTTCCTGGGACTTTTGGTGGAAAAAGTCTGACACTGGAGAGTCACATTTAATAAAAATAAATGTGAAACAAAAGAGAAAAATGAGGCAGTACAGAAACAATAGTGAATTCCCCTGGATCAGCTGGAGTCTAAACCAATAGAATTAGGAAAGAACTCCACAGGCAGACACTTGAAAGGAAGGTGTCCTACTGTGGTTTGTTTACTCTCTGATTCATTTGCTAGTTAATTTAGTAGGTGTCCCAGCTGGATTCTGTTTCAAATCTAATTATTCTGGATAATGTCGTAATTCCCACCGAAATAATTTCCTTTATTTATTCAGCGAATAACTAATGTATCTTTATTTTCCCATATCATAGTAAAAGTGAAAGCACTGTAAATTGATTTCAGTAGTAGCTGTTTCTCTTTCTAGGTAAGCAATATACATTGTCTCAATAAGAAACAAAAACAATCAGCCAAACAAAAAACATAAAGTACTTCTTTTTGAACAGTCTAGTAAATATTTACCTTGAAGAAGTTAAAGAACTTTCCATTTAGCTCCTTCTTAAAGTTGACAGGAGTGTTTGTAAACACAGTTTTAAAGTTGAGGGAGGGAGAACGAGGAGGGGGGATGGTTGGGAATAGAAAGGCTAACAGTGAAAAAAAGAAAGAAAGAAAGAAAGAAAGAAAGGAAGGAAGGAAGGAAGGAAGGAAGGAAGAAAGGAAGAAAGAAAGGAAGGAAGGAAGGAAGGAAGGAAGAAAGAAAGGAAGGAAGGAAGGAAGAAAGAAAGAAAGAAAGAAAGAAAGAAAGAAAGAAAAAAGAAAGAAAGAAAGAAAGAAAGCCATTCTTGGCCATGAATGGTTGGATCCAACCAATGAAGGAAGCCTGCCCTGACACAGTGCTGTGAACCACGCTCATGCTTCCTTGAAACCATGTTAAATACATACTGTTGAGGGAAAGATTTTATCTCATTATTCAGTTCTTCAGTATGACTAACCGTCAAAACTGAGGAAATAAATGAGGTAAAATCATAAAGAAAAAGCAACAACAAAAAACAAATACAGAAAGCCATGGTTTTGTAATCCCATCGGTAGCCAAAGAGAACAGTCCAGAGTTAGTGAAGCTGCCCAGTCACACACAACCGCTGCTCTGTCTGAACTTCTCTATACCTGGAGACAGAATTCTTTGAAACTAAGGAGGGAAAATGATTTTAGTTCTATGACTGTTTCTAATATTTCGACTCAGAAAAGAACAGGAAGTCTAGCAGGTGCTGTTCTCATTTAATCTTTTTGGGTACAAAAAGGCTAAAAAAAATAAATAAATCCAGATCGTTCTGATTCAAACTACAACTACACAAACTGGAGAGAACACTCGTTTCATTCTTCCACAGTTCTTATGTGGACACTGTCTTAGCTTGAGTCTCTACTGCTGTGATAAGACATCACGACCCACACTGAGCAGAGGAATGAGTTTATTTCATTTCACAACTCTCAGGTCACAGCTCATCCCTGAGTGAATTCAGTAGAGGCACTCAAGGCAGGGGAGAGGCAGAGACCATGCAGGATCCCTGTTTCCTGAATTGCCTTTGATGATTTGCTCAATGTACTTTCCTGTGCAACCCAGGCTATCTCCCCAGGGTTGGCATCCCTTACAGTGATTGGTGATCTCCCACATCAATCATTAATCAAGACACTGCCTCCCAGACTTACCTACAGGTCAAATACATGGAAGCATTTTCTCAGTAAAGACTCTCTCTTCCCAAGTAGGCCCAGCTTGGTGTAAACTGACCAAATCCAATCTGCACACTTTTCATAGGATTAACTCTCTCAGTGTGTGAGCCTGGACGATCCTCTCTTCCTGCAGTGTCTTCCTCAATCTCTTCACAGATGTAAGGTTTTCACACATACCTTACACATACACAAGACTTTAGACTTTAAGGTCTTTCACACACTTGGCTAGGTTTAATCCCATATGCTTCCGTTTTTTCTGGTGGCTATTGAGAAGAAGAGTGTTTCCATGACTTCATTCTCAGTAGGTTTGATGTTGGTTTATAGAGAGGCTAATGAGTTTTCTAAGCTGATTTTTAAACCCTGCTACTTGACAAAAAAAAAAAAGTGTTGGCCATTTCTCAAAGTTCTCTGGTGGAAGGTGTGGAATCTCTTATGTGTAATATCATCTCAAGTAGGGATAATATGGATGATGGTTTGTCTTATTTTTCTACTGGCATCTCTTTAAGTCTTTCTCTTTGATGGGTGTGTCTGGCCACAGTATTAGAAAGGAGTGGGGCCATGGACCGATCCATCTGTTGTTGAATTCAGTGGGATGTAAGAGGAATCCTTGTGTTTGTCATATACAGCTTTCATATGTTCCCTCTAGTCCTTCTAATCAATCTATGATTTTTATCAGGAAAGCATGCTAGATTTTCTTTTCAACGGTCTTTCCTGCATTTACTTAGATGATCAAAGTATTTTTTGTCTGTAAGTATATTGTATAATTTATTACATTTATTGTCTTACATATATGTGTCCACATGGATATATGTTAATTTGATTATATGTACATATATACATTTTCATGTGTATACACACACACATATCTGAATTTGGTTTGCAAGGATTTTAGTGAGGAATTTTGTATCTTTGTTCCGTGGGGATAGGGATATTGCTCTGTAGTTTGTTTGGTTTTGTTTGTGTGTGTCCTTACCTGGTTTTGATAGTAGAATAATGTAATACTGGCTTCATAGTATACATTCAGAAGTGCTCTTTCTGTGTTTGTTTATTCTGAATGAGTTAAGAAGCATAGTTTACAAATCTGTTTTGATGGGACATCTACTGTGTGACAGTGTATTCTATATATTGTAGAGGAGTCACAGCTACAAAACCTTAATAATATGATTGTGTAAACAAGACTTAAAAAATAAGAACACCAGCGAACCAGCTCACATGACCCATATGCTCTACATGAAGAGCTACAGACTATTAATGTCTGCTGAGAGGGAGAATCAGTGCCCCCCACAGGGGTATCACTTAGTTGGTCATTCGATACCAAATGGTCAGATCTAAACACATACATGAACCACATTATGGGAAGCCTGTTGATGTGTGTGTGTGTGTGTGTGTGTGTGTGTGTTTGTGTGTGTGTATACATGATATAAACACACACTATATATGTATATATATATATATATATACACACATATATATGATATAGAATTAAAGACAAACAGCTGGGTGGAAAAGAAGCTCACTTAGTGGTTAAAAGTATTGGCTGCTCTTCTAGAGGACTTGGGTTTGGTTTCCAGCACCCACATAATGGCTCACAACTGCTTTTAACTTCAGTTCCAAGGTCTCTGGTAGCCTTTTCTAGTCTCTGCAGGAATGACACCATAAATGGTAAACAGACTTATATATAGGCATAACATCCATACATAAAATAAAAATAAAAATAAACCAAATAGGTAGGAATGAATCTGAATAGTAAATAATGACATTGCCAAGTAGAATATGTTTACAGTACAGTGTAACCAATCATATAGGACTACACATTTTCAGAGTGTGAGAATATTAACTAGTTATTTTCAAAGATTAAAAAGTCAACAAAGTATTTTCTTTCTCTAAACATGCCTAGAAAGATCAAAATTGAGAGTTTTTTTTTTCTGAAGTCCATTCTTTTGTTAAGACTTTTGTACTTTTCTTACTGGTTTGGAAAGAAATTATGCCACATAAGAACAATTTTGTTTTTATTCAGGATTTCTTTTGAGTGTATTAAAGAACGGTGTGTAAAATATTGTGTGGTTTCTGATTAATAAACCAGCTGCATAACGTTCTGTAATATTTGCCAAAAGGCAGTGCTTCCTTTTGAGCACAAATTTTTTAATAATTTACCCACAAAGGAAATGTAACAAAAGAAGTAAAGAATAATCTTAAGTGTAGAATGTGCTTTCTTCTGTTTGGAACATGAAGACAGCGTGTAAAATCACGTTGGTCGGTATCCTCTCACTGCCAAATGCCTGTTAGATATGTATTTCTCTTCCTGTAAGAAAGTGAAACTGGAGGCAT
Source organism: Apodemus agrarius (assembly GCA_964023405.1). NCBI lineage: Eukaryota > Metazoa > Chordata > Mammalia > Rodentia > Muridae > Apodemus > Apodemus agrarius. The sequence continues at coordinate 13,799,590 of OZ030022.1, read as the reverse complement.
CAGGATGGACCCCTGCGTGTCCTGACAACAGTGCCTGTATCCCAATCACCCCCTTCTACTCTATTATAATGTACTTAAGTAAGTATTCGGTTAGATATTTCCCTTGGACTTTTAAATGTTTTTTACTCTGAGGTTGACCCTTTTGCCTTTGCACACGCCCTTCTTTTCATCTCTCTGTTTCCCATCCCTGCCCTGCTCAATCTGCTCTGGCTTCTTTCCCGCTACCAGTTTTGAACATCTCCTGTCTCACAAAAGGTCCTGTGGCTCTAAGAGTAATAAAGTTATCATTTGCATCTTTTACTTTGCGGCTGACCACTCGGAAGCACTCATGGTTCCGATCATTCTGCTCTAGAGCCAGGCTTTCACTAGAGCGCCATCATGATAGTTAATTTCACCGGTTTAATCAGTGTTGAATCTATGCGGCAGAATCCATTGAGTCACACCAAGCTACAGATCACAGGAGCGAGGTTTATTCAGAGAGGGAGGAGGGGTACGGCGGCTGCCACTGAGTGGAGGTGGAGGCATAAAAGGAGAGATGAAAGGAGGAACCAAGGAAACTAGCGGGTTAACAAGGAATGTAGCGCATGCGCAGAAGGAGGACACGTGACACTAGGCGACACGGGAATGCATCACCTCTCAGTAGCTAGTGATAGCATGTTCTGTGGTTGCTGGACTCCTCGGGGGCAGTCCGTGGAAGTGCCTGATTGCTAGCAATCAGATAAACACAATAGTTTATACTATCAGATTACCCAAGTTGTTCCGCCTTTTCCGGCCTCCTTTCCTGTATCCACCTTAAAATGCTGAGATGTTTGAACTCTTGCATTTACTTTGCTCTAAGATGAACCTTCCTAATGAGACCTTTGAGTGAGTGTACATCTTGACTGAATTTACGTTTGTACCTCTCCTCATCTCAGTCTCAGATATGCCTGCAGTGCTGCCCATACCGGTAATTTTGAACTATCGCTAATTGAAATCACCCAGTTCTAATATATGCTGATATTCCTCTTGAGAAAAACGAGCGTTTAAAAATGGGAGCCGATTTGATAATTGCAGGTTGGTCACTGTCCGGGCGCACTCAACACGTGACCCCCCCCAGAGTACAGCAGCCTATCCTGCTCAGGAGACACAACTGAATAAAATTAGAACAAATCATTAGATTCCACCGAATCCCAAGAGTGATTACAAGTTCAAATTCTCTCTCCCCAAAACATAAAACTTAGATTAGTACTTTCATTGTTTCTCCACCTTTCACTGCACAACCGGAAGGCGATTCTCTTCCCCATTCCTGTCAGTAACAGACTGCAAAAACTTCATTCCAGAAAGAGCCCTGCCCTCTTAGAGAAAGGGCTGCCAGGAGGAGTGGCCAAACGGATCCCGACAAGAGGCCTCCCTGGCTTCTCCCTCAGTGTACCTCGGTGTATTCGTTCCATTGGTTGCTTTCATCCAGTTTTAGTTCCTCTTGTTAATTCTGCATTGGAAATTCATTAAAAACAAACAACAAGAACTTTTCCAGAATCTTCAGGTTATCATTTCTGAAATCTCGGTCCTGTGCCATATGGAAGTTTCAGTAAATAAGTGCAGTTGATGGTTAAGCGTTTGTCTAAGTCTAGCAAGGAGCCCTAGGGGTGCTGGGAGTGATCCTCTGCTTCGTACCCGCGAGCTGTTAGGTGTTGTACCTTACTGAGCATAAACAGTATCTGCAACCAGATTTGTGGCTACTTAATGGTGGGGGCATAAAAGGAGAGATGAAAGGAGGAATGAAGGAAACTAGCAGGTTAACAAGGAATGTAGCGCATGCGCAGAAGGAGGACACTAGGCGACACGGGAATGCGTCACCTTTCAGCATTCTTACCACCCTTCGCTACCCTTCCAACCCTCCAACATCGGGTAGGAGAGAAAGGTTAGAGGGGAACGGGAACATTGAGATCATGAAGCTACTTCCTGCTGATTAAGGAGGAGAGTTCCTCCGGCCAAGTTTGATCGGCCTTGTTAGGATATCTCCAACCAGCATCGGCAGCAGGAACAGGACCAGGAGCAGCAGCAGCAGCAACAACAACAACAACAACAACAACAACAACAACAGGAGGAGAAGCTGCCACGGCCTCTGAGGCGCTGGCATTTTTATACCCTGGCACGAGTCCCCAGAATTCCAAATGTAAACTATCTTCAGCTGGCAAACCACCGCCCCTGCCGGAGCAGGAGACAAGTCGTAGCCAGCTGCTGTGGACAAAGTGCAGCATCTCCGTACCCTACACCTGGGGTTAAAACCAAAACATAGTCACACAGCATGTCTATGTCTTTAAAGAAAGCAAAATTCTCATTATAAATTTCACAGCCACTAATGTCGAGGTCGCATGGAAGCCATCGTGAAGTGGGGCAGAACAAGATCATTCCGTGCTGTTTTGTGTACACAGACATAAGGTCTCCCAGGGATTCGCAAAACACAGATGGTTCTTCCTGTGCCAATAACAAACTATCACTTCTTTATTCATTCTTACTTTTGCCTCATGCTAATTCACTCTCCCTGGGGATAAGATTTACTCACATTGGGCCTGATTGGCTCAAACCTTTAATTCTAGAATTTGGGAATGCTAAGACAGGAAAATAATGAGTTGTAGGCTAGCTCAGACTACACAGAGAGTTTCAGAAGAATCTAGTCTACCCAGTGAGATTCTATTTTAAAGTTTATAAAACCAACAGGGCTTTTTTTTTTCTTTTTAATTTTTTTTGTTTTCTGATATGCATTGCCACCATGTGCACAGTCTCTGCTTTCTACAGCATCTGATTTGGAAGGAAGCCCTCCTTACATGACCTGATCAGACCTGATTCCTATTGCAGTTCCGTTGACCCTCTTGAGCTGCTCCTTGATTTCTTTCTCAGACTACATGTTACTTACATTAGGTTCATCCAGCAACTGCCTGTGTAGCACTGCACGGGGCAGTGGAGACCAGTGACGAGGAACAGGGCCACAGCGGCAATGAAGAGAGACCACACAAGGCCAAACAGTTCCACGTGGGGTTTTTATTGGGGATGGAAACAAAGGCAGCAGCAGGAAGAAAGAAAGGAGAAAGAGAAAGAGAGGGAGACGCTATTCAAATATATACAGGTGGTGATGTAGTCACAGGGCCCATTGAACTCTGGGTGTATGTGGCTGTTGCCTTGGCAACAGGCCTATAGGTCCTGCTGGGCTGTCGCTGTCACCTATGTGATGTCACAGATCTCGGAGGTCTTGGTACTAACCACTTGTATTTAAGAGGACTACTGGTTTTTGTACCTACTTTGCTGAAGGTGTTAATCAGCCGTAGGAGTTTCCTAGTAGAGTTTTTGGGGTCATTTATATTTACTGTCATAACTTCTGTAAATAATGATACTTTGACTTTTTCTTTCTAATCTGTGGTCCCTTGATCCTCCTTCACTTGTCTTATTGCTCTGGCTAAAAAGTCAAGTATTATATTGAATAGATACAGAGAGAGCAGACAACCTTGTCTTGTTCCTGATTTCGGTAGAATTGCTATGAGTTTCTCCCAATTTGATGTAAATGCACAGCTCATGATGGTACAGGGAAACCATTCTACACTGAGAACTTGTGCAAGGTCCAGTACATATTTACAACAATGTCTCTTAAGTAATGTATAAGGAGATGTCTGCTCTCAAGTATGTAACGTTTGGTCACATATTGTTCAAAATCATGAAGATTATTCATGCACGAGCAGTGATTGAGTTTATGCAAGCTTATACTTCATAGAACACCTGATATTAGACATTTTAGGTCCTACCACAGTCTCCTGGCATCCCCTTCCATGATTTGGCAATAAGTACTTCAACTCTATTTATCTGTATGTGAAGTTCAGATCTTTCCAAACTCTTCCAATAGAGATTAAAATGAATAACCAGCTGTATTGCACTACCTGTTAAAATCATAGAATTTTGGATACTCCGTGATAAAGTTAGATGAAGTTAGGCTGAATGATAGCAAATCCATTAGTTAGATGTGTATGTGTATATGTATTTAATAATTCCAAGTTCAATTGAAATCAGATTGGTCATCTGGATTTAGGTAAATAATCTCAAAGCATTCTGCCTTTAGCAAATGTGTATCACCCAATTCAGACAGCCAGAACCAGGCAGGAGCTAGTCTTGGCTCATGAAGAGAGTTTTGCTTATGGGAACTAGCCTTAGAGAGAATTCTGTCCCCAATGGAGGAGCTAGAGAAAGGACCCAAGGAGCTGAAGGGGTTTGCAGCGCCATAGGAGGAACAACATTATGAACCAACCAGCACTCCCAGAACTCCCAGGGACAAAACCATCAACCAAAGAGTACACATGGAGTTACCCATGGCTCCAGACACATACGCAGCAGAGGATGGCCTTGTTAGACACCAAAGGGAGAAGAGAGGCCATTGGTCCTGGAAAGGCTCAATCCCGCAGTGTAGAGGAATACCAGGACAGGGAAGCGGAAGAGGGTTGATTGGAGAACAGGGGGGGAGGGGACATGGCTTATGGGATTTGGGGGGGGGGACCTGGAAAGGGGACGACATTTGAAATGTAAATAAAAAGTATATCTAATAAAAATTATTCCATTGAGAATTCCAACTAATTCAGCAAATGAAACAAAAGAAGGTTGTACATGCTGCTTTTATAAGTGGAGGGATGGTTCCTTCTTTCTTCAGGCACACTGGTAAGAGATCCCAGTGCGAGCTCACTTTAGTTACAACAGAAGAGGCGCAAAAGCAGCAAGAGCAGCTGAGCTCTAAAGGGCCCAGGAAAGGAGGTCAACAGGGACTAAATGGATGCCTCGCATGCTGTTCATTGGAGGTAAACTGTGCTGTGCGGGTGATATTGCTAACTTTTCGTGTGACAAGAAGACAGAGCCTTAGAATTCATTTCTCCTACCATCAAGTATTTTATAATTCTCTTCATAATAAAATCATACCTCAGGACTTGTAGTGATAAATGCTTTACCAGGCTAAATGAATGCATTTACTGTTCGTGAGATTTAGCATAATTCAAATGCTGCCAGGTATCCCCTTGAATGGAAATTAAAATTAAGTTCTATAAATCATAAGGTTTATCCTGGATCTTTTAAAAGATAACTTAGATCCGAGGAAATTAAGCATAGATAAATATCCCAGGGGCCAAGTTCATTATATGCAGAAACTGTCACCAGGAATGACTACATAGATTTACATCCAGCTGAAAAATAATCAGAGTATGGCTCCATTCTTCTTTCCAGGACACATAAAATCAAGATTATATCTTTGTGCTTGATCACCTAAGATCAGTTACATAGAACATGGGCCTTACATGCTACACTGTTGTCTAAGTGACCTGTGGTCAAACTGTGAAATTGTCAGTGATTTTAAGAGGCCTTTTGCCATATTCCTGGTCTGTTTTCCCCCTACGGACATCCAGGCACATTGTGCACAGGGTGCACAGGGAAGGGAGCAAAGTTTAGTGGGGGCAGGTGGATTAGGAAGGATCTCAGTCAGTGTCAGTATGGGAGAAACAGCCTTCTCTGGGAATGCTTTTCAGTGAAACGACTCTCTTTATTGGGGGAGGGGAAAGTGAGTGGGGACAAAGACTAGATAATCTTTGGGGGCGTAGGTAGAGATTTTTGGGGAGAACTTACATCATCGGCTAGGGTTGAGGTGCTGGGAATGTTTCATTTGCGTGAAAATGTGCTTGGAAAGAGGAGGTTTAAACTTATAACCTGGCCACCAGGCTAGGAGTCTACCTTAAGGATGGTGGGTTGCAAGGGTACATGTGCCAAGACATGCAGTCCAGTGCAGGGAGGAAGCAATCCTACTCCTGGTTGTTCAAGGATGAGCTTTTCTGTTTTTATTCTTGTCTCGACCTTACCCTTGCTTCACAGACCGCTTTCTGACCCAGTAGTCTGGAAACACCCAGAGATTATCTAAAGGGCTTCATTCCAATCACCATTCGTTCCCCTAAACAAACACATCTTACTAACTGCCGGTCTCTTCCGTTGGCTTTGGACAGCCAGAGTGTAACAGGTTCTCTCAAGGGCTTTTCAGGAAATATGCATTTTCAGTGGTCTCAAGAGATGAAAGATCACCCAGAATTATTTCAAGTGGCTTTATCACCTATGGCACAAAGACTGACATGAAGTCATTAAATAGATTTGACATGATGCTTCAGGTCTTTGTACTTTGAAAGGGAATGAAGTACTTCAAGGACATTTCATTACCCAGACTCTATTGTATGGAATTTTGAGAGAAAACTCATTGAACACACACACACACACACACACACACACACACACACACACTCACACACACATACACAACCCAAAACTCTATGTCATTTTCATAACAAGAAAACAGTTCTTCCAAAAGTAAGTGCTGGCTTGCCTCCTAGAAAAAAGATGTTTGCATGGCTTCAAATAAATATAATGACAGAAAACCAGACTCTGAACGCACAGGGAGACTGTGCAGTTTTGTGACAGTTTTTTTCACACAAAAAGCTCTTCTCACTTATATGACCTTCGGGCCGGAGTCTTGGCTCAGTCAATGAAAACCCCACTCAGGCAGCTTCATGGCTTCATTCTGAAGTCAGGCTGATGAGACTTGAGACAAGTCTTTCAAAATCTCACAGGGACTTGGGCTTCCACCCCTCTCTTTTTCCTCAAAAGAAAATTGCTGTTGCCATTAAGGTTTTGTTTTTCCCCTCTCTTTCACACAGCCCTTTCAGTTGTAGACTGCAAGTTTTCCCTGTGGAATGACTCTCTGAGGTGGTGATCTAGGAAGGGTAACTAGTTTCTGGTACTTAGTGTTTACTTAAATTTATTCAGAAAAATAGACTCACAAAGAATCCAAAGAATATAGACACATAGACATCTACCTACGCCAAGGTTTTCATTTTTGATAAAAAAAATTTTATATGCTTAAAATGATCACTCGGTTAGAAATATAAACGTTTTTACAAAATAAAGTTACATGCACACTTCATAAAACGCTCCTTTGTTGTCAGTCTTTTTGAGATAGGACCCTGCAAATGTAGCCTAGGCTACCCTCGTACTCAATATAGACCTCCTGTCTCTCAAGCCTCCCAACGATGAAAATTTATATTTAATTGTAATTGCCTAATGGCTAGAAATTATCTGTGATTCTCTACTCTAGTTTTTACTATACAAAATTAGGGATCAAACAACTGTATTAACCAGAATGTTGTCTTTAAATGTTAAAACAAAGTACTTGAAACAGAAAACTCATACAGAACCTCACACACACACACACTCACACACACACACACACACACACACACACAGAGAGAGAGAGAGAGAGAGAGAGAGAGAGAGAGAGAGAGAGAGAGAGAGTTTAGGAGACATAAAACCATGAAATGTCCATTCTTCTGGCAGAAGTGGTGGCTTTTCCATGGGTAGTATCTCAGTGGTGGTGTTCTCATGGATCTAGAGTATGTGGAGGTAGTTACAGAGATGTTTGAGAGTCTCGGCCCCAGTGGATATATTGAAGTCCTAATTCTCTTTTCTGGACAAAATCAAAGATCTCATGTGGCCTACTCTGCCAGTCTGAGCTTACCCAGCCTTTCTCTTTCCTCTAAGTACATGTGGTAAAGAAAGACCACATCCTGTATTCCAGCTTGCCATTTCTATCCAAGGCAGTAAAGACCAGAGAAGCTATGCCATTGCTTTGTCCATTCAGGAAGGAACTGCAGCCATTTTCCTGTTCTGGCCATTGGAACCAGAAGCAGGAACAAAACCAGACGCAACGCCTACCCAAAGAACAGAGTGACCTCGCTAACTCTAAAGGACATAAATTTTGACAAATAACTCACTAATTTCTCTCCCAGGTACTTCATGTAACAAAAGATAGGTTTCCTCTCAAGTTCTTAAAACACAAAGCAGATGGTGAATTGGGACAAGAACTAAGCGGTTCTTACTTGTTAAAGTAAAAATCTCTCCCCACAACATTTCATGTGTAACAGAAATAATCTATCATGTGAAGACATGCTAGTACAAGAGAACATTGATGCATGAACTATTTAAACAACTCAGTTAAGAAATGGAAGGATAGATGTCATGAACCATTTGTTTTTCAAAACTGTAGAAGTCCTGGTGAATAAACACCAATAATCATATCATGAAGAATCCCACTGTTTCTTTAATTATTATCCAGGTCAGAGCATTTTGTTTTTAAAGGTTAATGATTGCTTTCTATTTTGAATCAGTTAATTTGAATTATATGTTCACATACATATGTATTTTCACACACATATGTATAAGAGGTGAGTTCATGAACAATAAAAATTAGAATTTTTCTGAATGTGATGGTAATTTCTATGCTGGAGATCTCTTTAGTGTAAACGTGAACATTCTTTGAAACCAATGGGAACCTGCTTCGTCTCTCATATAAAACTGGATGTAAAACATTTTTACTGTAATGAAATTTTGTATTTGACTTCTGTCTTAGGGTTTTGTTGCCATGAAGAGATACCATGACCACAGCAACTCTCAGAAAGGAAAGCAGTTAACTGGGGCTGCTTACAATTCAGAGGTTTAGTCCGTTGTCATCGTGGCGGGAAACATGGCGGCATGTCGGTGGAAGTGGTACTGCAGAAGGAGCTGGGAGTTCTCTATCGTGATTGGCAGGCAGCAGAAAAAAGACTGGACACACTTCCTCCAACAAGGCTGCTCCTCTAATACCACTGCCTACTAATTTTTATTCAAACTACTACCACTTACTTTTAGAGATTCCATTCTTATAATCCAAAGCAAACATCGTCCTCTTCACCATGATTCAGATGTTTCTCAGTTCATCAGCCACATCTGTCACTCATCTGAGAGCCTGATAAATGCACACCTAATCGCACATACTCCCACAGATGCTCAACTGTTGCTTGGGTCAACATGGCATTGGGGATAATCTTTTCTCAAACCATAACATCATGGTTGTATTTTGATATCAACTGTTAACAGTAGAGAAATACAATAAAAAGTTTTTAATTAGAGTTGTATTTCACAGATCAATTTTTTTTTCAAAGCAGATCAAGAAAATTTGCATTCGGGAATGCGTAATGTGCTTCGTTTTCTACACATGCCTGTGAACATGAGCTCATAGAACGCGAACACGTGACATCTTTACATTCTCTGCAGAACTAGGAGCAAAATGGGTGAGTGACCTAAGAAATGAACGCTTAATTCTCTTTATGGTCTCAGGAGAATTTTTACTGCAGACGAAGGCACTATTCCTGACCAGCGTACAATGCATGAACGTTAATGGCTGTTGAACAAACTGTGGAAAGAAGTTATGGAGAAATGAACCTTGTTATTCATGCCACACACGTCACCTCCACTCGTTTGTACTGTCAAAGACAGTCACACAGAAGCGCAAGGAGTCACAAGACTTGAACTCTTCAGTTATTTTCTCTTCCCAGAAGTCTTCATTACCCTGTTACTTGAAATTGCATGCTGAGCTGAGCTTTGAGATAGTGCACAGTTAACATGCTACAACAACAAGCAATGGACTTCTCATTTTAATGTTCCTGATACTTTGGGGTTTTATGTAAAAGTTGAATCTATAATAGTCCATCCAGACATATTCTAGTATGAAAAGATCTTCTGCAGACCAGAAGTTATTTATATTCCCTCTCACTGAAAAGAGTTTGGTATCTGGTGTCCGGGGAATTTTCAGAACTAAATGTTAGGAACATGATTCTAAAATGACTTCACATCTGAACCAGAGTTTTCCCAAAGGAGGCACATTAGTAACAGCATGTATAATGCTGCAGCATCGTATTCATTAGGAAAGTTAAAATTCCATTCCAAGACATATTCAACCAAAAGAGATAAAATCATGTGTCCATAAAATGACACATATTTTCAGATGTTCCTAGCAGTTTTACACACTCACCAATAGTTGAAGATATTATCAAATTAGAGTGTATGTCATTAATGAGATGTTCCTTAGCAATTAGATGGAGGAGATATCAAAACTGAAACTCATGGGTGAACAAGAAAATATGCTGAATGAAAGAAGTCTAATGAAAAGTGATATACATTGTATCATTCAATTCATGTGCACCTAAGTGATGTTTATATTTTAAATGATGTTTATATATTTATATATATCATATATATACATATGTATATATATATATATATATATATATATATATATATGATGTAAAATGAAGCAGCATGTTATTTTAGACAAGTGGAATGTGGACGACTAAGCAGGATCCAAAAATGATCCTACGAAGAGACCTGGAGCATTCAGAAGGATATGGATAGATTTGTTGTAATCGTGGCAATTATTTCATTGATTTTCAATTTTATAAAATTCAGTACTTTTTGTGCTTATTGTATGCCAAGTATCCTAAACATAAAAACTGAACAGGAAATACAATGACAGCAAGTGAGAGTGAGAATGTGGGAGAGATGGAACACTAATTCACACTGGTCACTAGGGTGGAGATCTCTCTAGAGATAGAAACACATCTACCACATAACCCAGCTACCACAGCCCTGGGCACACTTCCCAGTGAGTGTCTACCATACTACAGGGATACCTGCTCAGCCATGTTCAGTGCCTTGTGTTTACGATACTTAGAAAACAGAATAGGCCTAGATGGCCATCAACTGAACAGTGGATAACAAAACCATGGTCCACAAACATAAAGGAATTTTATTTAGCAATAAAGAAAAATGCAGCTATGAAATTTGTAGGCAGATAAGTTGAAAGCTGGAAAAAAATTATAGCAGGTAAAGTAGGGAAAGACAAAATTTGCATATGCAAATTCTACCTTTCAATCTCTAATTTTGGGTGTTTAATGTACGGTTCCTGTAGAGTTCTTGGAGGGTGTTGGGGGAGAGATGAGGGATGCTATAATGTAAATAATATGAAAGTAGAGAGGGGGTGAAGGAGCAGGGGTGGGAAGATTTAGATAGAGAAGTGATGGGAAAACAGGGCAAAAGACAGGGAAGGGTTAATGGAAGAAAACAAAGCAGCATAAAACATCCACCTGGAGACTTATAATCTTGAAACCATACTAAAACCATGTCACTTAAAATAAAAGACCGGATCAAAGGGCAGATATCCTGCCTATCTTGACAAGGCAACCCCAAGAAGTTATCGACTATTAATAAAACCCCAGTGGCAGGTATGAGATGCCTTCTTCTGGTTATTGGTCAAGGAATCCCTAGAATTTCCCCAATCCCCCTCTTGCTGTTCAGTCTTCTTTTGGTTGTCAATAGATCATAAGACCCTACAGCTGAAAATACCATACCTTGCAATTGCCTGATCTTGAGACATCCATCTGGAGCTGAACCAGGAAGCTCCCTCCCTGCCAACTAGGTTTGATAGTACTGTAGAGTGCTACTCAGGCTTCTGAGGGAGAACAAACATGAGTGAAACCTATTAACTTGCCAGGGAAGATATGCATACTTGTGTAATAGTGACACAGCTGTTGTGGAGATGATCAATCTATCTCACAGAAAGAAATCCATACCTGGTGCTATAAACTCAAAAGTCCTTGGCAGGGAGGAGTTGTGGGCGCTATGGTGGGGGTGGGGATCAATTTTGCTTAGCTAAACTGACATATACTCAAAACGCTCCCTTAAAGTACATCTTATTCCTACAGGAAATAACCACTCTCTGCCTCAATCAGAGAAACACCTCTTCTCAGCCCAAAATGATGAACACAGAGAGGCATGTTTGTTGACTGGTTAGGGTTTCCCTTGCTGCAATGAAACACCATGGCCAGAAGCAAGATGTGGAGGAAAGGGTTTGTTTAGCTTATTCTTCCGCATCACGGTTCATCATCAAAAGATGCCAGAAAAGAAATTCAAGCAGTGTAGGTACCTGGAGGCAGGAGCTGATGCAGAAGCCATGGAAGAGTGCTGCTTACTGACTGGCTCCCCATGGCGTTTTAGCCTACTTTCTAGTTGAACCCAGGACCACCAGCCCAGGCGTTATGCCACCCACAATAGTCTGGGTCCTCCCAAACACCAATTAAGAAAATAGCTTAGAGGTATGCCTACAATCTGATCGTGTGGACGCATTTTCTTAATTGAGGTTCCCTCTTCTCAGGTGACTTTAGCTTCTGTCAAGTTGACATAAAGCTATCCAGCACAGCTATATAAAGTGTTGAAAAAATGTGGACTATAGAGAAAGGGATCAAGAAACACCATTCTCTGGGCAGTATATAGCCATTGCAATTTTAAACACCAAGCAGCCATGGCTTACTTTACTAGGTCTGCATGAGAATGGGACTATCAACAGCCAGAAAGGAATAGAGAAAGGACTTATGGGGTTTTACCCCTCACTACTGAGCTATTTCCTATGGATGAATCAGAAAAATGGGAAGTCAATCCCTTCAGTTGGATAACCCCAACAGAGTTCAATAGATAGACTCAATCCGGTTGTCTCATAGGTGGCCCAGATTAAACTCAGTCGGTCACAAAACAAATCCAAAAAGGTCATGAATTTGGGGAAAGTCATGGTGGGAGAGTTGATAAGGATGTCGATTTTCACCCCAACTAAGCAGATCTGCAGATCCATTTTTGAGACCTGGGATCCAAGGACCTGAAGGAAGGGTAGTGTAGACAACTTCACTTGGGTTGCACTGTACCTTTATATGGGAATGTAACAAAGAAACAATGATTCAAGGAAGATTGTGAGTTGGGGAAAAACATGTAGATGAATGCCAGTAAGCACAAACTAAATATTAACAGAGCAGCCCTTTCCCAGAACTTTCTCACAACAGGCTAATTTAGACACAATTGCCTGGCACATACTACTGTTATGATTATCTGTGGGAAAACACAAAAGCAAGACAGAGGGCCATCTCCAGATTCAGTCTACACGCAGAACAGCACTAGCACAGTGTTTTTTTCAAGGGACTGGGTTCTATAGCTATGTTTTGGCATCAAGAAGAATAAACAGTCTTATAAATTGAATGTAAATATTTGACACCGGAGGCACAAAATCACATCAAAGAACAATCCAGGGAACAAAATGCACCTGGGGTAAAGGCTCTCTGCCTTTTCTCTTGGAACCTCTCTACAATTCCCCAAGGCAGAATTCAGCATGTACTGTTCTTCCGACTGTGTTCCAACAAAGTGTAAGAGGGAAATGAGACAGGACTGAGGCAGAGAAAATCACAATGGATCATCTATGTCTATAAAATGGTCATAACTAACCCAATTCACAAAAATATTAAATTTCCCAAACAACTCTATGCTTTGTAAAAACAAATGAGATGTTTTTGAATATGAATTATATAGAAATGCTCTTGTTCAATAGTGCAGACAATTTTTGTAAGAACGAAATACAATTAAAAATAAGCAAAGTAGGTAGGTGCCTTTTGTTTTTAAGCATCTAGGTAAATATATTTTCTTTCTTTTTTTCTACAATTTCAAAGAGAACTGCCCATTAACTACTTTTCCTGAATACACTGAAAGTGTGCAAGCCAGACACTGAGCCAGCCACTGCTTCTGCATCTAAGGGTGCCCTTGCTATGGCTCACGCAGGATTTCTGCCAGTACAAATACTTTCCCTTATTTCCCAGAGACAGGCATGCTTGTTGAAAATTAAAAGAGGATAGATGAAAGCATGCACGCACACACACACACACACACACACACACACACATATATACTTAGGCACATACACTCACACATACACACCACATATACTTACACATACATATACACACCATATACACATACACACACATGTACATGCAACACACACTCATACACATACACACCACACATATACTTACACACTCACACACATTCACATGCATACACACCACACACATATACTTACACACATACTCCCTCACACACACACTCACACGCATACACACCACATACACATACACACACATGTACACACACACATACTCTCACACACATATGCACCATACACATACTTATACTCACACACACATACACACCACACACATATACTTACACACATACACACTCATCCACATCCACACCACATCCACATATACACACACGCGCAAGCACACACATACACACACACACCACACACATATACTTATACACACACACTCACTCACATATACACACATACACCTCACATACACATACACACACATATACATGCCACACACACTCATTCATACATTCACACACATATATACATACATACATACACCACACACACACACACACACACACACACACACACACACACACTTATCCTGGGCTAAAATAGAAGTACAGCTCCCTAAATGTGTCAGATGTCAGAGGAATAATTTAGTGTGTGCTTATGTCCACATAACTCAGGGAGGATGGGCAGAGAAAATATTGTTTTTCTTCTGTCTCTATCCCCCTTTTAGCCGGACGTGCAGTACACTACTCATTATTGTTGCCTCTGCCAAGGAGCACAGCTGCTGTGCAGTCTGAGCTCATCTAATCACCTGGCGAGTGCACGCACCTCAGTGCTGACAGGAAAGGCACCCTGGAGAAGGCCCAGCAGGTTACTCTGTGTTTCAGAATTCACCACAGCCTTGTCCTGCAGCCGCTGCTGCTCGCTGTTCCCCACTCAAGCGCCCCCAGCTGCTCCGAGCCACACTGCCAGACTGCCAGGTGGGTATGTGTTTGGATAAGCACTCGGTTGGAAAGGAATCAAATCTCAACTCAAATTTCCAGTCAACGAAATAAAGGCTGGATTTCCATGCCTCAATTAAAATTAATTATTACTAATTAACAACAGTTTTTACTCATTTGGGTCCGCACACCTCTCTGTTGCTAGGTGATAAAGAGACCGAGATCGCTTAGCGTGTTTCTGGCAGACTGGGGGAGATTTGAAGCCACGGAGTTAGGAGGGTGAGCGTAGGTAAGCAACATAACATTTTTTTTTTAATCTGACAGGACGCAGACATCAAACTTTGCTTTTAAATCTTTGCATTGGAGTGGTGGCAACGTGAACTTTAATTTTATTATTAATAGTGGCATTTGAAAAAACTGCATATTTTTTGTGCTGTAGGATATACATTGCCCTGTTTTGTAAAACATATCTCATTGACAAACTGAATGATCATCATTATGAGTTAGGTCCGCTTCAAATTTCTGGAAGACGATGTTTTAGGATGTGAGGGCGCACAGCAAGGCGGTTGGAAATATTCCATCAATTGCATATTTTGTGTCTTAGCTAGGTAGGGTTTTATTGCTGTGAAGAATCACCATGGCCACGGGAACTCTTATAAAGGACAACATTTAATTGGGCTGGCTTATATTTCAGAGGTTTCGTTCATTATCATCATGGCAGCAAGCATGGCGGTGTGCAGGCAGATGTGGTGTTGGAGAAAGAGCTGAGAGTTCTGTGTTTTCATCCACAGGCTGCAGGAGACTGTGTCAAAGCCCTCCCCCAGGGACACACTTTCTTCAGTAAGGTCACGCCCACTCCAACAAGGCCACGCCTCCTAGTAGGGCCACTCCCTGTGGGCCAAGCATTCTCACACTAGAAGTCTACGGGGCCATTCCTATTAAAACCACTACATTGTGTTAATTCAAATTGTTTCTCTTTACTTCTTCCTACTATGTGGAACATATCCACCTATAACTTGGTGTGCCTTTGGTCGACGTGGTTTCAGTTATGATCCAAACTGAACTTCTCTTCAACTCTAAAAGGCCAAAAGCTGAGATTTGCTCTGCTGTGCAGATCATCCATCGCCAACGATGAGAGTTTTCCTCACCAACTATTCTAAGGAAGAGAACACTGGGACGCAGTCCCCTCCCCCGTTAACTCTCCGGTTGTGTGATCATGCACAGTACCGTTTTTTAAGAGATAGTAGCTAGAGGAACTCGGGGTCTTCCCCACCACCACCACCCCCCCCCCCCCCCCCCCCCCGCCCCCCCCCCCCCCCAACCCCCCCCCCAACCCCCCCGCCCGTGCCTGAGAGATCGCGGGCAGTGGGACCACCGAGAGTTTGCAGGTCTGGAGACCAGCAGCTCCAGAGAATTGGCGTGGCAGGAGCGTGGGAGAGTGTTCAGAACCCATGGAAAGTTTGCGGGTACTCTCTCTCTCTCTCTCTCTCTCTCTCTCTCTCTCTCTCTCTCTCTCTCTCTCTCTCTCTCTTTCTCTCTCTCTGTTTTTTTTTTTTTAACATTTCCCGCAACAGGAAATATGTCGTTCTGTACTGCTTCTGCACTCACATGGAGCAGCAATTTAGGGTCAGAGTTACATCGAAAGATCAAAGCCACACACCTCTGCATGGGTAAATCTTTCAATGTCCTTTATGCCAGGTACAGTCCTGTTTTCAGTCTCCAGTGCTCATGCACAAGCACACACATGCGCACAGACTGATAGGTTATAAGGGAATATTTAAAAGGCAAGATAGTTCTTACCTTGGTGGATGCACAAAGAGACACAGGAAACTGGCTTATTCTAGTTATGAAATTAATTAAAGACTATTTTAGGCACTACCTTGACACATGGCAGGTATGTTATACATATTCTTTAATATTTATAAAATAGTACATAAGAAACATTTGAGTAAATGTTTATAGTATTTGTCCCATCTTAAGTAACAGGGTTTTTTTTTCTCTTTCCTTCCTTCCTTGCTTCCTTCCTTCCCTCCATCCTTTTTCTTTCTTTTGAATCAAGGTCTCTCTATGTAGTCCTGGCCGTCATGTAATATACACCAGGTTGACCTCAAACTCACAGAAAGCCACCTGTCTCTGCCTCCCAAGAGCTCAGATAAAATATATGTGCCGCCAAAACCTGCTGAAAGTTGTTCTTAAAATGCAAAATCTTTCGGGCAGTTTTCTGGAACTGCCTGTCGCACAGCCTCAGGATGTCAGGTGGAGTCACCCGCCAGAGCTGGGAAAATAAAGCACAACATGTTTGCCTGCACTTGGCTTCTTTGGGGATCCCAGTGGGGGTTTCACTGGCTGTGATAAAGAAACCACAGATCTGTAGCGATGATAAAGCCCAATGAGACAGAGCTAGATTTTGATGCCTGCTGCAACTGCATAGTGCGCATTTAGTGAATGTTTATTTAATGACTAAAGAAGGCACATGAAGAAGTCAGAATGTCACAGGAAGTCAACACTGCATGGTGGTCTAGTAACCACGTTTTCACTTGATCTAAAAGGCCAGCCATGCTCCCTGTGGGGACCTGACATAGGTCTGTAAAGTGTCTGTGGTTGATAGGCAGCAAGGAAAGAAAATAGTATTTTACAAAACTCTTTAAAGATGTTCTTTTCACTCACAAAATCAGTACAAATGACAAAATATTAACAATTTTATAATAACAATGCATATATCTCTGACGTTAAATGCTAAGCTGCTGACCACTGTGAAAGGCAAAGTAGTATATATAATAAAGCAAGCCTGCAATGTAGGTGCTCAGCTGGTGGGGTCTCCCCCAAGACAAGCCATCAAAAGGAACAATGGATAAGAGAAATCACGGGATTGGTGCTGGTCTCCACGGCTCAGTATTCCTTAGGGGAATAATTGTCAAAGATGTAGGTAACCCGTCCACTTTCAAAATAAATGGTTCAGTCTTCTGCTCTGGGTATATCTCAACATGAAATAAAATGATACCATTATGCCCATATTTGTTATGATTTGTAATAGCTATAGAATCAGCCTAGAGTCCCATCAATATATGAATGAATGAGGAAAGTGGGTTATATACCTACATACAGAATGAAATATTATTCAGCTATAGTAAAGACCGAAATACTGCTATTTGATGCAAAACAGATAAAATCACAGGACATTATGTAAGCCAAAGACAATTACTACATGTTGACTTTTGTCAAAGTTGAAAAAAAAACCAAAAGCAACAACAGCGATCACTAGAGGCAAGAACGGTCTAGAGGAAAGATGGATACAGATCATCTGGAACTGAGCACAGATGTTGAAATGTTGTATTGAACTTCACTAGTAGGCAAAACGTCTACATCTTCCACAGTTGTTTTGAAGGAGCTGGAGCGATGGGTCAACAGTTATGAGTAAGTTATTCTTGCAAAGGACCCAAGTTAGTTCCCAGCATCCATATCAGGTGTCTCTCAGCTTCTGATAACTCCAAGGGATCTAATGCCCTGTTCTGGCTTCTGTGGGCTTCTGCACTCACAGATAGTATACACACAAAAATGTACTATTAAAAAAAAACTATCTTTGTAAGTTTGGAAAATGGTTTGTATGTATCACACATATAAAATTCTAGAGAACCATGAAAGTCAAATCAAATATATTGTATATATCATAGATATTCTTACTATTTTTCTAAACTCACACATAGGCCATTTTATATAAATAAAGATGTTTCTTTAATACAATTGTGTCACTCATATCACTATGGATGTATCCAGAAGAATTGCTTGGCAGTTTCTCATAAGCTGTTGGAAAAACATGCCTACTACATCATATTTCAAGTTAGGAGAATGTCCAGTGTCCAAGAAATCATATGGTATAAAACAGAAATGCCTTGTTTGGTGGCCACGTTTTTTAGACATAGATTTTATAAACAGTGACACTGTTTCATTTCAACCACTTGATATTTTCGTCTTTTTGCTTTTAAAGGCAGACATATGAAAGGAACCAAACCATCCAGAGCATCTGCTTGTTCAGTTTACGTTCATGTGGATAGCAACGCTCTTCTCTAAAGTCCACAGAACAGGTCTGAGTATCGTTCTTAAGTGTCCGTACACTACAGAGAGCATTCCATCCAGAACATAGCAAAGCAATGTGTGGCTATGCTCTTTACCTCTGTGGTTTCAGTTACTCTGTGGTGTTCAGCTATGGTCTGCAGATATTAAACAAAATTAGAAAAACTAAGCAATCGATATTTTTTAAGTAGAAAATTTTGCCACACTACAATAACTCTCTCTCTCTCTCTCTCTCTCTCTCTCTCTCTCTCTCTCTCTCTCCCTCTCCCTCTCCCTCTCCCTCTCCCTCCCTCTCTCATTTTAATTTTTATTTCATATGTATTGTGTGTCTGGATGTCTGTCTATGTACCATGTATATGCAGTACCTGAGGAGGCCAGAAGAAGGTGTCAGATGCCCCTGGGACTGGAATTCCAGACAATTGGGAGTTGTCATGTGGGTGCTGGGAATTGAACTCAGGTCACCTAGGAGAGCAGCCATTGCTCTTAAACACTGAGCTATCCCTTCAGCCCCTAAGACCTACACTTTTAGTCAAGTGTGTACTGGCTACGGAACCAACCACTCAATAGACCTGGAAATAATGTAGAGATCTTGAGATGCAATGAGTGGAGGGTGTGAACCTTGCTTTGCATGCAAATGTGTTACAGGTGCCCGGCCTTTCCTTCAATACAGGCTTACTGGACTTTCCCATTTAGCTCTTAGTTTGAGCTTCCATAATCTGCAATGATTGGATCCTTGATATTCAGAGTAACCCTTCTTCCCACGTGTTCTCTTCCCTTATGAACCACAGTCTTGCCAGGAAGTGTTCTCACTGGATAAGCACCCCAGTTGGAAGATTTCTTTTCACTGGTGCTGCACATGTGTGACGGTCAGGGGCCTGTTGGACCATCCTTTCAGGGACACTGTGTATCCACGAGAGCTAGAAGGGAGAGGTCACATAGCCTACATGAATGGAAGCCAATCCATTTCTTCGTGTAGTGATGTGATGGCTCACCATGAGACAGGCTCAGGTGAGGGTTATTTAAAGCTAATTGTAACTTGTCCTGGTCTCCAGCCCTTGGAGTACTATAGCTGTGAAATAAGTGTCAGGGTGTAATGCAGCTGCCTGGGCAGGCCTAGCCGTGTCACTCTGGAAGGAAGTAAGGCAAAGGAACAAAGGAAGGCATGAGGCCCACGCTGCCTGCCGTGTTGAGAATGAAAACCCCGTTCTCACTGACCAGCACAGTCTGTGTTTTCCCCCAGTACTGGTGAGATGTGAGCAAGCTAAGGTGTCAGTTTGTAATCATGATGAAACTAAATCATAGTAACTTGATACTATCCTACTATGTGTTCCCAGTGCAAACAATGTCTGCTTCGCTGGGTTGTGTTCTTTTGCACTTGTGTAAGAGTTTAGTCCATTTGGGATTAGAACCAATATTCCTCAAGAGATTCGTTCCTTGGCCAAGACTTGTTCTTGAGACAGTTCTTTACTCTGGTCCGTTTAGTTAACCTTTCCATTGTCACCTACGGTCATCTTAATCATTTTTTGCTGCTTATTAGCAATTTATAATGACATTCCATTGGGTATATCTTCTCCCAGCATGCCTAATAGAACACTGTGTTTTGTACAGCGATGTCTTCAGACCTATGTGAAATCTTTACAAAAATTCTAATTCTACATTGGCTTCTCTCCCTCACATGTGTATACACAAACACACACATACACACACACACACACACACACACACACACACATACACACACACACACCCCTCTTTACACATATTGTAAGAGCAGTCCTGGTAGAGATTTTTCAAAAATATCTAATGAAACCCACCACATTACATAAAAGACCACTGATAAAAAGTTTTAGGCAATGAAGCAAAACAGAATATGTGTGTTTCCAGAAGCCAGGATGACAGGTTCTTAGTCTCTGTCAGTAGGGTAGATAAGGTCACTGCTAATTATAGTCTTTATTAATAGCTCAGTTTTATTGGACCTCATAAGCATATCTGTTAACTATTATTCCCCCATCAGCCATCTCTCTCTCTCTCTCTCTCTCTCTCTCTCTCTCTCTCTCTCCTCTCCTCTCCTCTCCTCTCCTCTCCTTTCCTCTCTCTTCCTGGAGTTATTGTATCTGTCACAAATATTAATTTGCCTGAGAATAAGTGCCATGTTACATTTGATGTTTGAGTAATAAGGAAATGTCACTTCCATTACAGCACAGCGTGGCATTTAATGGAGCTGGCGGAGTTATTTGCATTCTCTTCCCCTGTAATGATGTTGCTTGCAGCCACAGCTGACAAGAATATCACAGAATGCTAATTTCTGATGAACTTTAAAAGCAACCGCTGGGGAACTAACCTCAAGTGAAAACATCTGGTCTTCACCTTGAGGAAACACGGCCCTTCCCGTTTGTCCTAACCCCTGCGACGACCGAGTTGGAAGGGTGTGTACGAGGAGAGAAAGAGCATATATAAACTGAAGCCAATGAGGTCAATGCTTTGCTTGAAATTGGCAAAATGATCATGACTTTATTACTCAATGATTAGATATCTACTACAGTGAGCATATAGGATGTATTAATAATGCTTGGGCCTTGCTTCCAATGAAAGCTTTTATTAAAACTCCTCTTAAGCTCTTTCACCATTTGACACCCTGATGAGGCAGAGAGATGCTGGAATCAGGACAGCACAGTTAGAGGTGTTAGCATAAAAACATTAAAAAAATTAATCAGTTATGAATGAATAAAAAATAGTCATGGCATAGGTCAGTACAGTTAAGAACTTAAAGTATCTGGACATGGTGGTGTATGCCTTTAATCTCAGTACTTGGGAGGCAGAGGCAGGTGGATCTCTATGAATTCAAGTCCAGCTTGGTCTATATACCAGGTTCCAGGTCATCCAGGGCTCCACAGTGAGAACTTGTCTCAAAAAACAGAAATAGCAAAAGAAGTTAGCCCAACAGAATGTAGCCAAACTAACGGAGCACTAAGGGGATGAAAGCACACTTTTCCTTTGGCCTGTGTTTTCTTGAGTTCAAGCCCAACAGTGCCCTGCATGAGGATGAAACCCCTTAGTAAACAGAAGAAAGAAAAAAAACCAAGAACCATCAAGGAGATTCACCAGCTCCACTACCTTGATTTCATGCCATTCATTTCTAGGCCAATCCACATGGCTGACATGTCTGATGGTAGAAACTGTATGAGCCACACAGTAAGGACAAATGTGCTCCCTACTGGCGTGGCCTGCAGAGAATTCAGCAGTCTAGAACCAGATCAGAGTGCTCTGTCTGTAGCTCGGACTGGGCCTCCACATCCTCCCCACATCCCTTAGGCAAGTAAATATGCATGCCTAAGTCTTGGATCTATGAACGTCCCATGCACATAGGTGTTTCTAATCCTACCCATGCAGTTCTTCCATAAGTACCTATCACTCAAACGCTAGGGCCCCACTTTAGTAAGAATACCGATGCCTCAGATTTTGGAGTCAATACTGCAGTAGTCATGCTTACCCTCTTAACAGTGGACTCATGGTCAGCCAATCAAGTTTATAGTTCGAAGACCAGCCCTGGTGCAATTAATTAGTGGCTACACTTCACATATTTCTTCAACAAGCAAGCATCCGCCTCAAGCACTGCCCCAGAGCAAGCATCCTGAACATAGGAGTCATGACTGCCTTCTGTGTCCCTGTGCCCATGTCCAGCTCCATGTAGATACCAGTGCCTGTACTATGGAAGGACCGTGCACAATTTAGACACCAAGTGAGAGTCTCTGCATATGCACCCCTCATTCCTATCCTGACTCTTCATGCATACATGCTGGATACCTCTGTCAACCTAAGTGCACCATGCTCTGGACCCACTGCCAAGAGCAATTGCAGCAACAAAGTCTCTCCAGGGAGAAAAGAATTGTTCGAATCTAAGAGTCCTTACCATCTATGTTTCCAACCCTTACCACCACCACAGGCATCCTTAGTCTTAGACAAAAATGGTCTCCATGGGTTTTTCAAATGCTGACATCAGCCCTCGGTGCCTTATGAAGATGATACCACTTCTCTCTGTCTCAAGAAATCATCATACCCTTCCACACAGCTGACAACTTCTAACTCAGCCAGATAAGAGATTATTTCTTCATCATCGCGACCTTATTAAAGGTCAGCAGAAGTGGGCGTTTCTACAGGCATTTAGACAAACTACAAAACAAAACAAAAACAAACCAAGAAAATCAAAGGACCAGAATGTCTCTAGAAGAATAAAATAGTTTCCAATAACCAAATTACTAAACCCAAATGCCTAAAGAGCTATACATTGCCTGACAAAGAATTCAAGATAATCATATTGTAGAAGCATGATAAGCTCAAAGATAAAACATCTGGAAAACTAATAAAGTTAGAAGAGCAAAACAGGAAAAGATCAGCTTCTCAGAAAATGACAAAACATTAAATAGTATAAAAAAGTTTATAGCAGAGGCATATAAACTGAACAGAAAACATATAGTGTTTTTACCATGAGAATCAACCAAACAGAATTTTTAGAAAAGTTAAATACAGGTCATTAAACAATTATTCAGTTGCTAAAAGCAAAAGAATGAAGAATCTCACATACTCTGTTGGAATATTGAGTAACACAGCATATGACAGTCCCAGAGGGGCTGTGAGGTAGGACGATTCAACAATGTTGGTTTTAAAAAATTAGATACAAGCTATTTCTGAATTCAGAGAAGGAAATGAATATTGAGGTTCATAGCACCCAGAAAAGCTCAAATAAACAGAATGCAAAGAATACAAACAGACCTTCCTCCATCAATACATGTCAGTATTAAGTGATCTCAAGCCAAGGTTAAAAAGAATTTTGAAAGTAATAGAAAAAAT
The DNA here is from genome assembly GCA_964023405.1 of Apodemus agrarius. Classification (NCBI taxonomy): domain Eukaryota; kingdom Metazoa; phylum Chordata; class Mammalia; order Rodentia; family Muridae; genus Apodemus; species Apodemus agrarius. The sequence continues at coordinate 13,776,109 of OZ030022.1, read as the reverse complement.
TGACCAGTTAGATATAAGCAAGTTCCATCTGTCAGACATACAGCTGGCAAAGGTTCTCTCCTTTTTATGAGCTATTTATTCAGTTGATTGTTTCTTTAGCTGTACAAAAGAGTTTTTTTTAGTTTTATGAGGTCCCAAATGTTGGACCTTAATTTCTGGGGAAATGGGGTTATACTAAGAAAGCCCTTTCCTACACCAATATCATACAGGGTATTGCTTGTGTTTTCTTCTAGCAGTCTTATTGTTTCTGGCTTGATAGTCAAGTCTTTGGTCCGTTTGGAGTTAGTTTTGATGTATGGAGAGAGACACAAGTCTAATTTTTTTTACACATTTGCAGTTTCCACAGCACCATCGTAGGAAGCTCCAGTTTTTTCTCTAGTAGATGCTTTTGGTATTTTCAAATACGAGATGACTATATTTAAAGGTACTTATGTTTGGGGCTTTGATTTTGTTCTATTGTCCTGAATGTCAGCCAAAAATATATACCAGTACCATAAATATATACTAGTACCCTATTGCTTTTATTACTATACATGTCTCAAATTTTGGAATGCCAAAACCTCCAGAATTGTGCTTTTTACATGAGATTGTTTTGGTTACCCAAGACCTTTTGTTTCCACGTACATTTCAGTATATTGTTTTTCTATTTCTGTGAAAAGTTAAGATGGCAACTTTAATTCAGATTGCATTAAATCTGTCAATTGTCTTTGGTAGAATGGCGACTTTCACAAGCCATTGCCATATATTTCTATTTTTCTAATATCTTTTTCTAACTCTTTATTCAGAGATTTAAAGTTTTTCACTGTCAAGGTCTTAGACCTTCCTTGTTAGGCTTATTCTTGGATAATTTATTTACTTTGAGGCTATGGTGAATGTGGATGTGTCCATGATCTTCCTCTCTGTATGTTTGTTGGTGGTACATAGGAAAGCTATTTATTTGTGCAATTTTGTCCTGTAGGCTGCCACATTGCAGAATTTGTTTATCTTTTCTACAGGATTTCTGGTAGGAATTTTAAGATCTCTTAAGTATAATAACAGGTCATCAACAAACCAGGATAGTTTTTCTGTTTGAAATCAAAGGAAGATCCTTCAATTTCTTTCTCTTGTGTTTTTATGACTGTTGCTTTGAGCAAAATATTGAAAAGAAATGGGTGAACGTGGACACCCCTGTCTCATTCCCGACATCCATGGTTCATGCTTCAAGCTTTGTTCCATTTAGTATGATGTTAGCTATGGGTTCCTTTAATACAATTTTTATTGTGTTGAGATATGTTCCCTTTAGCCCTGCACTCTCTAGGACTTCTATCATGTTGAAGTCATGAAGACATGTTGAAATTTGTTATATTTTTTTTCTGAATTTATTGAGAGGATCATGCAATTTTACCTTTATTACAGTTATTGAATTACTTACGTTGAACCATCTCTGTACTTGAGGGATAGTCAACTCAATCATATGGGGCAATCTGTTTTCTGTTGGAAAGTATTTAATTGAACACTTTTGAACCTATGTTCATCAGGATTATTGATCTATAGCTTTCACTATTTGTATGTCTTTACTTGGTTTTGGGTATTGCTTTATAGAAAAAGTTTAGGAATGCTCCAAATGTTTCTATTCTTTTGAATTTTTAAAGAAAGATTTGCTATAGGCATTCTTGAAAGTCTGGTGGAGTTCTATTCTGGAACTATCTGGCCCTGGGCCATTTTTTTTAATTAAAGATTTTATTGAAGAGACAAGAGGAGTAAAGAGAGAATGTCTGAGAATCCTATTCATTGTCTTGTTAGGAAATGTATCAAGTAATTGTTGGAAGAACTAGGAAAGAATATCCAAAGCCTAAAATAAAAAGCAACTTAAGAAAAATATGCAAAGTATATTATAACCAATGGTTTAAATTAACCATATTGACAATGTTTGCTAGGTTTCAAAGTTATATTTGGATGTGGAAAATAACAAGAGTAATTAATTACATGTAAATAATTGCATTTGAAAATATGAGTTGGCATCCAAGCTGAGAGCAACAGTACTTAACAAAGCTCAAAAATCAAATAAAATATAAGTATTTTAACAATTTCCCTCACTAGAATTGTGTTCATAATGCAAGTATAAAAAGATTTCCTTTTCTGTAACTTTTTTCTCTTTTATTAAAACTAGATTGTCCCCCTCATATGATATATCTTGATTATGGTTTCCCCTGCCTCTACTCCTAGTTCTTCCACAGTTCCCCTCCCATCATGATCCATCCCTTTCTGCCTCTAATTAGAAAACAGTCTTCTAATGGATAATAATGAAATATAATAAGATAAAACAGGAATTGATACATAGGAATTGAACAAAACAAATTAAGAGAAAAAAAGAAAAGGCACAGGAAACAGATATAGATACATATACCCTGTGGGCTAAAAGAGAAATTATATATATGTGTATATGTGTGTGTATATATATGTGTATATATATACATATATATATGTATATATATACACATAATGTGTGGATTGTTCAACATACAAAAATCACTAAATATAATCTACCACATAAACAAACTGGAAGGGAAAAAAACACATGATCATTTCATTAGATGCAGAAAAGACCTTTCACAAAATGTAACACCTCTTTATAATAAAAGTCCTAGAGATATTAGAGATACAAGGGACATAGCACACCATAATAAAGGTAGTTTGCAGAATGCCCACAGCCAAGATTAAATTAAATGAAGAGAAACTCAAAGCAATTCCATTAAAAACAGGAACAAGATAGGGTTGTCCACTCTTTCCCAAACTATTCAATATGGTCTTAACTAGGGCAATAAGCCATGTGAAGACCGAAGGGATACAGATTAGAAAGGAAGAAGTGAAAGTGCCTTTATCTGTAGATGACATGATAGTGATACGTGAGGAAAACTTCCATCAGGAAACTTCTACAGCTGATAAAAATCTTCAGCAAAGTACGTGAACACAAAATTAATTCATAAAAATCAGTAGTTCTATGTACAAATGACATAAGAGATCAAGGAGAAAAACTTTTACAAGAGTTTCAAATAATATAAAATATCCTAGGGTATCTCTTACAAGTAGCAAGTGGAAGACTTTAATGATAAAAAGTTTAAGTCATTGAAGAAAAAAATCGAAGAAAACATCAGAAGATGGAAAGATCTACCGTGCATGTGCTCAAGGATCAGTAGGATTAACAGTAAAAATGACCTTCTACAGATTCATTGCAAGCCCTATTAACATTCCAAAGCAATTCTTCAAAGATCTTGAAAGAACAAATTTCAGCTTCATATGGAAGCAACTAATGTACTTCACAGTTTTTGGTGTGTGTGTGTGTGTGTGTGTGTGTGTGTGCGCGTGCGCGTGCGCGTGCATGCATTTATGTGGTTACAGTTTGGTGGTTTGTTCTTTGTTTTGCTTTTTTGGGTGATTTTTTTTCTAGATTTTGGGTGTTTTGTTGTATTGGGTTTTGGGTTGTTTTTCTAAGAAAGAACTTTAAGTTAGGTGGGTGAGGAGAATAAGAGTACCTAGATGGGGAGGTAAAAAAATAGATGATCAAAATATATCTAAATTAAAAATTTGAAATTAATAATAATAACAATAACAATAATGTATCTGGGAGCATTAGCTCTCAGTGTCCTTTTACTTACCACCCTCCAGACTCAGGCAAGCACGACTCTATTTTCTTTCTCTGTAAATTTGTCTTCTACATGCAACTTCCAATAAATAGAACAGAAGGTATCGATGTTCGGAGGCTGCCTTCTGGCCCTTGACATAACGCTTTCAATGCTCATCTTTGTTGTTGTAAGAATCAATATGCTGCTTGTGTTATTTAGGAGTAAACTTTTCTGCTGTGGATAAGATCAAGACTCTTTTGTTTCCCCAGTGAGACTCCTTTGGGAGGAACTAAATGCTCATTTGTAAGTGGCAATCAATGGGAGACAGCTTCTGGGTGAGGGGTGGGGTCATGTGTCCACTTGCCCTCTCGGCTCTTGGACCCCATCTGCACCAGAAGCCTACAGATCCTGCTCATGCTTCCTTCCTTTGTGAATTTCATGTGAGCTCTGAGCCTGCTGGTTTGCAGGGTCTTGTTTCTTCCATCCCTCTGGGCTCTTAGTCTTCTTTCACCAACTCTTCCGGAGCTCTGAGGTGGGAGATTTGATGAAGACTTCCCATGTATGGCTAAGTGTTCTAAAGGCTTCCATTCTCTGTATATTGTCTGGCCGAGGGTCTCTGTGTTTATTCCCATCTGCTGCAGGAGGAAACTTCTCAGATGATGGTTGAGCAAGGCACTGATCTGTGAGTAGAGCAGAACATTGTCAGGAGTCATTTTTTTGCTAATTTAAGAGAACAATAGTATTTGGTTTTATTCCAGGTCCCTCAAGTAGCTAGTCTGAGGTCCTTGGTCACCCAAGCAATTTCTAGTATTTATGTATTTTTCACCCTTAGTTTGGGGGAGATTTCCTCCATGATTTTGCCGAGGACCTGGTGTATGCCATAGATTCCATCTCAGGGAGTGGGCGGGCCTTAAGTCAGTTGGTTAATCCCTCAGCACTGTACTAGCATGCCTTCCAGGGATGACCCTATGGTAGATTGAAATATTGCTTCCTGTATTTTTCTTAGGCTTGGTTTGTTGGATTCTTAGGTTATTTCTACACAGAGAGTTTTTCCTCTCTCCTTTAACTGAAGCAGATAGCTCTCTGTGTATATTAATCTAGTTTGCATGTCCTAGTCTTTTAGGACTTGGAACGCAGTGTTCCCGGCTCTTCTGGCCTTCGGGTTTTCCATGGAGTAATCAGCCATTATCTCATAGGTTTCTCTTTATATCTGACATTTTCCCCCTCGCAGCTTTCTGTACATGTTCTTTGCTTTGCATACTTAGGATTTGAACTATGATATGCTTTGGACATTTTCTTTTCTGGTCTTGTTTATTTATTCTTTATGTTTCTTGTATCTGTGTGGGCATTTCCCCCCCTCCTTTAGTTTGGGGGAGATTTCCTCCATGATTTTGATGAAGTCTGTGCCATTGACTTGGGATTCTTCTTCCACATCTAAACAAACAGTGTGAAGGTTTTTTTTCTTCACAGTGACCCACATTTTCTATCTGGTCCTTCCCTGTGTGACTTTAATTTAACTCCCTCCCCAGCTCCCGCATTCCTTGCTTATTTGGTCTAGATCTTCTAAGTTATCCTGCAGTCCTTGCATTCTATCTTTTTGAGTTTCTACTTGTAAGTTTTTCTTTTGAGTTTTAGAATTGAGTTATTGGGTTTTTCAATTCTATTTTCATTTCTGCTTGAGTGAGTCCTCTTCAGTGATTCTATCTCCTTATTGGATTCCATTCTCGAGTACTGGATGGTCTTCATCATTTCCATCAGCCTTATGTGTGCGTTCTCGGGCATCCCCCAGATGTTTATTCTTGTTAGGCTCTTTCCATTTAATTTCACTGAGCTGTTCCTCTGTGGTTTCTTTAGGTTCCTCCAATTGTTTGATGAAATTTATTATTGCTCTTTTAAATTCACAACTTCAAGTTCAACTAAGTAATTCTTATTGGCAAACACCTCTAGAGCACCGGTAGGCTTTGGAAGACTTACACTGTTTTTATCCTTCAGACTGTTTATGTTTGGGGGATGAAATCTGGCTATGTGGAATTCTACATCTGGTATGGACAGAGCAGATTGGGGTGGAAGAGGCCATGTACAGGTGGGTTGGGTCTAAAGGTTGGAAATGGCTTTCATTCACTCTTCTGAGGCTCTCTCTGTGATATACCCAAGAGGGAAACAGCTATGCAGGAACTTCTGACCCACCGTGCCTTGCCCTCTGGAGCCAATCTTCAGCTTCTCCCAGTTACTCACTCCTGCCCCCTAGTGTTAGCAGTGACATTTCATCACCCCATAACAGTCCCTTTAACTACCCTACTTAGCCACTCCTTAGAAGGCTGCCCTGATGAGAAAGGCTTTTCTCTTCCAAACAAACCCTACTTGCCTTACTGTCCCCCCCACTCCCCACTCCCACCCCCGTCTGCCTCTGACTCCAGGCCATATTCTAATCCTGAAGCAAGTTTATTACCTGCTTTCCCTTACAGATGAATAGCTAAGCCTTCTGGAAAACAAAACAAAAATAAATAAAAGACTAAAAATAATGCGCGCATGCGCACACACACACACACACACACACACACACACACACACACACACAGCCCAAAAAACTGGTTTTGATATAAATAATGTATAAATTTGGAGTTCAACGCTGAGAAAGAGAGCCGAAATCCAGAGTAGTTTAATCTTCATATGCTCTAATCAGCTTTAGGAGTATTCTCAGCTGAGGTTTCAGTTTGGGGTGGATTTTTTTGTTGTTGTTATTGTTTGTTTCATTTTGTTTTGCTTTGCCTTGGAGATTAATGATGGATTTTCTTTTCAAAATATATAAAATTCATTCATTTATCTCTTCCTCATTTGGAAAGCATTATAAGACAATCCGAAATAAATGTAAAAGGAATATCAGCAGTACAAAGAGAGCATCAGGAATAAGTGATCCTGAAGAGAGGCACTGGACAAGGAGTACCTGACAGGAGAGTGGAGCAGGCATCTGCTGCCTCGGAGCATGGGGCTCAGATACAAGAACAGCAGCCTGTCAGGACAGTTCCGATCTAACACGGCATTCCTGGTCCCTCAGAGGGCTGATTAATATCTGGGGGGAAATTATCAAAACATTTTCAATGCAATAAGCATTATTATGTAAGAAGATCCAAAGCAGGATGAATGTGTGTACACACGTGTTTGTGGCGTGCGCGCGCACACACACACACACACACACACACACACACTCTCTCTCACACACACAGTCTTATGCTAAAGAGTGTATTAGCAAAAAAAATAGTTGGGCCAATTGGACAAATCAGATACGTTAAAACCAACAAAGGGATCTTTAAAAAGTTGTGTTCAAAACATGCAAATCTGAGAACAGTAGTTCTATCTCAGAAAGAAAGAAGAAAACCACCTTAGTACGGAGAACAGGAGGCCATACTTCTGTCCTAGAATTTGGAATACTGGGATGAAAGTCGCGCACTCACTAACAAGGCTAAGACCAAACTATCCCGAGCTTAAACATTGTTTTTAAAGCCTGACAGCTAAGCTATAGGATAGCCCCTCACTGAAACACTAAGGGTAGACATCACATCTCCTCATAAGAAGATGCCCCGGAGGGGGCTTCTTGTTCATTCTGATGGAAGGATGAATTCTGATAGAAAGATTCAAACTGGCGGAAAGCAAACGTAGTCTGCTGAGAGTGTATGGAAAACCTGGCGGTTACCAGTGTTAGAAGATTTAACACTAGGAATAGTTTTTTGAGAAAAATCACAAAGATGGTAAGGCCTGGGGATTAAAGGGTAGGGAGCATGGACATCTGGTGTAGGAAGCCTTGATCTCTTATGAAGCCAGTCTTATAGACAGCAAAGGGGCTAAACCTAGGCTACCTATGGAAGTCTATTGATGCCATATTGAGAAGAGAGCATGAACGTTCACACATCATTGTCAACTAGAGAGGCCGGGAAGCCATTCAAGGAATAAAGCCATGGTTTAAGAAGAGATGAGGGCATTTGCAACCACAGCATTGGAACAGTGAGCACCGCACCACGTCAATACTGGTCGTGTAGCTATAAGAGCAACACTAACGGATTTCTGGTGCAGGTCTCTCCTGTCTGTAGTGTCACCCCTGGGAGGCTGGAGGTTTCACATCAAGGGCTGTTGCATGTAGCATGTGTAAACACAGATGTGTGTGCTATCTGCTGTGTTCTAGTGAGCACCCCCAGCCCAAGACTGGTGGAAGCATTTCTTTGCTGGAAAGAGATAGCCATAATGGTGGAGAAATTATGTAACTTTGTTTTTCCAATTCTTGTGTAATCTCACGTTTCTGCTCATGCGAACCACTAAGTCTTGATGTATTGTTTCGGAAATGACACTGCCTAACCACCCCTAAACCCCAAGAGACTGCACGCAGAGTGATCTTACAGAATTCCTAACTAGTACTGGCAAAGTTTTCAGAAGTGCTCACGCTCTCCTGGCCTAACATAGCACCTTATCCATGGTGGGCATTAGGATCAGTTCCAGGGGATCCACAGGGTGTTTCTGTGTGAGCCAATAGCAGGTGACTGTTTGGAAACGTAGCTTTCCCTCGCAGAGTCTTCTCTATTACAAATATCTCAGACCAATTCCCACAGGGCTGTGCATGATACAAACAGGAACAAGCTGATATTTCTGAAGGTCACTGCTAAGACATGTGACAAAAAAACTTAGATTCGAGCTTTCAAAAAGGCCACGGTATAAATGTTGTTGTAGAACCTCAGTGGCATAAACAACAGGGATAGCAGACACAACAGGGAAGCTCTTGGTGTGGATTTTTTTTTTTTTTGGTGTCATCTCTAAATAAAGAGAAACAAATCCATTTCTATTCATTGGTGAATTTTCATCCCTCAAAAGACCTTACAGTGAGAATTTTCAGTTGTTCTGAATCTGACAGCAGGTTATCCTCAAACTTGGGTGACACCCAGACTAGATACCTCTCAAATTCTTTCCAAGCCCCAGAACAAGATGTGACCATTCAATCCTGCACTGCCTCTGTGTCTCACTTGCTTCGCCACGCTATTCTTAGGTTGTATGGTTTTCCGTCATATCCTTTATCCTCTGCCTAGAATTCCTCCCACTTGCCCTTCTTTTTCTGGCTACCTTTCACACTTACACACATTATTTCCAAGATAAACACCTGTACCATGTCAAAAATTAGCATCCGCAGGGCCTGGAGAGATGGTTCAGAGGATAAGAACACTGACTGCTCTTTCAGAGGTCCTGAGTTCAGTTTTCAGCAACCACATGGTGGCCCACAGCCATCTATAGTGAGATCTGGTGCCCTCTTCTGTCCTGCAGGCATACATGCAGGCAGAATATTGCATACATAATAAATATATAAATAAATCTTTTTTAAAAATTAGCATTCTCCAGCGTGGCCTCCCTCTGCACGGTTCTCTGGGCCCCATGCCTTTTTTTTTTTATTATCCATCAAACTTCAGCTGCACTATCCTGGTTTTGCTCTCTTTGTTCCTGAACACACTTTTCCGTGAACATTGGGATCCTCTGCATAAAGATAGCCTCTGTGTTTACTATCAAGCCACCTTCTCCAAAAGGCACGCACAGCTCTTTTTAATAGAGAGAAATCAATTGGTATTAATAAGGAAAGGTACTATGCATACTTGTGCACTATCCCTTAGTGCAAAAGGCGAGGGAGAGGGAGAAAGACACGGAGGAGAAGCTGGAGACAGACTACAAACAGAGTAAGTGACTGTGAATGACCAGCTGTAGAGAGACATCGATAGCCACATCATCGTTTAGAAAAGACTCTGGGAAGGACGGGTGGAAAGAATGTGAGAGTTGGAGGATGCAGAGGAATGCTGTGAAAGATGGTTGCTGCAAACCCGAGCTCCCAGAAGCTCAGGTCACCTGCACAGGACTGCGCACGTTCAAACCACCGTAGACTTCCAGCATGGAGGGAAAGAGTTTCAATACGCCACTGGAGCTCCTGGCAGATGGTGGCTGCTGCAGGAGAGAGTAACTTTTTCTTCGGGGGACCACTGGAGGGTTCTATATGCACTGACTGGTGGCCCCACAGCCATGCACGTATGGGCAACACTAACTGGGGGCAGACGATCATTTCAAATAAAGAAGAGAACTTGTTACAGAGAAGAGAGATGTGCTGGGGAGAGGGCATGGGCATGTGTAGCACAGCGGGGGATGGGTTTGATTAAGATACACCATGTACCTATTTGAACGTGTCAAATAAATAAAATGGAAAGCAATTGGCTCGTGTGATGATGTCGGCCTGAAAATCCAAATTAGACTTTGAGCTTCAGCTTGAAGAACATTGGGCAGAGGTCTCTCACTTGGTGGAGGATCAGGTTTTGTCCCAGTCAGAACTTCAGCTGACTGGAGGATATACAGTGGAAGCTATCTGCCTCACTACCTGCATAGTTATCTCACCCTCAAACAATAAAAATACAGCCAGAATAACAGTTAATAAGACCTAGGCACTCCACGGCCTAGACAGGTCGGTAAGAACCTCTGTTCTCATACAGCCTGTATTTCGCCTTTCAGTAGAGGCCTACCGCAAATGAATCCAGCAGCCGCCACCCTTCCATTTTTAATAACAGCTGTGTACATAGCAAACCACCACTTTCTATTATTCATTTTGTTTACATGTATAGTGCAATTTTTTTTATGATATGGTTCAAAATTCTTTGTGGCTCCTCCCACCGATGCCTGAATGATAGTTCACTGGATGCTTCGGGAATGGCACTATGGATTTCTTGACCCAAACCTTAACAATTTCTGTTTTGTTGTTGTTGTTGTTGCTGTTGTTGTTTTTTTGTTTGTTTTTTGTTTTTTGATTTTTGGTTTTTTTTTTTTTTTGCCTTGGAATGCCTATGTGATCTGGAACCCAGCTAGGTAGCTTCCAGACTCTAAAAAAACAAACAGCTCCATGCTCCAGAAGAGTACAGGGAGGAGTGAGCTCATGGCTTATGTTATGACCCCTAAGCACAGAAGCTAACCCAGCCACACATCCCATCGTTAAACATGTGAATGAAGATAACTGTACGCAGTTGTCATGCAACTCTCAAGCAATACGCAGAGTTAAGGGTTTCTGCAAATGAAATCCAGACAATGTGCAGCAGAAATAGAATTCACCACCGTGACACCTCTCTCTCTCTCTCTCTCTCTCTCTCTCTCTCTCTCTCTCTCTCTCTCTCTCTCTTGCCCTTCCTTCCTTCCTTTTGTTAAAGACAGGGTTTTTCTGTGTAGCTCTGGCTTTCTTGGTACTTGCTCTGTAGACCAGGCTGGCCTTGAGCGCACCTTCCAAGTCTTCTGCCTCTGCCTTCTAAGCACTGAGCCACCACCACCCCAGCACTGCTCCCCTGCTTAACTCATCAAGTTTGTATCTATAATGAAGCAACATGTTGATACATTGCAGGTTTTGGACTAAGTCATTACCCAAGAGTACAAACTGTGTTTTGCGACCTTGGATGTCTTTTGTGCACTGAAGCATCTGGAGCTGCCTAGCTGCTCATCATTGTAGAATGCAAAACTTGATTCAGAAGAATCTGATAAGTGCTGAAAACCATACAATAAATTCATCAATTCTAGTGTACGAAGTTGCAAAGTTTAAAGTCATATAACATACAACCTAACATATTTATACAAAGCGTTATTTAGTGAGTATTGGTTATTATGTTTCTTGAGTTAATGTTTCAGTGAAAACCAATCTCAGGGTAAGATGACATGCTTGGCACATTTCCAGCCTGTATTGTCAGAAGGTTAGTGTGTTAGAATTTTATTTCCTGTAATATTCATTGTTTATTTTATTTTGGATTATTTAGGCCTGTCATGTATTACTGGTTGGTGAGACATCATTTGTGATATGTTTCAAATGCCCTTCCATTCAAACAATGGCCCATATAATCTGGAGCTGAAGTTGTATTCCCTGATTGTTGTCCATCTCTCAGACCCATTCCATAGGAGGTTGAGATTGTGTGACTAGATCTCACAAACTAAATGTTTGGATGTGATGTGTGCCACTTACACACTGTGGAAATTTGGTAGTAGCGTGCTGTAGTCTCTGCCTCATTTCATATGCAACAAACACAGAAACTCTGGTGGTTTGTCTAAGGGTGGCCCCCATAAACTTATGTGTTCAAATGCTTTGCCCATAGACAGTGACACTTATTTTGTGATGCCTATGTTTAAAATTTGATTTGTTTGTTTATTTGTTGCAGTTCACCCTTAATTATCTTCATTGCTTAACATGTAGTTATCATGAGGTCATATGATCAAAATACAGTTGATCCGAGTTATAGTGTAATGGTCATCTATACATTCAAGTCTCTTTTTCTTGAGAGATCTACTTTTTGGTCTCTAGACAACCATGGTAGTTCTGTTCTTGCAAGGACTGGTTTATGCAGAATAGTGTAGGGTGTCTAGTTATTGAATTTAAGCTAAATGTGCTAAATGTTTCTCAGAAGAGAGTACTTTTATTAATTTATCCTTTGACAATTCCATACATGTACACAATGCATTCTGCTGACTGCCCATCCCTACTCAGCTGTCAAGGAAAATAAAATTATGAAATTTGCTGGCAAATCGTTGGAGCTAGAAACACTCATTCTGAGTAAGGTAATCAAAGAACTAACTCTTTTTTTCCACTGGCTTATTTTTTTCACTTTTCCATTTCTATTTCACTAATTCCAGCTCAAAAGGATAAGATATGCAAAGAGCAGGGGCTGAGGCTATCAACAAAGGTTTCCTATGTTACTGTTCAATATTGAAGTCTTAGCTAAAACTATAAGGCAACTGAGAGAGAAAATGGGGTACAATAGGGAGAAAGGTCAAAATTTCCTTATCTGTCAATATTATGGTCCTGTATGTAATAAAAACATAAATACTCCACCAAAAACTCTTATAACTGGAAAATTCATTGAAGCTAGGACATTCTAAGATAAATAATTATCAAAAGCACTTTTAGAAACAATCCAGGTGCAAACATTTAAGTGACACATGAAGCAAGTGAAAATAGTTTATACTTTGCATAACTATCGTAATTTTAAATGAGTATTTATATATGAATGTGTTAACAAAAGATTGCCCATAGTACACTGCCAAAATTTAAAAAATAAACATTTTTATGATGTCACCATGTCAGTAAATATATGCACATGTGTGCTCATGTATATGTATATGTTTACTGATGTGTAGGTGGGCTCATGTATACAAGTATGTGTGCTCATATATATGTATATGTGTGCTGATGTATATGTGTATGTGTGCCCATGCATGTGTAGATGTGTGCTCTTGTATATGTAAAAGTGTGCCCATGTATGTGTGTGTGTGCTTATGTATATGTATATGTGGGCTCATGTATACATATATGTGTACTCATGTATGTGGGTATGTGTGCTGATGTATATGCATATGTGTGACCATGTATGTGTGCATGTGTGTCCTCAAGAAGACAAAGTCTCTGGAATGGGGCTCTTGCACTGTCTCAGACCAAATCCTGCTTGCAATTGTGAGTTCCTAGTTTAATCCCCAGAATAACAATAGGAGTGAAAGAGAAATTAATTGTTAATCATCATTTCTGAAGGATAGAACTCCTGTCTACTTTCAGTCATACTTTAAAATTTTTCTTCATTCTCTGTATTATTTGTATTGAAATTTTTACCTTTTGTAGTAAAATAACAAGTAAGAAAAATGTTTTACTGAAATAAAACCTATTTCTTTTCTACATGTTAGGTCTCTTATTCAGTATAATTGCGTTTGAATATACTGTCATAAAATAGAGTAAGTGTATTTTATATTGAAAACTATAATTTAGTCTTGGTTATGAAGGAGGCAGTTTTTCATATGAATATGCCCATGACATTTAAAAATGTTCATTATTGAAAATAATATTTATATTCTTTGAAAAGTTTATAGATGTATACAATGTGTTTTGATCTCACCACCCCACTGCCTCTGTCTAAGTCCCCCAAGGACTCACCAACAAGTCTCCCTTCCAACTTCATATCTTCTAGTTCAAAAAAGCTATTAAAAGCCCCCTGAGTCTAATTAGTTCTGGTATCCTACAAATGAGTGTAGGGTCATCTGCTGGGCCATAGGCAACTCAACAGGGGCCATATCTACATGAGTAAAACTGATCATTGCATAAGACTTTAGTCTGCCTCATTTATTGTCCCTATTCTCACAGGTGTCACCACCTTTGGAGTGACACTCCAATGGATATATATATATATATATATATATATATATATATATATATATTTAGTTCTGTGTACTAATGTCAGATTCAGATTCTTCTATTTTGTTCTGTTGACCCATGTGTCAATTTTGGGCCAATTTCACGTGGTTTTTAATTTTATGGTTCTGTAGTAATTTGAAATTAGATATGGTTCGACATCCCATAGTAATATCTTTGTTCAGGATTGGATTATTTTTTTCTTTTTCATATAAACTTTTAGGGTTTTTTCCTATGCTTTTGAAGAATTGCCCTAGAACTCGTATTGACATTGAATTGAATCTGTAGGCTGCTTTCAGTAGGATAATCATTTTAACAAGATTAGTTCTTTTGAGTTTGGAAGATACTTTTGACAGAGTATTTAACATAAAAACAGAAAAAGCAGAGTATTACATCTGGTGAACACATAACAATTCAACACCCTTGGGTGTTGATGCACAGTCCCTTGATCCCTACCATTTCCATGACTTTTGTCACCAAGGGATGTCGAATTTTGTCTAAGTTCCTTTCTGTGACTAATGAAATTGTCATGTGATTTCTGTCTTTAAGTCCATTAATGCGACAGATTAGATTTAATGATTTGCATATATCAACCCATTCCAGTATTCCTGGGATGAACCTAACATGAATGACCATTTTGATGTGATCCTGAATTTAGTTTTCCATTCTTTTATTGAGAAGGTCTCCACTGTTGCTCATCAGAGATTGGTGTCTACTTCTCCCTTTAGCTGAATATCAGGGTTGGGTTTCAGACCTAGAACATACAGCTGAAGTGAATATTTAACATACCAAAGCAGACTTGGCCTCTAGGTTCTCCAAGAATCCCTTAGCCCCTACCTGAGTATTTTGGAGAAAGTTCTATGGGCTTAAGAGAAATTAAATTCTTTAGTGTTTCAATGGAAGGTTTTGTGGATTATTAAATGGACCTATTTTTACTATAAATGCACACAGTGAATCCACTTGATAAATTCGTTTTTCTCTGGTTAGGTTTTGTTCATCTGACTTGCATATTGATGGATGTTTGATATTAAAGTTATCTACTATTAATATATTGGATTGAATCTGTTGTTTTTAACCTACAAGTATATATTTTACAGAATTGTCTGCATGTGTGTTTGGTGCATATATGTTAGAGTTGTACTATCTTTTTGATGGGTTGTTCCTTTAAGTATGAAATCATATTCCTCGTCTTTTCTTACTAGTTTTAGTTTGAAACCTATTTCTTAAGCTAACCTGCTTGTTTCCTATTTGTATTTGTTTGGAATGTGTTTTTCCATTCTTTTATCCAAAAGCAATGTTTATAGTTGATGGTCCAGTATGTTTCACAAAGGCAGCAAAAAAAATGGATCCATTTTTCTTATCCAGTGATACTCTGTGACATTTTCTTGAGAAATTGAGACCACTGATATGCAAAGTTATTATTAAAAGGTGTGTACTAATTTCTGTTACTTTGTTGTGTTTTGTTAGGTGACTTTTAGTTAACCACCCTGGTAATATTTACTGATTATCTCATCTGGAGTATAGTTTTCCTTCTCTTTAGACTGAAATATTTGTTTCAATATGCTTTGCAGAGATATATTGATGGTCATATATCTCTGCTCAATTTCTTTGACCTGTTTTTAATCATACATTCTAATCCCTAATTTTGATAGATAATTTTGCTGAGTATAATAGTCTGAATTGACAATTATGGTCTTTCAGAACTTGGAATAAATCTTTCAAGGCACTTTGGGTTTTAAAAGTTTCTGTTGAACAGTCATATGTAAGTATGTTAGCCCACACTAATAAGATCTTTTTCTCCTGAAGTCCGTGTTTTCAGTGTTTTAAGTATAATATGTTTTTGTTTTAATTTTTAGTACTATATTTGGTATTTTGTAGACCTCTTGCATTTCAAAGGGCATATCTTCCTTTAGATTTATTTTTCTGCTATTTTTATTTAAAATGTTTTCTAGACCTTGGTATGATGTTCTTTTTCCCCTTCTATGTCCATATCTGAAGTTTAGACCTTTCCAGGGAAAAAACAAACAAATACACAAACCAATCAAAAAATAAGCAAATTACCCTCTTTTTAAAGTTTATTTTTTATTAATATGTATCTGAGTATATCTGTGTGTGAATGCCTCATAGATATGTGTCTTTGTGGAAGCCATAAAAAAAACTTTTGAAACCCTGGGTCCAGAATACCAGGCAATTGTGAGCACCCTGACATAGTTTCTGGGAATCAAGCTTGGGTCTTCTTGGAGAAAGCAGAAAGAGTCTTAATAGCTGAGCCTTCTCTTTAGCCTTTAGATTGAGTTTTTTCATGGTGTTCCAGAAGTTGTCAGAGCATTGTATTTAGTGATCAATTCCTCTACCTTGCCTTCCAGTCCTGATACTCTATTATCTACATAATCATTCTATTGCTGAGGTCTCCTCTGAGGTATTGATTGGGTTCTTGAGTTTTTCATTTTTTTAAGCATCATTTCAGTTTGGCATTTCTTCACTGAAATCTACTTTCATTTCTTTATTGAATTCCTTTATTTATTCACTTGTGTGTGTGTGTGTGTGTGTGTGTGAGAGAGAGAGAGAGAGAGAGAGAGAGAGAGAGAGAGAAGAGAGGAGAGAAAGAGGAGAGAGAGAGAGAGAGAGAGAGAGAGAGAGAGAGAGAGAGAAGAGAGGAGAGAGAGAGAGCTCTTAGAGTATATTCACATCTTCCTTTTAAAGCTTAGTTATAACTGCTCATTCAGATATTTTGTCTGGAAATTCTAGGTCATTCCTATTCAGAGCTATTGTTATTAATTATTTTGGAATGGGCATGTTATGTTGTGTGTGTTGTTGTTGTGTCCCAGTTGTGACTTGTTAGATATTTTTTGTTTGGTTTTGTCTTTGAGACAGGTAATCACTATGTAAACTTGGCTGGGTAGAAACTTAATGAGGAACAACCTAACCTAAATCTCAGAGATCTGTCATATTCTGCTTCCTGGGTGCTGAAATTAAAGGTGTGCACCATGGTGCCTAGTTTAGGTATTTGCGTATTTCTTTTCATTCTTTTAATAGAGGCATTTTAAATGTTCAGGTATAAGGCTTAGTAAGGTTGCAGTATCATTTTCCTCTGTGGGGTTGGTGTCAAGAGCCAAAGGATCTATTCCTAAGTTTCCTCTGATAGTCAGCTACTATAGCTTGGTCTTCTGAAGGAAGACCTAAGAAGTATAGACAATGTTGAGCATCCTTTCTTGATACAGGAGGTTATGCAGGCTGTGCTCCTGGACCAAAATTTTCCAGCACTCTAGGTGGATCTGATGTAGGTAGCCACATAGACCAGGTATTGGAGTAAGATCAGGATAGAGTAAGTGGCCCCAAGCTATGGAGAAGCTTGGGTCCCTGACTTATTTCAGGAAGCCATGTGGACAGGACTCCTAAAAACAAAATCCTGGACATTATAGGTAGGCTTGATGGAGGAGGTCACATGAGCCAGGAACCCAGAGTGAGAACTCTGCTGAACAGACTTTTTGTGGGAGCCTCTTGCGCTTGACCCCAGAAAACCAAAATATACAAGGAAAGAAATGAAGACCTATTTGAAATTTGTAGATACATGGTTCTTTTTTTTTTTTTTTTTTTTTTTTTTTTTTTTTGTATTTTCGAGACAGAGTTTCTCTGTGTAGTCCTAGCTGTCCTGGAACTCACTCTGTATACCAGGCCGGCCTCGAACTCAGAAATCCGCCTGCCTCTGCCTCCCAAGTGCTGGGATTACAGGCATGCGCCACCACTGCCCGGCGTAAATACAGTTTTTAAGAGAGAAATTTCAAAAGGAAGTCTATAATGTGTAGCAGTGAGAAGATAAAGGTTATGTCCATGAAACATATTAAAGAGAATAAACAAGTGGAAGTTTTAGGATATGAGGAAAGAACACTTGGAAATAGAGAAAAGAAGACATAAAACCCAAAGAACAAAGAATGCCCCCAAAAGATATAATTTGGAGAAAAGCAGTAATAAAGTAAGAGGAGTAGTTTCTAGCACCCACTGAGCTGACCTAGACAAAGCTAGCATTCATTCTGGGACAGGGTAGTGAAGCCTCAGGAAGCCAACCAAGGGAACTGCCCCGAGCTGACAGACTCCCACATTGAAAGAGTCCTCTAGCCAGGCGGTGGTGGTGCATGCCTATAATCCCAGCATTTGGGAAGCAGAGACAGGCGGATTTCTGAGTTCGAGGCCAGCCTGGTCTACAGAGTGTACAGAGTGAGTTCCAGGACAGCCAGGACTACACAGAGAAACCCTGTCTCAAAAAAAAAAAAAAAAAAAAAAAAAAAGAAGAAGAAGAAGAAGAAAAAAGTGTCCTCTATTTTACTTCCCATTGTTAAACAGAAACCAATGACAGGCTTTGTACTGTGAAATTTGAAAACATTGGGACTTTGAAAATATTTGAAGAAAAGAGATAAAAATTGGGTGTTATCTGGGCAATGTGGACAAGTAAAACTCCTACCCCTAGTACATGCAGTTAATAGAATTTTTAAAAACTCAAGAAATATTATGAATGTATTTTAAAAGATAAGCATAAGTATTAGTGATACATGGTAAGAAATAGAGACCATATGTAAAGCCAAAAAATGACAGTTTCTAGACTCATGGAAGTAGATGATTTTGATAAAATGAAAGTTGTATTTCCAAAGCTCTTTTGTCAAACTGACACCTAGCATTGTTTATCTCGCATCTAAGATATCACCTGACCCTGACGCAAACAGCATCAAAGACAGCAAAGACACAGGTAAATACTGAACATATCCTTTTATTTCATAATGTCATTAATGGCTTACACATGTATTAATAAAATATCATTTACGTGGAATCTTTATTGTCTCACAATGTCCAATAATAAATGTTAGAGTTTGTATGTGTTTATTATATTAATTTTTCTTTACCAGTTATAAATTAGACTGTGATTTTTTTTCCAGAAAAGAAGTGTTAATTGAGACATATATCCTCATTTAGGATTAGTCATTTTGACTTAGAACTATAAAAAGCATCAAATGAACTTGGCAAACTGCCAAGTTGTTAGCTGAGAAAGACATTTAAAATGCTGTTGTTTGAAAACCTGTGTATTTGTATGAAAATCACGGTGCCTTTGAGATATTAGGTTTTATTTTCTCTAAGGAATCTTTTGGTTTTATTCAATTCCTGATCACCGTGTTGAAGTCTTCAAGTTTACTCAGGAATATTCAATTAGTATAACATCCACACTATTTTCCTAGTGTCTATGTGTGTAAGATCTGTCTTTCCCAAGTGATAATTATTGACTCTGGAGGACCCTTTCGGCTCCATTTAACATTTTGGCTTATGGCCAAAAGAAAGAAAATTGTATATATTTAGGACATAGCTTCACACAGCCTTGGATTTTTGGGATAGTTCTCATAACTATTAGTACCTCCTTAAGATTAGAAACGAATTCTGACTTCTCTCATGTTTCTAGATGGAAGAGCAGTCACTACAGCGTGAAATCCATACCGTCTCAGATTTCCTGTTCCTCATCTCTCCGAGATTTTCCAACTGTCTAGTATTTTCTCTGTGCTTATTGTATTATTCATTAATGCAATTGACAAACACACATTATATTCAGGGCCCGACACCTGTGGTGGGCCTGTAGACCCAGTGAAAGGAATTTAAGTACCTAGCACACAGACAAGAGAAGTAGAAAGACCATTGTTAAAGCCCAATGGAATATATAAAAGTCACCATGT
This sequence comes from Apodemus agrarius, assembly GCA_964023405.1. NCBI lineage: Eukaryota > Metazoa > Chordata > Mammalia > Rodentia > Muridae > Apodemus > Apodemus agrarius. The sequence goes on along the minus strand of OZ030022.1, from coordinate 13,756,583 downwards.
GACTGTGAAATTTTTTCTTGATGGAAGTTCCTTTCCTTTTTCGTAGGCATCAAGACTCCGATAGGAGCAGGAGAGGGTCTGGGGGTTGGAAACAAGGGAGGTTGCGCAAGCGCAAACACCTGTCCATAAAAGGAAGAAGGGAAAATGGGTAACAATAAAGAAATGTGTGTTTGATTCAAGAATTATTATTAGCTATTAAATGAATATGAAAGGTGAGGAGGAGTTTGAGTTCTCAGTTCAATACAAATGAGTACCTCTTAGCCATGTTTGAAATTTAAAAGCTTTACGCTGGCGCGTGATGCAGTTGCCATGTGACTTGTATTCAGCCGGCTCAGGCCAGCAGGACACTGCGCCCGGAAGAGGTGAGCAAGGGCGGCTCACCTTTGCAGATGGTTTGCCCATTGCATGATTTGAGATGCCCTGGTGTTTCCAGAGACAATTCGCCCCTCTATGTAAGAGTAAATGACTTTTCTAGCAAACTTCCAGCAAGGGAGGCTTCAATAGTCATCACTGTGAGCACAGACCACTTAAAACAGAAACTCTGGGCGGTATAACTCTTCATCCAAAAGATGTGTCGGAGCTCAACTGTGCATTGCCTCCTAAGAACAAACTGTGAAGTATGGACGTTATACTTATGAGTCTTCAGCCAGGCCTCCGTCTCAAATTGCTTGGCATACCTACAAAGTTCTTATGAGATTTAATCACTTTGGAGTTGTCAGATTAATTTTTCATTGCACTGCTTTCCAGGTAGTTAAAGGACACAGGAAAATCTCATCCAGAGTTTCTTGGTAGGTGCAAATATTTTGTGATGCTGGAAATTATTATTGCTTCAGAAATCTTGCTTAATAGCGCTGAGAGTATAATAATTAAAATGCAAGAAATGTAATTATTGCATTAAGAGGAAATGTAAAGAGGCTTATACAGCACTGAAGATGAAAACCTGGGCAAGATATTGAATATGATGACACAGAATGACTCATCATATGTTTATCTCTTGTGTTCTTTTTGGAAATAACAAAATACAAGTATTTATCCACATTGTGGCACGTGCTACATATTTAGGCTAGTTGCCTATTTGCTAAGCTGTGACTAAAAAAGGAGTCATTACATAAGCTGCAATACTCTCAAATGCCAACTGAAATCACACTGTTCCCTTGAAAAGTCCTACATTCTTTGTGGGATGTCAGGGAATCAGTGGTAAGACTTGCTTTCACCTGGTCCTAGTTTCTATTTCATACTCCTCTACATTTTCAGTCTTATTTGGTCTCCCATGATGCTGTCCTATCTTCTCAACAATGACTCAGATGTGATATATAACATATATGTATATACTTATATATGCGTGTGTGTGCTGTATGTGTATATACATATAAATGCACATATGTGTGTATATATGTGTTAGTGGCTTCTTAATAAGTATGTTATAGTTTTCCTCTTAACTATCTCCCAAATAATTGAGACTGGACTATTATATTTGTTTATTATACTTTAAGGGAACGACAATTGTGCAGTATTATGATATTTTAATCCTCCAAGCTAATCTGGCTACCTCCCAGGCAAAATCCTTGAGATACTTGCATTTTATGGCTTTCTCTGCTTGAGGTGTTTTCTTGGAGTGTCCCCTGGACTCTCTCCCTGTGGGTAATCCCCACTTCCTCTCTCTCCTGCCCCTTCCCCTGGCTGGCAGGAAGTCCAGCCCTGTTCTCCACCATGCTCAGGCACTGGCTGGACAGCTTCTTTATTGACAAATAGGAGAATAATCTGGAAGCAATGTTTAACATAGCAATTGAGGCAGGTGATTCTTAGAATAAGGATGGCAAGAGATATGGAGGCACAGAAATCAGCATTTGAATTACTCAATGAACAATAGCTATATATATATGTATATATGTATATATATACATATATATGTATATATATATATATATATATATACACACATATATATATAATTAAGACAGATGCAGATACAGTCAATCATTGGACTGAGCCCAGGGACCCCAATGGAAGGAGTGAAGGAGTGAAAGGGGATTGCAAGTTTTCAGGGGAACAGTGTGACTTCAGTTGGCATTTGAGAGCATTGCAGCTTATGTAATGACTACTTTCTAGTCACACCTTAGTAAATAGGCAACTAGCTTAAATATGTAGCATTTGTCACAATGTGGGTAAATACTTGTATTTTGTTTTATATATGTGTGTGTGTGTGTGTGTTATATGTTATATATCTATATGTATTTCTTAGAAAAATACCTTAGAGATTATATATACTGTCCAGAACCATCTAGGATAAGCTAAGGCTAGGAGGTGGCCTTCCTGAAGGTGGCCCACAGTTTTTACATGGTCTGTGATGGGTAAGTTCTATGAAGCAAGGTCCCAAAGAGACTTCATTCTGGGATTGCTTCTTGAAGACGATTTGCCTATCCTGTTATTATTAAATTAATAAAATTATCCCTGGACATTAGCCTACCCTATTGATCAGATTTCCTACACATCAACATAAAGATGATCTTTCATGAATTAATGCTGTTTAGATGGCTTAATGATTTTTGTGGAATTCCTGACTTTATTCAAATAATTTTAGGAAGAAAGATTTTAGAGATGGTTTTAGTTTCTTTGCTAGAAAATGTAACAAAGTTAGAATTAAGACTAGAATGTGCCCACACCTCATATAGTAAGTAAAGGCTGCATAATAAGAAATAAGTTTTCATAATCACACTAAAAAGAGAAATAGATTTGGAACAAATTTGTGTTCAAGGGAAAGTATTTAGATCCAAGGATAAAGCCACAGGTGTCTACTAAGATAAGACAGAAGCATGTAAAAACTGTTGCTATGAACTTAAAATGAACATATAAAATGAAGTGCTCTTTTAAACTTATTATCAACATCCTCTGTAACACCAATTTTATGTAATATTTTATCTCTGAGGTAATTTTCTAAGAATTTTTGTCTAAGAAGGTATTAAAAGGCCAAAGAAAAGAAATAAGGTTAGTGGCTTGGGGGGCTATGCCCCATCCATCCACCCATCCATCTATCCATCCATCCATCCATCCATCCATCCAAATGTATATACAAACATATATATATATATATGTTTGTATATATAAATACATATGTATGAAGGTATATGTGTATGTATGCATGTACGCATGCACAAACACTTATAGAGTTGATGAGGCAGATGGATGAGCCTAGCCAGAGTGTGTGTACATAAAGACCATCCAGAGATTGCCCCACCTTGGGATCCACCCTATCTGCAGATACCAAACCCTGACACTATTGCTGAGGCCAAGAAGTGTTCCCAGACAGGAGCCTAGTATGGCTGTCTTCTGAGAGGCTTTACCAGCATCTGACTAAGATAGATGCAGATACTCACAGCCAACCATCAGACTGAGCCTAGGGACCCAAATGGAAGACTTAGGGGAAGGACTGAAGAAGCAGAAGAGGATTGCAACCCCATAGGAAGAACAACAGTATCAACCAACCTGGACTCCTCAGAGAACCACCAATCAAAGAGTATATATGGATGGGCCTGTGGCTTCTGCTTCATATTTATCAGAGGACTGCCTCTTCTGGCATCAGTGGGAGGGGAGGCCCTTGATCCTGTGGAAGTTTATTGCCCTAGTGTAGGGGAATGCTAGAGGGGTGAGACAGGAATGGGTGGGTGGGGGAGCACCTTCTTAGAGGGAAAGGGGAGAGGGATATGGTGGTGGGGTTGCAGATGGGAGACCAGGAAGGGGAACAACATTTGAAATGTAAATAAACAGAATAACCAATTAATTTTTGAAAAGCCATAAAAAGCTAAAAGTAGTAAGTAAAAGGAGATATACTCATTTTCCATTTCATCTGGGGTGCATGTTTTCTGTGTGAGTGATTCCTTTTTTTTTTCTGGTTTACACAGAGTTGACAGCCAAGTCACTAAGAGGCTCCTGGCTGCCTGGCAGAGAAGGGAGCGCTTGCAATCCTATACTTAATCCCCTGCTGTTAAGAGAAAAGTGTCAATAGATCCAGAGGCCTGCAGCTTCTGGCCTCTGAGTAACTTAAACTCAAGGTATGCAAACATTATAAAAAAAGCAACCCTAATCTCTCCCAAGACCAAGTCTTGCCCCCCACTGGTGCTCCCCACCCCTCCTACTACCTTCAAGAAAGAACCAGAGTTCCAGAACCACTAGAACTCAAAGGACAAATGGAGTTATATCGGTGGCAATTCTAACTCTGTTGTTTTCAGGTTACTGAGACCAAGCGTATGTCATATTGACTTCTTTTTTTCTCATACACAAAACCAACATTAACAAATTAACAAATACTGTCATGTCTAGCTTTCAATTATATTCAAATACATTTCCAAATACCCCTTCTTTCTCCTGCTTCAAGTCGTCTAACTGGTCTACTGCCTGTGTTTTTAACCTCTTTTGATATATTGACAGCTAAAATCTTCCTCTCTAAAAATAACTTGTGATTTCCCTGTTCAATTTTTTCCAGTGGTTTTAGCATGATTAGCACTTATGTGAGCAGACCATAACTCATTGCCTGACAAGGTGTTAATGCGGATCCTACATTTTGCTCACCACAGCCTCACCAGCACGTGCTCAAGGCTTTGCCTTGCCCGTGTGTTCGGTTGGAAATACCTACTCCCTTCCCTGACTTTCAGCCATCCTAATAAGTTGTACAAAAATCCACAAATTTTCTAAAAGTGGCAAACACACAAACGACAAACCTGTGCATGTCAATAATAGGAATTATACACTCTACACTGCCAGTGGAAACCCAGTCGGGTCAGATTTACTTACAAGTGAGTTTTAATATCAAAGTGTTGAAAACTCCATTTGTCTTTAGAGGTTCTTGTTTTAGGGATAGCTGAGGATTGTGTACCTCTGTAACAGTGCACATACTCATACCCCAATTAAAAGAGCAAAATATATAGAGGCAAAATTATTACATAGTCATATAGACAAATCATATTGGAAAATATCCATATATATACATATATATTAATTACTAATAGCCTGAATAAATAATAGTAATAATAATAATTCAATATATGAATTACTAAACAACACATTTTGAAGCTTAGTATGATACACTGTATTAAATTACACATCTAACAACTCAGTACTACTTATTTTATTAATGCAATATGTGTCCAGAAAATTGCTGTAATGGAAGTCTCAGAAACTACAAGGAGTAAGAGTGATCAGATATGTTCTCTATATGGCAAATTTCTACATGAATTTCTAAATAAACAACAAAAGGGCATAAATGAATTTTAACATAAGACATGAAATAACATTCAACATTTAATTTTGAATCATGTAGAAGATTATATTCTCTAAAAGGAAGTTTTAACTCAAACATCAGTAGTTTCTTTTGTATCTTAATAGGCAGATGAGCAAATGTACTATAAGAAAATCTGAAGACATGTTTCCTACACAGTAAAACAATCAAGCGAAGGTACAGAGAAAGGCACAGGATTCTTATAAAACCTAAGTTCTGTGGGGGCTGGAAACACAGCTCTTGCAGAGGACTTGAGTTGGATTCCCAGTTAATTGTCTTCAACTTCTGTTTTGGGAGTTTAATGACTTCTACACCTGGGAGGAGCATAAAACCACACTCCAAGAACAAATCTGCACATTCGAAGAAACTGAGGTCTTGGTGTTTTCTCACAGGCACTCAGAATTTCCCTCTCACAGCTGCATTCTAGAAGTGTGTTCTGAGACTTTCTAGCATGGGCACCTAAGTACACCAAAGCTCAAAGATGAAAGACACATATCTTAGCATGGTCAAGAACTATGGTTATGATGGTAAACACGTAAGAACACTGGGACAGAAGACAAGACTCAGCTTCTGAAATACTTTTACACTAAAGCTGTGCCATTGACATGGCATTGTGAAGGCAACAGATCTCAAAGCAAGCTGACAGGGTCCAGACTAAGTTTTAGAGAGATTATCTTTACAAATCCAAGAGAATCAATTACTATAACCTGTAAGTGATTCTTACCAACAATTGGAAGAGATTGATTTTAAGAGAAGCAAGTGGGATTTGGCTGATCATCATAAAAGGGATTAATTGAAGAGACACTGAGAAGCCCACAGGAATGTCATGAGGTCAGAGAGCCAACGTGGCTCAAACTGCTCTAAACTGGATTTTTGCTAAAAACTGGCAGATGAGAAACTGCCATAGCCAAGGTTACCCCTTGCGTCTTAAGCTGCTCTGTGGGGCTTCTATGACTAGGTGTCTTAGTCAGGGTTTCTATTCCTGCGCAAAACATCATGACCAAGAAGCAAGTTGGGGAGGAAAGGATTTATTCAGCTTACACTGCCACATTGCTGTTCATCACCAAAGGAAGTCAGGACTGGAACTCACACAGGGCAGGAAGCAGGAGCTAATGCAGAGGCCATGGAGGGATGTTCCTTACTGGCTTGCTTCCCCTGGCTTTCTCAGCTTGCTTTCTTATAGAACCCAAGACTACCAGCCCAGGGATGGCACCACACACTATGGGCCCTCCCCCCTTGATCACTAAGTGAGAAAATTCCTTATAGCTGGATCTCATGGAGGCATTTCCTCAGCTGATAGCTCCAGCCTGTGTCAAGTTGACACACAAAACCAGCCAGTACAGTAAGTTATTCTTCTAAGCACTTGATCCGCATTCATTTAAAGGACATGGGTAAAGTGGAGGGATATAGCTCAGTGATGGGATGTTTGCATGGGTGATGCTCAGGTCCCATCTCTATCATGTAGGGTATAGTCTGTCTATAGGCCCCAGAATTTCAGGGGCCAGCCTAGACAGGAGTATGTTGAGTTGAAGACCAATCCAGGGTCCCTAGCAAGATTCAGTCTTACCTAATAAAAAGTAGTTCAGCCATATTTAAACTTCAGTTACAAGCAGCTGAAACTTTCACAGGACAGTATCCTCTTAGACATAAAAGTTTAAGGATACTGTTATAACTGCAGAATAAAAAATTATTAATTTGGGGTATGTTGGAAAGATATTGCAGTGGAGATAAGACTTAAATTAGAAAAAAAGATGCTTAACTAAAGCCTTCCAAGAACAGGCAAAATTGATTTCTTCAGGCTACATACTTAAATTGTAAAGCAATAGAAAACACCACATTGACATAAATTAAGAAATAATTCCTCTAAAATTGTTCCTTTTTTTTTTAGTGGAAGTAGGACATTCTCCTGGTGCTTAAAAGCCTGACTGCAAGGCAGGCAAGTGCTAGGATGAGATTCTGTGAACAGCAGACACTCAGTAGTATCCCCAGACAGCTTGGAGTGACGTCTGTGTGTTGAGGATGTGCAGAAGAAGGGACGGGGTCTGAAGCACTGAAGCCACCGGGAAGCGAAGATCACAGGCTGAGTCAGGCCGAGATCTGCAGTAAGGAGCCGCTGTGACTATAAATAGAAACTCGGCCTTTTACTCGTTTGAAGGATGAAATGGTTGGCAATGGTGAGAAGAGTGGACTCTGTTGTAGATTACTAGGGATTTGTATTTTTGCTGCTCAATTGCCAGTTGGTTCTGTTAGCTACACTAATCTCTATGAGATGCATGACTTACCCCTATTGCTCTGATCCTGCAGGGGTCTTTACACATTAACTTGTTTCCGCTGTACAGAAGCGTGTCCATTTCCTAAGATCCATTTGACGATTTGCTTTTGACAGTCCCAAAGACATGGAGTAAAAATAGCCCCAGTTTCTTTTTTCCTAATGGATTTTCCATCTTTGAACCTAAGATGTCTTTAGTTCAACTGAGTGATTTTTTTTTGTATATGATATAAGAAGACATGGGGCTTTAATTTTATTATTCTGCATGTGACTATTATTTGAAGTCAGTTAATTTGATGGACTGGGGCTTTCTGTTCAAAGCTGGCTTAGGCAATTTAGAATTGTGTGCCTCCCCATGATGTGATGCTTTTGGAAGATAAACTTTAGTGGAACCTAGTTTGCCCGCAGGGTTTCTCTGTGTAGCCCTGACTGTCCTGGAACTCACTCTGTAGACCAGGCTGGCCTCGAACTCAGAAATCCACCTGCCTCTGCCTCCCAAGTGCTGGGATTAAAGGCTAGTGCCACCACTGCCTGGCCGCCCTCAGTATTTCTATGTACTGAAAATAATATTGAACTCTTGATCCTACTGCCTCTTAGTATCAAACCACACAGAATATTGATAGCAATTTCTTTGAATCAATAACCTGCCTTAAGTATAGAAATTTTATGTATATTTTTAAATACAAAAATATAGACATGTTTTCATTTAGTGAAAACTGTTCAGTTTCTTCCATCCGGATCTCATGATTTTCAACGTATAAATCTCTACCTCCATGTCAAGCTTGTTTCTCGGTGTACTGTTTTTGTGGCTATAGTAAACGAGGTTGTAGTCTTGGTTTTTTAACCATTTTGCTAGTATACAGAGAAACTCCCATGTTAGGATGCCAGTCTTGTATCTTATAACCTTTCTGAATTTGTCTATTAGTTTTACCAATATTTTGGTACCAGATTTAGGGTTTCTATGCATACAAAACCATGCCATCTTGAAAGACAGAACTTTCCATTTTCATGGTTGAGCTATGGATTCTGATCACCATGAGGCTGAGAGTCAGACCACAGACCTCAAGGCAGGACAAGCTTTGTCTACATGCCAGCCAGCTGGGAGAAGCAGCAAGGCCTTCGACATCTGTATGCAAATTTGTAATGAAGAGGAACAGATTATTAATTTTTTATAAAAAGGCTACACAACTTTATGTTTTAACATTTCAGAAACACTATCATCAACTTCATACTTTGACAGTGTCGTCAAGGAAATAGCAGGTTTTGTTGAATTTATAACTTTCCTCCATTGTAGGACCAAGCCTCTTCCAGCCTCCTCACGGGCAGAACAGAGGCTCTTCCAGCCTCCTCACTGGGCATATTGTTTATCTCACATGTCCTACATGTCTTGTTTTTATTGGTCTGAATTTGAGTTGTGTTTCTAATATCTTTTCTATTCTGTTGTTTTTATCATCAGATTCTTATTGTACACTATATTTATACTTAATATTTAGCTTAAGATAACCTGTAGTCTCAGGGTTGTTTTGATTTGCATTTCCCTGATAACTAAGAATGTTGAACATTTCTTTTGGTGCTTCTCAGGCATTCGATATTCCTCAGGTGAAAATTCTTTGCTTAGTTCTGTACCTCATTTTTTAATAGGGTTATTTGGCTCTCTGGAGCCTACCTTCTTGAGTTCTATGTATATCTTGGATATTAGCCCTCTGTCGGATGTAGGGTTGGTAAAGATCTTTTCCCAATTTGTTAGTTGCCATTTTGTCCTTTTGGCAGTGTCCTTTGCCTTAAAGAAACTTTGTAATTTTATGAGGCCCATTTGTCAGTTATTGATCTTAGAGCATAAGCTATCATCAGTTTGAATGGCTAAGATCAAAAACTCAGGAGAAAACATGCTGGCAAAGATGTGGAGAAAGAGAAACACTTCTCTACTGCTGGTGGGGTTGCAAGCTGGTACAACCTCTCTAGAAATCAGTATGGTGGTTTCCTCAGAAAACTGGGCATGATGCTACTGGAGGACCCTGCTATACCACTCCTGGACATATACCCAGAGGATTCTCTTGCATGTAATAAGGACACATGTTCCACTATGTTCCTAGCAGCCTTATTATAATAGCCAGAAGCTGGAAAGAACCCAGATATCCCTCAACGGAGAAATGGATACAGAAAATGTGGTATATTTACACTATGGGATACTAGTCAGCTATTAAAAACAATGAACTCATGAAATTCTTAGACAAGTGGGTAGAACTAGAGAATGCCATCCTGAGTGAGGCGACCCAATCACAAAAGAACACACATGGCATGCACTCACTGATAAGTGAATATTATCCCAGAAGTTTGGAATACCTAAGAAACAATTCACACACACACATCAAATGATGCCCCCCCCCAAAAAAAAGGAAGGAGAGGCCCCTGGTCCTGGAAAGGCTCAAAGCAGGAGTGTAGGGGAATACCAGGACAGGGAAAAGGGAGGGGGTTGACTTGGGAACAGGGGGAGGGAAGAGGGCTTATGGGACTTTTGGGGCATGGGGATCCAGAAAAGGGGAAATCATTTGAAATGTAAATAAAGAATATGAAAAAAAAAGATAACTTGTAGTCTACTGGTTTTTAACCTGTGCATCCCAATCCCTTTGGTTTGGATCAAATGACCTTTTCACAGGGGTCAAATATCAGATAACCTGTATATCAGATATTTCCATAACTCTTCATAGCAGTAGAAAAATTACAGTTATGAAGTAACAAAGAAAATGTTACTGATGGGAATCACTAGAACACGAGGAACTATATTAAAGGGTCTCAGCATTAGCAAGGTTGAGAAGCACTAGAATCTAGGTGGTTAAGTGTGGTCAGAGTGAAAACTAAAAGAACTAAGAGAATAGCAGTAATAGATATTTGGGGATGATGAGGGGCTTATATATCTTAATCGTGATAAAGGCAGCATGCGTCAAAACTCACCCAATGACACAATGAGCAAGCGTATGTGTATTAAATCAGACAGAAAAAGAATATACCTGATTCCAATGAAATAAATGTCTGATCCGAACCACCAAACCTACCTTCTCTTCTTTTCAGCTGGTAAACTCAAAGTTCCCACCTTGACTCTGGTGGGAGTCACTTCACACTTCAGGCCCCACCCAACAGTCTACAGAGTGGTAAACTCTCTGGGTTCAAAGTCACTTACCTTGACCCCGTCATCAATTTAATGCCACGGTTTCCACATAGTGTGCAGAGGGCAGAGGAACAGTGTTCAGGGGTAGGGAGAGTCTCTATGTTCCACTGCTGAGTCATGCTCCCTTTGGGATCCCTGTGACCAGATGTGAGTCACTGTTCCTGGTACAATGAAAGGTAGATAGGCGATTGTTCAATATTTTTAGCTTCCCTAAGAGAAAGTTAGCCAGCTAGGAAGAAATCCTAGGGTGGGAAGAATGGCTGGGGATCTTAGAATCAAGAATGTATAGCAGCACATATTTCTGAAACACTGAATATTTCATATTGTCTTGGATTCCTTTCCTGCTTTTATGATAAAACACTCTGACACAACCAATTAAGGGAGAAAGCATCTATTCTAATGTTTGGTTCTAAGAACATCATGTCAGGGAAGTGAAGGCATCAGGAGCTTAGAGAAGGTGGTCAGGTCACATCTGTCCTCGTGGTTTTGTTCCAGTTATAAAACACCACGACCAGGTGCCTTAGTTATGATTTCTTATGCCTTGAAGAGACACTGTGACCACAGCAACTCTTATAAAGGAAAACATTGAACTAAGACTGGCTTATAGGTTTTGTGGTTTAGTCCATTCTCAGCATGATGGGAAACACAGTGTTATGGATACAGACATGATGCTGGAGGGGTAGCAGAGAGTTCCACACCTGGAACTGCAGGCAGGCAGGAGAGAGAGAGAGAGAGAGAGAGAGAGAGAGAGAGAGAGAGAGAGAGAGAGAGAGAGAGAGAGAGAGAAACCTGTTTGAGAATCTGAAACCTCTAATTCCATATACAGCGACACACTTCCTAGAAGAAAACCATACCTACTCCAACAAAGACACACCTTCCAACAGTGACACTCCCTATGGGTCTAGGGGGGGGGTCATTTTAATTGAAAGAACCATATCAGGGCAATTTACAGAAGAAAAATTATTTGGCATGTTGTCCCAGACAGAGACTACACTGGCAGAAACAGATGGCATGGGATAGCAAAGGCACAGAGGCTGTAGCTCGAGGCTTTGAACTCACATCTTCAAATGTAAGAATGAAGAAAGGAGTCCATCCTCAGTAACATACTTCCTCCAGAAAGGCTGAATCAGCTAATCTTCCCTAACAGTGCCATCAACTGGGTACTAATTGTTCAAATGCCTGAGACAATGGGAAGATCTCTCATTGAAACCATTATCGGAGTTAAGCATGTCTGTGCTCTGTGAGCATGCTGATCTCAGGGCTGTGTGACAGGTAAGAAAGAGGGTAAATGTGGGCACTTCCACAGAGCCACAGCTCATTTCCCAAAGGTAACCAGAAAGGTCAGCCATTTTGTGTGTTCTTTGGTATATAAATTATCTCAGCCAATGAATTATATTGTGAGTATTTTTTTTTAATTTAAGCAGACTCTTCCTGCCTACACGAAAATTAAACATTCAAAGGGAGAATGAGAACGTGGGAAACACAAGAGTAGAGGATGTTGTAAACTCATTACCACAATAAAATTGTATACTACAGCTCAAAATCAGAATAACAACCAAAGATAATCTTGACTTCCATCATACTTACAAATAAAATTGAAATGGTGTGTGTGTTTGTGTGTGCATATGTTTACAGATGAAAATACATATAACAATGCTAATTTAAAAAGAGAGCATAGGTTTGAAAAGGGGCACAGTAGTTGAAGAGGGGAGGGAAAAATGTTGTAGAAGACCAGTACTAGTGTTTGATGTTCTCAGAAAAATAATATTAGAGACAATAGAGATGGCTCAGTTGTTATGGGTGCTTGCTGCTTCTGCAGAGGACTGAGGTTTAGCTCCCAGCACCCAAATAGTGCTCACAATGGTCTGTAACTATTGTTTTAACTGATCAAATACTCCCTCTGGTGCCCTCGTGCATTGTATGTACCATGGTGCACAAACATGCACACACACACAGACACACACACACACACACAAATACATTAAAAATAAAAAACTATTTAGAAATCTTAAAAAGTATTCTTAAAATAAAAAACCCTAAAACCAAAAACCAACCAAACACACTAAAGAACCCTTCAGCCCCTGAACAGTAAAATAATGATGATGATGATGATGATGATGATGATGATGATGATGATGATAGTGTTGCTTTTTGATTTGTTACACGACTTTGAAGGGAGCTCTGCTCAACTTCCCACATCCATAAGGTGGCTCAGCAGCTCCCTGAGATCCCTTGTGGAGCCTGTGGTCAATGATAAGGAATCAAAGCCATGAAAATGCACAGTCACTTCATGAAAGGCCGGAAGTGGGGTGGCAGCCTCTAGTTCAGCATGCCGCTTGAGCCAGACTGGCTGTGCATTGTTGCAAGGAGCTAGGCTGGGTAGGAGCTGCAGACTGTCACATCTGTGATTCAATGACACTAGCTTATCTCTCACTAGGAAGTTAAAAGGAAAACAACCTCAGACAAGAATTGACATGCATAGTGACAGTCACTGAGTGCTCATTCTTTAGAAGAAGAAATAAATAACTTACCTGACACATGCTGAATTGGAAGAGCCCAGGCCCATTGGTCATTGTCTGATCTTACACAGTTTACTGGAGGCAAGTTTGGTAATAGTCTTGATGCAAGGTTATATACCTTAGAGAAAATATAGCTATCCCCAGTAACCAATATCCTCCTCGCATAAGTGGCATGAGTGTGTCTAAAATGTTTAGGCTGATCTACTCATCTTAGTCAGTGTTGACTTGACCAGAGGCATTCTATTTCCCATGTTTGTTATGCTGATTAGTAACTCACTGACTTCATGACTCTGAGCCCCAGGGTCTAAAGCTGACTTGTACATTATTTGACCAGAAATGATAATAGGTTGCACAAAGGGTGTATGCTTCAGTAGCAACTTCTTCTGAAATAGAGCTTGTCTGATAAAAAGGGCAAGTGATGACTCCTGTGATAAGAAGGCTTGGTCATAGCATTTGACAACTTAAGGTGCGGTTTGCTTGGCACTAATAACACATACAAATGTGACAGCATCCTCGCAGAACTATTGAAAAGCAAAAGGCAAGGAAGAGACGCCTGTTTGGTAATTGCTTCTTTTGTCTGTCTTTTTGAGATGATGGTACATGCCATTTCCTAGCTCCAAAGACTTTTAGCATCTTTAAGCTGTGGCACAGTCAGCACAGGCAACCTTTCTGTAAGGCAGAAATATAAAGTCTGTATACAGCCTCTTCACATACTCAATACTTCAATACTGCAGAAGTGCATTGGATTGGTCATCCCCGGGAAGACACTTTCAGAATGGGAAACCAGATTTAAAGGAGGAGGAAAGGAGGACGATCACTTCCTCAGTTGAGTAGAACAGCAGCTGTCACAGCAAGGCTGCAAACCAGCTGGGTGGGCCCGTAGGAAATGTTTCCCTGTCAACGCTTGCCTTCTCTGGACACTCAGTAGGACATGCCTGTTAAGAGACTCAAAACCGGCACCTATGAAAACCTGGACGTTTCAGAGTGAATTCTGTGTTTCGATATTACCATTGTAGAGTCTGAGAATGGAGGAAACCCACTGCTCATCAATGAGTAAACAAGCAAATAAAACACACTACATCTGTGCAATGGGATCCTAGATGTGTAAAAAGCAAAGAGCTCAGTCTTACGGCGGTGGTGTTTCTGACACAAAACGCACAATCCGACTCTACAAGGATGCCAGAAAATTACCAAGGGCTTTCTACAACTGTGTACATCTGTACACAGTTCAAACACCAAGGTGAAGAAAGACAAAGAAAACGGGAGGAACTGTTCACACTGAAAGAGATAAGATTTGCCAAAGAGATAAGATATTTGGCAAAGAGATGTAATATATGACCTCAAAATGAGATCCTCTTCTGGAAAGAATAACTGCTACTGAGGATCTAACAAAGACAATTGAAGCACATTTGAAAGATGGACTCTGGATTAAATAGTGGTGCTATATTGGTGTTGAATTCACTAGCGATAACTTTCCATTATTTGTTAGTCATTTTTTTTTAAGGAAAATAAATTGAACCATTGACAATGAGGGATAATATCTCCAATTTATTCTCAACATTAATGATGTCTGACAAGAAGAAAGGAATGGACACTAGTGCTGGAAAGGATCAAAGCATCAGTGTAGGGGAATACCAGAACAGGGAAGTGGGAAGGGGTGGATGAGGGAGCAGGGGGGAGGGAAAAGGGCATGTGGGACCTTAGGGGGGATGGGGAAACAAAAAAAGGGAAATGAAATGTAAATATAGAATATATCCAATACAAAATTTTTTTGAAAAAAAAAAAAGTATTACACAGAATGTCAGAGCAACTGGTATGACATGTGAACCTGAGGTGTCCACAGCCAGTACACTGCTCCATTTTCTTTTTCTTCATTAGAAAGTCAATGGAATTAAGAGATGCCAGAGAAATGCTTTATGCACATTAAGGCAGAGGAAGCCCACGTTAGACTTTCTATGGTGTATGAGAAATTAGCAAGGTTTAAATTCTAAAGCATTCTGTCTTGAACTTCAAAAGAACCAACTACTAGCAGTCCAACCAGGCCTCCATAGAAGTTCTTTTCTCTGTTTATTATTGTTGTTGTTGTTGTTGTTTGCTCTTTTAAAGTTTTAATAGTTTTTCAAGAATTCTGTACAATATATTTTGATACTATTCATTCTCTATTCCCAAGCTTCTTTCAGATCTCTACCTGTTTTCGTTTTTTTTTTTTAACACTCAAGTTCAAATTGTGCTACCCACTTATTTTCAGATGTGTGTGCTTCCTCTAGAGTGCTCTTGACTTGCCAGGGACTAAACTGTTATAAACAAAACTGACTTCCCTTTGCCACGTGGCTGGCAATTGCTAGTAGGTCTTCAGCTACAGGTAGGATGTCAGGCTATCTTCCATTTCCATGCTGGTGTTTGATCTGACTTGGTATAGTATAGGTCGCGAATGTGTTCCATTTAGAACAGATCATTCCACAGTTTTCTTTCTGTGAACCTTGATCAGTTACGGGCCCCTCTGTTAATCATCATCTACTACAAATGGCAGCCTCTCTGATAAAAAATAGGTGATGCGTTAATCTATGAGAATAATAGCCATTAGAAGTTGGTTTAATATTATATCTGTTTGGCTAAATAGTCCTCGTAGGTTCTTCCCTAGGAAGTATATCTTGTTTTGTCACTGGTTCCTGACCCAGTTGTAGCATGAGATATCAGTTTCATCTCATGTAGTGGGACTTAAAGCCATCACAACATGGTTGGTTACCCCCACAACCCTTGTGACACTATTACCCCGTGGACGTGACTTCTCAGGCCAGTCATTGTCGTAGCTCAGAGTTCAGAGCTATGTAAGATTGATAATTGCTTTTCTTCTCTAGCATCATAGATAGTACCTTCCCGTTTTGTGAAAGCTAACCAATAGATATGAAACGTCTAGGTCAGCTTCCAGGTCTAGCTTCATTTCTCTGTGTTCTTGACTCAAATATGTGCTCTCATTAGCTGTAATGTCTTACCATCAAATTCTGTAAGGAAACCAATACCAATAATATGTAATGTTTGGTGGGTTATGGGACCTCTCTGGCCAACAAGTCCAAAAGAAGTCACCCATTTCTGTTCCTGAGCTTTTTGTTAGAGTTTTGGTGTCTAGCAGGGGCTTTGGCTTCATTTTATAGCTTAAGTTTATTTTAACTTTTTGTACATGTGTAAATATACAGTAGGCTTCTACAGTCCTAGCTTGCTTTTCATATGTTTTTTGAAAGGTTGTTAGTGTTCTTTATTCCTCTCCATATTCTCTCCTCTATCCAATTTTCCCATCCCCCACCCAAATTTAAACCTTCATGTTTCATTATTTTTCCATTAAGCTCTTGTACAATTGAATTCTATCTCCCCTTCCTCGAAACTCCCCCTACCTAGGGCACTGTACTCATTTCCTGACTTTGATAGGTCTTCCAAATGGGCCATATATATCTGAAGATTCAAAGCCAACATAAACAAATTA
This sequence comes from Apodemus agrarius, assembly GCA_964023405.1. Taxonomy (NCBI): domain Eukaryota; kingdom Metazoa; phylum Chordata; class Mammalia; order Rodentia; family Muridae; genus Apodemus; species Apodemus agrarius. The sequence continues at coordinate 13,739,879 of OZ030022.1, read as the reverse complement.
GAGAATTTTTGGACACTTATCCTTTTGAGTCTTACAGCATACAGACCGGCTGTTGCCACTTCATCCATTTACCTGCAACTTTCATGATTTCATTTATTCTTAATTGCTGGAATGGTTTCCCATTATGTAAATATACTCCATTGTCATTATCCATTCACCAGTTAATAGACACCTAGACTGTTCAAGTTCCCAGGCTATTGTGAACAGAGCAGTAATGAGCATGGCTAAGCACTTCTCTGTGAATTGAAGTTCTCTGTATGTTAGGATATAGAGTCCTTTCTGGGTATATGCTCAAGAGTTGTTGGCATAACTAAATATTATATGGTAGATGTAGTTCTAGCTTTTTGAGGAAATGCCACACTAAATTTCACAATAGCTGCACCAATCTGCATCCTCACCAGCAGTAAGTGTTCCCCTTTCCCCTTACCCACACCAGAATTTACCATCATTAGCTATTATATTTTTTAATCTTAGAAATTCTGATTAAAGGCAGATGAAATATTAAGAAGTATAGATTTGTATTTCCCTTATAGCAAAGTATGTGGATCTTGTTAATGTTTGTTGTTGCTTTGTTATACCTGGATCTTTATAAGTCTGACCAACCTATTTAGCATTTTTTTTAAGAAATGGGACAGCAGATATCTTCACAGGCTCTACAGCCCTTGCTTGGGTGTTGTTTTCTGGAGGCCTTAGCAGCAGCCAATGCCTCCAGAAAACATTTTCATTATTAGAAGCAGAGGCTGTCTTCTCTGATGCCTAGTTAGTCTTTTGTCCTTCTATGGCAGCCCTGATATGTTCTCCCTGAGTGTGTATGCCTTCTGATTTCTAATTCCTGTTGGCCAATACAAAGAAGCAAGAAATGCACCAGTGATGGCTGGCTTGAATTTGACTGTGTGGCAGGAATCTTTTCTTTTGACTTCCTTCCACTTGCCCTTCGTTGTGCTTTCTTCCATAGAGGACCGTTCCATTTATCTGCCAAGGGTTCCATTGGGAAAGAAACATGGTCTAGCATTTTTTTTTCATTGAAAAACTGGAAAACTTTCCAGTGGGTCCTGGCTAAACACTGTTGGTGTTTTAAGAGCAGCAGTGGATTCAGTGAAATTGCACAGTTTTCGTGGCAAGGAGGAAGTAACGTCTTTGAGGGGAAGTGCTATCTCTCGAGCCTTTCTTTCCATCTTTCCCAGCACAGCATGCATCTTGACTTTTGTAGCAAGGCAGACAGAGACAGTGAGACCTTGACTCTCACTGTTCCTTGGTTTTTATTAAACAGAATTACAATGTTTGCTGTGCTATTCCCTCTCTGGGAGCTGCTTGATCTTCTCTTCCTGCAGTGACTGTCCTTACCAAGGGTGAGACCTTCTATCTTTGAGAGGGTTTAATTCAGGACAGAAAGTAGTAGAAATTCAATTTTGCCTTAAATCCAATTCACAGTCTCTTACTGAGTCTTCAAGTCAGGGGCAGGACTGATATTTTTATCTTCATCTGTCTGATTCTTGTATGTCTAAAGTTGGTTCCCTGTTGGGGAAAGGAGGTGTGATTAATTATCACCCTCTCACGGCAACCACCACCAGGCAGTCTCTGCAGGGTAGCTGGAGAAGCAAGGACAAGCAGCCTACAAAGGGGACAGAGCACAGGGGCTTGAAAAGACAAGTGTGGGTGCAACGCACAGCTCAAATGACAGTTTAATTTCTTCTTATTGTAGCATCTTTTTCAACTCTAGCTATATTTCTCTTTCCTTTGGATTCCAAGAAATACGTAAAAATCTTTAGAATGATGTTCTTTGGGGAGTAGACCAGAAGCCAAAAACTTTCTAGGGATTATTTTTTTCCTGCCAAGTTAGAAAAGTCTCTAAGTTATATTTTCGTAAATAGTTTAACTACCCAAATGATTAGTCTTGCATTGAACCATCTAGTAACAGATTCCAAAGAATACCACGGTCATATGCTTCTGTTCCAATGTAGATATCTTCATCAGAAGCCTTACACGTGGAAAAACAAAAGGAATAGTGAGAAAGAAAGGGTACAAATGGAGTTCTGAGGCTGAAGTCACGATCTTCCCATTGTCTTAACTCACTGTCCTGAATCTAAACGAGAAGGAGACATGCAATCTGAGTCCTTGTAAATGGTCCTCACTAGGTGGTGACACTGGGGAATAGGGGCAGGTAACGTCAGTCTAGGGACCACAAGTTGACTGAAAATTAGGTGATCCTAAGTCATTTAGTCACATTTTCATCATATAGGTCATGTTGAATAAAGTATGCGATCCTCCCACTGCAGACTTTCTCACTATTCCCTTTGTTTTTCCACGTGTGAGGCTTGTGATGAAGATGTCTCCACTGGAACAGAAGCATGCAAGTAGAGTTGAATGGCGTCAACCACATGGGCTGACTACGGTGGCAGTGCCTGTTTTGTCAAGGGTTACAATGTAGAATGAGAAATGCTGCCTCTCGTAAGGAAACCGCTACCATTGCAAAAGTCCCATTCAGAATCATCATGCATGTGCCAAAATAAGAGGGGAAGAATATGCAAGTGGCAAAAATCATTTCGGTGGAGACAAGTTAAGCAGAGAAGGAAGTATTAGAATGTTGTTATTCTAATATGAAAGGAATGAGTTTAATACTGAACATACTTTCCTGTGACACAATTCCATGATGCTCGTCATTAATGACTATGCTATTGCTTTGTGTCTAGACACTTTATTACTTTTAGAGTTGTTCCACACAGATGAGTATTTTTCAGTGTTCGCTATTGGGTCTGGCTTCTCTTTTCTGACTCTGAACTCCATTTCCAGTTCTTTTCTTTCATCTTTTCATCTCAAGACAGGATCTTCACAGGCTGTCAAAACCTTGGTCCTGCATCAGTCTCTTAATTGGTGGGTTTGCAGGTCTGCGCCACCAGGTGTGAGTTCGCTATAATCTTAGAGTATATTCCTAACTGCTTTAAAGTTTTTCATGTAAACTAGTATGTTGCTGTGGCAACTGGCTCACATTATCCCTTGGTTCCATCAATTGACTATGCTAAGTGATTGATCTGTATCAACCCAGATCATCACAAGGTGCAGAAAATGACAGTTCTCAGGCTGGGACCCTGTTAGTGATGCACGTGCCATGCATGTATACCTGAAAAGTTCTTTTCTTCTGAGAAAATGTTTTAGAAGGGGCATGAACGAATGGAGATAAATCATTGACCGACTACCTGGAGGAATAGGAAAACGCAACTACAATATGCACGGGACTTAGAGGACATTCAGCTCAACCAAACAGGAGCACTGGGAGCACTGATGAAGTTCACAGCGCAGAGGCTCACTGAACAGTAAGATCCAGTTGCAGTACTGCCATCTTGTTAAGTGCCTAGCCACTTAAATTCATTGTCTACTTATGTGCACTTTTTAACAGAACGATCACAAGACATACTGCAGCCCCAAACCAACCAACCAAACAACAGAGAGGGAAAGAGAGATTAAATGGTTACAGAATTTGGGTCAGGAATGTTGGAATTATTGTCTGAGGCATTTTAAAAACATTGATAATCTGTATGCTTAAAGATATAAACTACAGTAGAGCATCAGAGAGACGATATAAGTCAAAACAGGAAATGTATTAAAAGGACTCAAAATGACAATGCTATTCTGATTCTGGCAAAACACGATGAAGGTCCGGCTGGACCCAACTTGGTTGCCAGAGTTCATACCTGAAATGTGCAGGGCTCTGTGTTCAGTACCAATTGCCACATAAAATGTCAGGAGGATCAGAAATTTAAGTTCATCCTTAGCGACCTGGAGGCCAGTGGAGGGTGCATACAGCTGTCTCAAAATGTTCTTTATAACAGGCAAAGAATTCTTTCATTATTTAACACAAAATGGATGAAATTATAAGACATTATGTTAATTAAAATAAACTGCAAATGGAAAGATAAGTACCCTGCATTCTTTCTCATTTGTAAACATTTTTTTAAATGAGTCTAAAGTAGAGTAGTGCCTAGCAGAGACTGCCTCAGGCAGGTAGTAGATAGAAAGAGGAAGAGAGGTTTGATCAGTGTGTCCTATGTCTGAATGGAAGGATCACATTGAACACAATGAATTTGTACAAACACATGTTAGTTACAAATGTATAAACAATGTGTGTTTCTGAGACATTGTAGGAATAAAAATCAAAGCTGCATCACATGGAGCTGGAGGGATGTCTCAGCAGTTAAGAGTATTTACCATTGTTGCAGAAGAACCAAATTTTATTCCCAACACCAGTGTACCATGGCTCATAACAACTTGCAACTTCATGCGGCTTCAGCAACAGCACTGAACTGCACTGTTCTATAGGCACACACATACACACACACACACACACACACACACACACTTAAAAGTAAATCTTTAAGGAAAAAGAAACCATGTACTTACAAATGATTCTCAGTGTGACAATTAATATGCACGAAAACAACCAAGAACTGGTTTGTATAGTCTGTTTGAAATGGGTTTTCTCAATTTTATATTATTTTAATACTTATTTGTGTCACCAATCACTATTTTCTACTTTGCTGGGAAAGATCTACGTTATTAATGCCGAAACTATTTGTGGTAAGTGAAGAGAAACCCTTCATGGTATTTTAAGTTCCCCTCACCCTCAAAGGCCCATTCCTCAATTGTCATATTTATAGTACTAAATGTTTGAAACCTAACACCAAAGGATGAGTATTCATCTAGAATACTGGGAGTTATCTGCAAATAAATTAATTCTCTCATTAAGGACCTATCAAGCAGAGATGAAAATAATACAATTAAGACTTAATCCCTTTAGTGTCATTTTGCACTAATCATTAGGCTAGACAATTTCATATGAAAATCAATCATATCTGTCCTCCCTGTACGACCTAGAATATCACTCCATTGACAGCTGGCAGCGGGAACTTATTTAGCCAGGAAGGTAGCATGGAAGTTTTGGGAAATGTCTCACAGTTTCTCTTCACAATGCTTGTTTGATTTGAACATGTTTCATTTGGCCTCATAAGGCACTCTTCTGGTGTGTCGGTTTCTTAGCAGCACCATGTTCCTTCCTCAGTTACTCTGCTTCCTTGATATTTTAGGGATCACGATCAGTCTTGACCTGTGATAACCAGCAATAGCAATAGCTATTATTGCAAGGTAGTAATTCCTTTGTCTCCGTTCGGAACACTGAATGCTTGGAGTCTCGTCTCTGGTCTTCCTTTCTCTTCTCCACTTCTGCTGATACTCCAGTTGTTACTGTGTATCCAGCTTGCTCAGCCAGTCCCCTCAACCCACTGATTATCTCCTCATTCCCACTTCCTTGTCTCCTCCCGCCCACACGCCCCACTTGCTACCTGGCAGAGCCATTACTGTGACGCATAGTTTGACGTCATCTCTTGCCCTTGTCTCTTCCCACCTCCGCATCTTCACTGACATGCGGATGGCCGTCCTGAGACACACCGTCATTTGGTTTCTCCTCGTGCCCTTGCTTTATTTTACTGGTGATGACTAAATTTAACTGTCCACCCACTGTTAAAAATGTGCCTAAAAGAGTCAGAAGTACAACCACACCCTGAACTTTGTAGGTGCGGAAAGAGTAAATGACAAAGATTTCCCCGCGGTGACTCACTCACCCAAGCCCTTCACTCTCCCATCATTCTTCCTTGGATGCGTCTCTTTAAACCAATGGCAGTCCTCTTCCGTTGGTAATGGTGCTTCCTATCTCCTTGACAAAGCAAGAGACGACCCACAGCCACCCAGTTAATTTTTATGTGCAACCATGTCTCCAGTTTTTCTTTTTATCCCATTTACCAGGAGGCAGTATACTCCAGTGATTTTCAACCTGCCTAATGCTGCAAACCCCCCCCCTTTTTAAGATTTTATAATTTTAAACTGTTTATCTGCTCATGGGTACAGATGTCCTGGAAGCCAGAGGCTTCAGATTTCCCTGGAGCTAGATTTTCAGGCAGCTTGTGAGTTGTCCAAAATGGGACTAGGAACAGAACTCAGGTCTTCTAGAAGAGTAAGAAAAGGCCCTTAATCACTGAGCCACCTTTTCATCCCTCCTCTCACTTTTAATGTCATCAAGGAAAGTCATTCTGCTGACAGGATTTCGTTCTGTGCATGGTGGTCACACTGTAAATATTACAAGGGCAAAGGGAATTTAGTGCTGACAGCTGTGGGTGCTCCTCAGAGCGGTAGTTCTCCGTCATCTTGTACACGAGCTAAATAAGAAAGATTAGTAGGAACAGGAACTCAGTGAGTCATGTCCCATTTTATAAGCCATCGTTCGACACAAGGCTACAAGGTAGAGAACAAAGACCACCAAATAAATCTGAATTTGCTTCGGGCTCAGAGGTTAAGAGCACTGGCTACTCTTCCAGAGGACTCAAGTTTGATTCCCAGCACCCAAGTGGAAAGTTAAAAACTAAGATTTAAAGACATTTGAATTTGCGCATAGAATAGATCCGGGGACTACTTAATAACTGTCTAAGATCTGAGTTTGTTTCAGAGATCAAAGGGTGATCAAATTATTTATTGGCAAGAGCCTGGAAGATAATCTGGTTGAGTACTTGCCTGGTATATACAAGGTCCTAGACTTAATTCCCATTTTGGTGGCAGGGACACAAGTTTATTATTATTATCGTCATTATTTTTGGTTTTTTGAAACAGGATCTCTGTTTTAGCCCTGGGCAGCCTTGAACTCTCTCTGTAGACCAGGATGGTCTGAAATTCAAGAGGCCCACCTGCCTCTGCCCCCTGAGTGCTGGGATTAAAGGTATGAGCCACCACACTTGAATGCTTTTTTTCCCCTTTGTTTTTAAATTACGTATCATGTGAACACTAATATATACACTTCATGGAATACATATGGAACTCAGATGTCAGTTTGCTGGTTGCCAGACTGAGTTTTCTACCATTATGTAGATCTGTGGGATCAAACTTAGGTAGCTAAGACTTGTTGGCAGGGGTTCTCAACTTCAAGGCCTACATAAGTAGCTTAGTGAGACCTTTTCTGTAAAATACACATACACACACATACACACACACACACACACACACACACACACATATACACACACGCACCCATGCTAAATAAACTGGAGATATAGTTCAACAATAGAACACTTGGCAAGTGTTTACCAGGCCCTGGGTTCAAATTCTAGTATGGAGGAGAGAAAAAGATCTTTGCCTCTTTCCCTGCTGTACATATCTATATCTATATCTACATCTCTCTATAAATATATTTCCCTGCTATATGTGTGTGTGTGTGTGTGTGTGTGTGTGTGTATTAAAACATTCTTATATAGTGAAAGAAGGCCCTGAACTATGTAGTTTAAGATGACTGAACTCTATTTTTTTGAGACAAGGTTTCTTTGTGTAACCCTGGCTGTCCCAGATCTTGCTCTGTAGACAAGGCTGGCCTTGAACTCAGATCTTCCTGTCTCTGCATCCCTGGTACTGGGATTAAAGGTATGTGCCACCATGTCCAGTTCAGATGACTGAACTCTTTTATTATTATTATTATTATTATTATTATTATTATTAATTTATTTTATGTATGTGAGTACACTGTAGCTGTCTTCAGACACACCAGAAGAGGGCATTGGATCTCATTACAGATGCTTATGAGCCACCATGTGGTTGCTGGAATTTGAACTCAGGACCTCTGGAAGAACAGTCAGTGCTCTTAACTGCTGAGCCATCTCTCCAGCCCATGACTGAACTCTTGATTTTCCTGCTTCCACCTCCCAAGTGTTGGGATCACAGGTGGGCGTAACCTACCGAACTAGACTTCTAGTTACTAGAATCCCTTTGTCTTTCTGTGGGTTTGTATGAGACCAAACCTCTTAAAAAGCACATTCAAACACAAGTTATGGCCACAAGTCTGGAAAGCTCTATACAAGAACTATGTGAATAATGGTGCAAGAAAATTGAGGACCAGATCCCCTTGTGTTCCACAGTTGGAATAAGGAGTTGAAGCCAAGGTGGTTTTCCTCTTCTTGGCAGATGGTCGCACAAGTACATCTCCTACCCCTGCTGCCTTTTGTTTAAATAATTTTGTGTTCTGGGCACTCTCCTGGTCCCATGCAGAGTCAAAGGAAGTGGTATCTTGATCAACAAGGTGGGTATACTTGGTGAGACCAGACTGTCCAAAATTCTTGACCTGCAGGACTTTTGAAAGAATGGTTTTCTTAAAATGGTTCTCAAGAGTAGGTACATTCAAATCTCTCTTGTAGACTTCCTCATCCTCATCCATGATGAAGGCACCCCGGTGACAATACTTCTGTAAAAACTTGCATTTGCCTTTCACAGCTTTGTGGGCAATGACTTTGCCATTTGTCCGACGTTCAGCCCGCCTTTCTTCCTCGGTCAGGTTTCTCATGCATTCAATTTCTGCCTTCTCCTTTTCCAGCCCTTCTCGGTCTTGATTCTTTTGAGCTCGCGGACTTTCCACGCCTCATACTCCTCCTCCTCGTTTTCATCATCCGTGTTGAGCGCGTCCAGGGCAGCAAGAGACCGCTAGTTCTCCTCTAGCTCTTTCTTGGTCTCTTCTTCTACAATCTCGAGGGTGTACGTACGTCCGCCGCTCCTCAGCCGTGCGTTTTGCTTCCTGTTGCAGCTCCTTCTGTCCCAATGCTTCAGCTTCTCATCCTTGAACTGTCACCCACCTCCATGACTTCCGCCTCTTCAGTTTTTCTCTCTTGTGCTCATTGGCACATCATGCCACCACCACGAAGCTCTATTTCTTCATCGTCAATTTCTTCCTCCTCTTTGTCGCTGCTTTCCTCTGCGCCAAGCATCTCCTTCTACTTCTGAGTCACTTTCTCCTACTACTTCAGGTTCCGCTATTTTCCTGTGTCGAGCCAATCTCTCTTCCTCATCTTCACTAACGCGGTTCTGTAAACGTCCAAGTCGGGGTCACTGGATGATGACTCCTCCTGTTCCTCAGACTCTGCTTCTTGCTCCTTAGCCTTCTTAATGAACTGAAATTCTTCATTCTCTTCATCTGAGGACTCCATAGGGGCATAATCTTTTCTCTTTCCCAACACATAACGTTTTACTTTCACCCTTTCCATTGAAATCTCACCTTTCTCGTTGCGAACTAGGACGGCCCCAGCCGTAGACTGAATGGGCGGCTGCTTCATGAGTGCGCTTGGGACCGACCAACATGGTGACAGTTGCCGGGGAGACTCTCCAAAACGGACTGAATCCGAACAACCTTAATACAGTTCTTCATGTTGTGGTGGCCCGCAACCAGTTATTTTCGTTGCTACTTCAAAACTGTGATTTTGCTACTGTTATGAATCACAATGTAGACATCTGTGTTTTCCAATGATCTTAGGTGGCCCTTGTGAAAGGGTCATTTTAACCTCCCAAGGGGATTGCTACCTACAGGTTGAGACCCACTGGTATATTGGATTCCATTCCTCTCTTCTCAAAAACAAAATGAAACAAAACAAAAACAAACAAACAAATAAAAACATTGCTAAGCCCACGTTCCCACTCTTCTTCCTTGTCCTTATAATCAGGCTTCTCCGCTCTTTGTTGTCCTTGGAAAATGATTGCTAAACACGTTTGTTTTCCCTGTGAGAGAAATCATTTCCTGACCACGATGCCTGCCAATGCTAGTTTTCTTTCTCTGTTCCTAATCAAATGTCTTTGAAATAGTCGTAATTGATATTCCCTTTCATTTTCTTTTCAGCCCGATTTTTTTTGAAGCTACCTATTAGGCATGTGTTCCAGATCTAGAAGAAAGCCTGACAGCAACATCTTTCTGCCTTGACTTATCCAATTACCAATCCTCAGGCTTTGTTTCCTAGATCTATTCCTGGCTATTGCTCCATTCTTCTCCAATGTGTCTTCGCAGTCATCTATTGACACTTACCCTTTTCAGCTTTCCTTTGATACGACCTCCTTACTCTCCAGCCTTTATTATCACGGTCCAGTGGAGTACCTCTGCTCATTGAGAAGTCTGCAGTATAATAGCTTCTGAGTACTTGAAAATCAGCGAGTTCAGCTAATGATGTGAAATCTCATTCAATACTGAAGTTTGGAGTGTGTGACCATCTGTGGCTAATGCCCCCTGCTCTAGTCATGGACACAGAGTTCTTTATCTATGACTGTCTTTAGAAGCCCAATGACTCTCACACCTTTCAGAAACCAGTTCCTAATATTTTCTAAAGCATCCCCATGCATTTCGGGCTTAAAGCTTTATCTGACCTCCAGATTCCTGAGACTCGTGCCTCTTAATTTTCCACTGGAACGCATCATTGGCAGGATCAATTGGAATTTTCCACACCACTCTTGCTTCTTCTGTCTTGCACTTCCTTTCATTGTCTTCCTCATCAATATCCGGGTAGGACTGGTTCTAGGCTCTCCTATGGATGCCAAAATCCCATATACAAAATGTTGCATGATATGTGTACAGCTTATATCCATTTAGCCTGTGGACTTTAAATAATCTTCGTATATCTAATCCTAATGAAGTAGAAATGTTATATAATAATTGTTATACTTCCACTGTTTGGGAAATAACAACAATAAAATAGCCTGTGCATGAACAATACAGACTCTCTTCAGATACTTTGGATCTGTAATTGAAGCCTCCATGTTTAGACATCCTAACAGATGCTTGTTCAACAATACTAGACAATTCTTGATAGCTCCTAATCTGATGCCACACTTAGAATCACCTCAGATGATCCTTTGGCTGTAGTCAAAGTTATCATAAATTCTGATGTTTTCCAATACCGTAAACATCTCTGGCCACTACAGCAGCATCATCATAATGGTTCCAACACTTAGGTGTTCGTCCCATCTTTCATCTGGTGTTTGAAATATTAATGCTAGAGGGATCACTTTAAACATAGATCTAGTTCTTTTATTTCTATGCTCAACATCCTTTAGTAATGTTCAATACTCAGTAAGAGCACATTTCTTTGACTTTTAAGTCTCCATATAATGCAAAACTCTTGCTATTTGTCTCGTTTCATCCATCAACACTCTTGTTCATTTCTGTTACTGTCTATCAACATGGACCTTCTTAAACTATTGGCAGAAAAGAGGAAACAGGATCTTGCCTCATCACATAAAAGAAATCATGGGCTGGGGATGTAGATCAGTGATAGCTTGTAAAACATGCTCAAGAAAACATCCAGCACCACCAAGTAAGACTGCATGTGTGCGTCTTCATCAGCATGTATGTATGTAATACTCTCTCTCTCTCTCTCTCTCTATATATATATATATATATATATATATGTATATATACAATATATATAATGTATATAATTTAATATACTTAAATTGCTGAATTTCTGGATGGGGCAGTCAATTTTGAATTATTATTTCACTGTGCTATAATCATTTTCAAGGAGATTTAATTGTTTCAGAGTTCAGAAGACTGAGTTGACTATAACCTCCAGAATGTGGAAGTCTGTCTTTGATTAAATTCATTGCAGGTAAATACAAACAGAACCACTGTGTGTGCACTGTATATGTTCCAGAATAATGCTTGTTTCTCTCTTGCTCTGAGCTTTGAGGGTCATTTTGAAACTGCTATTGCACAGAACATACACAGAAAATTGAAATTTTGGCAAGATTCTCATGGTCATCCTACTCCAATTAAAGCAAGGGTGTTTCTTCAAAACACGGATTGCCCTCAAATGGCAGAGCAACTAGTTCTCAACAGCAACGGCTTATAGTGTTTACTTGCATCACACGGAGATGCGTGAGTCATTTCTAGATAGTCTGTTGTACCAAAGGAGGGTGTAGAAACCAGACAAAGCAACTCTCAATCTATTCAACCCCCCTGAGCTAATTCCTACCTACTAACAAGTAGGTTGTGTTCCTTGCGTCAATCAAAATCCTGGAGTAAAGTTACAAATTCGACAGAAACAAGAAGGGCCACAGAGACTTCCCTCCAAATGACAACCAACACCCGAGACAGCACACTGCAGGAGCCACCCAACAGCCTTCCTGCAGTGAAAATATGCCCACGTAGTAAACATCTACTGTCAAGCCTGGAAACAAGTCTGAAATGAAATCCACGACCCTGAAATTTTCTGCTTTTCTCTTGTGCCTGCGCACACCACTCCATATACTTACAATTGCTTGTCTTAGCATTTGCAGCCGAGTTTATGCCTTCTACTCTACTAAAAACAATTGTTTAGTAAAGGTTTGGAAGAATATGAACCTATTTATAAAAGTTTAAGGGCAAGACCATATCCTTCATAACAATAAAATCCACATTGCCTCTGAGGCATCCGTGAAAGCCCCCATGCCCTGGTACAAATGAATGAGGGATTGTGGATGATGATTTATTCTGAGCAGGAGACTGGCTGAAGTACTACATCAGATGAATTAAAGCATACTGCCAGCGATGTGAGTTTACTGCCCAGTGGGTTCTGCTAAGCTTTTATGAGATCCAGTAAGCCACATGCCTTCTCTCCTATCAACGTAATACTTCCTCCTCTCTTGTCTTTCACAGTAGCAAGTTTGGTTTAGATCCATAATATACTAATATCTCTAAAATCCATTCTCACATATCTGCATGTTCTAAATACCTGTAGGATAAACTAGTTTAAGATACAGGCTTATATAACCTGAATCCCTTTGCTCTGTAAGCTGGCATTTTCAGGATATTGCTTTTCCTTGAGTCAGGATTGTAGTCAATTTAAGTAAGAAACATATTTGCAGATATGAGAAGTAGCTATCTCTCACAGAGACGGAAGGGTCAAGGCTGCCCTTGGATGAAAAGAAAGCTGGTCTGATTCTTAGCTAAATGCTATATTCTAATCTGATGATGGAATCTTCATCTGTGAAATCTTGCTCTGGACAAAAGAAAATGCCCCCATCTTCCAGCTTGTCAACATATGACAATGACACAGTTATCTTTTACAGGCATGGCCAGAAATTCCAAAGGCACCAATAAATTATGCAAACCAAGTCAATGGCTCTGCAATTCCCAACAGTTTTGTTATATTTGTCTGATGTGTTGTTTGCCATCTGACAGGTAGTGTGCCGCAGTGTATACATGACAACTGTGGATTGAAAGTTTTACTCATCCATGCAGCAAAGAGAGGTAGTAAACAAGGGGGCAGAGTAATAGTACCGCGTAGATCACAAGAAAATAATTTTTGTGCCTTTATGCATATGATCTCATTTGCTTGCACTCAGGTGTGTGTGTGTGTGTGTGTGTGTGTGTGTGTGTGCATGTGCAGAGTTGAATCAGTTATCCCAAAGAAATGCATGTTGGCTTACATCAACTTGACAACAAGCTAGAAAACTTTAGGGAGAGGGACTCTCAGTTAATAAAACGTCTCCATAAGATTCACCTGCAAGCAAGCCTGTAGTGCATTTTCTTCATTGATAATTGGCACAGGTGGTCCCAGATCACTGAAGGTGGCCATTGATCTGGCATTTGGTCCTGGATCAGATATGAAAGCAGACTGACAAAACCCAAGGGGATCAAATCAATAAGCAAAAATATTTCAGTGTCTCGGCTTCAGTTCCTTCCTCGAGGTTCCAGCTTAATTTCTTTTGACGATAGTCTGTGATACAGAAGTTTAAGCTAGATAAACTACCCCACCCAAGTTGCACTCTATTTTTTTAATATTCATTTATTTTATTTATATGAGTAGTACACTGTAGCTGTCTTCAGACACACCAGAAGAGGACATTGGATCCCATTTTAGAGGGTTGTGAGCCACCATGTGGTTGCTGGGAACTGAACTCGGGACCTCTGGAAGAACAGTCAGTGCTCTTAACTGCTGAGCCAGCTCTCCAGCTCCCAAGTTGTGTTCTTGACCATCTTATTTAATCACAGCAACAGAAACCCTAAGATAGAAGTTGGTATCATATTCGTGGCATATTATTGTAACAGACTTGACCATGAATTGGGGAGTTTGAGGAAGGACTTTGAATCTTTGGGCTAGAAATGCCATTTAGGGCAGTACCTAATGCGGTATTGTGGGAACTTGGAGGATAATGTTGAGAACAGTACACATGATGGAGCCCTGACTTGTGAAGTTTCAGAGGGAAGCAGAGACTCTATTGGGGCCAATTGTGTAATAGTTTGAATTAAGAATCACTAAAATAAAACCTTTGTTTTGCTGGGACTATTGATGCTGGTCGGCTGGGACTGAAGAGCTGGCTGTGGTTAAGAAAAGTGTAACAAATTAATATTAAAATAAATGTCTGCAGCAAGTGAAAACAAGAGCTGTTTTCTTCATCCTACAATAATGACACAGGAATCTAGATTTATTTTGAACTTGTATAATAAACAGGCATTATAATTCCATTCTAACCCTCTAATCTAATTTGACTACCTCCCAACCCAAATCCCTAAGATACTGGCAATTTTGTATTTGTTTGGCCCTCTGGGCTTCAGGTGTGTTCTTACCTTCATGTCTATCCAGACACCTTCCTGGCGACTCCTCACTTCCTCTCTTTCTCTCTCCCCTCCCCTGGCTAGTGGGAATCCTACCCTATTCTCTCTATCACCTAGTTACTGACTTTTCCAGCTTTTATTGACAAAGCGGAGAATAAATGATGAGCATTGCTTACACAAATTCAAGACAGAAGATTCCCGATATAAGTTTTACAATGCCATGTTTGGATTGCAATATAACATGAAGGCAGAGAAATCATCACTTAAATAAGACAAGGGTAAACTTTACACAGTGCACACAACCATTATGCCTACAGAAGAGACAAGCATCATCGAGGGAAGGGTTTCCACCGGATCAGTGCACAGAAGCCATGTTCCACAGGGATCCAATGCTGCACCTTGTGCCAGCAGCTGCACCTGGTCATGAGTAAGAGTGTCCCAGGTGCTACCACTCTTAAAGGCATAAAAGAGTCATGGAGAACAAGAGAGACTAGTAGCTGTGAGAGGCCAGTGGAGGTCCTGAGTGAAGTTGACGCCTCCCCTGCAGAGAAGTCCCCAGAGTTGAAAGGGTCTTAGAGGACTTTGGGCTTGATACCATGTGGCAGAATTAGAATCTCTAAAGAGATCTCAGGAGAGCTGATGGGTAAAGGTGCAGTACAGTTCCAGCACAGACTCCAGCAGTTGTGGAGACGTCAGTTCTGTAGGATAACCACTAAGGACAGCAGCAGTTGTGGAGTGAAGCCAGCCCGAGCCTAGGAGATGACGTGTGTGTTTGCCTTGGATGGTAGAAATGGAAAACTGGAACTGCTAAGTCACAAGGAACAAAGAAAGTTGTAAATGGGCTCCAGATATCAAGCACTGAATTTTTACACTGTCGAATTTAGCTTTTACTTCTATTTGATTGTGAGTGTATCCTGGATTTTTCCCTCTTGGAGTAAAAAATCATGTAATTAGGTTGTGTTGTCATGTGTTTGTTTTCTCAACAGAAGCCCATAGTTGGGGTCTGAGGGGTTTGGGATACTTTAGAGAGACTTGGACTACTTTAGAGAGTCTTTGACTATTTCAGAGGGTCTTTGAATTTTGAATGAGCACTTGTATATTTTAAAGTGCTTGAACATTTAAAGTATTTGGATTTTTAAAGACTGAGACTTTTAAAATCTGAAATGTGCTGGGCGGTGGTGGCACACGCCTTTAATCCCAGCACTTGGGAGGCAGAGACAGGTGGATTTCTGAGTTCAAGGCCAGCCTGGTCTACAGAGTGAGTTCCAGGACAGCCAGGGCTGCACAGAGAAACCCTGTCTCGAAAAACAACAACAAGGAAAAAAAATCTGAAATACGTGTCCATATTTTGATGTTGATATTAACAAGAGATCTTAAGGATAAAGATATTTTCCATAAAGGAAAGGTTATGGTTTATTGGTATTATGTTGATATGTCAGTTTGACAAGAGTTCAATTGTCTTTGGTAATTTTTGTCATACAAGTTATCCGAGAAGAGGACCCTCAGTTTAGAAAATGTCTCCAGCAGATTGTTTTGGGGCAAGGCTGTAGGGGACTTTCTTGAATTAGTGATGCTGGAAGGAGGGTCCAGTTCATTGTGGGCCATGGCACCCCTCACCAGGGTCCTGGGTGATGTAATAAAATAGTCCGTGTTGCCAGACATGGTGATGCATGCCTTTATTTCCCACATTCAGGCAGAGGCAGAGGCAGAGGCAGAGGCAGAGGCAGAGGCTGATATTTATGTATTTTCTTATATTTATCAGGTTCAAAATATTTAATGTTAATACTTTTTATCAGAACAGTTTGTCAGGATTTTCAAAATCCTTGGCCCTTAACATATCTAAAGATGCTAATGGATTTCCCAATAAAAATACTATGATTAGTATTCTAGATATGATAGAAAATGTTCTTGCAGATTTTATCCATTCTTCTCACCATTTAATATTGAGTTTTTATGCAAAGCAGTGTTGTGGCCTATGGTGTTAACTGTTCATACTGTTGCCTTACCAAGGCTCTGCCAAGGCAGTTGTCATGGAATGTTCTAGAAAACACATATTCTTAGTGTGTCCCACGTGTTCATTCTTATGTGCCAAATAATAATTCTTTAATGGGTATGTTGTACTCTGTATATCCAGATCTTGTGGAGGTTAAGAAACACACACAATGTCACATGCATTGTAAGGGCTGAATTGAATTTTGACCCTACAATTGGCTTAATATTCTGACAATCACACAATGTCCATAACAAGTAAGCAAGTAAAAAATTCACACCGGGTCAAAGATCTGCACAAGAATTCCCTTGGTTATGCTCAAGTTGTTAATCACTATTCATTATTTTGTCTTATTGAAACAATTTGACCCTTCTAGACATATGAGGTGACCTAGGAGACCTAGGAGACTTATCTCAAGAAAGCAAAAGCAGTGCTATCATGCTATGTGTCATATATCATGAATAAAGTCAGATTTTCCTTGCTATTATGATGTGTTGGTAACTAATGTATAAAAGAAGCAAGTTAATTTTAGTTCCCAGTTCAGACAGACTTAGCTCATGATTGAGGTGACTCATAGTTTTGAGCATGAGATAAGGCAGTTATTGTAGAAGAAATCAGGATCCAAGGCTTCTAACTCTCCCAAAGGACTGGGTAGGAGATGGGCCAGTTACCTGGCTGACAGCAGATACTTTTTTCCATAATCCTAGCTTCTTGTGATGGGGGAGCTGTCTGTCAGACAATTAGTCCTTTTTTGACCACCAGTCAAACTGCTTGTTTTGAGTATTTTGCAGTCACCATGAGGAAAATATTCCAGGGATGAGGACCGCTGAAACCACAGCTGCTGAACCACAACCACTGCTCCCAGAGGGTTTTCTCTGGTGATGTGCACTAGTTCTGAAAGATGACACTGTGGGCATCAGGAACCTCTGTGTGATCTTGTTCTTCCTGTAGCTGTCCTCAGTTAGAGGAGTGGGACCATGTCCCCGGTCACTCAGAGGGTATGGGGCTTGAACTGCTTCATCAACAAAGATTGTGCTTGATATAAGTGTAAGGTTATGATCAATTGGTGGAACTAGAACCTATTCTCAAGGGGATTACGACTGTTATACCCCCAAACAGATGTTTGACATGCTCCTTTCCTAACTACAGGACATTTCTCAAATTTGTTGGACTTGTCTGGGAGGCTCCACTCCTGTCTTCTACCAACCAGTTAAGAACAATTAGGACTTCTCCTGAGTGGTCTCTTTGCCTGCTGCCTATGATCCTGTTCATAGAAGGATCAGGTTGTGTCAGTTCCACAAAGGGCAGCAAGAACTCCGGGCTTCTACACCTGGCTGTGGCAGTGGTTGTTATAAACATGTACTCCATCTCAGGTATGGCTACCCTCCTGGATAAGCCAGTTAAAAACCTCAAACAGAATGCATGCGGAAAGCAGAAAAGGGAAATTTATTCAGAGAGGCTGCACTGGAAAGAGGGACAAACCACTTAAGTCAATCTTTGGAGTGCTTCAGTGAGGTCAAAGTTTAAATAGAGGGCCAAGGATAAGGTCTGGCCAAGGGCTCACTCAACATTGACTCATCATTATCCAAGCTTCGGTCTCATCCTATCAGGTGATCTGACAAGTTCTGTTAGAACGGTTTGAAATCTCTTTCTTTCAGCATGAGAATCCTGGGGAAATTCCCATTTTTTTTCTGGTCCATTTTTTCAATAGTTTAATTAATCATATTGAGAGACACAAATATTTCCTTCAAATATTTTCATTTCCATCAGGCCAGTTGTAACAGTAGCAAAGAAGTACTGAACCCTGAGAGTTTGGGGACCTGATTTCTGAAGCTCTGAGCTAACACTAGGCTGCGACTGAAGAGTTTCAGACAATAGCAGAAGCTACAAGAATTTAAGCGCACACAGCACAAATTGAAAAGACAGGAGGCCGAGGGGAGCACAAAGGGGAAAAACATCTGGGTCTGAAAGCTCCAGATGTTATTACAGACCTGAATCTGAGTTCAGAGGATATTTGATACCACACTTTTGTGTTGGCCAAAAGATTGCACTAGGAACAAAAGGGTTAGAAGTATGAAAGGAGTTTATTAAGAAAATAAAAGCACCTCCAAGAACAGAAGTGAGCTTGTGAGCTGAGGGAGACCCAAGATACTCTGGATTATGAGGCATATGACCCTTTGTAGGACATTTGTACAGCACCCAACTCCCTCATGTGTGTTCCTTTGGTATAGTTTTGTGGGTTTTTTAAAAATTTATTGATGGTTGGTTGTTTCTTATTTGTGTGTGTGTGTGTGTGTGTGTGTGTGTGTGTGTGTGTGTGTGTAGTCATCTCAAAACCAAAACTCTTTGGGAGAATTACTCTTATATAAGGATATCCATGTTGATAGTGGACTGCAAAATAGGGATACAGTATTTCCTACATACTTTATCAGAGAGGGAACTGGTTTTCTGTAGTAGGAGATGACTATAATCATAAGGAGTTTAATTTAAAATTGCCATATATTCTAAAAGATAGAAATGATATAAAAAATAAAATACCAGATTTAAGCAAGAATAACCTGACTATGCCAACTGATCCCAGAAAGGACAAGAGCCAGGAAGGTGTGTCTGTATTTATTCCAGGAAAGCCATCCTTTGCAGCTAGTTCTTAGAAGTATGATTTCTTGGATTGTTAAAATGAAAAGAAATGAAAAAAGAAAAAGAAAAGCCCTATCATTGTAGGCATACATTTTTTGCAATCTACTTTTTATATGGGCTCAACCTCTCCTCTTGTCCACCACCCACCAGAGGGAGTAGAAGAAAAAAGTTATAAGGATATGGGTAAGCAGACTTGTTCAGCAATAGTTCCTTGGGGTGACCTCAAATATCTCTGCAGCAGTTCAGTCCAGTAGCACACACCAAACACAAGTCAACAGCTACAGTCCAGTCCTCTCAGCAGGCAGCACCATGCGCAAACCAGCAGCTGCAGTTCAATCCTGAAGAAACCACAAGGCTCACCAACTGGCCCCAGGTGAGGCTTCAGTGGAACAGAGCAGTTCTTTGGCAAGTTTCTCACAATGGAAGCATTATCACAAGTGGAGCTCAACAACTCTATGTAAGGCAAACCACTACATGTGCATAGTTAGCCAAAAATAGCCAGGCGGAGCGAGCCAAACCAATGCTTTCTCTCCCACTGACTGTGGGGTCATATTTCTACTCCTTCATCATGGGTCCTTTCACATGTTTGCTACATCAAAACATCCTTTCACCTGTGTCTGCTCTAGAAAAACATCCTTTCACCTGTGTGCCCCAGCAAAACATCATTTGACATAACTGACTTTCCAAAGAAATTAGAAGTTTCTACTTTATATCATTCTGATGGTTACATATTAAGAATGTGGCCTGGTGAGACAGACTGTTAATGGCAGGTACTTTTAACAAGACTGATGGTCGAGTTCCATCCCTGGAATTCACAAGATGTAAGGAGAGAACTGACTCCTCCAAGTTGTGTACACACACACACACACACACACACACACATTGTGACAGGCTCCCCCCCCACCCCTATATATTAAAGAAAGAATCTTTCAATATATAAAAGGAGAACTTAAAGGCTGGCTCAACTGACAGGGTAGATTTAAAAGAGAAACCAGGTAAGGTTTTATCAATGACTGTGTCAAAGGAAATTAATGAAGAAAATCAATTATGAAGTAAGTGCAAAGCTACTGATAGATCCAGCTGAATCTATCTACATAGGCTTTCCATAAATAGAAAATATCTTTGTATTATAGCTTACATGGCTGTAATTCTCCTACCTAGCAAGTTAGTAGCCCATACTTGAGATTTTTATGGGAAAGCCTGTGTAAGGCCAGAATTAGTTTCTCTTTCTCTGTATCTCTCTTTGTCTCTCTGTCTCTGTGTGTGTGTGTCTCTCTTAGAACCTCATTCTTTTTGTATTGTTACTAATAATTTTACTCTAGTTATACCTTCTTGATAGGGATTTAAGACCCCCTTGGTTTTATCAGTCTTCCTTAACCATTTGTCCCAGATGAGGGGCTAGGTTGATGTTGGGTGGCTTTGGAAGGACTGAGGGCATGGTCTTCTGTGTTGACCCTCCTCTTTTCAGAATGTACACCACTTAGGGTTAAATCTCTGAGGTCTCTGAAATCTCTCCTCAAGACAACAGGTGACTGTCATGGATAGTAGCACTTTCAGGGATATTCCATCATTTTCTGTGGCTGAGCTGATTTGGAGGCAAGGACCAAATACTGACTTTCCTTTAATGTTCATTATCTCTTTTCTCTCCCAGCACATGATTTATGAACACTCAGAACTCCATCACAACAGCATTGAACAACATATCCAGCTTTAAAAAGGTAATTAATGTAAAACATTGAGATAAAGCTTGTCATGTTTTAAAATAAATCTTGACTTTCTTAAGACTTGGGATTGTTTTAGTTAGAAGCCTCACATACCCTAATAAAACTATAAGCAATTATCTTGGTGAAATATAAAATCTTTGGTTGTTAAGCATATTAATTACTTAAAGTGGAACATACAGAGTTAAGTCATTGTCCCAGTCTTATGTAGCCTTGAGGATCATCCCCAGACATTGGCAATTGTTCTGGAGAGGGAGACCATACTACAGAGTAGAAACCATCATGTCCTGAGAACCAATTTTATTTTCCCAAACTATAAGGGTGCTTTTAGAGCACTTGTCCAATCCAGTTTGAGACAGTGAAAAAAAACAAACAAACAATATCTGGGCTAAAACTTTCATCTGGTCTTTAGTTCATTTGTTTTAATACTTGAGCTACACCATGAACCATAAGAAATTTGGGGAAACTTGGCAGTTTGAATTTATGTGGCCATTTATAGGTTCAAAAGCATATGTGGATAGCAGTGAGAAAATCTGGGGGTCACTAGCATTATTAAAAGACTGAACTGAGCAATCACCTGAAAGTGTCATGTTGACTTGTCTGTATTCCAAGAGCCCATACAATTCAGCCACCACACTGATGTAGAAACAAAGTGTTTGCACTACTTGTGGCTCTGCACAAGTGCACATGCATTGAACTCTTGTCATAATGTCCCAGGGATGTAAATTATACAATTATTATGCTCTTTGTATATTAATGCTGGAAATTAATATGGTGGCAATCATTTCTTAATCAGTTTCTCCCCCAAATAACCACACAGACAAAGACCTTTTAATATCTCAGAGCCTTAGGTCTTAGCTGGGCATACTCTCAGTGAGGTCCTCTAAATTAACCTGATCATGTAGCCCCATCTAGTCACAGGGCTAGCTACACCTTTCAGGCCAGTAATCACAATTGTCTCCTCTCATGTCTCCTATCAAGTTTCTTCTTTCTTCTTCCCAGAATTCCTTGCTCCCTACAGGAAGTCCTACCTTCCACTTCCTGCCCAGCTAATTGGTCATCAGATTTTTATTAAAGCCAATCAGAGAATGCCTTTTAGGTAGATGAGGAAGGACAGAGGCACAATTTCACACAGTGTACCCTAACACAGTTAGATCTATGTGTACTATACAGTATATATAGCTTCTTCTGGATAGCTCCTTCCCAGTTTTGAGAACAATCTTAGCAGCCACTGTGAATGCATGCATTTCTGAGAAGGCTCAAGCACACTTTTTAGCATCTAGCTGCAACTCTAGACTAATGAGTAGATAGAAATAACATAGATTAAGCATTGATACATAGAGGAGCATATTAGCTAAACATAGCTAAAAGGTGCACTAGCATTGATAGCATGCTCAAGTCCCTGAATTCAACTCCTGGTACCACTAACATGAGGAGAAGACATTCTGCATGAAATGACTCTTTACTGTGAGCTTCTTTTGTTCTGAAAATACTCTCTGAAAACAACCTAGCCCATATGTCATCAATAGCATCAATTTATTGATGGTTATTCAAACATAGTCCTCATGCCATTCATTCTTGCCCTCAATGTTGTTTCTACCTCATGGACAATAAGTAGAGTCAGGAAACAGCAAAGAAACAAAAGAACCAAGCAAATACATCTTCCTCAAACCTGGCACAAAGCCTGCCTTACAAGGACTTTGCAGACTTTGTAGGGCCAAAGACTCTCCAATGTAGAGTTCAAAGATAGAATCTTCCTAAGACTTGAATGTACCACTAACATATTGGATTTCTTTATCAGAAATGTCAGTTTCATAATAGTCTGTTAATATAGAACTAATTAACTAAGTGATCAACAGTAATTCAGCTAAATGAGATTTGACATGGTAGTAGAAACATAATTGTGCAAAGTCAATCACACCAGTGGCAAATGCATCACCAGTGACATCAATAACCAATATATGTGCGACCCTGCACCTCATTCTGCATTGCTTTTGAGACTTTTCATTCCTACACAATTGCTCCCCATTGAGGCAAAGACAGAAATGAGTTCATGCCCTATAGTCGTACAATGCAGAATTAATATTATCAAATTGAAAACTTTTCTATACAGAAAACAATTAGCAAGTGAAGTCTCAGAAAAAATAGATAAAGGCTTTGATATAGAAAGAAAAAAGCTTAGGTTTCGTTAAAAGGCAGAAAGTACAAGGGTCTCTGGGACCTCCACAGCCAGCAGGGTAATGGCCCAGATAGTCAAGAAGGCAGTTCTGTTCGACATGATTCAGTAGACAGTCTTGATTCAAACTTCTGGTTTCCGGCCTTGAGTAATTTGTTTTAGTCATGTTTAAGCACAGCATTATTTGGTGAAAATGTACTCTTGTGATAACTCTATCCTGCATATACAACAAAGCATATATAAAACTCTTTGAGGAACAAAATAAGTCTCTTAGTCAGAGTTACTATGGATGTGATGAAACACCATGACCAAAGCAACTTGGGAAGGAAAACCTGTTTGTCTTATGTTTCCATAAATGCATTTGTCACTGAAGACAGTCAATTCAGGAACTCAAGCAGGGCAGGAACCTGGAGGTTACAAGGGTGGAGGGCAGACACAATGGGACTGGGAGAAGAATGGGACTGGGGTTCAGGATGTGAAAATCACAAAGATCAAAGCCAGCCTTCACTTACTCCTCAGGGAAATCTTTCACCAAATCCCCTGTACTTTTAGCAGCCTCCAAATGAAAGGATATTGACGAGCACCTGCTATATCCATTGGCTATATGCACCATTCTGGCCTAGATGATGTAGAGCTGTTCTGGCTTGGCTGTTTTCAGAGATTTGCCACTACCAGGGATCCTGGAACAAAGGAGCCATCCATTGAATCCAAATTCAGGTAGTCAGCTCCAAGTCTACCATCTGGAGGCACTATGTCCTTAAATTGGTCACTTTTGGATGGGCCAATCTGGCGGCCAACTGTCATGGTACAGCTCCCTGGAGCTAGTTTCATATTTTTATGGTTAAGGTGGTTATAATAATTATAATATGTATGCAGGAGTTTTATAAAGTTAAAGTAAGAATGCATGCACCCAAAGCCGTTGTAATAATCTAGCTGTTGTATAAAGTACATCCTGGTCCCAGTGAATTTAAAATGATGAATTTGAACCTCATAATCCGGCCTATATTATGGATCCTGAGAGTCTGGAAAAGGTTGCAAAAGGGAGAATGGAAAGCTGCTCCTTTAAAGCCTGTATCCAAATAACAAATGACATAGGTGTTAATGGGTGGGAGGCAGCAGCTGGCTGCTTTATGCTGGGAGATGGATGCTCCAAGATCAGCAGGAGAAATAAGCCAACTTCTCAGGCACAGGCAGTACAGAGCCTTTGCTGACATCATAGTGCTGTTCCAGGTCCTGGAGTAATACTTTTAGAATTCACTTAAGAAATAGAAGGTTACCTAGATCTGAGTTCAGTGGACTGTATCCAGCACTGTAGCTTGACCTGCTTGGATTTAATCAACCCTAATGTGGTTAGATGGCATTTAGTTCTGGCCATGCCCTGATCAATTTTGAAACAAAATTTAAATTTTGGCATAACTGACCACTGTTCACCTAGCTGATTTGGGCTTCAGTACATGACTCAGAATTAATCGGGGGGAATGACTTCAATCCTTATATATTGGTATGGGTCCCAAAAGAGCAACTCCCTTACTGGTATTATTTCCAGATGTAGACACTTGTAGAATCTTACTTTTAAATCCTTACAGAATTCTCCAAAAAAAAAAAAAAACAGACTATTAACAAGAACATACAAATTTAAATTGAACATGCAGACCTGGTAAGACAGTAAGTTAGCATATTTGTGGTTTGCATAATCATTTCTAAGTCACGGTAAGGTATTAGCTTCATAAATATTGTGTCAGTCTGGATATCAAAACATTGATTTATTGGTACCTTATGATAACCTTGATGGTTCCAAGCATTTTAAGCCACACTATTGGCACTTCTTTTGCAGTATCTTGAGAAATAAGATTCTCTAGGTCTGATATATTACTTGAGAATTCAGTTGGAACCTGTGTCCCCAACATCATCATCTCCTTTTCTACGATGGCATGGTGCTGAAAACCTTTTGAGCTTCCAGATCAGCTAGAGGTCCTTATTTTACTAGTTCTACTTGCTTGTGGGAAGGTGAGCACTGTATGTTCCTGCAGTCCTGCCTCCCTAAGGACCAGGCTATACTCCAGACAGGAAGCCTCAGGACATTCTCCTCTTCCTGGTACCTGATAAGCTATGCCTACCTCTACAAGTGGAAATTTATGTCACTTTGATAGAAGAGAATCTGCAATCTGCTTCTCAACAATGAGAGGTGAATCGCAGAGTTCTTCCTGTGTGTTCTGAGTCTGAGTGGCCTGCAGCTACAAACAACTGCTCCGGGCTGTGTGTTTTGATGACTCAAGTTCTGACCTTGTTGTTGGTAGTAAGGGCATGAAAGTATGTTCACCATTGTAATGAAGGAAATGCCAATCAAAATACAATGAGATGCCACCTATTAGACACGCTGAAATTGATTAATTAATTGCTAATTAATAAAGCCAGTGGTTAATTAATTAATAACAGGATACTTTCTGAAAACAAACAATTAGATTTTTATTTGTATTCATAACACAGTAAAAGGTAGTAATCTTTATTCATTGCCTTCTTACAGGTGACTTCTGGGTGTGTGCCATCTGCCTCAATGTCACTTATCTTAAAAGGCAGAGAGTCTTCTATACTTATCACTGAAACATGTGCTACCTCTAGAGGGATCTTTAAGCACAAAGAATCCACAGCATACATAACACACAGGATCCCAGGTTTAGACCTCTGTACCTAACTTCACAAATGATAGTACGTTTAAGTAACAAGCAGCCCGATTTTTTCACCCTTTCTTTTAAATGCGCAGGGCGATTCAAATATACATTGTTGTTTCCAAATGTAAGTTGGTATTAGGCTCCCTCGAGTCTAGCCACCTCATTACCAGAGATTTATTCCAGTGCTACTCAGGAGTCGTGTGGCTTGTGAACATCATCCTACAACCCTCTCTAATGTTAACCAAGGTGTGATTTAAAAAAAAAAATTTGTTAACCAAACCTTGAATCACAAAGAACAGTTGTAAGCTGCTAGATGTCCCTCACACATTTCTTTGGGACATCAAGTTCTATGAGTGTGGGAGGGAGGAGGGAGGGGAGGAGGGGAGGGGAGGGAGAAGAGGGTAGGGGAAGGGAGTAATGAGAATATGCTGCACATGTGTACAAAATGTCAAAGAACAGGTGTAATAAGAAAAACAAATAAAAAGCAAACAGAGACAAATGTAAGTAAGGCGTTGTTCTGAACAGCACTTGCTTTCTTTTCAGCTTGTCTTTACGTAACGCGAGGCTCCAGTTCACTGAACGAAGGAACGGCTATTTGATTATTTGTGTACTTGACCAGTTTCCATTTCTTCACCTGCAAAGGATGGCTCCAAATGCTTGAAGGCAAAATTGATACATATAAAATGTTGAATGGTAGCTACATTAGCAACAGTGTCTCATCGTTATTCATTTACAACTAGGACTTATCCACCCACCACCCACCCACCATATAGACAGAAAGACAGGAAACAGTACACAGAGTCCAAAATGCAAAGTAGCGTGAGCTCTAAGAAATCCAAGATCACAAACATTAACAACATCCGTGGGCACTGCCAACAGTCATAATGTGCAAGTTTTTTTTAAACAAAAAAAGAAAGGTTTACTCAGAAAAATATACATCAAGAAATATTTATCTGTGCAGTGGTTTTACCTCCAGGACAATATTTGCCAGAGAACTTTTCATTTCTGCCTCTGCAGCTGCAATTATGCTTTTATTGATTTACAGTTTTATTCTTGCATGTTTTACCACAACTCAAATAGTCTTGAATTGTGACCAATGAATAGGTTGTCAATCACAGCTGTCAATCAGGCTTGGCATCTTTGAAAAGCTAGAAGCATTCAGAAAACAGTGTTTCCCTTGCTTCTGTTTTCTGCTTTGCACAATATCTCTGTTTGAGGGCCATGGTTTCCAATCTTTATGGGAATACCTCGCCACTGCCTTAGCCATCTCTATCACTTAGGCCATCAATCTATAATAGGGCATAACTTAAGTATGGCTATTAAATCCTGAATCTGCTTTATCACATTTGTCTCAGAAGATGGCTACTCTGTTGTAAGCTTTCAAAGGAAATAAAATTGATACATAGGTCACTGGGGAAGAGTCGTCAGGAACAATTCTCAACAACTCAGCAACTCAATTATGGAACCCGTGTGCTATATTACTGCCCAGACAGGACCATTTGGCATAGCTGTGAAAAGTTTCTGAATGGAATTGCAGTCTACTCTACATTAAGAATTTCGTATATGGTTAAGTAGATCTGGTCTGAAGTCCATGGCTTGGGGAGGTCATTGACTAGAATGGAAAACTATATATAGATTCTCATTAGGGGATATACATATGAATATGATATAAATGTATATGTGTATGTGTGTGTATATGTATATATTGCTAAATGCATGAGCATGATATGCCTGTCAAACTGATTCTAACATGATGATTACATCCATAGATTAGTAACACTGTCAGCTTTAGACAAAGAAGCTTCTTTTCACAGTGGGCAGTGGTAACTTCAGACTCATAACTGGTCAAAGTACTGCTCAGACTCAAATGTGACCTCTACACTAGTAACTCCTAAGCTCAAGGACTATGATGGGAAAGAAGACTGAAAATATGCAAGAGCCAGAGGATGGCTTGGAGAACACTGTCCTCTCGGCATGTATGGCTTCTGTAGTCATGAACTCCTGGCAGCAGTGGTTACCTGCATAAAACTGGGCTCATCAAAACCCTGCTGTGGCAGGAAGGGATCTGCATGCCTTCCCTAAGAATCCACAGGCAGTTAACGGCTCTAGGGGAGGGAGACATTTTCTTCAAAGACGTAGCCACTGGTAAGATGTTCATGATCCTGTCAACAACCTCTCATCTAAGGCGCTGTAAGGACCTGAATGAATGTCCTGGTTGGATCACCGAAAAGAAAGAAGAAAACAGAGTGAATGGGAAAAAGGAAACGATCAACAGGACTGGAGAGGTGACAAGAGAGGGCGACAGATACGAATATGGACATAATATATTGTACATGTCTGCAAGGAAATCAAAACAAAAGCTACTACTATATATAGTTAATAGATGCCAAGAAAAAAAGCACAAGAAATAAATATGGACAAATGGATGCTTCACCAAGATCATCAAGAAGCTAAAGAAATACTGGTATTTTTATTTTATAAAATACATATGCCTGCATTTTTGTTTGAATTAGGTGCTCCACTGTGTGTCCTGTTTTCCTTGTGGCTATAAAATGAAGGAAGATGAGACCAGTTCATTTAGAAGCACCACAGTCACAATATTTTACAAATTACAGATCATAATCCAAAGAGGATTATCCGATGTTTATACCCGGAAACCACTGAGAATGTCATTAAGATAGCCTCGTTGAAGATTCTATGTAATGTATGTACCCACATGGGGAGTGGTCAGTCCTGAGTCAAATCCTCGGCCCAGTGTACTGTCTTAACAGTGTGTTACTCAGTAGGTTGTTTTTGTTTTTGGTTTTTAAGATATGCTGCCTGTCAGCCAGACAGGTCTGATGGCTTTCATCTGTGTTCCTGGTGGATTAAGGCAGGATGGGGGCCATCCAAAAAGGAAAAACAAAGTAGCATCAAAAGGAGACAGGTAATCAAGGGCTCTCCTTCATTCCTGGAAACACCGTTCTGGAGCAGAATTAAGACATTTCATCTCCAAAATTAATACAGTTGCCTTATATTTTTAATAAGGCCAAGGAAGAGATTATTATTTTTTTAATTTTTTTATTGGATATATTCTTTATTTACATTTCATTTCCCTTTTCCTGGTTCCCTGCCCCACAAAGGTCCCACATGCCCTTTTCTCTCCCATCCACCCCTTCCCACTTCCCTGTTCTGGTATTCCCCTACACTGATGCTTTGAGCCTTTCCAGCACCAGGGTCCACTCCTTCCTTCTTGTCGGACATCATTTTGTATGTAGATTGTGTCTTTGGTGTCCCAAGATTCTAGGCTAATATCCACTTATCAGTGAGTTCATACCATGGGTATTCTTTTGAGGCTGGGTTACCTCACTTAGTATGATGTTCTCCAGCTCTATCTATTTCTCTAAGAATTTCATGAATTCATTGTTTCTAATGGCTGAATAGTACTCCATTGTGTATATATACCACATTGTTTGTATCCATTCCTCCATTGAGGGACATCTGGGTTCTTTCCAGCTTCTGGCTATTATAAATAAGGTTGCTATGAACATAGTGGAGCATGCATCCTCATTGCATGCTGGGGAATCTTCTGGGTATATGCCCCGGAGTGATATGGCTAGGTCCTCTGGAAGTATCGTGTCTAGTTTTCTGAGGAACTGCCAGACTGATTTCCAGAGTGGTTGTACCAGCTTGCAGTCCTCTGTAAGGCAAAAAACACTGTCAAAAGGACAAATCAGCAACCAACAAATTGGGAAAAGATCTTCACCAACCCTACATCTGACAGAGGGCTAATATCCAATGTATACAAAGAACTCAAGAAGTTAGACCCCAGAAAAACAAATAACCTTATCAAAAAATGGGGTACAGAGCTAAACAAAGACTTTACACCTGAAGAGATTCAGATGGCTGAGAAACACTTTTAAAAATCTTCAACATCATTAATTATTAGAGAAATGCAAATGAAAACAACCCTGAGATTTCACCTCACACCAGTCAGAATGGCTAAGATTAAAATCCTCAGGTTGGTGAGGATATGGAGAAAGAGGAAAACTCCTCCACTGCAGTTGCCTTATAAGTCCCTGTGTGGAAGGGAGCGCAACACAATACTCTACAATGTGATTTCTATCTTCTGTACAGTGTTGACTGTGCGAACCACATAGGACTGGTGACTTCTCGTGTTTTCATTAATTACACTACACCTGGTTGTCTCCCTCAAAGTAACAATCTGTAAAAAGCATAGATGCGGGAGAATGGGGGTCTCATTTACCCCTAGCTGGCCTTGAACTAGCTATCTATTTGTGAATGATCTTCAAACTTTTGATCTTTTTACCTGGACGCTGGGATCATAGGCATACAGCATCGTGCTTAATTTTCTGTTTTACGGGGAACTGAACCTAGGATTCTAAGAATCCTAGATAAGTATTCTACCAATGTTCCTATATCTACAGTCTCCCAAATTAAATATTTCAAATAATAAATACTCTGTACTCTAAAACATACTACCAGGGCAATGCAGTCTTTTAGAGGAAAGTAATTTTTTGTATAAATAAATATAATACCTGGTAATTTTACTTGCCTAAGATTTAAATTCTAGTAATGTTCTGATTTATATTTGTATATATCCCAATTTGTGTATGTGTGCGCGCGCGCGAGGGGCCTGTTCTCCGTGTGTGTGTGTGTGTGTGTGTGTGTGTGTGTGTGTGTGTGTATGTGTGTGTGTGCCCTGCCTGCAGAGGTCAAAAGGGTGCCTAGGATCCCCTGTAATCAGTTATAAGCAGTTGTGAGGCATCATATGTGCATTAGAAAACAAACCGAGTCCTCTGTAAGAGTAGTAAGTACTTGTAATCACTGAGCCATCTCTCCAGCCCCATAAATCTGTATTTCTATGTCCAAAAGCAAAACAACTGAAATGAAGACATAAAGTCTTCTGATACAAGTCTGTGTTGTCTGATTCTGTGCTGTCTGTGTGTGACATGATCTTTGAACTATTTGATTTGTATTAGCACTGATAAAATTAATTTCATGGACCAGGGCACAAAACTAGCTACAGCAAATAAACCAAGGGTGACCATGGCTATGTAGTCATGAAGAGCACATGACTTAACATTGGTCAGTTCCTCCTGATTCATCCACCCCAAGGACACTTACCCAATTAGAAAACGTAAGAAAAGACAGATGGGTCTAAAGTGATGCCTTAGAGCAGAGCTTCTCAACCTGAGTGTCAAGAGCCCTTTGAAGGCAGAACTACCCTTTCACAGGGGTCGCCAAAGACCATGGGAGAACACAAATATTTACATTATGATTCATAACAAAATGAAAATTACAGTTTTTGAAGTAGCAATGAAAATGATTTTAAGATTGGGGGTCACCACAACACAGGAAACTGTATTAAAGGTTCTCAGCATTAGGAAAGTTGAAAACCACTGGCCTAGAGGTTAAGTGCATGCATTATACTTTCTAAGGACTGGAGTTTAGTTCCCACCACAGATGTCAGGTGGTTCATATCTGCCTATAACTCCAACTCTGTATGACCCAACACCCTCTTCTGGCTTACTTGAGCATCCACACATACATGGTACACATTCACACATGGACACACCAAGAACTTTCATAATCTTTAAGAAACAAAGCAGAAGTTGCAAGCAACACTGTAACACAATTCAGCTACAACACTCATCTACAGATGCTTCTATATCACCCTTAACTGGCATTATGACATGCTAAACTGACTAACTGCCTGGATTGTTTTTCCCTCTGATTAATCAAATGAGCTAACATGTTTCAGCTTTACCTATCTTATGTCTGTAGCCCTTAAAAGATCAATAAATCTGATACAACAAAACCTTGAAGCTGCAAATTATTTTGTAGAGCATGGGTTTAATGCTTAAAATCATTTTTAAATAGTTATATTAATGTATAATACATAGGTAAAAGTATATATTTCCAATAGGATTTACTTGCTTCTGAGTTAACTGGAGTCTACAACACTTTCTGTTAGGACTGTCAGGTGGCTTCAGAAAGACCATACCAGGCCAAACAGTTCCACGTGAGGTTTATTGAGAAGCAAGGTGACGGCGGAAAGAGAAGGGGGAAAGGGCGGCGGGACTTTCTTTATATGTGGATGGCAACCTGGTCACAGGTAAAGGTGGGAGGTGAGCTGAGTGGATTCTGGGACTAATAGAGGCTGTTGCCTTGGCAACAGGTTGCCTATGTAATGTCACAGCTTTTGGAGGTCCTGATACCAACACTTTCTCTTTGTGCTCTAGTTTTATAGTTTCTTATCCAACTGTTTCGTTGTCTAGAATACTTACTTTGCAGAGTACTTAGGAATATGTTGACTAGGAGGACCAACATAAATAAGGATGTTAACTATAATCAATGCTATTTGTTGGAGACTGAATGCTTTGATTCAATTGGGAATCTGCATGTCCAAACACTAAAGGTCCTTGTCTCCAATTGTGTTTGACACACCAATGAAAATGACAGCGGCCAATGGATGGGCAAAGGGAGATGGGGTGGGACCCTTAGTGTTGTGAGGATGCAAGGGGGCAGGAGAAGGAGGAGTGTCACTGGCCACTTTCTTGATTGGGCCTGGGGTAGCAAGGGAAGGTTTAGGAGTGCCCAGCCTTTGAGGCAGCCGAAGCATTTTAAAATTAAGTGTCATGAATATATGTCTTCCATTTGTGAATCCATATAGCTGCTGGGTGGATGCACACGTGCAAACCACCAGGAGCCAAAACTGTAGAGCTAAAAACTCCAAGCTGCAGATATTTATCAGTGCAGTTTCACAGAACAAAGCCGTAAGTCAAGGCATGGTTAAGACAATTGGTGGGTTCGTCAGGGAGGGTAGGCACAGTTAGATGAGAGAAGCTTTTCTAGAGGTTCACAATGCTCTCTACGGTGTTCCCAGTGTGGATTGGTAAAAGCTACTCATCTGCTTGCGGGTGGTGGAAGCTAGTAGTCTGCTAAATAGATTATAAAATGGTCTGATAGTCACATGACACAGACAGAGGTGGATAAGGAATGGCTCTTTCAGAGGGCAAGAACTGGCCCAGGATAAGGCAATTCGCCTACACACTTCAACACTCCAGCGTCTCCACAGGATTGGAATACTAATCCGTTTCTGCAGATAGAGCTTTTTTTTCAAGAGGTTTTGTTCACACAAGGAACAAGAGATTTTCTTGTTCGCAATATCTCAAATAACAGCAGAAAATTATACATCATAGTCATAAGCCCAGCTACACTGGTTTCTATTTGGTTGAATGCGGTTATAGATGGGGCAGTATAGAATGAGTATAGAATGGTTTTTCTTAGGAAACAAGAACAAATGCTGTAAAACCTGACAGAG
Source organism: Apodemus agrarius (assembly GCA_964023405.1). Taxonomy (NCBI): domain Eukaryota; kingdom Metazoa; phylum Chordata; class Mammalia; order Rodentia; family Muridae; genus Apodemus; species Apodemus agrarius. The sequence continues at coordinate 13,706,985 of OZ030022.1, read as the reverse complement.
GGAAGAAGCAGGATGGGGGGTGGGGAGAAAGGGAGAGAGTAAGGAAGAGAGAGAAAAGAAAGTTGGACAGGGAGACAGCAAGAGAAACAGTTTTCAGACGAAATGTTTTTTGCCTTTAAAGTTCTGTTCTGTTTTTCTATAGTTTTAGCTTTATTAATTTAACTTTCTTCCTGTATCACTGAAATCTGTCTTCTCTATTTGCTGATATAATTGCCCTTTCTCTTTATTTCCAGTCTTGACTAACAGCAGGGAAAGAAATAACAAAGGACCCTGGCTAGTGTGAATATTGCCTGACCCCAGGGCCTCTCCACCCTAACAGGAGGTTGGGTCACAGTGACAGCATGGACTAAGAAAGGCAAAACACAGTTAAGGAAGTTATTTACAAGGATAAAAAATCTTATTATGAAAAGGAAAGAGAAGCAAAAAAAATGAATTACATTTGCCAATTATATATTCTTAAGCTAATTTCTAAAACCTCTTGTCAAGCTTATAAATACAATTGTTTAATGTCTGCTAAGAGTGGCAAATAAGTATGCCAACAGTCAGAATAATAATCTTTTACTAAAAAAAAGAAAACAAGAAAACAATCATTTCACAATAAAAAGTCTGGGGCATGAAAACAAGTTCTTACCTCTTTGAAACTATAATTACATTGTAGGAGGGTTTCTTCCTCCATCCATACTTTCCAACAGGATCGTCCTACAAGATATCTTTGACTTTAGTAAGTAATAAGTGCCACCCATAAGATTAAATAATTCCAGTTTTAAGCCAAATCATTGCCAATGTAAAAACACTGCTCTTGATTTAAAGAGAATATGAGAAAGCTGGTCCCATCCCTTCCACTCTGAGTCCTGAATGTTTTTGTCCTGGCAGGTTTAATCCTACCTTGGATGTAGCAGATGCTCACTGGCACTGGGGGACTAGGATCAAACAGATTGCCTCAGATAGGGAGGGGGGATCATGAGTAGGTAATAAAAGCAGACAACTTCCAAGATGGCTGGCTTCTTCCTCACTGACCTGAAACAAAAGCCTGGCACCTCAAAACAAAGACCTTATGGGATTTTTTTCTTCTGACAGTAGACCCACTGCTGATGGACCAACTCAATGGGTTCAAGAAGATATTCCAATAACAATTCAAATTGACCAACTCTGAGTTTGGGGAGGAAGAGACTTCAGAAACTTAAAAGAACCCCAGCCTGAACTTTTTTTGAGAAGAGACTGGGTTTTGGCTTCCCAAGTTCCACTCTTCATTTGTGGAATCTCAATCTCTCTCTCTCTCTCTCTCTCTCTCTCTCTCTCTCTCTCTCTCTCTCTCTCTCTCTCTCTCTCTCTCTCTCTCTCTCTCTCTCTCTCTCTCTCTCTCTCTCTCTCTCTCTCTCTCCCTGCTGTATACATGTGTTTCCTCACTCCCAATAAACATCTTTATTCAAATGCTGATTCTTGCTTGTTGGGTTCCAGATTTTTCTACTGCTCCCTGTCCAGTTGGAGATTTCCCCTGCCTTTTAATCCTTTATCTGCCAGAGAAAACAAACCCGACTAAGACCCCTAGACAGCAACACCAGAGTTTAAGAAAGTTGGATTTGCCAAGGGACCCTGTGATTGTAATGGAGCATTCGTGCCTTTTATGAGACTGTCTGTGGGGTAAGATTTTTATAAAGTAGAAAAAGGCTTTGGCAGTGCTAAGTGCCTTAGATCTAAATGTAAACTCTATCCATAAAGTTGGAGAGCTGAGCACAGATAATGCAAGGCAAAGCAAAGGAAGAGATCTATCTGGGTTATAAAACTGCCTGTGTGGCAAGATTTGTGTCAAATCTACGTTCCTAAGTCAAAACAAACAAACAAAACCTGAAAATCCAACAGAAATCCAAATAATCTGCTAATGAATTTCTGGAAGGTGTTAAGACTTGAAGAGCCATTCACAGAAGGCATTGCTGATAATACAGTGCAGATGCAGAAACTCAAGAGGTGAGTAATTATCTCCTTAGACTAAACAGAGTACATTCATCTCCCACAGATGATATGCTAGAGGTGGAAGTGTTTGGCCCAACCACAGCCTCCTTCAGCAGCCAGTGGTGGTGGATGGGAAGACACCAACTGTGCCTGCAGCCACTCTGTCAACCAAAAGCCTCTTGCACCTAGGAAATCAGCCTGAACATCAGATAAAGGAAGGGAAAATAAGACCTCACGCCCCCCTTGATCCTGGGTGAGACAATGCAGCTGGATCCAGCCTCCTGGGAGGCTCAGGAACTATTGCAGAAGAGCAAGGGTAGGAAGAATGCAAGAGCCTAAGGAATGGCTTGTGCTGTGCAGGACCATCCTTTGAGGCAAACAACCATTCTCTTTATGAGCTCAGCTCTCTCTGCTAGCAATGCATCTTCACAGCTAGGCTTGTTGATGTTAGTTCTATTAGAGAAGGAGTGGGGAGGATCATTCACCAAGAACCCCAAGCCTCACCTGAGTATCCAGGTGTTCTTGCTATCAATTGTATGCAACTCCATTCAGTTGTTCTCCCTATTAACTGTATGCAACTCTACCCTAAACATTAGAGTAGAGGGTAAGGGATAGGGACTGAGGGATGAGGGCGTTGTCTATATAGTCATAGATGGGGAATCAGCACCTATGCTTCCAGTGTGGCTATTTTAAGATCACTCATGCTACTGCACATAACCCCTTACTCATGCTCCGTAAATAAGCCTAATAAGCTCATTTTCCCCCCAGGATGAACTTTGAAGGAATTGAACTTCAGATGGGGCTAGACATTCCTTCGTTCTCCTCCAGGGTGAAATGTCTCATAACACCGGTCTTCTCTTGTCTTTTGTGGACACTGGGTCACTTTACTGTGATGATTTATGGAACAGATGTGAGGGAAGTGTTGTCTATGTTCCCTTCGGCATCCCCTACTGGGGTGAGAAATCCATGCTACACTTCTGTAATATTTCAAGCCCATGGAGCAGAATCCATTTCTGAATGCCACAGGCTCTCAATTGACAATGACTGATGAACTTCAAATTCATGAACTATAAAATCAGTTGAGTCGAGTAGGTTTACTGACCCTAGGGACTTGATAATAAAAAACAGGTGCTATTTAATTATGTAAGGGCATAAACGCTATTTTTCATGCAAAAAAATATTATCTAATGAAAACAATGAACATTATTGAATTGACTCAAGAGCCTCAGTGGTATTAACACTCCTACTAAATTTGAGAATTAATGTATTTTAACACTCCTATTAAATTTGAGAATTAATATTTTTTTAAAAAAATGTCAAGTAAATCTGCTTCTTAGATTTATATGTGTTCTCTCTCATCTCTCTCTATCTATCTACCTCTCTCTATTTCTCTCTCTCTCATTTAGTGTGGGCTATAACTCACTATGTAGCTCAGGATGGCCACTCCACTTCTGGGAAATCTCCTGCTTTAGTTTCCCAAATATTAGAAGTAGAGCTATCGCTCCCAGCATGCTCAGCCACCTTTAATTCCTTACAAAACAGTAGTGTGTTCTGAACATATCTTTATAGGTCCTATTGTGTATCTCTAATCTCTAAATGCTAACATTCCTTCCTGGAGGCATGGGGTAAGCTTTTAAATCTTAGGAATTAAAAGGACCCGAAAGCTTATGAACTCATAAAATACATATATCCCACCCAGCAGCTTTAAAAACAATAAGCAGTTGCAGAGATGATACTCTCCTGTGGGCAGCTACAGGTGTTATGTTCATAAGAAGAGAAAGAGGTTTAGAGAATATGGAATATGGCAGTGTGGGGGAAGGAGGCACCTAGGCAGGCATCCCTTCCCCTGAGGGACCAGACACACACAGACATGGTATAGTAAAGAGTTTATTCAGGGCAGAGGATGGAAGTTAATGGGGTAGTGGAGGCAGAGAAAGGCAGAGAGAGGGAGAGAGTAGAGAAGTGGAGGCCAGCTATGACCACGTGGTGAGAGCAGGGAGGGGAGGAGAGCCCAAGAAGGGCAGAGAGGAGAGAGTAAGAGTGCCAAGAGGTAAGAGAAAGAGGAGGGGGCCCAGCACCCTTTTTATAGGCCAGACCTGTCCCGCGCTACCGTCTCGCCAGCAAGAACGACGCAGCACACTCAAGATCCTTCTGCAGCAAAGCTTTAATGCTCTTGAGAGGGAGAGCATAAGCCTACAGAGCGGAGACCCAAATACCCAGGAGCCCATCCCTTATATAGGCTGCAACCCCTGCCTCGGACGTGTCATCCCCTGATTGGCTGCAGCTCGGGAGAGGCGGAGACCAAGGGATGGTAAACTACCCAGCACCTGCGCACTGACTTGTTTACTTCACGCTGGCAGGATGTTTGGGCCGGTAGGATGTTTGCGGCTCCCCACATCTCCCCCTTTTTTATTATTTAAAATAAGGACCTCAGATTGTCGATCAACCTTCAGGCTCTTGTCTGGACCTTCAGGGTTCAAGACAATCTAATAATGAGGCCCTTTTGCTCTTATAGCAAGTAGGTCACCCAATCTTTAAGGGGTGGAGAGAGAGGTCGAACTCCCAAGCAACAAAATTAAGACTTCGTACGAGAGTCGCCACTAGGCTGTTGGTTTGACCTGAAGTGCCCTCGACCTGTCACTCTGCCGTTTTTCTGGGAAAGGGAAACTAGGGCAGGCAACCCTTATGCAGGACAACATGCCTCCCAGAGAGACCCTTATGTCAGGTGTCTCTCTGTGCGATGCTTTGCTCGGCATCCCCCATGGGCTGCTCAAGCTGGACACTCTACCCTGTGCAATGAGTCTAAGCTCCGGGTGTGCAAGAGCTGTCCAGCCGGCGGCCTACTGCTTGAGCATTGTTGGCCAAATGTCAGTGGGAGCTCCTTGTTCCAGAGCCACAAGCGCTTGGGCAATAACCACCTTGTCTCTCTTGGTTTAAGCCCTGAGCCTACAGACCAGCCAGAGAAGTAACACCAGTCCACAGCAAAGGGCTGCGCCAAATAATCCCACCCCCACCCATTCCTTAAAATAGGAGACAGCTGAAGCGATCCATGATGATAGTCCCTCAGTCAAGATAGTCCCTCTGTCAAGGACAGGTCAAGGCGCGTAGAGTTGACCTGGATAATGGCTGCTCTCAACTCTTGGAGTGTGAGTGACTGGGCGATCTGCGGTGTCCTTCTGCTCCAAAATTTTTCTAGTAAGCCTCTCAGGGACCCAGAAGGGGTTTTCTTCATTCTGTGGGAAGACACAAACGGCTCCCCTGGATCTTATTAGAATAGGATCCGGGCCTTTCCATTCATTAGTCAACACATCCTTCCATTTTACCAATTCTTTAGGTCGATGCGGGTCTGAGCAATATCGCTCTGCTGCAGTCTGATCATGCTTATCTGAATTTAGAAAATTTATAGTAAAGAGTGCCACTGCTATGGCAACCCGTGGCACGGGGGGCAGATCTTTTATTATTCCCCCTTTTTGTTTAATTAAATATGATTTGAGCATACGGTGTGCGCGCTCAATGATACCTTGTCGTTGAGGGTTATATGGCAAGCCCGTAATATGTGTGACTTGCATTTGTGCAAAAAATTGTTTAAATTTTTGAGAAGTGTAAGCGGGTCCATTGTTGGTTTTTAAGCACTTAGGCTTTCCCCAGGCATTCCATGCCTCAAGGCAATGTTGGATGACATGAGAGGCCTTTTCCCCAGTGAGTGGCGTAGCATGGATTACGCCAGAGCATGTATCTATTGATACATGTACATATTGGAGCTTCCCAAAGGAAGAAACATGAGTGACATCCATTTGCCATACTTGCAATGGTAGAATTCCTCTGGGATTTATCCCGGTATGGCGGGTAGGGAGAAATTGACAACAGTTGTAACACTGGGTGACAATATCACGGGCTTCTTTTCTGGTAAGAGAGAAACGCTTGCGTAGGGTTTCAGAAGTGACATGAAAATTATCATGAAAGGCCTTGGTGGCTTGCAACGGGGGGGGGGGGCAAGGACCGCTGCAGCAAGTCTTGTGGCTTTATCCGCCAGGTCATTTTTTAGGCTCATCGGGCCAGGAAGCCCTGAATGAGCCCGGATATGGGTAATATACATGGGAGCCCTCCTATTTAGCAAGCACTCTTGTAGGTTTTGAAATATAGATGCCACTTTGCTGGAAGATCTAATGATTCCAGCTGTCTCTAATAAATTGACAGCATTCACCACATAGGAGGAATCAGAGACAATGTTAAGGGGACCTGAAAACTTTTGAAGAACATCTAGCACCACCAAACATTCTACTATCTGTGGGGAGGTTTCATCATACTGCTGTGAGAATACTCTGGAACCCACAACATAGGCTCCTAGGCCATTTTTGGAGCCATCTGTGTATATTACTAGTCCATCTTTTAATGGATCAGGGGAGGTTGATGGTTCTATGTGTCCCAAAGCCAATTGTTCTGCAACAGGATTAGTCACAGCTTCTAGTTTTTCAGAGGTTAACGGCCACTGGGGAACCCACACCGGGTCCTCTGTCTTCCATGGTATGGGTCGTGCTGCCCCAGTGGCACCTAGGAAAAACCCAGGCCCTGTCTTCCTTGATTTTGGACAGGGGATATAGTTTCTACTCGCCCTCCTTCAGCGCCTTCAAAGACTGGGTAAGCAAGGCGCAGCTTTCTTTTTACCTTTTCAGACAAAAAGGAACAAGACTTCAGGCATGTCTCATAGGGAGAGGGCACCGAAGGAACAACCTGTGAAAGGGCTGTTAGGGGCTGCCATTTTCGAGGTTCTTTACTATTCTGCCTTCGATTATCTGGATGGTATCTTTCCTCCTCATATCTGGCAGCTTCCTCCTCTAACTCAGCCTCTTCATCGGGGTCCAAGACCTCATCCTCTGAGCTATTAGAGCTATCAGAGTTATCAAAGTTTAAAGCCTCAAGATCATGTACTGGATACAAGCTAGCTCCTCCTCTTGGTTTAACAATAGGAGAAGGTTCCTTAGGATCTGACACATTCACTCCCTTGTCTCTAGACTCCCTGGGAGGGCCTTTTTCCTTTTTTGGGACGGGTTTTTTCTTGCGCGCGCCCAACCTCTCACTACGCTCGGTTTCTGATATGCTATCCTGGACCTCTTTAAGGGTGTTCCGACCTTCCGCCACGGCAGCCCTACAAGCTTTATCTTCTAGACAGTTTTTAACAAGTTTCCAAATTTTTTTTGTCCCCTGCCTCAAGTCTCCTTCCACCATTTTGCGGTCAAGATCTCTACCTAATTTGTTCCATGAGGCAAGAGTCAAAGACCTGGAGCATTCATACATGACAAAGAGAAAGATTAAAAGGGCTCCAAGAATGGTCACAAAAGCTTCAATACTACCTTCCCAGGGTGGCGACAATCCCAAGTCGAAGCCAAAGAAGAACATACCTCTCCGAACGTATTTGCCTGCAGTTCTGAATCTTCCTCGTAGCCGAGGGGTCTCCGATGGTGTTGACGATGATGAAGTCTCGTATCCCGGGTTTCGGCACCAGATGTCCCGCGCTACCGTCTCGCCAGCAAGAACGACGCAGCACACTCAAGATCCTTCTGCAGCAAAGCTTTAATGCTCTTGAGAGGGAGAGCATAAGCCTACAGAGCGGAGACCCAAATACCCAGGGGCCCATCCCTTATATAGGCTGCAACCCCTGCCTCGGACGTGTCATCCCCTGATTGGCTGCAGCTCGGGAGAGGCGGAGACCAAGGGATGGTAAACTACCCAGCACCTGCGCACTGACTTGTTTACTTCACGCTGGCAGGATGTTTGGGCCGGTAGGATGTTTACGGCTCCCCACACAGACCTACCTGGCTGTTGCCACACAACTGTGGGGCGGGGCACAGCCAGGTAATTGTGGGGTGGAGCTTAGACAGAACCTTAACAACAGGCAAGTTGGGCAGTGAGCTCCAGGGATGTGGCTTTCCTTTACTGTCAGTCATGAGGGGTGGGATCTTGGTAATGCAGCTGCCTTTGAGTCACTTGTGGTCCTGTTAGCAACCTCAGTAAACTTACCAGTTCACTAAACTAGACGTGAGTGGAACCCCTTATTTGTTCTGTCATCTCTTCCCTGTCTGGGTGAATGTTGATCTGGTCATATCTGTAAGTACATACTCAAGGGACTTTTAAAAAATGTGGGTTGTATTGGCTGAGCAGAAATATCCAGAGGCTTGCAACTGGTCCAAGTGTAGACAAAAAATGGCAATAGAGTACTTGGGCCTAAATGGGACATCTCATCTACCCTCTGTCCCATCCAGGGACCCACTGAGGTTCAGGAGACACTGTAGAGAAGAAGGAGAGCCAGTAGAGATAGATTAAGAGCCAGAGATTGAAAGAGAGGTGCTAGGAAACCCTGTCTTCTCTCCGTGATAAGCCCATGCACTCACTCACAGCAGCTGTGATTACCTGTACAAGATTGAGCCTGTCAACATTCATTACAGAAGAGATTCGAGCTCAGGAAGTTTTGCCTATCCCTGTAGGACTATTTACAATTAATAACAACCAAGGAAGATAGTAGCATTTGTTTTAGTGGTGTAGCTACTATCAGCTGCCAGTGCTTCAATAAGCAATCTTTCACCTATCATGCATGTTCACACAAACAGCCCTAAACAGCCCTAATTAAATTCTCTCTCTCTCTCTCTCTCTCTCTCTCTCTCTCACACACACACACACACACACACACACACATACACACACACACACACATGTACGCACACTCACACAATAAGAAGAGGACATGCTGGGAAAAAGAAACACTCCAGAAAAAAACTTTTGTCATATTATTTAACTAAATTTGATCAGAAAATATAATATCCCTCCTTTCAGCTACCTGTAAGATACAACCTAAGAGTTTCATAAAAACCTTGAGTAAGGATTTGGAATTATTGCCTATAACCACAGGGTAGGCATGATGGTAATCTTATAGAAGTTTCAGACCTCTCATCCAGGATATAGGAGTATATAAAGTCATAACAAAAAGTACAAAGAAATTGAGGTTGCAGGTGGAACTGTTTGCTAATCAACATTAAAATAGAGAGACTGTATTGAATCTTCCAGGTGCTTACAATAGACATAGATACCTTCAAACCTGAGGATGAAGACAAAAGAGAAGGCAGCTCTCAATGACAGTTGGCCCTGAGTACATTGTTACTCCAATTAAAAACTTGATTTCCTCTTGTGTCTTAATAATTGTTGTGGTTATATATCCAAGTTTGTTACTGGAAGTGATTTAATAGAATGAGGTCTAGAAAGAGGGGTATCAAGATTAACATATGAAAGCAGCGAGTTAGACCTGGCATAATGGTACATACCTATTTTGGAAGGCAGAGTGAATTATAATTCAAAGATAAATGAATCTCTTTGAATTATAAGCCAGTTTGGTCTATATCGTGTGTTCTAGGCCAGCTAGATTTGCAGGCTGACCGCTCCTGGTGCCTTTATCATTACATATCTTTTTAATCTGTAGAGATACTCTATAGAAGAAACATGCATTTGAGTTTAGGGCCCAGGTCTAATTTTTTTCCCTGTTGCTGGGATAAACACCATGATCAAAAGCAAGTTAGGGGAGAAAATGGGGTTTATTTCAGTTACACTTTTGGATAACAGTCCATCTCAGAGAGACATCAGGCAGGAACACAAACCATACAAAGATGTCTATAAACCACAGCAATGACAAGAATGGCACAATAGCCCTACAGGTGCGAGAATGGTTCACATACCTTTGCGCTAACCAAATGCTCTTTAATTGGACTTAATGCCTGCTCCATAAGAGGGGTATTATACCTGCTACTGGAGACCTAGCTAACTAATCAATGCTAGTAAAATCATGATTACTGAAAGAGACTCTGCAATCACTAATTTACTAAATCAGCATAATCCCTAACAACAATCTATAAATATTTCTCCTTGTACCCACACATAAGTGGAGTCTTCACCTCTCATCAGGGAAACTTCTCTTTTCAACAGACAGAGACCACTACAGAAAACCACAACCAAACAATATGCAGAGTTATGGAGCCTGGTCCCAGTGGATACGTCTACAAAACATTCCAACACCCAAAGTTCAGGGACCATTTCAGAACAGGAAGTGGAAAGCCTGTAAGAGCAAGGCTATCAGCAAATTTGCTGTGATACGGTGACTCCAAGCAATATCAAGAGCTATATAAGTAAAGTCTCATCAACATGACTACCCAACAGTGATCCCAACAAGGGGAATGCCCATGAACATGGCAAACTGGAAGCAAAAAGTCCATACAGCCTCAACCACACACAGAGGATTGATGGAGTAAAGCTGGGAGTGGAAAAGGTGACCTTGTCCAATGCCAGTCAGTTGAAAACATGCATACAATTAACATCATATAGACCAAATAGGTTATATTTAAGGAAACACACACACACACACACACACACACACACACACACGTGCATGCCATTGTTGTACCTGGTTCATGAACCCTAAAAGACCACCAAGCGGCCCATTCCAATGCAATCCTACTAGGGTCTTTATGAAAGTTTGAGCTTGGGCCACACTGCCTGTCTCTGACGCAGCAGGATAGGAGGGTGAAGCCCCAAGCTCTCAGTGGGACAATTTTTTATAGGAAATGGCAAGCAAGTAAGGAGGTTTTCTGCCTGGCAAGCATCTAATCGAATGACTATTAGAAGCCAGTAGGTGAGTGCTGTGACGCAAAACCATGAACAATCACAAAATATCTGAGTAGTATATTTGAAATATATTTGAAACAATTAGACAAATCTTGATTGAATGTTTCCAGAAAGTAGCTAGGAAGTAGCTCTGGGGTGTGGGCCAAGGACAAGCCATGGGGTCCTTCTTGGTACTTGGGTACAGCTTGGGTTCAGCTGCATGACAAGTTCTCAGACTCTTTAAGATGGAGGCCAGTTTCAAGATGGAGTAAGTTTGGTCTCTCACAATAAATAACTATTGATGAAAAACAAGACCATGAATTTGAAGGAGAGTGGAGAAAGGTATCTGAAAGAGTTTCTAGTGGAGAAAGAAGGGAGAAATGTAATTAGAAAACAACCTCAAAAATAAAAACAACTTAGGGGAGAAAAAGAGGTTTCTTTCAGCTTACACTTCTAGGTGAGAGTCCATCACTTAGGGAAGTTGAGGCACAAATTGAAGACAAGAACCTGGAACACAAGCTGTGAGGAAGGATGCCTACACTCACTCAGTAACTCAGGTTTCATATCCAGTCAAGCTTTCATATCCAGTCGAGGCCCACATACCTAGGGATGATACCTCCACAGTAGTCTAGACCGTCCCACAACAAGCATCAATCAGTATGGAAGTGTTATAGAACATTAATTGACCATTGCCCTTCTATTCTTGCAGAAAATGTTTGAGGCCACAGCTCTCAAGGGACAACTAGGGCAGGACCATAGGAGGAGGAAACATTAAAATCAACACAAAGAAGCTAGTTGAAAGAGAAAGACTATAAATCCTTCCCCGCTTCAACTACATATAACAAACAGAACCTGCTCAAGAGACGCCAGCAGCATACAAATGTGTGTGAGGGAGGCAGCTGTTATATAAATGCCCTATAAAACGAAATGAGGCTTGTGGCAAACAGCTTTGGAGCAGATGTCTTTTCCCTACTCACCAGCTAACTCCCATCACTGAAAGCACTTTCCCTGCCTTGATAGGATCTTTCTTTTTCTATTTCTAGCCAGGTGTCCCTAGTGCAATTCATTGTCCCAGAACAAGAGAGTCTAGCGACTTCAGCAGGGGCTGAGGGACTCAGATCTGCACCTGTAAGAGAAGTCCATAAAATATCTAGACAGTATCCTTAAAAGGCAGGGGGCCCTTGGTGTCCCACGTTGTTCTATTTACTTAAGGCAGACTCTGTAAGTTTGTCTGCTTGGGAATTTAGGCTCAAGGCCATAGCACTTAGGAAATCTATAGACCACTAAAAAGAGCCTTAAATTTTTTAAATTCAGAACACAAAGTAAGAGAAAAGTCATCTTTTGATTTTAATCTTTGTATGGATTCTTTGTGAATTTCATAACATGTATCCCGGTCCCACTCATCTCCCTATCCCCCCATGGAAGCTGTAAAATGTCACAGTGTGTCCCACAGTATATCCCTCTGTCCTCTCATCTTCATTGCAAATGTCATTGCAATGAGTCGTTGATCTGGTGTGAGATCTCTGGCTTCTGTAACATTGGATTCTCACTGGGTCTCCCCCTGGTTATCATGTTGTTGCCCTGTGTCATAGATCCTGCAGCTTTGAGTTGGCAGAACTGGCCATTTCAGAACTATCCCAATCATTTGCAGACGATATAGATTTGGGGTGGACTAACTTAGAGCCCTGCCTCTGGACCTGGGTAGTAGCTGAGCTCATCAGCAAGTCAGATCTTCCTTATCTGCACCCACAGAGCAAACTCTCCAACACTACTCTGGCTAGGCCACTCTGTGCTGCCATCAGCAGGAGGCAGGGTTAGCGCTCCTGATCTCATGCCCCCTGGACCAGCTCACATGAATCCATGGCCAGCTCCACTGTGCGGCCCAGATAAGGTGTGAGACCCAAAAAGTTATCCTTTATCATGTTTGAGTCACTTTTCATTGTATTGGTTGTTTTTTTTTTTCTGTAATTGTTTGTCTATAGCAAAGAAAAGTTTATTCAGTGAGGGTTGTAATCTACACTTATCTGTATTTATAAGAATAAATATTTAGAATGTTGTTGGGAATTGTGTTAGTTTAGTAAGGCGAGGGTAGGATTTTTTCCTCTAAGATCAATCACCTCTATAGTCACAGATAATTGGCTAAGCTTCCAGTATCTAGCATTATTTTCCCCTGCTGATTAGGTTTTAAGTCCAATTTGATAGCTGTTGGTTGCCACCAAGAAATGAATACCATTTTCACCTTTCAGGGATATCTTGCCATTCTAATTTTTGTTTTTGTTTATGTTTGTTTGCTTCCTTTCTATCTAATAAAATCCCCAGTACCAGGAAAGAGGAACTCCCTTTCTGACTGTTGGTTAGGGGAATTCAAGAGAATTCCAAAACAATACAGGTTACTGTCACTGCCTTTGGTTGCCTCCCAGATGTCCATATTTTTGATGACATCGTGAGTTTCAGACACAGGACTAAAAGGATCTGAGCTAGATCTGTCCTGAAAGCCTCCTCACAGAAGATTAGCTTTCATGTAACTGGAAGGTGCTGTGCAAGCAACCAAGGAAGAGAAGCAACCAAGTCTTTCACAGCTGTGAAGCTTAAGTACAACTTTTGTTATCATTTAGAATCTTTCAAGGATCTCTTGATTAAGCTTTTTAGTGATATATATATATATTTTTTTTTCTACCTTCTTTCTACTAACAGTCATAGCTTTCTTTAAAGTACAAATGTGTGTGTGTGTGTGTGTGTGTGTGTGTGTGTGTCTGTGTGTCTGTGTGTATGCACACTTGCATATTCATGCCTATAAAAGTCAAAAGATAGCATTGTTTCCCCAGGAGCTATGGGCAGTTGTGAAATGTCCAATATGGATATTGGGATCTGAATATGGGTCCTCTGGAAGAGCAGTGAGCGTTCTTAGCTGCTGACACAACTATCCAGCCCAATGAATTAATAAATAAGGATTGCTTAGTGCCATCAAAGAATCATAAAGATCTAAAGTCTGACTTGAATGTCAATGAGAACAATTTAAAAACAGTGATAAGTTTAAATGAAACATTCAAAGTCTTGGGGGGAAGGGTTGGTGGTAGTATTTTGTGCATTTGATGTATGACTTTATGAGTGTGTTTTAGCTTTGTGCTGCCCAGAGCCCCTGTCCTGGCTTCCTTGAATGATGGTCTGTAACCTATAACCCCAACAACCTCCTTTCTCTCCATGTCACTTTTGGTGCTTATCACAGCAACATGAAACAAGCTAGACTCCTCTTTATCTTTATATATTGCTTTCATGATATCGCATTGTTTAAAATAATGGAAGGGGTTTAAACAGGTCTGAATACAATTCTTTGAGGTGCTACAAAGGAATGTTTATTGAAGAGGAAAAAAAGTCATGCTATATTAGTTTTTAAAATGTGATATAAAATAGGACAGCACCATGTTGTTAACTTGTATAATGTTTATTTACTGTTTGTGAATGTTTCTCTCTGACTCTTTCTATATCTCTGTGAGTGTGTGTGTGTGTGTGTGTGTGTGTGTGTGTGTGCACTCTTGCTATGGTGAGCATGTTGGGGTCAGAGCAAAACTTTCAGGAGCCCATTCTCTCCTTCCGCTAATGGATCCCAGGAATCAAGCTCGGGTCGTCTGACCTGGCATTCCTTTTCCATCCTTTAAAAATCAATTGTCAAAACTAGAGAGAAATTATTTTGCAAACCATTCTGTTATTTTTTTCTAATAGATGTTTACCCTTCAGAAATGATGTGGATAGACTAGAAAAGAAAAGGAACACACATCTTGAAAAGACTCCAAATTATGGAAATAGCAAGGGACTGATGGGGTTTACCGCCTTTTAGGTAAATATTGGTTTTAATAAGCATTTTTCGTCAGTTACCATATCTGCCTTTGTTCAAAGCAACATCTCTTGAACCTTGAGTTATAAAGAGGAAATATTGATGTTCATTCTTGGGAAAAGGCAATGATGAATAATGATTTTCCCCTCAAGGTCTTTCTAAAAGTGTAGCATGTTACATTTTTATTTACTATATTAAATATTAACTTAGTCAACAGCAAGTTAATCTTTGTCCTATCAGAAGAATTGTTTGCTTGGTTTTGTTTGTTTGCTTGTTTTTACTTTATTTGGGTGGATTTGCTATCTATTATCTTGTAAATTAAGTTTATTTCCAAACAATATGTGTTTTGTGCCATATTCTGCACAGCTTGCTTTGAGAAACCTTACTGAGGCTATATGGAAAGGCAGAAATGACAGACACCAAAGAAACCAAAAACACACATACAGAAAATCTAGGACCAGTGGACTGTAATCATTCTGATGGAGAGAGAACCAGAAATTCAGTTCTTTTATTACATATAGCACATGGAGGAGGGTTTAGCTGGTCTCAGTGGTACATCTCTGTAGAGGAGATATAAACATCCAGGGAAAGGGAGCTGTGGTGTCTACACACGTTGTCAACATTTGTACTCAGAACAGGCGAAGGCTTTGCCATCACTCAAGTCAGATCTGGGGAATGCTCATGGGCCCAAGTCATAGTCTTTGACATAGCCATATTCCCATTAAACAATGACTTCACTCAAGACTTTATCCACTCCCCACATTTTGAACTGATTCAGTGATTAGAATCCAAACCAGACAAATCAAATTCCATTCACCTGACCAATTACAAGTCTCTGTTTGACCAGTGTGTCAGCCATTTTCTCCACGGTTCATGAAAAGTAGAACAGACCTAGAAAGTCCTCATCCTTAACCTGTTTTGAGATGAAAAGATTATCAGTGTCATTAAACCAATTTAAAGATTAAAGAGGAAGGAGCATTCAAAAGCATGTATATTTTCCTTGCAGTTTAACTGTTACTATTAGTGAATAAGAAAACATGAACAAAGAGAAGCAGAATTTCATCTTTACTGGCTGTCAGAATAATTTTAGAATCAGAAAGGGCAAAGCAAGAGAAAGATCTGACAAGAGTTTGCTGTAGGTCAGGATGAAATAAGAAAGAACGGGATGTAATAAAAAGGAACAGTGATAATGTGCTCAAGTGTTCTAGGCTGGTTAATTTTACAATAGACGAGTGATCCAGCACCTCTATAACACGTAGGGGCACACATCCAAAGAAATAAGCTCATTAGCAGAACCTTGGTAAGTGGCAAATGCTCTGATTTCCTATGTCAATAAACTAATTACTGAGAATGAGATTTCATGTCAGTCTTTAGAAACTTTCTAGAATTAATTTTTAAATAAATTGCTTATTTATTAGGAAAAGAAAAATAAGAGCTGTCAAGATGGCCCAGTAGGTGAAAGTAGATATGTGGATGGTTTTTGTTTCTCTCTCTTGGCCAATTACTCAACTTAAGAGAGTTCATATTATATCAAATTGACAATGTAATGAATGAAAGGGACAAAAGTGGATGTCCCTGTAGTGACACTAAAGGAAAGTAATTCATTTATTCTCAGGAAAATATGATTTTAGCTATGGACTTCTCACATATGGCCTTTATTATACTGGGCTAATACTGCAACTAATTGGTTGACAGTTCTTTTTTCTATGAAAAAGTGTTATATTTTCTTAAATCCCTGTCTGTATCTATTGCTATAAGTATGTAATTGTCAGGGGTTTGCTTTTGAATGTTGTATTATATTTATGTATATGTAGACTTATCATATTTATCAGGAATAAATGATCAGAGTCTACTAGAGTTAACCTCTATCTTCTAAAGCTTGGTATCCAGCTCCTAGCCTGGAACATGAGGCCACACAAACCAGTGATGGAGTAAGATGTTCATGAGTCTGGCTGTGTATCAGCCTAGACTCTGAACCACTAAGATTGGCCTGGTGCTAGGGTATTCATGGAAACTTGGGCATCAGGGACTTTGGAACTAGGGTGGGCTTCCCATGCTAGACTGTGTGTGCTAACTTTGTGCAGTGCTGGCCTTAAAGACTGTGTCACTGTATTCTAGCTTTGAATAATTCCATTCAAAGGAACTGAACCTACATTGAACACTCTACAAGGCTAATCAGATGATCAATGGTGTGGAGAGGTAGGTCTACACAGGTTATATTGGTCTCTATGGCTCCCTTAACGGCCATTTATTGCTGCCTCTGTATGGGACTTAATATCCTGTGACTGTTCAGTAAAAATCCTTGGTAATATATTACATATCCTATCTTCCAATTGAAAGGCTAAGAATGCCTATAACATATATCAGAGGCCTATAATGTAGATTTCCTCACTTTACTCTAATCCATCTGACAGGTCTTTCTACCATGATTTTCTTTCCTATGTTACTATATGTGAACTTAAACTTCTTAAAAGAGGCCATATCAGGCTGAGAATGAAAATCACTGAAAGAAATGTTTCAGCCAGACTGGCTGGTTGGAATTTCTGTACTTTGGAGAGAGACTGGAATGTTGCTGGTCCAGGGTCCTCATTAAAATTGTTTTCTAAATTTTCTAATAATAAAAATTTTAAGATTAAATTATGTTGTAAATGGTTGTTTCAAAATTAATATGTCCATGACTAAGTCAAAATTAATATAAAGGTTACAAAAACTTTTAAAGGTTGATTCAATAACATGAGATAAAATTAGTGATTGATTTTTCTACAACAATATTTTATTAAGTATTGATTTGTTCTTGGTGTCCTTTTACCACATGAACATTTAAAACCTGTGATTAAATATCTTTTCCCATTGGGCAGAGACTTTGATTTTTAAATAGTCAATCATTACCTTAATTATATTTTAAAATTTTTCTGTTTAGAAAGTGGCATCTATGAGAGTGTTCTACTAATTACATAATTGTTGTAAACCTTGTTCTAATGAATAAGCATTAAAATCTGTTTATAAAATTTGCTCTATTCGATCAACAAATAACACATAATATTTTAAAAGTCTTTCAATTATAATAACTCAAGTTCAAAAATTGGAATCTTCTTCAAATGTTAAAAAACAAATAATTTTATAAGAAATAAGAACTTTACATTTTATTTGCCAGGTCTAAAGTAACAGAATTTACAGAATGAGTCTCTGTATATAGAAAGGGGATTTATCAGAATGACTTACAGAGCTGCCTGCAAGTCATGAAAAGGGTCCCTGGATGAAGCTTTTGTAAGTTATTACCTAGGCATGGGTGAACTTTTTGGTGCTGTACTTGATTTTGGGTTATCCATGCTTCTATCAGCAACCCTTCACCCATACTCCTGTGTCCTGTACTCATGTAAACTCATTAGTTTGCCAAGTTAAAGTTTTATGGAATTATTATTTTGGTCTATTATTAGATCTGGAATAAATGAATATACATCCGTTTATGTCTTCCCAGAAAAGTTAACACAATACCTTTGGCACCCAAACAGGCTGTTCAAAGAACCAAAGATGTTTTAGAGGAGTGCTCTAACGGCCCCTGCAGTGAGTGCTGAGACATGAACCTCAGCCTGGTCCCTGTAAGGGTAGAGGAGAACCAGCAGGGAAATATAGAGGTACTATTTTTACAGTGTGGTCTGGGATGGTGGACCTCCTTGCTCTAGGTGGTGGCTTGCTCTTTGAGATGTATGATACAAAGAACATGCTGCCATAGCTAACTTACTTGAGAATGGAACATCCTTGAGGCGATCCTGGGATGTCTGGTTTCTATGTGTATAGATTAGCATACCTACTTGATGTGTGGGTTCTGCCACAAGAACATGGGGATACCTTGGAAATGGCTAAGGGTTAGGAGTATGCATTACAGTCCCTAAGAATAGGATGTATGAGACAAGACTATAAACTGTCATGGCAGATGTGTGCTAATGCTGTTACATGCTAATGCTACATATAATAAGGCGTATAACCAAGGCCAAGGTAGTTGCTCAAAGGCAACTTCCTTCTCAATGAGAAAATCACAATGGGAAAGGTGTATGTGTCTGGCATCCTCTTTTTCAGCACTGAATTAACTGAAAAAGAGAGGGGATTAAAGAGATGGAAATTCTGGCTTGCCAACCATTGTTTTTTAATGGCTGTGGGACCTAAGGAGAAAATGAATCAAAATTAGATCTTTACTAAAGAGTCATGGTATCAAAACCTTGGACCTCTGAGAGGAATCCAATAGGAAGAAAGCTGGGTTAAAGGTTATATAAATGACCCCACAAGCCATATCTTTAACAAAAGGGAAAATCCACAGTTCAGCATGCAGATGGGGCCTTTGGTTTATGGCCCGGTACTAGAGACTGATATTCAGAAACCATTCAGCATTAAAACCTATTAAACTATGAAAGACCTTGAAACAAGCTGTGAAAATTATCACAGCCTCGCCTGTGAGACTATGGATGGTGGGAACAATTATTCTGAGGGCTGTGATAGATGACAAACTGAGGAACAAAGCCACCCATCTGTTTGAAAGAGAAAGGTTGCATAACCTGAGGAGAGAAATCTGCCCATAGTGGAGAATGGTTTCTATGAACCACTGGGGATACTTGGTTATCACCAGATGAAGTTCTCATCAATATCAGGGACTGGAAGACAACTGAGAATGAGCAGACATAAGTGAGAAAACAGTAAAAAAGATGTGGAACCTGATTCCCATCCCACCAGCCCAACTAGAACTTGCTCACATAGGAGTTAAGAAAGAGACTGACTTTCCCAACTCCATGAGACTGGGATGATGCTTTAGTAGTTCAGTTGAGTCCTACAGTAGTTGATGCTATTTACAAGGTAAGAAAGGCTTTGATGTACCCGAATAACCTAGACCAGTATTATTACATGGTCTCTTTGGAGGTAGTGAAATTATGTATTATTAAAGAAATTCATCCATAAGAACACAGAATAAAATATTCTCATACCGTTGGAGAAGAGAAATAACTTCTTGTCCAGCCTCAGGAGATACTGGAAAATCCTAGCATTGATTCTGTAGCTAGACTGCCTCAGGTCAGTTCTCAGCTCTTGGAGTCATTTCCAATATGATTTTGGGCAAGGATTTCAGTTCTTTCTACAACCCCAATGTACTCATCTGTAAAATGTAGGCAATAATACAGTTCACTAGATGCTCAAGCACAGCTATAAAACTCAAATGCTTTCAAAATGAAATTTCCTTTTAGGTTTAAATTAGAATCATTTGAGGACCAGATCTAAAATTGATTTAGGTTATTTACAGCCATGCTTTCTCATGTGGTGTGAACATTAGTAAGTCTCTTTATAAACTACTACTATTTGATTACTAAATGCTATATTACCCTACAGAAGATACTGAGAATCCAGATAATAAAATCCTACTACCATATACATTGTATTGTCTTTCTCAGGCCTGAACAATACTAATTTTTGATATAAATATAATTTCTGAAGGAGAACTGTAAAACCTCACACTAATAATTTGAAATGAATTAATGAATAGATTAAATATAACAATAACTGTTACAGAGTAAGTTCAGGATATATTTCAGAGTCATCACAAGGATTATTTGATTCCTGAGTCACACTCAGACCAAAGAACAGGGGGGAAAGGACACTATTCCTCCAACACAGAGAAAAATATTATAGACATTGGTGTTTTTAAACTTTTACAGTGGAAAGCATTTGGTGTTGTTCTTGCGAAGGGTACAACTAGCTATAGATATGATCTATGATTATAAAATTTTACTTGAACAAAGTCAAAATTGTTTTCATGGGAAAAATCTCCCATCTTCTGTAGATGGATCAAATAAAATATTGAGAGCATATACTCTGAATGGATTTTCATTTCTGATTAAAAAAAAAGACATGATAAAATCAAGTGCATTTCTGTGAAATACTTTGCTAGATTCTTTACAGTTCTAGGAATTTTTTTCTTTTAGAGATGATTTTTATGTGTAACGAGGGTGTAATAACTTTTAAGAATATGATTTTTTTATTCTGCCTATAACTAAGAACTTGGTAGTTAAAGTGAGGATAATGATGTCTTTCTCTTGTGCAGCTCTATACACCAGCCATTTCCCAAGGTCCATGGAGTCACATGCACTCAAAACCCATTTTCAAGAAATACTTCATATTTTGAGCTATTCATGGGAAGAACATATTGTCTCTCAAGTGTTAAAAGTGAATTCTAAAAGTAATAGCCACCCAAAGATGAGACTGTAGAGCTCAGAGGCACAGACGTTCCATCTCATGTTGTAAACACTACACACTTCCTCAAAGGAATGAGGAAAATCTTGAAATTCAACCAGATACCATGAAGCATGTATCATATGGGGAAATAATATTGCTGCAAAAAGACCCATTCTGTTTTAATGCTTTAATATTTGTTACTATTCCTCAATATAAACATTTAAGAAAAATAAAAATTGCATATTTCTTTTCTTCATTCTTAGTTATCTGGAGGTTGGTGGATAATCCATATCAGAATTTGATAAAGATTACCAGCTCTTGCTTTCAATTCTGCATGCTAAATTACAGTAAAGAACTTACCTGCATTTTGTCTAGATACTGACATACTGAGATACTGTGGAAGTAGGGACAAAAAATATGTGTATATTTTAGGTTTGTCCTAGATTCAGGCTGTGCAATGGTTTCTGCCGCTCAATTTTTGTTTGGTTAATAGTAAGTATAAAAGACTAATTAGGAAGACTTGAAGAAATCTCAACTTGGAATCAAGGGAGTCATAGTTTATGAAAAGATTAGTACAGAATTTTATGGAGGAGTTTGGACTGAAAGGGGTTTGCAGCCCCATGGGAAGAATGACGATATTGACCAACCAGATGCCCCAGGGCTCCCAGGGACTAAGCCATTAACCAAGGGGTACACAAGGTTCCAGCCAAAAGTGTGGCAGAGGAATGCCTTGTCGGGAATCAGTGGGAGGAGAGGTCCTTGGGCCTATGAAGGCTACATAGATGCCCCAGCGTGGGGAAATTGAGGGTGTGTAGGTAGGAGTGGGTTGGGTGGAGAGGCATATTCTCAGAGGCAGGGGTGGGAGGATAGGTTGGGGTTTTTTTTGGGGGGTGGGAACTGGGAAAGGGTATAACATTTGAAATGTAAATGAAGAATATATTCAATAAAAAATACAATAAAAGTCAATTATTTTATACTAGGATAATAGAAAAGATTGGAGCTTCAGGAATTGGTTAATTACCAGCCATCATAGGCCAAGGGAATGAAATAGCTAGACGGGTTTTGGAACTTTAGATGGTAGGGTCTAGCTAAAGAAAGAAGTCACTGAGCATTGTGTCAGGGACCAAATATGATCTGGTACTAGATCATACTTGGAATGGGGAAGCTGTGGATAAGATAACCGGAAGCAGATATTAGCTGACATTGGTTGGACAGTATATTTTGAATTCTTTTGTCTGACTTCACAGCCTACGATGTGACAATCTAATTTTGTATACGGCTTAGCCGTTGTCCGTTTGTATAGTCAGTATCTCCTCCACAAGGATAATAGTAAATGTTTGAAGATGCAAATGGGGTTTTTGAAACCTCTCAGGTCCATTATAATAGACTAGAGCCATCTCTGGTTTATTATACAAGCATTGAACAATAAGTTATAATCAACAGTTATGCACAAGATAAATAAAAGAACATTATAGTAACAATTCCTATGCATAAGAGCTTATGGCCCTAAGATGTACAGGTCCTGACAACACTTGTAACTTGTTTTTAACTGTCTGGGAAGAACACTTTCCAGGGTCCAGTCTGTTACCTTTAGGCTTCGACTTGATACTTCTATTTGCTATTGTCCCTTCTCTGAGTTTAAGACAATTATTTTTACGTAGTCAAGATTTTCTATCCAACCTTTGTGGGGTTTTTTTCCTATTGAAAACTCTTTACCTTCTATTTAAAATAAATTTCTCAAAAGCCTTTATTTAGAAGAGCAGGGGGAAACCCATTTACCCGGGATCCATAATATGTGCACATAATAGTCAGCTGGAATGCAATCAATGATTCCACTTTGTCCTGGAGAAGTGTGTGCACGTGAACTGCAGAGCAGTCAATGGCTTCACTTTCTCGAAGTCTGTTTCCCAGAACCATCCTTTTCCTTTCTTTTTATATATCATCCCATTTCCCTTTCATAAAGATATCACCCAGGCTTTTTCTTACCCTGTGTCCTTCCTGGTTTCCAACCTCATTTTTCAGACTTCCTGTGTTGAGTAGCGTTTATGTCAACTTGACACAGCTAGCATCATTTTGGAAGTGGGAACATCAAGCGAGAAAAATGCTCTAAGAGATTGGCTTGCGGGCAAAGCTGTGGTGCATTTCCTGGATTGATGATTGCTGTGCTTGGGTGCATTCCACAGGGAGTGGTGACATCCCTGAAGGGGTGATCCTAGGCAGCATTAAAAAAAAGCAGGCTATAGGGAAGCTGAGGAGGAGGGAGACACTATGGGAAGAGCAGCAGGCTCAACTAACCTGGACCCCAGAGATCGCTCAGTCACTGCGCCAACAACCAGGCAGCATACACCCGCTGATATGAGGCCCCCAGCACATATTCAGCAGAGGACTGCTGGCTCTGTACTCAGTGGGACTTGAAGCCCCAGGGAGTGGGGAGGTCTGGTAAGGTGGGGAATGTGGGGATATTCTCTTGAAGATGGGGCTTGGGGGAGTTATGGGATGAGGAACAATCAGAGGGCTGACCAACAGGGGGAAGAAGACTGGACTGTAAAAAATGATTAAAGAATTTAAAAAAATGAGGAGCAAGCAGCACTTGGCCATGGCTTCTATCAGTTTCTCCCTCCAGGTCCCGCCCCAAGTTTCTACCCTGGTTATCCTAAGTGATGGATTTGTAAACTGAAAACTGAAACAAACCATTTGATCCCCAAGTTGCTTTTGGTCATGGTATTCCATCACAACAAAATAAATATTAACTAAGACACCTCTTCGTGTAACCCATTCTAGGGATTCACATGTATTCACATGGTTTCAAAATAATAGCAGTTGCTTTCCTATGCGGTATCCAGTGGGTCTTAAACCTAATCAGAAACTTGCACGTCATGACTGCGCTACCTGGCTTATCTTGCCTGGAATTTCAATAATACGAGATAGTTACTCCTTTTACTTCTCTTGAAATAAGATGTAATTAATAGTTGTGAGTCTGTTTCTGCTCATGTTGCATGCTCTTCTGCCACTTCTCCTCCCCTCCCTCACTGCCCCATAATCCCTTTTATTAGTCATTTGTTAAATAAGCCCATTTGACCTGGTGTAATTGGCTTCTTGGAATTCCTGAAAACCGATAAACGTCTAAACGTTTCTAATTATTGCTAATTCTGCATTCTCCTCCATTCTTCCTCTTCTTATCACTTTCCTTTTCATTTATTTATTTTTTAATGTATTTAAATCGGCTAATTGTGAGTAGACTGTCACACTTAAGCTCAGTCATTAAGCAATAGCAGACTCCCAACCCCCCACCAGAGCCCTTGAATTAGAGATAAAAGGGAAAGGCAAAAGCCATCCAGGCCATGTGTGCTGCCTGCTGCTTGACACCCTAGTTTTGGGGGTATCTAATACATTAAAAAAAGAGAATTCCTTTCCAGATTACTTTGATTTCGCTTAGGTGTTTCTTTCATGTGACACTGAAAGTTCTCTTTTCTATCACCAGTGTATCCCACGGAGTCCATACTGAGTCAGACAGGTGGTTACTGTTCTTCTGCAGTGGTTTGCATAGCCTATCCAAGCACTCTGAAAGGTAACCAGTAGGAAAGACCACTTTCAGTCTGGTCAAAGATCGATTAACCCATGACCTGCCATCCAAGTATGTGGCATCCTCAGCAGTAGGTTCCTGGAACACAGCTGCTTACAAAACCAACGCTTCTCACGCTGTTTTAGTTTCTTTTCCACTGCTGTGGCAAAGCAAAAGTGGCCAAGGAAGCTCATAAAATAAAGTATTTAATCTAGGGCTCGCAGTACCAGGGAGTGAGTCTATGGCACTCATGATGGGGAGCGGCAGCAGCAGGCAAGCTGGCATGACTCTGGAGCTGTAGCGAAGAGCTTACATCCTGATTGGCAAGCAAGATGCTGAGAGGAAAAGAACTAATAGGGACATCGTGGGCTTTCAAACCTCAAAATGTATCCTCAGTGACAAACCTTTTTCTACAAGGCCACACCTCCTAACCCTTTATAAACAGTTCAAAAAACTGAGGACCAAGCGTTCAAGTAAATATCTCAAGCATATATCAGCCTATGGAAACTATTTTCATTGAAACTAGCACACTCATCAAAGTGAAGAAGAGATAGCAGCTTATTCAAATATGAATACCTATGGCCCAGAAATGGGTTTCCCCAAATATCCCAAATGTTCAGCCACAAAAATGGTTAAGTGACATTTTACCAGTTTCAGAAAAAAAACAACAAAAAACAAAACAAAACAAAACTCAACTGCAATCCATTGGTGGGAGAGAGAGGTGGGTAGATGACAGCAGAGCAGAGAAAACCTTTGCTCTAGGTTTCAGATGCTGTTTGTTGATGACATGCCTAGCTTGGTGTGGTGAGATCTGGTGGTCTGCTGATGTAGTCATAAGATGCTAGTTCAGACACAGGTATGGACAATAGACAGACTAAAAACAGTCACGATAATTTATCACTTGTCTGCGATATTTAAACTGTCTACAATCTTGAAATTCAGTCTACTGGCCTTGGAGAATTTTTAACATAGGTATAGCTCCTCTACCCCATCTCTGTCTGTCTGTCTGTCTGTCTGTCTGTCTCCTTTTCCTTTTGTGGGGCTTCATTTTTATAAAAGCAATAGCCATGGAATGTCCTTCACTGTTTATCTCCCTGACCAACAGCTCATATCAGGGTAACTCACTCCTGACCCTGGAATTAGCTTTACAGCTTTGGGGAATGTCTCCCCCCTCCCCATTTGGAATATCTTCTTATAAAACTTACTATTGGTTTTACTGTTCAAAAGCTGTAAGACAGTCAGGGTTGCAAGGGTGGGCCAGCACCTCTGCATGCCCACTTCTGTCTTTTCTAAGTCAATTGACCTCAAGAGCTAGCAGCTAAGGAGAGATACAAAAGAAGACCGTTAGCAAGGTCCAGCACAACAAGAAAAGGCTCTGTCGTTTGCTTTCCAGTGATCAATCTTCAGCATGGTTACCATGGACTTGGATAACATTGACTGTTATGCTCTAGTTGCTATGGCAATCAGCGGCAAAACCCAAGAGAGCATCATGTTATGTCCAAAGGAAAAAGGCTGCTACATGACACTCACACTTTTTTTTTCAAAGCTAGAAATGGCTTTCTTTCAACTTCTCTCTCTGGAAAATCTATAATCCTTCAAGAGGTCTGTCAAATGCTACGTCCTTTACTAAAACTTCTCTAGGAATTTAAAATAAGTCTTAGTTCCCCTGGAATTCCATGCTGCCAATTTCTCTTATAAAATATTTTCTTGTATTCCAGAGACTATTCTCACCTTTCCCATCAGATAAGCTCCTTGAGGAACCATCCTTAAATGGTAGAAATGTGGAACTCAATAAGAGCTGCTTTATCCTTGAGACAGTCACACTTTCACGAGGATGTCTGAACATGTTATATAGCTCACATCATGAGAAACCACGAAGGACCAAAATAGAAGAGCGAATCCTACCTCGAAGGAATTTGAATATATTTAAGTGGAAGGAAAACATTCAATGTACCACTTTAATGCTGATCCTCCCTGTATTCCTTCGTTCCATTGAGTTAGCCCAGAGCACAGGAGTGAGAACTCTGCTCTTAGTGTTGATTTTTTTCCAGGTATAGACTTCAAAGCTATAAGAACTGGACTATGTTTCTTGGAAGTGTGTAACTTAGAAATTAAAATTCTGGACATTCTGTTATTAGTTTAGCAGAAAGAATGTATAGCCTGTGGTAGCTATTTTCTGCCATACACACAGAAGGACAGAATCCAGTGTCAGACTCAGTTATGAATAAAGCAGATGACGAAGTGCAGAGAAAGGAGGAGAAGGCAGAACCGTTCTGAGCGCAGGCTGCCTTTCCATCTGCCTCAAGCCTCCAGAGGCCAATCATCCATTTTTTGTCCTTGGGTATTATTTGATAACCAGTGTGGTCTCTCATTAAATCACAGTCTGTATAAAATCTAGCTGAAGATGATCTCTGCTAACTATGTCCAAACAACCTCTGACCACAATAGCTGTGTCTTAAGGAATAAATAATAGTTTGTCAGCTATAGGTTTGGACAGAGGAGGCCACTCCACCAAAGAAGAATATGGCCCAAAGGCATAGGAATGTGAAGGCAATGCCTGAGAATCACAAAGTGTACTGAGTACTTAAATCATATGTTGAGTGAGGAGAGTGTTTGGCCTCATTAAAAAACAAGCACGAATATCTTATGAAAGGGTTTGAACTTTATATAAATAGTAGTAGAAATAGAACATGGAAAAACTTCCAACCCAGATGCCAGATGTTAATGAGGAAGGCTGTAGTTGAAATAGATTGGACACATGCCTGTCATCGTGTGGCTTTATATAATGTTCCTCTTCTTTGTTCTCGTCCTAGAAATAACAATAAAGTAATGACACCAATTATCAGTAACTAACATGTATTTAGTACTTACTTTGTGCCGTGGAGCACGCTAATCATTTTAGGCATATTATCTGGTTCCTTTCTTGTGTGAACCCTATGGCAGGAACTGTCATTATCCCCACTGTGTTATGAACATTGAAACACAGATTGATTAACTTACTCAAAGCCACATAGAGAGTGGATGACCTGGACCATCTAAAGTTAAGGTTTGAACATGAGACCAATCACGTCACTTTGCCTCCCAGAATTACAGATTCCTAGTGGCTAGGATTTGTTCATGGATTTAAAATCTTAAGCTGAATAGCTCATCACAAATGCCTTTGCTTTAATAAACAGTATATTTACTAGCACTTCAAGGTGCTTCCAGAAACAGATCTGCAGCCCTCAAAGCACTGATGTCTATTTATCAATTTCACCACCACAAGTTTGATTTAGTGGTTTTGTAAATATAATTTAAGCAATTTTTTATAATTACTTAAAAAATACATTCTTAAGATTAGACTTTTTCATGGTACAGGTCCCTATTCAAAAGCTAGGACATAATTGGTATCCTGGAAATCGTGTGTTGATTAAACATCCCTTACTTCCAAATTTTTATTCAATTTTGGTAGCCATTATGTCTTCATCAGTCTTTCTTCTCAAGCTTCCCAAGCTCCTGTCCACCTAAGGAGCTGTTCATTCTCTTCAGTACCTTGCTTGGTAGACACTTTGCTTCTGTTCTTGCATTCCATAGCTGTCACTGGCATGCCGCAGGTTCAAGAGATACTCTACCTTGATCCCTTACTTCTATGAAGTATTTTCCAAACACTGTCATTAGTAAAAACAGTAAAAACAAAAAACAAAAAACAAGAAATTAGACACCGTAAATATAAAGGCATCTACTACAGTTTTTCATGGCACTCATTTTGCATGTTGAAAACAGCTTTACACTACAGCTAGGAAGGCTGGATATAGACCATCCTGTGCAGGTGCGTGTACATGTACACACACATGCATGTACATATGCACACACATGCATGAACATATGCACATACACACATGTATGTACATGCAGGTACAGTACTATTGTTCTCTAGTGTCTCTGACTAGGGTTTATACATATCATCCTTTTATCCAAGAGTTTATTTACAGATGTTAGGTTGCCATTTAGTTATCAATTTTGGAAAGTAGAGCCAATTTGGGGGCATCCATGAGATGTATCTCTATATAGAGCTGCCTAGGACATAAAAATCCATCAATTTTCATTTAATGTTCTTTCACGACCTGGATGGTTCTGCCCATAGTTGCATGATAATTATAATCCTATCTCCAATTTCAATAACAATAAGATCTCCAACATATTTTTAAAACAATAAACTTCCCTCTAGGTATAAATATTCTAACCTTGATACTTCCCCCAACTCCCCTTAACACACAAGTATAACTGACACTAAATTAGGCATAACTAATTAAGAGATAGATCTTTGCACCCAGAAGAATTTTGCCTTCATAATCAGGGTAGCATTTCTTATACAAATATGATCAGAAGTCACTCTGTTGTAGTCCTTGTGGCTAGCATTGTGTAGACATAAACTTTAACTAAGTGTTATGACTCAGAAAGAAGGAAGATTGATCATTTGGTAATTTCTACCAGTTTGTCTATTTATCTATGTCTTTTGTGACAATCTATAAATGACCACCTCAGCTATGCTGTAGAACAGGTTGGTAGAGTTTGCAATGCTATAGCAATATGCTGTGAATCTACTGGGTTTGCCATACTTTTCATTATAGTACACAGGACTTCAGGAATTTTGAATTCATAAAGCTGTAGATGTACATCACCTAGTTGAAATATAGATCATTAAGGGACACAAGTCTAACAAAGACCCACATTGACACCATTGTTCAAACTCCCAAGCCTCTTATCTATGGGTCAGAAATGAAAAGTTTCTGTATGGAATTCAAAAGACACTACCGGAGGTGAGGCAAGATGAAAATGGAAGACTTTCTAGTGATTGTCTCCCCTACAGAATCACCAATTTAGTTGTAATCATTAAATACAGTTGTATACACAATTCTAATCACAATAGCTAAGGAAACTAGAGAGATGCCACAGTACCTAATCTTGGCCTAGTTAAAAAAAAATACATGAAAGAAGGTAGAAAAAAGAGGATTATTCAAATTGCCCTTCCATATACTACCAGCAAAGCAAGGAAGGATTTCTGCTTGAAAGAGGGGGAGGAAATGAATTGGACAACTTAGATGAAAATTCAGTACCAGTCAGCTCTGAAGTATTAGAATTCAAGATGAATAGTAAATTCATATTCTTCAAAATAAACTTGCAGTCTAGTGTCATTTAGACAGAGTTTAACATGACCCACTCGCTCTATATTTATGTCACCTTCACCCAACATACCTCTCATATCCAGTATGATGTCAGAAACAGAAATCTGATAAAAAGTAAGTGGTTTTTAGTTGAGCATTCACCCACATTACAGTGCCACGTATGAATGCCAGGAACTTCACAGCCAGCTGCTAAATACATTCTGAAGATATTAAAAGCCTCACTAACATTTCACAAAATACTTTGAGGCATGGACTCTTCTTCAGCTCCGTGCCTGTTACAGCTCAAAACAGATTGTTTCTATAAAGGAGATTGATCTTAAAGTCCCGTCCCTTGTTGTTCCTGTTCCTCCTATTCTTGTCAAAGGCAGATCTCACGTTGAGAGGCCGTGAGTGATGAGCTGGGCTGTTCCTGCTCTCTCCATGGCCTTGTAACAAATTCATTTTGTCAGGCAACTTTAGCTATGTAGATGGGTAAGCAGATAGGAATTGTCATGCTCTGCTTAGAGAAGTAGAAAAGCAATACATCTCTACCTGAAGTTCGCCTCATCTGCGAACCTTTCTATGGATACCTTTTTAGAGAACTCATTCACTTTTGCTTACAATGCAACCAGAGACTCAGAGAATATTTTTTCCCCAAATATGTTCTAGTCAACTGACTCTCCTAACATCCATGGGCATTAAAGGCACTAGTCTTTGGCAATAATTTGAAGTGGAAAGACCTTTAGGAAGAGGAGACCAATGGAAGGAATTAGTCGCTGAGAGTGTGTCCTTGAAGACGTGAAATCTTAGCCCTTTATCCATCTTTGTGTTTTCAAGACACCATGAAGGTAATAGTTTATTTAGCTACACGCTCCCTGTAGAGATATTTTAAAAGTCCAAAAACAAAAAGTAAAATCCTTCTCTCTAGCAGTCAAATTTTAAGTTGCTGGAACCCTACCCAGTGTCTTGTGAGGCCTTATTGAACAATTGGAATATAACTCCTATGGGGGCCTTGGTGTCTTACCCCAAAAATGGCCAGTCTCAAGGAGACAATGCAAGATAGTGGGCTGTCCTCTTTAAAGCTACTCAAATAGGACTCCGCACAAGGGACCCATGAATCAGAGCCATCTGATTCATCTTTATCTTCTGACTGTTGTAGAAGGGCCCTATTTCCTCTGAGGGACACAACCGTTCCCCTCTGCTCTCACTAACCCCCCTCACTAACCCTGACTTTCACCTGCTGTGTCTCCTCTCACCTTTATATAAATTCTGGTCTGGCAAATACTTTGGGTGTCGCAGTTCTGGTACAATAGTTCCTACCTTGACCTTTTGCCCTGTCACCATTGGAAAAACTCAACATGTCCAATTGATAATGGGACCTTCTACCTCCATAGATCAGAACAAATCTTTCCTTATTTAAAGTCAAATTATCTCAAGTATTTGAACAGCAACAGAACCTTTCAAAAAAAAAAAAGGAAGGCCTTTAATTTTAAAAATGTTTTTTATCATTTGATGATTCCATACATTTATATAATGAATCTTAATCATTCCCTGTCTCATCCCTTCTCTCTCCCTTCAAAACCCTCTCAACAGAACTCTCTCCTACTTTTATGTTCTCTTTTGGTGTGTGGCGCACTGTGGCCTTAATTAGAGGTCACTGCGCCCCCCTGCCCACTCTAAGCATGAGCGAGGAGTTATTCAGTAGAGAAAGGTCCGCACCACTGAGGGAAGTGACACCCTCTCCTGTAACAAAGATTAATTGCCAATAGTCCTACAGGACGGGGTGGATATCACTGGTCCTTCACCTATTCATGAGGAAATGTTGTCAGGCTGAAAGTTTTGCAAGTTTTAAGCTTTTATGTGGTGGACAACTTTCAGCACAGGTTGTCTTCTCTGGCTCTCGAGTTTATAGTCAGCGGTTCTTCTGGCTCAGCCAAAAGGAATTGGTTAGACTTCACCAAAATGAACACTTACTTTTGAAAGGTATTAGTATTAAATATTTACAAGGACGATAGGTAGATGATGATAGGTAGATAGATTTGTGTTCAGAATACATGAAGAATTATTACACATAATAATATAAATAGCAATAATAATACAAACAAGCCAGTAAGATGTAATATGGCATGGCAGGTACAGAGATGACTGCTGCTTTCTGGTAGGATTTGAAGAACCATAAACCTGATCAAGAGAGATCATAGGCCCTATGAGGAAACATATTGCCCACGTTTTGCTAAATGGTCATGTTATTAAAACTGCTTTTTCGATATTCAAGCTTTTGCTCATAAATAAATGTTGAGCTCAGTCTTCTTCAGACACATGTCTAGTGCACAGGGCAGCGGTTATTACAAAGACTCATAATTGGTCAAAGTACCAGGAAGAAGTAACAGTGGAGCAAGTACTCAGCAATCATCATCACCATCATCATCATCATCATCATCATCATCATCATCATCATCATCATCATCTGTAGTATCCTTTGGAGAATATCGCAGAAGGAGGAGCAGAAAGAACATAAGAGACAGAGGATAGGGAGATATGCGACACAAAGACATCTCCTGGACTTGTCCCAGTCACTCCTCTTATTAACTCAATACAGTTCTTACAAACCACAGGAGAGATGAGCACAAGATTAAGACCAAAAATCTCAACATGGGTAAGATAGCCTATAAAGGGCCACCCCTGCCTGATAGACTATTGGCAATTAACACTGGTCATGAGAAGAAATTCCATTTTCTATAGTAATGCAGTGACTGATAACTTGCCCTTCCTCCAGTACATGAGCTTCCACTAATGAGTGCCCAAGAAACTCTAACTAAACTGCATGAGTCACACATAAAAAGAAGATATCGAGTTATCAGGGAGACTTGTTGGGAGGAAGAAGGATTTGGGCATGGATGAGAGAGGGTAGAGATTGAAAGTGACTATTCATCACATCCATGTATGAACTGTCAAACAAAGTTTTAAGAGTTTAAACAACAAAGACATTTCATTGAATAGAATATTTGGATACTTACTACTCATTGGAAGATGTTCATCAAAATCACAATTATCCGTTAACTAATATTATTAGAATAATTAATGTACAATGCAGAAAAACTATTTTTAATGTGCTGTTTTTTGGCATATAGTACAATAAAATTATTTTGGAAAACAGCTTGGCAGTCTCTTGCAATGTTAGGTATACACTGACCGCATGATCCAGATGTTCCATTCCTGGATGCCTGCCACCTTTCCTTTCAGAATGAAAGTAGGTGTTCACACAGAGACTCAAACCATCCAAGCTCCTCACAGCTTAATTAGAGTTTTCCCAAACCGAAATGTTCACCAAGAGGTGGAGGTGGTTTGAATGAAATGGCCTCACATGGGCTCAGGTATGTGATCACTTGGTCCCAGTTGGTGGGGGACAGTATGGCACGGAGTCTTGCTGAAAGATGTATAAAAGTCAGGATGGGCTCTGAGAGCTTATAGCCACAGCCCTCTTCCAGTTCCCTCTCGTGGGTATTTGAAAAATGTGATCAGCTTCCTGATCTGGCCACTGCTTGCTGTGCTGTCCTCACTGTTCTGAACCCATTCACTGGAATGAACCATCAGCCAAAATAAGCATGCTTCCTTGAGCTGCTTCCGGTCTTGGTATTTTATCACAACAACAGGTGCAGTGGTAAACAGATAAACAAGTTTTGATAAGGAGAGTTGGTGATCTACTACTTAGCAACATGAAGGATTGAGTAGACATGATAAAATGAATGGGTATCAGAATGACAGTGAATGAGAGGAACTGTACACAAGAGAGTATATGCTGTATACCCATTTCTAGAAAGTTCGAGAGAACAGAAACCAAACTCTGGTCTCAAAAACCAGAACAGTGGTTGCATGAAAATATAAGGAAAGAGTGAGGAGGGGAAGGAAGATGGGGATTACAAAGAAATATTGTAAAATGTATGGAAGAGGCTAGAGAGGGTTGAGGTATTCAATATGATCATTCATAGGACATCTGACACATGTATACATCTGCTTTTTCATACATGGGCAGCATGTTGTGTAGGCATACACAGTACAAGACTAGCACACACACACACACACACACACACACACACACACACACACACACACGAGACATAAGTGAAAGTCTTAGCCAGAGCTATGTCCCAGTGGGATAGAGTTAAATAGTGATTTGATTATGAAGAACAGGAAGGTCTCAAGTGCTCCTTTGTAATTGCTACTCCACAGTAGTATCCGTGATTTTTTCACATATTTTGCATCCAGAAAATACCTTCATTAGACTTCTTCCTTGAATACTTTTAAAAGCTAGCTCTTCTTGTTTTTATCCAGAAAGGTCAAGTTAGACTACAAGTAACCACATTTTAATATGACCAGCTTTAGACTTGACATTAGCCAGGCTATAAGTAATCCCAGCACCTTGATGAAAGGAAATGACTCTGAAGCCTCCTGAGATGTATAATAACCAGCTATTTTCAAGAGAGTGATTAGACTGGCTTATCAGCTTCAAGCCCACAATTAGCAATCTTTTTGAGATGACTAAACGCTCAGAGTCAGAAAGGAAAATGTATAACTACCAAATACACCTCATGCTTCTCATTTGTTAGGGTGAGATTTGGAAAATGTTAGCTAGAGAAAGGATGACTAAAGTTGCTTTGGAAAGGAGCTAACCTAAAACCACCTTTAGGAATGAACTTTATTAGAAGAGAGGACCACAAAATTATGGGAGCCAGGATTGAGCCTTGAGGTAGGAGAGCATTAGAAAGACAGTGTCAAAACATCAGTGTAGGGGAATACCAGAACAGGGAAGTGGGAAGGGGTGGATGAGGGAGCAGGGGGAGGGAAAAGGGCATGTGGGACCTTAGGGGGGTGGGGAAACAAAAAAAGGGAAATGAAATGTAAATATAGAATATATCCAATTAAAAAAAAGAAAGACAGTGTCTTATATTAGAGAAAGCAGGAGAATGGCCTTAAAGGGACGGTGGGGCCTTCTTTTAAAACAGAGATAAGAGATGAGTTCTTTAAGTAGAAGTTAGAAAGACGGTAGTCATGAATAGGGTGATGGGGGAAGGCTCAGAGGAGAGCACCTTCAGAGAAATCCCACAAAGAAAAATATCTGACGTTTATGTCCTTTCATGGACTGCCAGGAAACTCTATAACACCTGATCTAGTACAAAATGGCTTCTGTGACAAAGAGCACAGAGGAGCAAGGGCTGAAGGCAGCCATAAATGAGAGCTATTGCATGCCTAGACTTCTTAGCTCTCTGTCAAAAATGTCAAGAGTATTTTGGACTTCTCTTAGTTTGGATTTCTATCAATGTGATAATGACCCAAAGCAATTTGGGGAGGGAAGGATTTATTTCCTCTTACAACTCGTAGGTCAGACTCTATCACTGTTGGAAGTCAAGGCAGGAAGTCAAAGCAGAAACCTGTGGGCAAGACCTGAAGCATGTGTCACGGAGAAGCTCTGCGTATTGTCTTGCTCCTCCTGGCTCGTTCAGTTTGCTTTCTTAGAGCAGCTAGGGTCACCTGTCCAAGGGTGGCACCACCCACAGTGGGCCCAGTTCTCCCACAACCAAGCATTCATCAAGAAAATACCCCACAGACTTGCCTATAGGTGAATATCATGATGAGAATTTTTCAGTTAATATTCCCTCTACCCAAATGTGGGAGATCTTTCCATCTTCTGATGCCTTCTTTAATTCCTTTCTTCAACGGCTTGCAGATCTTGCCATACAGGTCTTTCACGTGCTCGATTAGGGTTACAAGAAGACATTTTATATTACTTATAGCTATGTGAAGGGTGTTGTTTCCCTAATTTCTTCTTCAGCCTGTTTAACATTTGTATAGAGGAGAGCAACTGGTCTTTTTTATTTTGAATTGATTCTGTATCCAGCCACTTTGCTGAGGATGTTTATCAGCTGTAGGAGTTCTCTGGGAGAATTTTTTTTTTGGATCACTTATGTAAACAATTATATCATCTGCAAATAGCTATATTTTTACTTCTTTCTTTCCAATGTGCATCCCCTTTGATCTCTTTCTAAAATTTGAAAGTCTCTCTGAACATTCAAAGTATCTTTAAAACTAGTCTCTCAATCCTGGGCTTCTATAAAATAATAATAATAATAATAATAATAATAATAATAATAAGTTGAATAATATCTCCCTGCAAGAGGGGAAAACCAGAGCACAGATACATTCAAATGATGGTAGAAGTAGAGTCCCACAGTAATCACACATGCGGAAGCAGGAATACTCAGGAGTATGGTGTGCTATGCTTCTTATTTAGAAGTGCAGTATGCCAAACAGGATGGCCATTGAAAATGTAAAATGCTTGCCCTTGTGGGTGTAAAAGAAATCACTCAGCATCTGTGACTCTGCAGTTGACCTAAAAATGTCCCAAATCAAAAATGATTTTCTAAGAATGAACGGGGCCAGCTGTGTATCTCTTTGTTTCTCTTGAGTGAGTGCTTTGGAATATATGAGAGGAGTGTATTATAGTTTTCTCTTAGCAATTTCAATTAGAATGTGGTTTTGTCCAATTCACTGACTTAATCACTGGGAACTTTTGCTCATACAGACAAGAATTCTGAAGGATAGCCAAACCAGGGAGCTTACCATGTTTTGCTTAAATATATCTGTGGGCTGCTCTTACAGTAATTATTAAAACCAAGCATAGGAAAAGAATTTACCATTCGATAACACTAGATAGAATTGCAATTTGAAAACAGAATAAAAAATTAACCATTCTGGCTATTTTAAAGTTCTTCCTAGAACTTTAAAAAAAAAGTGTGTGTGTGTGTGTGTGTGTGTGTGTGTGTGTGTGTGTGTACAGGTACTGCAGAAGCCAGATGTTGTGGTCTCTCTCTCTCTCTTTCTCTCTCTCTCTCTCTCTCTCTCTCTCCTCTCTCTCTCTGTCTCTCTCTGTCTCTCTCTTCTCTCTCTCTCTCTCTCTCTCTCTCTCTCTCTCTCTCACACACACACACACACACACACACACACACACACTCATGCATGTGCACATTTGTAGAAGTCAGAGGATAACTTGAGGAAATCAGTTTTCTCCATTTACCATGTGGGTCCCAGGGATTGAATTCAAGTCATCTAGCTTGGTGTTAGGTGGTTTAATCTCCTGAGCCCTCTCCTAAAACTTTTTGACTGTTAGTAGTATCTTTAAAGCTTTTGAAGTAGTGAGGTTAGAAATTAGAAAACTTTTGATTATATCGAAATCTACAAAAATGTACAGACTTCTTTCCTTGGCAAGTTGCAAGGTATCATATGAAAGTAAGACACATATCAGAAATCCTAAAGAAAAGTCACAGGACCCTCTTCAGTAATCACCATTCCACCCCACCCTCAGGGTTGGAAAAAGAAAAAGAACACTTTGGAAACCAGGGAAAGATGAAACATGTATATATTTGGGCAGCAAAATGAGATTATTTGAGTTAGTAGCATGTATCATTTGAGGGACGCTCACTGATGTCTGTGTGTTTGTTTGGGATGTGTGTAAGTGTGAATGTAGGTGTGCACAGGTGTGTGTGTGTGTGTGTGTGTGTGTGTGTGTGTACAGGAACTGCACAAGCCAGATGTGGTCACCCATTTCCCTAGACCACTGAGTTATCACCCAGCCCAACACTCCATGTTTATGCTGCAAATACAAAGTGGAATGAATGTCCCTTGATTTTATTGGTCCTTTTCCAACTGGCAAGTCATCTTCTGTATCCATCATGATAGTATATTTTGCTTCTAATTGTAACACAAATCTCAAGTACTAAAAGATTTTTAAATGCTTATTTTTAGGCCCAATTTATGATCCTAAAGATTCTACACTATGGGCGGGTCTCTCAGCACTCACTGTTTTATTGACTTTGTGGTCACAAGTTTTTACCATGTATGTTATACTTCTGTTTTATTTTCAGTCACTCTTTGTATCTTACATGGGAGTCCTCCCTTCTTCTGATTCTCTAGTCCCCTCTAGTCCAGTTTTGCAATGGATGGATGCAGACCTACTGCAGAAGACTTATAGGCTGCAATACATTTGTTATTGCTGTTATTTTTGTTGTTGTTGTCTATACAATTATGAATAGCTTTTACAAACCTATCCAAAGTGCCAACTGAAGTAAAAGATACTGAGCACTGGACTGTGCCTTTCCTTCAGCTTCCTTGATTAAAGCAGGCAATGTGAGGTTTGAGTCACGATGGGTGATTTTTGTCAGCCACCCCCTTAGAAAGGTGTTCTCCAAATAAGATTCAGATTACCAACACTGACTGACTGTCATTGGTCAAGCATGGAGATGCATAGTTGAGAATTTGAAGAGAAAAAGGAGGCTTCTGGACTCCTCACTACTCATCAATGGTTGGACCCCGTGTCTCTAATTCAAAAGCACTACTTGACACACAAGATTGTCATAATTGCCCACGGCTGGCTCATATGTGCTGCTGGTGTGTTAGTCAGGATTTGCTTTTCACCTGATGGCGTCTTGTTCTACAGGAATAGCAATGACTCACAAGATCAGGAGGGAAGGAAAAACGAGGGGTTTTTGAATACCTCTGCTTATTGCTCACATAATTAGCATTCTGCTATAAATGTCATGTTCGGGTGACATTGCACTGAACTCTTTTATGAGGTGGCAGGAGACCAAAAGGATGTGGCCTTTAATCTTGCTAAAAGGTAAAGATGAGTGAGTGAATGAGACTGTCAGTTCAAGTGTTTGATCTGAGGTCTATCTATAGATTGTATCAACTAATGAGTATTGAACTGAATTTTGAATGTGAATCAGTTTTAAGCCACTTACACTAACAGGAAGCTTTCTTGATATAAATATATAACTTTCACATCAAAGGAAATAAGATATAATTTATTCTGGAGCCAAATATCAGTGACTAATAGCCCAGAAATATAGATTTAGTTGACCCCCAGGTCTCATGTTCCAATGTGCAAGACGTTTCATGCAGATTTTTATAGTAACAGAACAAGTGTTTTAAAATATATTGATGGAAATATCAAAGGAACGGGCTACAGTCAAGTAGAGAAATCTAGGCTATAGGTCTAAGATACTATCTAATAACATTGTTAGCTGTTGGTGGAAAGCTGGGGTAATGTTAAGTTAATACACTCCAAAAAGTTTGGTTTTTTTTTTTTTTTTTTTTTTGTTTTTTATCTGTTGGGATATTGGGTCAGACTTTATCTTTCACTGACAGAATGTTAGGGGTGACACAGGGTGGGGGGACAATGAATGGCTATTTAGGGAACTAAAGATAGCTCAAGATAAATGGTAATTAGGCTCTGGACCTGCAACATTCCATCCTGCCCACATCACTGAAGTTGTAATCAATCAATCAACCAACCAACCAACCAATCAATCAATCAATCAGCATTTGCAGACACAGCTTCTTTCCAAGAATTCTTGTTCACAGCTTCCTTTATTAATATCATCCCTCTGAAAATACCCTGGTCTTGTTGGCCATTGGCTGCCTATTATGTCATGCTTAGAAGTTAATTACTTGTCTATCAACCACATCAGAAGGGGATCGTGCAGCCATTAGTGGAGCTGGAGATAAGAAAGTGCCTATGGATGGTTCCCAGTGGGAGTCTGAGGAATGCATGGAAACAAGAACAGAAAGAGTCGTAGCTTATCGTGGTCCTGAGCATCAAAACCATCATGCTGTGGATGCCTGTATGCGTCCAGGTACATCTGTTCTGTGTGTTTCAGAATGTTCATAGAATTTTAGAAAATAAGACTATATTGGGGACTCGGGAGATGGATCAAGGGTAACGTGCTTGCTGTGTAAGGACTTTGAGTTCAGATCCTCAGAGCCTATGTAAAGCTAGACAAAGGAGCATGGGTCTGTGGTCCGGCTGCTCCTATCACAAGATAGGAGGCATCAAGAAGAATCCCCATGATTTCATAGGCCAGCTAGCTGTGCATACTCAACTGAGAAACAAACAAACAAACAAACAAAAAAAGATCTTGTTTCAAGTAAAGTGGATGAAGTGGAGGGTAATAACTGACACCCAAAATTATTCTCTGAACACCCATGCTGTGATACACCTGCCTGAACTCACACTCACAGACTTGCACGAACATGCATATCACAAAGGAACACATAACACACATGGATCTTTTTAAAGAAAATAACCAAATTGTTAACATCCAATATGCATAATATGTGTGGATTATTCTCTGATTTTTTTGCTTCATTTGGTGCATACAGCCTTAAGGATGTTATCTTTACAGAAAAAATAAACCCAACTCTCATTTGTGTACTGAGTTTAGGCCTTGAGCACAGAATCCTGTTTAGCTTCAGAAATGCTCATCTACTGACTGTAACTTAAGTATAATATGTCCCTTGTTCAACTTGC
This sequence comes from Apodemus agrarius, assembly GCA_964023405.1. Taxonomy (NCBI): domain Eukaryota; kingdom Metazoa; phylum Chordata; class Mammalia; order Rodentia; family Muridae; genus Apodemus; species Apodemus agrarius. The sequence continues at coordinate 13,667,278 of OZ030022.1, read as the reverse complement.
TGGTCTTTGTCTCCTTAAAAAAGGATGGATGGCTATTGTGGTCACAGGGCTGAGACACTTTGATCCCAAGGAAACACATCAAATTTGAATGGCATTTTATTTGTTCTCAGACTGGCCCAGAACTGTCTTCTTTAGATTGTACCCTGTACTCTTTACCTTCAATAAAACAGATTAGCTGTGATGCTTTTGCCTGGGCCTAATAAAGATCGTAATTGCAATGAGCCCATCAGAGTTACTGAGGCTTGTTTTAAACTGTAGGCACCTCTACCCATGTCTGAAGAGGCTCAAGAACACATCTTGGAAAGTCAAATAACTCTGACAATGTCAGAGACCAGGTGAAAGGCATAGCCTCACCTGGTGCAGGATGTTTGATCACATTGTGAAACCCAAAATTGTGAACTGGAAAAACCTGTTTCTTGTGGTGTGGCTCAAGCCCAGCACACACTTTTAACCCAAGAGCTTTCTGTGAGCAAGGGCTAAATAAAGTCAACTATTAGTCAAGTGGCGGAGCAAGCAACCGGTTGACAGGCTGTTAACTCCGGAAAACCCAGGAAAGAGAAAGGAGGGCCTTTGAGTCGAAGGGTATTTAAGAAAGCCTGGAGGAGAAAATTCTTTCCTTCTGGAAAGTCAGTGGAGTAGGAAGGCCAGCTGGGTGCTTTCTCTGCCTCTCTGAGCTAGCAGGTTTTCACCACAGTCCCTGGCTCCCGAGTCTTCGTGTGGTAAAATGAACATTTGGGATTTTGTTTTAAAAACAACCTTCACCCAGTGGTTCAGATGTCTTCCCTTTCCCTTTCTGAGAAAGCCTTTGAGTTTGTAGCTGACCCTGGTTGTGCACCAGAAGTCAGCTCCCACTTCCCATGGTGGCGCTTGGCAATCCAGCCACACAGAACCCAGCGTTGCTCTCTGAGCAGCTCAGAAGGTCCTTTTGCATCTCTCCCTTTGCATGTGACACAGCACATGGAGAAAGCATACCCTTCTCCATGCTTTTTACAGGGCACTTTTAGTTATTGTCATCATTGTAACTGTAGGACCAAACTCAGGAAATGCTTGTAACACTTACATTGAATTGGAGGATCTAGCAAAAATGTCAGGTAGACTTGTGTGTGTGTGTGTGTGTGTGTGTGTGTGTGTGTGTGGTATGTTACATTGTGTTGGGTTGGTTTTTCAGCACTCATGCATACATTGCTAAGGGATCTATCACTGGGCTGCACAGCAAAACCCCAAGACTCTTCTAGAACAGGAAGGAATTTCAGCAAGCGTTCCATTTAGAATTTAAATTACAATGGAAAAAAAACCCTCCTAGTTGGTTAATGACAAAGCCAGATTGTTTATCTGTGCATATGCCCTGTAAAGTGTCTCACTCATGCTTTGAAGCCACAACAGAAATCTTCCCATATGTGAATGAGGAGCATACTGCATGTATGCATACTATCTTCCCACATATGACAAGAAATGGTAACATGGTCTTGGTGTTTATTTTAAATAGTTATTTTGCTGGCTCATTTTTATTGTCAGCTGGGCATAAGAAGAAGAAACCTCAACTGAGGGATTTTTCCCAATCTGATTGATTGGCCAGTGGGAATATCTGTGCTGCAATGTCTTGATTGGTAATTGAGGTAGGAGGCCCAAGCCCACTGTGTGCAACGATAATCAGAGAATACATAAGAAAGCAAGCTTCTCAGGAGCCAATGCACAAGCCAGCAAGCAGCTTCTTTCTGGCTACAGTTCTCTGGTCAGAGGTCATGCTGCAATAGAACAGCAAGCAGTGCCAACTCCAGGTTCCTGCCTATATTTCCTGCCTACGACTCCCCTCATTGCATGCCTATGACGTGGAAGTATATGATGAAATAAGTCCTCTTCTTCTCTAAGCTGCCTTTTGTCAGAGATAGAACGACAGTAGAGGAGTGCATATGGCATCCCATTTTAAGTGGAGAAACCTATAAATAGGCCACACTCATTCAACGACGTATGACTGTTCAGTTCCGCTCATCACCGGGTGACACAGAAATCATCTTACATTGTCAGAGTCTGCATCCGCATCCCACTCAGAGTCACTAACTTGGTTCAGGAAGAACAGGAGGAGATGAATAATGCTAAGACGGTCATCAGACCTGTTGCTTCCCCTTCTCTTGAATAATCAGTCACACGGAGGGGGAGATGAGTAGCGACTGGCAGCTCTTCTGCTTGCGCTGAACCCCTGGGGAGAGGCGGGATGATAATAATTAGGTAAAATAACCCAGTGATCTATGGAAGTCAGAAAAGACGGTTCCTGTTCCTAGAATTTCTAGTTCTGTGCAAAGAAAAGGGCTCATTTTCAATTTTCTCTCGCACAATAATAATTCCAAAAGACTGGCATGGGTAATGGGTATTACACTGAGAGTGTGTGGGGATGGTTTTATTTCAAAGAGCAATCACCTCTGCTGGCTCCTATCATTGTTCCCATTTTAATGCAGAAGATATTCTAGAGGACGTGTAAAGGAAGCTGTACCTTTCTTTAGCCTGCTACGCTCTACTAAATGTTCCAGATTGTCTAACTCAAGGGAACTCACAAAGCGGTGTGACAGTGTGCTAAGACACAGAGCAAACATGCTTCTCTGCAGCATGATTAGGATGTAGTCACTATGTGGAAGCAGGCACATCAGACAACTGCACAGTGTGAAGATATGCAGAGCACCCAGTCTCGCTCAACAGTGCAGAAGGAAGCGCTCAGGCTCTAGAAAGAATTCATGTCGTCAACCTGCAGTCTTCAAACGTTCCTCTTCCCTCTATACAGTCCAATGTTGCAACAGAAAATGAGACAATGTACACTGGTCTGCGCCACTGCAAAGAGGGAACACAAAGGGTGTGCTCAATATGTGTGTGTATGTGTACATCATCCTCATGCATGCGTGTTTCCAATACATGTCTACATGTGTCTGCATGTGTCTATGTATGGTCCCATGTGTGTGCATGTGTATGTGTGCCCCCACTACATGTGTGTGCATGTGTATGTACAAATCATCCTCATGCATGTGTATGCATGTGTGTATATTTGTATGTGTGCTCCCACTACATGTGTGTGCATGTGTGAATGTGTATGTACACAATCATCCTCATGCATGTGTATGTGCATGTGTATGTGTGCTCCCACTACATGTATGTCTGCATGTGTGTGCATGTGTGCACACATGTGTATGTATGCATGTGTGTGGGCACACATGTGTCTGTAATGCACCGACGAATTGAAGATGTGTAGAGGCAAAGAGGCATTAACCAACACTGATCCTTAGCCTTAGGGATAAAAGGAATAGGTCAAGATTGAACTTTAAAGATTTACACCAGAATCTGCTGCTTTTGTGGAAAAATCCCCTTTGATTGAGTTAACTTATGTCTTAGGTGAAAAAGAAAGAGGCAAATAAAATCCTGAATTTGAAACTGAGATTTCTTTAACATTGCCTAGATTTCTAGCATCCTGCATAAATGTGGTTAAACTATCTTTCCCCCATGTCTCATTTAGTTATACATTATGAGATTAATCTAGACTAGTTGTATTTTTGGCTTGTACTAAAGGTAGGTGCTACATTCATGTGTTAATCAAATGTATGACCTCTGAAGGCTGCTTAGGTAGACTGGTTTATTGACTTAAAGACACCAATAACCTATTATGCAGCTAAAGCTTTCCTATACTTTTAGATAACATCAAGAATAAAATAACCTATGTTCACTTCACCTACTTATAAACAATGCATAGAAATAATCATTTATATACCTTACTTTTGGGAGCTGAAATGTATGGAATAAATAAGACGGCTCCTGTGCTGTCAGGCTGACACAGGCTATAGTGATTTGTGAAGAAAAACCCTCAATTGAGGAAATGCCCCAACCATATTGGCCTGTGGGAAAGCCTGTGGGTTGTTTGTTTGTTTGTTTGTTTTTCTCTGTGTAGCCCTGGCTGTCCTGGAACTCTGTAGACCAGGCTGGCCTCAAACTCAAGAAATCCACCTGCCTCTGCCTCCCAAGTGCTGGGATTAAAGATGTGCGCCATCACTGCCTGGCTGTGGTGCATTTTCTTGTTAATGTGAGAGGTCCAAGTTTACAATAAATGATGCCATGACTGGGCTGGTGTCCCTGGGTTCTATAAAAAAAAAAAGCAGGCTGAGCAAGCCATGAAGAGCAAATCACTAAGCAGTACTCCTCCATGGTCTCTGCATCAACTCCTGCCCCGAAGTTCCTGCCCTGTTTGAGTTGTTGGACTGACTTCCTACAGCTGTAAGTTGGACTCTTTGCAGTTCCGAGTCTCTGAGGAAGGAGGAAAAAGCCACCGTCCTGTGAATAAAACGGGAACTAGCCCTTCTATTGCATATCTCACTGTTTTTAAAATTACCGCGTCTTCCCTGTTCTTCACACTCGACCCCTGTGAACCGGAGAGTGTACTTCTCTTTTCATTCCCAAATGCTCTGCATTCTTTTCCAGACCAAACTCATGACCTGTTGTTTGTTTCTGCTATTGATAAAAGTTCTAGAGGCCAGATTCTGAAGGAAAGGGTTCTTGCAGCCGCTGGGAATGTAAAGAGGACAGCTGGCTTCTTATGAACCGTCCCAGGGAGCATCCCAAGGGTGCTTGCAGGATATGTGCTTTATCAGTCACTTACATCCTAAGGAAAGGCGGGGTTGAAGCGCATGGCCTTTCCACCCTCACCTTAGGTGGACGTTCTCTCCCACAGAGACATGAAGATGGATGCTTCTAAGGGCGCTCTTAAAGGTTATGTTTTTCTTGAGGCTTTAAGAGGCAAGTTTTTGGATGGCCCTAAATTTCTTAGATTGTGGTTTCTTCCTGAAATCCTCTGGCCTGACTTCTGCCACAATGTCCCCTTTCATTCATATCTCCTCCTTATTTTGTAAGTACCCTGTGAGTATATTTGGTTTATTTAATAATCTTTAGATATGACAAAAACCTTACTTTACCCTAATTGTTTTTGCAAAGTAGCATTTTTCCCCCCCAGGGAAAGTAAGGTGTCTGCAGGTTCTAGGGTCTAGGATGGAGAGAGCCTTGAGTTTGACCTCCTGCTGTTCTGGAACAGAAGCAGCATGGACTGGTGTCCTGTAATTACCACCCCAGGTTCACTGGAGGAGCTGGAGTCAGTTGCTGAAGTTCTCCACCTCCAGATGTCTAGAGCATTGGCAATAGCTATATCTTCCTCATTGGGTAGTTGTAAGAATAAATTAGGCAAACATATCCGGACAATGACTAAAACTATATTATTATTTGCTAAACAGATGTTCGTAGAATCTGATTGATATAATGATATTTTATCAAGAAAAAAATAATGCCTTAAGCACTGATAACCAAAGCTTAAACTGGATTTAAAAAAAAGTAGTATGTGGGGCTTGTTGGGAGGTGGTGATGGTAATGTTATTGTTACTTTTAAAGATTTTTTTAATAGTATATGTATGTATGTGTGTATGTATGTAGTGGGGTTGTATATGTGAATGTAGTATCCATGGTGGCCATCAGATACTCTGGAACTAGAATTAAAAGCTGATATGCGATGCTCTATGCAGATGCTGGAAACAAAACCCTGTTCCTCTGCAAGAGAAGTAAATTCTCTTCATTGCTGGACCAGCTCTCCAGCCCCTAAATCAGACTTTTATTTAAGTAGGTACAGCATAAAGCCAGGAAAATCATTTTGCCTATTAACTATAAGACAAAAACAAAAAAGCAGTTTGCAAGGCTACTTTTGGAATTAGCCACGGCTTGTAAGTGCGTGCGCCTATGCCTTCGGACCTTCAGTTAGGAGTTTGTCATTCAGTGGCATTCAAGGGAAGAAACCTTCATCTTTTTTTTTTTTTTTTTCTGAGACAGGGTTTCTCTGTGTAGCCGGGCTGTCCTGGAACTCACTTTGTAGAACAGGTTGGCCTCGAACTTAGAAATCTGCCTGCCTCTGCCTCCCAAGTGCTGGGATTAAAGGCGTGCGCCACCACTGCCCGGCCCAGAAACCTCCATCTTGATGTGTAGAGTGGCTACACACATTTATCTCCACCACTTTTCAATATCCGAACTGTTAGAAAATGTTCACGGGTAATGCAGGCAATTATTTGAGCCTCACTTGTTGCATATCTACATATGAAATCCAACACAGAACTTTACTCAGACGGCAATATCCAACTCTGAAAGCGTCCATATAATGAACAAAAACCGGAATACAATGGCATCTTAGCTACCTGAGAATATTTAAGTTTAAATAGAAATGTTTAAGTGTTATTTCATCATATTGTTGTTTCAACATAAGTATGCTTTATCATACATCAAAAGTGATATGTGGTCATGCCTACCATATTTTACAATGTAAGCTGGGCACTTTCAACACCGTGCAAAGTCTTGTGCTGAGGAAAATTAATTTAAATTACACTTATATCCCTTCTGCAAAGGGATAATTAAATACGAACGCCATTTATAAATTTTGCAGAGAATATGGTTTCCTTAGAAGCCATGAGGTTTCAAGGTGAAGAAATATTAACCATGTTATTCAGGCTATCCTTATTCCTTTGTGCCTCTGGCTAAACTGTGAGACTGTTTATTCTGTGTCTGTAAACAATGACCTTATGATTTTGATTGGGATCACCTTGAATGTGTGGATTGCTTTCCAGTGGGATGGTCATTTTGACCAGATGAATTCTTCTGACCCGGGATCATGAGATGTCTTTCTGTCCTCTAGCAGATTCCTGAATTATTTCCCCAGTGTCTTAATGGTATCCCTGCCACAGAGCTTCACTTTCTTGCTTTTCTGGGTATTTTATCTTATTCATGTTAACTGCATATGCAAGTGTTTTCTTCATATCCTCTGCAATGCGTTTATCATTGGCATATAGGAAAGCTACTGACTTTTGGCGTGCTAATTTTTATCATGCCATTCAGCTGATAGCATTGATTAGATTAGTTTTGAGGACTTTTTTGGTGGAGTCTTTAGGATCCTTTTATGTGTGGTATCGTATCATCTAGAAACAGATTCTTTGCAGGATATTGTTATTCTGTTTTTTTGCCCACTCAACTAGGTGGTAAGACCCTATAACTTGTACTTTGGTTGCTGGACATGGAGAAACCAAGCTTGAACTTATCAGGAAATTCTCTCCCAACCTTTATAGAACCAGAAGGTTAATGCAGGCACCTGGGAGAGGAAAAGACATTAACAGTCTTGCCCAGTGCTAGATACTGTGTGCTATAATATTTACCTGTCAGGCACATTGGATCCATGGTGTAATACTGGCAAGACTGTCTATGATAGTAACCAAGAGCTTTCTTGATTGGATTTGAGACCTGCTCCACAGGATTCACGTCTGAGTCTGTAAACATGATCAAAACTCATTACTTAGGAAATTATAGGCATTAGTAGTAAACCCATTTTGATTGTTTGGCTGAATGGTCATGCTGTCAAATTTCCTTCCAAATGTTAAGGTTTATGACCGTGGATTTGTGCAGGTCTCAGCCTTGGTCAAAGAGGCTTCTTATTGCAGTGGGTGTGATCAGTGGAGACTCATGAGAATTCAAAGGGATGAGAACCAGCAGCTGTGAATGCCCAGCCAATAGGCTCAGGGAACATCACAGAAGAGAGAATAGAAAGAATAGGAAGCCTGTAGCATGAGGAAGAAGGCTGTGAAAGACTGTTTTCTAGGTATGACATCAACACACAGCAGCTGTGGTCACCCGCGTAAGACTTGCAAAAAAACAAAAAAAAAAAATCAAGTCAGTAAGAACAGCGGCTTGGATGGTGAAAAAGGCTGCCTGCTGAGGCACTAGCACCAGCTAGGGAGTTATTGGCAGTTGATGGCTTCTGTGGAAGGAAGAGTTAATTTCCTCTGGGAAAGGATCCACTGGGAGGTTGCTTATACCCCAGTGGAGAACTATATATCCATGTTCACATGGGTAGTACTAGCTGAGCTTAGTGGATTAAAATAAAGCCAACACACAAACAAATAGGAAACATGAAGTTTAAAAGATGTATTGGGGGATTTGGAGGAGCTAGTGAAGGTAGACAGAATCAAGATACTTTGTATCCATAGATGAAAATGTCAAAGAGTGAATGCAAGTATTATTTTCAAAATAAAAGTAACACTGAGCAGATGGTAGTCAGGCTACGAAGAGAAGAGTTTTGGTGCAATTTGATCTCTTGGTGCTGAATATACTTTTTTTTTTCTGAATCTCCAAGACAAAGCAAAGCCAGACAAATAGCAATAGTGTGTGTGTGTGTGTGTGTGTGTATGTGTGTGTGTGTTTTAAACTAAGAAGTTCTATCAACTGGGGATGGAGAGAGAGAGCAGCAGTTAAGAACACTGGCTCTCCTTGCTCAAGACCTACATTCCGTTTCCAGTATCCGTTAGGCAGCTCCCAACTCTACCTGTAACTCCAGTTCCAGACAATCCAATGCCTCCTTCTTGCCCCCACAGGTGCCAGGATCACATGTGGTACACAGACATGCAGGCACTCACACACATACATGAAATAAAATTTTGTTTAAATCTTTAAATGGAATAAATATATTAATAAGAAACCGGGCATATAAAGACACCAATTTATAGCATTTTGTTGCTAACAAATCTTCAAAAAGGACATTATTGCCCTATTTTAGTTATTATAAATAATGACAAAGTTTAAAATCTACCTTCTTGAATAGCTGAGTTAGCCTCTCCAACCTCCACTCTTCCTTTGACATTTTATTTCATATTATAGCTGGAAAAAAAAAAGAGTACATAAGATATCACTATGTGGATTTTACAACAAGTCCAGTATGCTCTGAATAAAAATTGTCAAACACCGAGTTAAAGTGACTTTATTTCATTATTCTTACTGAATAGACACTATCGTGGGATTTAGGACATTCTCAGAACATGGATCTTGCTGTTGGCATTGATGTTTTCGTATATCTACCAACTTTACTGTCAAGAATCCATATGTTTCCACAAAGGTGTAATCAGATTGAGATGTTAAGTAAATACAGACTCCTCTTTAATTAAGCTATGGCATTTTCTATATAAAGAAAATTTAACTCATTTTGTTGTTCCAGGCCTTGCTTTGTTCTCAACACAGGGAAATCTTGTAATTTGAAAGACGGTTTCCAAGGTCCCTGTGTTAGAAATCTGATGTTTGCAAAAAGAAAGACAAAACAAAACATTTCATTCCTGTACTGATGGTAATATAGTTATATCACCTCGACTGCATGGTAGAAGCTTCACGTGCTAGCATGTTAAAGCTTAACTTTATTATAGACAAGTCTAAGAAATTGTCGATACCCTGGCATCCTTGCTAGAAAAATGGAATAAGCTTATGAATTTCAAAATATAAATAAGTATCCCACTTTTGGGAAAATGAGGGTTTTTATTACTAGTTTGTTTAATTTACAAAAAAAATTTACAGGTTTTCTTGGAAATACCATAAATGGGTCCAGTAATATACAATGGAATACTTATATTTCTCTTGAAGTTCTAGCACAATACAATACAATACGATATGATATTACATAATATTACTTTTCTGAGCCTTAAGAAAATAGCCAAAAATGATTTTTGGTCTGGGGGCTAGAGTTAATATAACGTTGCCCGAAACCCATACTCTCTAGTAGACCGTGTAGAACCCACTAACTTAATTCATGCTGGAAAAAGATGCTTGCTGATACCAAAGAAGATGAAGCATTGATTTAGAGGGAACCTTGGCCCTCATCTTTTGGAAGATTTAGTTTCTCTTGTTTAGAGTGCAAGTGCTTCTGAAAAGTGCATAAGAAATAGGTCTGGCACTCCTAACCACATCCATTTTCGCCAGCCCAGACTGACCCGAGTGACTGTGAAAGAGCAGCAAAGTGGGAAGACTGCAGTAAAGTGCGTACTTTAGTGGGCACCTTTCTGAGAATCGGTACCCCTTTGATAGCCAGTACGCCTTTCACATGTCCTGGAGACGGAATAATACTTCTCTATTATGAAAGTTTGGGTGATAACCCAGTTCATTCTTTGAGATGGGGACAGGATCGACTGTCCAGGAGAGACCAAAAAAAAAAAAAGTGAAATGCAGAGATGAAAAAATAACTGTTTTAATGAAATGGCATGACAGTTCCTGTCAGGATAAGAAGAGACCCAGATTTGGGAGTCCATCAAGGGGGATCTGGGTTGGGCATTTAAGGTTCATAGATTCTCCCACCTCCTTGTCACCTACACATTGCCCTTGGTGGTCTTTCCTAACGGACATATGTTGCTGTCACATCCCCTGGGGAAAGAAGTGATGGTCTTAAGACACATGTCCCTATATCCCTACACTCTTAGAATTCTCTCTCAGTGCCCAATCTCAGAGATGACACGTACAGTTGCCAGGGTTGGAAGGGTAGTGGCTGTTCTAGATGTTCCAAGTTGAGAGTTCTTAGGAGGTGCTGAGCCAAGACAGGCTCCTGGGGTTGGCCCACATTGCTGCCATAGGACATCTGGGGTTCCACTGGTAAGACCATCTGTAGTTTAAAAGCTTCAATATAATTAGCATCGAACCTAGCAATGCAATTACGACAAAAACCACCAAAGATTATTGACAGGATGGTGACAAAGAGGGCCCAAAGAATACATGGTCAACATCCAATGGGGGAGGTAGGCTTTGATCTGTCCCTATACCTTTGATCTAGTAGCTGGTAGGGAATGTATACAGGTGGCCTCTGTGTAGAATCCTGAGCATTAGTCTTCTTCTCCTGAAATGAGGCACTTATGTAAGTGTAGCAAGGTAAATTTAAGGCTGCACGTGGTCCTCATTGGTCAGTAAGCAGGAGGTCTAAGGCCAAGCAATTATGAATTAAATTATCTAGATATGTCTCTGTGAGAAAGTGCATGTGGCACTTTTTATGCAATGTGTTACTGTTTCTGTTCGCTCCATCACATCCAGACTAAATTACAGCGTGACCACTGGTGATATTTCCCTTACCTCATTTTCTAAGGATCCCTGCACTCCATTTAACAATGAGAAGAGGTTGGCGGGGGGTTGGGGGGTTGTGACATAAAAATGCATGATGTTAGGGAATGTAAGCTTGCTGCATTATCTATTATATCAGATGATATATATTCCTGTGTCTAATCCTGAAAGCAATTAAGAATCTGTACTGCCACAAGAAACCACCTGGAGCCCTGGATTAATTAACAGTCAGAGGAAGGGGATGGGTCAGGACAGGCTGAATCTGTTCAGAGCTTCTCCTAAATGTGTGTGACTCATAACGGGCAAGACTGGCCTTCTCTTGAGAGTTTGTATCTTCATATGGCTAGACAGTTAATGATAGTCTCAGTCCCTCAAGAGACTCCTCACTCAGGCCACAATGAGAAACAGGTCATTTATGAAGGTTATCAATGGGTTGTATGGAGGCTTGACCAACCCATGCCAAGATAAATGGGGGTTCTCTCTAGAAACTTGAGATAGAACAGTTCAAGTGAATTGTGTAGCCCTATGAGTTAGATCCTCAAAGACAATGGAGGGAGGACTATTCAGGACAGAAAGATTCAAGATAAGATCCTTTAAAGTCAAGATGGAATAGTAAGTTGCTCCAGACAGGATCTATGTCAAAGGGTCTACAGATCCTTTGGGAACCACAGGGTGTAGGATGACAATGGCCTTGCCAATTAGTCAGAGGAACTGTGCCAACCTCCATTTGTTGTGATCCTTTTGAACTCCCCAAATTGGTGAGGTATAGGAACTAGAACGTTCCCTCAGTTGTCCTTGTCTTTTAATGGCCAGAATAGTGATCTTGAGCTTCTCTATAGCTTCCAGTCTGAAGTGGATATTGTTTCTGGTAGAAAAAAAATTGATGGGACTGTGATGGTTCGTATATGATTGGCCCAGGGAGTGACCCTATTAGGATGTGTGGCCTTGTTGGAGTAGGTGTGTCACTCTGGGTGTGGGCTTAAGATCCTCACCCTAGTTGCCTGGAAGTCAGTCTTCCACTAGCAGCCTTCAGTGAAGATGTAGAACTCTCAGCTCCTCCTGTACCATATCTGCCTGGATGCTGCCATGCTTCTGCCTTGATGACAATGATGACAATGGACTGAACATCTGAGCCTGTAAGCCAGCCCCAATTAAATGTTGTCTTTTATAAAACTTGCATTGGTCATGGTGTCTGTTCACAGCAGTGAAACCCTAACTAAGACAGGGACCTTTTAGATGTGTCAGAACTGGTAGACTGATTACGGCTTGTCTTCCTATCTTTCCAGATTGAGGGGTGAATATGTGTTTCTAACAGAGGCAAACATGTATTCTCTTCTGGAGGTATGATCAATTTTACTTGGAATTGAGACAGGTTATCTCCATTTGAAGGGCAGAGCTGTGGGAACTATGAGGAATGAATGTTAGAAAGTTTCCCTGTTGTTAGACAAGAGACAACCTCTTCAGAGACTGACCCAATATGCCAATATGATCACAGTTTGCAGGGCTGGGGACCTTGAGAGGAGGGCAAAGTATAATACTAGGTTCGTCTGCCCACCGGGAAACTGAAGGTGTACCATCCTACTTGTAAACTTACCTGGGGCTCTTCAAATTGAACTTGTATTTCAGAAACTTAGAGTGAGGGCCAAGGACCTATCAGTGTTCAGGTGAGGGTATGGTTGAGAGCTCTTGAAGCTCAGGGGACATGCTACCCTCCCATTATTGCCTTTGCAGCTGGGACACAGTCCAGATGGTGGTAGAACATATTGATCATAAGTTCTTTCTTTCTTAGAACATTCCCTCCAGAAGTACCCTGGATGTCCACAGAGGAAGCATGACCAAGAGGGATCCTGCGGCATCATCTTTTTGGGTAACTCCTACAACAGCTAGAAGGTCATTGCCCTAATCAGGTTTCTGTTGCTTCAATAAACACCATGACCAAAATCAACTTTGGGTAGAGATGTTTTATTTGACTTACTCCTTATAGCCGACTTTCAGGACCTAAGGTAGGAACTCAAACAGGGCAGGAACCTAGAGGCTAGAACTAAAACAGAAGCCATGGAAGAGTGCTGCCTACTGGCTTGCTCCTCATGGCTTGCTCAGTCTGCTTTCTTGGATCATTCAGGATCACCTGCTCAGATAGCACTTTACCCCCCTCCAGAAGTCTAGCCCTCCCACATCCATCATTAATCAAGAAACTCTCTACAGACCTACCTACAGGCAATCTGATTCTCTCAAATGAGATTCCTCTTTCCAGGTAACTTGAGCTTGTGACAAGTTGATAAAAGTAGTCAGTACAGTCACTATACTCTCTCTCTCTCTCTCTCTCTCTCTCTCTCTCTCTCTCTCTCTCTCTCTCTCTCTCTCTCCCCTCTTTCCAGGTATATGCTATAATATACTGAAGTAGCAATCTGGAGCAATTGGTCCAGGCTGGCTCTTGCCTGGCAAAGCTAGCAGATTCTTCAACTTTCTATAAGTCAAGTTGATTTCTACAGGTCAATAGCTCTCTGATTAGGTCAAGAATTTATTTTTCAAGAGACCCTCTCCCTCCAGCGACTCTGGGTTTCCTGACTGCTTCCCCGAGTCTCTGGAGGAAAGTTATGGCAGTTCACTGTGTCTCTGGGAAAGGTGGCTGATTGCAATCAATGGAAAAGCTTTGTTTTGGACCTCCTTAGGACCCCCCATAATCCAGTAAATGAAATGTTTTCCAGATGTCAAGCAGATTAGCAGGAAATCATTTCTCAGCACTGCTTCAGCCCCCATTGGAGCCAAGATTTGAAGGTCCTCTGTTTGGAACATATGGACATCACTGCCCAAAGCTGTGGCTCTCTCAATTACTCTGTTTTTCCACTGATGTTGAATATTTTTTCTAAGATTAGCATAGCAACCTTCCAGGCTAAGTCCAACAGAGTGCTTGCCTGCAGGAAAGCTGGGACAGTCTGATGAAAACTCTCAGTGAAGCTACCTAGCCCTACAGGCAATCCAATAGAGGGTATCTTTTAATCCCGTCAGAGAAAAAGGCCTGTGGACATGGGGTTGGGGCACGATTCCTGTAGGAGAAATACCCCTGGAACCTTTGGAAGGGAGAGGCTTATGCCAGGATCCTTTAGAGATTCCAGAATTTTGGTGGGCAGGATTCAGGAGGAAGCAGACAAGGGTAAAAGGACCTTTGAAGAGCTGGTACAACCAGAGGTAGAAAAGAAAAGGTTTTGCCTTTAAAGAGAGAGGGGAGGTTTCAGGCAAGTTGGCCATAGAATTTACCTGGCATTTTCTAGCCAGTCTGAGATATTCCTAACAGGTAAAAGAACAGTTGTACATACACAGGGGACCTTTGTGTATTTTCCTTCCTCTTTGTGAAATAGGTCTTTTTGGAGGAGGCCATTATAGTGAAGGGGTAGCTTTTTCTCAACACCTCTCCAGGGGATAATGACTCATGGCAGGAAAAAAATTAATCTCTTGTTTCTAAGTTTCTAAGGCTCTCATTGTTCCCGGTGTTTGAGAAGGCAGACTCAGAGGGATCCTGGACAGTTTCTTCTATCTGCAACACAATGAAGGAGAAAACACAAAGTGTTGTGCTGTGTTTTCTTGTCCTCTCCCTACGTCCCCTTATCTGTCTATAGGGACATCTCTAGACTGTTGGCTTCAAGCAGCTAGTCAGGCCTACTCCCTCCTGAGGAGAACCTGGACTGCTTGGTGGTATTATTTCTGCATTATGTGTGGCTCAGCCCCTGACATCTCCCATTTTCCTCATTTAGATTTTATTTTTTTAGGACTACCATGACCGCCGGCCCCAGCCTGCAGGCCGCAACTGGTAGGCTTTGGCTCCTTACAGTTTTTCTTAGATTCCAAATCCTTTTAAAGTTACCACTCCTTCACACGAAAGTTCTGCCGTCTGATTTCATGGATGAGGACTGAAGAAGGTAATGAATGTGAATTGGCACCAAGTTTGCAGGATTGGGCCTAGAATAGGATTTAAGGGGGTCTCCTGTGGTTTTAGAAATACCGAGCTGAGAAGTCCCCCAACAACTATAAGATCTTCAGATCCCTGGAGAATCTGGTAAAAAGCCACCAGGAGGCTATTAGCTGCTGTTGTAACAACTCCTTTGGTGCCACCAAAAGCAAGTGGGGTTGGTGGAGAACTTGATAGTCCAGGTGAGCAAGAGGTTTCAGGAAGAGGGGAGACAGATAATGAGGAATAAGTCAACAGGAAAAAAAAGGCAATCAGAGGAGTCTTGACAGTGTACTGAGAAATGAGAGAGAGAGAGAGAGAGAGAGAGAGAGAGAGAGAGAGAGAGAGAGAGAAAGAGAGAAAGAGAGAAAGAGAGAAAGAGAGAGAGATTACATTGCTCTTTCCCACGCCTCCATAAAGGCAGTCCAGATGCCACAAAGGCAGAGGGACCAGCTAGACAGCCAGTTGAGAAGTTTTCCTTCTTCCTCTAAGTTGTTTCCTCCCTTGGAAGTGATTCGTCCCTCAGGGTCCAGCAACAATGTCTCTTAGATCAAGGGTTGCAGTTTATTTTTGTATTTTTTATTTATTTAAAGATGTATTTGTTTATTATATGTAAGGACACTGTAGCTGTCTTCAGACACTCCAGAAGAGGGCACCAGATCTCATTACAGATGGTTGTGAGCCACCATGAGGTTGCTGGGATTTGAATGTATGACCTTCAGAAAAGCAGTCAGTGCTGTTTAACCGCTGAGCCATCTCTCCAGCCCAGGGGTTACAGTTTAAATGCCAGCTCAAGTCCTCTGCTGGACAAATTTATTGGTGAAATCTCCCTTTTGAACGTGTGAGTTCAAAGTAAGGTATTCCCCAGAACCTAGTCTTTATGTCCAGAAGGCAGCTGTGCTGACACGGGGTTCCGAGGGTGGGATTTTTCATCAGGGTGTCCTCTCGCTCGAAAGGTGCTCCAAAGATGCCAGGGGATCTTAGGCACTTCTGAGTCCTTTTACACAATTCTCAGTTAGTACACTGACCTTGACTAGGACTCTACTTAGCTCTCAGAGGGATTTAAGATGTAAAGGGGCTGGGGATGGGTCATAAATGAATGTCCTAAAAAGACAAAGGACCAAAATGTAGGGGAGACAAAAAAGCAGATATGGAGAGCAAGTGCCACTGCTTTGTCGAAACAAGCCGATAGTCCCCATCAGGATGAAGGAGCCCAAGATGCTGGAGTTCATCAGGCGGCATCTGTGTGGGGTATTATTGGGAAATGGATTCTCCCATTTCCCCTATCATCCTGTCCAGTGTTTGGCTCTGGGTGGCTTTTCCTTCCTGTCATTGTTCGCTGCCCTGTCCCTTGGGAGAAAAGGCAGCTATCGTAAGCACACCTCTGCTTTCCCATCTGCCCAGCCCCTCCTCTCCCTCCAAAGGACCTTAGGCAAAGGTGGTAAACTTGATCATCTGACTGGCTGTTTGATCACTGCCTGGAGTTTAAGAAGGCTAAATTCCCTCTTAAAGTGTAACTCAAGTGAGCGTCTTTGAACGGTTTGTGTCATCATGCTTACTTTCTCTAATGAAATGTTCATTTTCTCAAGTACCTCCTTTTTAACTGAACAACATTTTATCTTATTTTTGAAAGCCCGAGCGTCTTTGCAGAGCCATTTATATTAATGAGAATAAGTGCTACTGATTTCCTAATGTTTTGTCAGGTGTATTCGTTTTCTCAAAAACTTGTCTTAGAAATGCTGGGTGTAGTAGGTAGGATGCTTGTCTCGGATGCATAAGGCCCTGGGTGTGTGCTCCAGCCCCGTGAATGAGGATGAATTTGTTTTATCTTCTGTGGCTGGTATGGTATTGAAGGACTATTCCAGACTCTCAAATACTCACAAGACCCCTTTTAAAGCAAAAGACTATAAACCGATTTTCTATGGTAATAAAAGCAGTTTGTACTCTTTGATTTTTGTAATTAGTTAATGTCTTAGTTAGGGTTTTACTCCTGTGAGCAGACACCATGACCAAGGCAACTCTTATAAGGACATTCAATTGATGCTGGCTTACAGGTTCAGAGGTTCAGTCCATTATCATCAAGACAGGAACATGGCAGCATCCAGGCAGGCATGGTGCAGGAGATGCTGAGAGTTCTACATCTTCATCAGAAGGCTGCTAGTGGAAGGCTGGCTTCCAGGCAGCTAGGACAAGGGTGTTAAAGTCCACACCCACAGTGACACACCTACAACAACAAGGCCACACCTCCTAATAGTGCCCCTCCCTGGGCCAGGCATATAAAAGCCATCACAATTAACTTAGTGGATATTAAGTCTTTTTTTTTAGATGTTTTAATTATGATCAGGTCAAAATAAAACTTAAGGGGGAAGTTAAGAATCAGGACTGAAAAATAGTTCTTGACCTCCTTTTTTTTTTTTTGTAAGTGCATGTGTTTGTTCCTTCGTTGTTACAACATGGTAGATGAGGCACAGCTATTTTTTTTTTTTACACACGCTTCAAAGCACCTCTGTCCTAGATAATGAAAACTGGATCCTTCAAAAAATGCAGACAAAGGTTATGTCTTAACCAACACTAAAACAAACAAACAAACAAAACAAAACAAAGCCCTAAACCCTAAATCTATGCTATTGGAAAATAATTTTTAAAAATCATTCTTTCCTTTTGGGGCATGTTGAAACAGTAACTGCTTGTGTTACTGTGGAGGAATGCCACAAGACCAGAGCCACAAGACCAGAGCTTTGCAGCAACATAACGGTACTATAGCACGGTACTGTAGCATGGTACTGTAGCACAGTACAACACACAGTACTCACCTCCGCACAGTGATGCCAGTACCAGGCACAGAAAACAAGCATCTGAGCAGGGAAATATCCCAGTTCCCATCAACTTCATTTCTGCTTTATCCGTACCCATCAATTACAGGAAAATACCTCAAAGCGCAGATTTGATTAAACCCTCCAAACGAGGCAATAAATTTGTTGGTCATACTTTAACCTGTCACAAATAATGAAAGCAAAAATTTATTCTTCAAAGTAAATGAACCAAGTCAATTTGTGGTGCCGTGACCTCAAGTTAATAACATGGGGTTTTTAAATGATTCACTTGCTCAACACTCTTATAATCTTTAATAGAGTGCCCTCCGTTCTAGCTTACTTCCTTATTTTAATGAGGCAGCATCCGTTTCCCATGAAATGTTATTTAAAACGATATTAAAAGCAACAGAAATTCATTAAATATTTACCGGGAACATGTCAAACAGAAAACTCATTATTCATGTATCAACAGACTATTTTATAGGCTAAATTACTTACGAAATATTGGGCAAAAGGCATTGCACCCGTGTTAAGCTCTCTTATCAAGTTCCCATCTTCCTAATATATAGTCCATCTCCTCAGTTAGCTGCGTGGGGGCAGGGCAGCAGAAGTCGGCAGTTTCAGAATTCTTCCTCTATCACTCTCCACTTTGTTTTTGAGACAAAGTCTCTTTCTGAATCTAGTGATCTCTGTTTCAGCTAGAATGAGGCCCAGAATCTCTCCATCTCTTCCCACTAAGACACACACACACACACACACACACACACATACACACACACACACACTGCCATACGTGGCTTTTGCATGCTAAGGATTTGTCTGCAGGTCTGCATGCATCGCACACACTCTGTGCCATCTCTCCAGCCTCATAAGTGGCACCTTAGACAATCGCAAAACATTAGATTTTCAACACACCAAAAAGGAAGGGCAAAGACAGAAGGCTGAACATTAAATAATATTGACAGGAAGGAATGTGGTCCACGTATCTCCCGAGGTTAAACATTCTTAGTGTGTTCTAGGTATAGGATGAAATAAAACTTTGTAAATTTTATTTTTAGATAAAGCTTTGTTTATCACGATGCTTTTAAATTTTCTTCAAACAATGTATGCAACAGAGCAAGGATTTCTTTAATTTCTAAACTGTTTCAATAGGATTATCTGGTCACAAATCAACCCTGCAATGTTCTATATTTGTACCAGTTCACAACACACATTTTTTTTTCAATGTAGGCAAACTGTTTCATGCCTACAAAGTAAAAGTCTGTCATTGAGCTAAACCCCCAGGCTATAGAACATACTTGCAATTGAATTCTAAAAGTAAACTAAGTATAATAGTTTATTATATACTTAATTAATTCTTATATCAATAAAAGGAAAAACTTGCAATTTTTCCAAATAGGTGGTGCTATTCTTACCAATCTTTAATTATGTTTTCTCCATTATAACCGTCATGAACTCTCTAAGCCTGCCCTTCTGAGTGAATACATTATTATGTCTTGATTTTTCAGTATTAGTCAATCTTGGATGCCCATGGATGGGGTGGGAGTGAAAGTCCACAGTAGCTTCAATTACATGTCTTCTTCTGCTATCCCCTCAATGGAATGTATTTCAATTTTAAAGATTTAAGCTGGAGTTACTACAGACAAAGGAGCATCAGGTGAGGAAATGCCTCTAGGACATCCAGCTGTAAAGCAGTTTCTCAATTAGTGTTCCACAGGGGATGGGTCATCAATTACAAAGCAGATCTTACTTTGAAAGGCTTTGAAAGGCCTTTTCAAGATGACTTTTTTTTTCCTGTTTTTTTTCCCCCGAGACAGGGTTTCTCTGTGTAGTCCTGGCTGTCCTGGAACTCACTCTATAGACCAGGCTGGCCTCGAACTCAGAAATCCACCTGCCTCTGCCTCCCAAGTGCTGGGATTACAGGTGTGCGCCACCACGCCCAGCTTCAAGATGACTTTTAATGCGAGGAAAGTTCTTGTTTTCTCATAAAAAAAAAATACCATTAACGCCTAATGTGTTTAATCTAAGAGTATGTGTGAATACTGAAAGGAACACTCTTCTTGTTATTACCACAGAGAGGAACATGCATGCATTCTCGTTGTACTCTGAATTGTGTAGCTTCTTTGTTGAAGTATTTTTCTTTCAGCTATAATGCATTGCACAGTATTCTGTGAAACGTGTAAGCAAATATACATGAAATGAATGCTATTCAGTGCCCTGTCCTAAAGTAAGTCAATTACGAATAAGAAGTTACTTAATGCCTTTTGAACAGGATGTCTATTGTGAGGAACACTCTTGTTTTCTTCTAAAAAAAAAAAATACCTTTTACAGCCTAATGTGTTTACACTCACAGTACATTTGAAGACTAAAAGAAACACTCTTCTAGATGTTAGCACAGAAAGGAACACACACGCATTCATGTTGTAGTGTGTTTTGTGTAGAATCTGTGTTAGAGGACTTTTCCTCTAGCTATAATGCATTGTACGCTTTTTGCTTGTAAAAATACAACATAATAATGAAGTACAGTGTTGTGGAGGATGTTGTGGAGGATAGAAAATACATATGAATAAGAACTTCCTAATTGCATTTAGAACACAGCATCTAATGTCATGTTTTACAAAATGTTCTTGTTTTACTCTAAACAATACAACTTTAATGCTTAATGGGTTTAAACTAACAGTACATGTGAACTATAAAAGCAACACTCTTCTGGTTATTAGCACAGAGAGAAACACACACGCATTCATTTTGTAGTGTGTTTTGTTTAGTCTATGTTAAAGCATTTTTGTTCCAGTTATAACGCAATGTACAGTTTTCTCTGAGAAATGCTTGTGAAAATACCATAGAGTAATGACATAAAGTGTTGCAGAATAAGAACTTCCTAAACGCATTTACAACATGACATCTATTGTGCAAAACATTCTTGTTTTCTTATAAACAACACACATTTGTCGCCTAATGTGTTTAAACTAACAGTACATGGGAACTCTAGAAGAAACAGTCTTCTGGTTATTAGCACAGAGAGGAACACGCACGCATCCATGTTGCAGTGTTTTTTTGTTTTTTTTTGTTGTTGTTGTTGTTTTTGTTTTTTTGGTTTTTCCAAGACGAGGTTTCTCTGTGTAGTTCCGGCTGTCCTGGAACTCACTCTGTAGACCAGGCTGGCCTCGAACTCAGAAATCCGCCTGCCTCTGCCTCCCAAGTGCTCCACCACGCCCGGCTTTTTTTTTTTTTTTAGTGTCTTCGTTAAAGCACTTTTCTTCCGGTTATAATGCATTGTACAGTTTTTTTTTTCTGTGAAGTGCATGTGAAAATATCATAGAGTAATGAAACACAGGGTTGCAGATTAAAGAAAATCACATATGACTAAGAACTTTCTAATTGCATTTAGAACATGATGTCTATTGTGTGAAACATTTTCTTCTAAACATCATGCCTTTACCGCCTAATGCGTTTAAACTAACAGTACTTGTACATCAACCATTGAAATTCAAGGTTCTGACTTATAAAGTCTTCGTGAATGTTTTAAAAAGCACACAAAAGAAGTGAGAAGGAAAATATGCCAGAGGTGCAGCAGCAAAGGCTCATGTTGTGAATATGGCGAGAACTGGGGAGGTCAGGAAGTAGACAGACAGACAGCAGCTGGACCTTAAAACTCAGAGGCTGAGATGGGCTAAAATGTTATTTCATTTTAATAAAATTATTATTTCATAATATCCTGCTAATCTGGGGTCATTTGGAGCATTTTAGATGACTACACACAACCTGTAATAACTATCATGTTGGAAATTCAGAATGTCTAGCTTTCATTCTTGAACAATAATGTGAGAGTTACTTTTTCAATATTTAGTAAAATCCTTTAAAAAAAAACTACTTTGTGGAAGCTGGAGAGATGGCTCAGTGGTTAAGGGTACTAACTGCTCTCCCAGAGGTCCTGACTTCATGGCTCACAACCATCCGTAATGGGATCCGATGCCCTCTTCTGGTGTGTCTGAAGACAGCTACAATATAAATGTTTAAAATAAATAAATCTTAAAAAAAAAAAGCCAAAAAATAGAAAAACCTTTTTGGGTGATGTTTTCAAATGCATACATGAAAAATAGGAATATAGGAGTATAAAAGAACCAGAAAAATAGTCTTCAGAGTAATCCCCACTGATGCCGGAACTTGGCTCCTGATGCTGAGACCCCCTCTAGACCCCAAACCATCAACCCCTGGTCCTGTTAGGACATCCGTCCTTCACACAGCTGCGACATTGTCCAATCACCATCCAAACACTTGCATGCCTTTTCAGAACTATTATAATTGCCATCAAAATTGTCTTTCTGTTTTAAAAAAAAATAGGCAGCTGAATTGAAAAAGGGGCCTCTTTAGAAAGAGCGTGTATTCAAATGACCCATAAACATGTCAAAATGTCCTCGTTTCAACAGTCTCCAAAGAAAGCAAATTAAAACTAAACGAGATGCCATCTCCTGTGCACTAGTGTGTGTAAAATAAAAGATGCGCAGCGTCAGGTGTTAACTTGGGAACCCGAAGTTCTCCCCCACCCCACCCCACCCGCCCCTTGCCAATACCTGAACTAGAAAATGCACACTTTGTTCTCTATAGTCTATAACCTTAGGTTGTCTAATCAAAGAGCATTAAGTGGGATTTTAAGAAGTGGAGATCTGTTTCCGATTTGTGTGCAGATCTACCTTTCCTTTTTTCACCAGTGCCAAAAGTTTTTGCCTCTTGTCAGGGTTATGTCCTTCCAAGCCTGAGGGAGACGCCCCAGCCTCATCCTTTGGCACGACTGTGTGACTCAGCCCGGGATGCTGTCCTCATGGCTGGAGAGGATGGGGACTTGCATCAAAGTCCCCCTTCGGCGGTAATTCCTCTCATGTGTCTGAGGGAAACAGGCTCTCTTTCCTTGCTCAGGCAGCTGCGGCAGCTTCCGTATTTCCTGCTCCCAGCAAAAGCACAGCTCCCTGCTTTGGATTAGTGGGGCATCCGGGCCTAAAGCCTTCTTGGCACTCCAACCAAAAAGAGCAGACTGTTCCCCCCTCTCCATCCTTTAGGATCTCCGCTGAGTCCTGGGGTGGAAACTCACCTCCCCCAGCGAGAAAGACTTTACTTCATGGGATTGATGGGTCCGGGAAAGCAGCCAGTGTTTTCGTTTGTTTCCAGGGGCAGGCAGCCAATCATATCCATGCCTACTTGTCTCTGTCAGACTCTCCAGTCTCTCTCCTGCTTCCAGAATTTCTGGCCTGACTGTACGATTGTTAGAAAATGTAACTTAGAAAACAACACCAAAAAAATAGTGAGGAGTTAGTTATTGATCACTATGAGTTTCAAAAGCTAAACACTGCCTCCCCGATCAGCAGCCTCCTTTGGCAGATATCTGATGGCCTATCAATGCACAACTGGAAAGATAATAAAGCGGTCCTGATTTCACAGAAGCTGTCATCACCCTCTAGTGGGAAAGAGCGTCATCACAACCTTTCAATGGCTTAGACCTTTCTCAAATTTGGGCTTGAATTAATCATTGGTAAACTTGATAATTATAGAAAGTACTACTTTGAGACAATCATAGTAGAGTGTTTTATTTTATGATATTAAACGGGTGTAGGTTATTTAATATAGTCAGCCATCTTATTCAGGTAAAGAATTTAAAACCGAACAAGAAAGAAAGGACAGGACACAAAATCAGGGAATTCTCTCAAGGGTGGTTGGTCTCTGCCTGTGAAAGGAAATCTGTACAAGGTATCTGAACTTAAATTTATTAATAGAAATCCATGTTATCTCTGCTTATACTAAATCCAACACATGACAATAGCTAAAAGATAATATTTAAATGCGTTCCGATCCTTTTAACTTACACCCGGCACCAAATCACTAGATTTAAAGATGATCGAGTGTTTCCTCTGCTTCTAAAACCAAAGTGGCACGTCAGCCTCCCCTCCCCCACTGATGGTCCTCCATCAATCTGGCAGAACCTAACTTTTTGGTTTTTAAATTTGAATGGCCAAACTTAGTTCTAACTATGAGATTTTCAAGCCAGACTGTACCAGCTTGTCTATTAAAATGTAAGTCTCTAATAAATTAAATTAGGCCATTGTCACGCCTCAGTTCTCACTTTGGTGTTTAAATGATTCTGAAGCTTCATTTGATAACCAGCTCACGACACAACCACGTTTTACATGAATTAAGTGAAAGAAAAAAAAACAGCTCGTGAAATTTCTGTTTCATGAATGTTCCTCATCTATAGGCTGTGATAACATATATTTGAAGTCTAATTGTCTCATTTTTTTGGTGAAATAAGTGCATTGTCACTACACTTTTTTCTTCTCTCTCTCTTTTCTTTCTTTTTATTTGTGTGTGTGTGTGTGTGTGTGTGTGTGTGTGTGTGGTGGTGGTGGTGGTGGTGGTGGTGGTAGGAGTAAAACCAGCAAAGAACCAGAAACGATACATTCCTCCACAAAGGTGTCTTTTCTGACAGCTACACAGAAAGCAAGAGCTTCTGTGGAAATTCACACGTGCCGGGTTCAGATAGAATCCATGATAGTCATAACTTGTGTGTGCAGTGTTGTATTCATGTGACCGTGTCATCTGCATGCAATTATGCATGTATGGGCATGGGCCTGCTTGTGGTGGCCAGGTGTTGATGTCTTCCTGTACCGGTCTGCGCCTCACATTTTTGAAACAGGCTCTAATGATGATCGGGAGCAATAGCTCTCAACCCTCTTAATGGTAGGACCCTTTAATACATCAACTCAATCTCACTGCGCATGCGCACGTGGAAAACCACGCTCTTCAAGAGGGGAAGTCACCCTGCAGCGATTTCCTCATGTTATGGTGAGCCCCAACCATAGATTATTTGTGTTGCTTCTTCATAACTTAAAATTTGCTACCACTATGAATCATAATGTCAGTATCTGATGTGAAGTATATATGATATGCTGCCCCCGTGAAAGGGTCATTCAACCCTGCAAAGGGGTTGTGACTCACAGGTTAAGAACCGCTAGTCTAGACTTTATCAATTTCACTGAACTGGATGACTAGCGAAGCTTCAGGATCTTCCTGCTAGGGTTACAGGCCTGGACCACCATGCTTGTGTTTTGATTTTGGTGGTTTTTGTTGTGGTGGTTGTTATTGGTGGTGGTGGTTTTTGTTTGTTTGTTTGTTTGTGGCTGTTGGTATCTAAACTCAAGTCTTCATGCTTATACAGGAAGCATTTTACCAAACCATTTTCCCAGCCCCATAACTGATTATTTAGTGACCCATTAAACGCTGGTTATTTGGTTCTATTCCTGAGCTGCTGTTTCATGAGTTGCAGGGACACTGGCTTGATGACAGGTTCTTGATGGTTGCCAGTATTGCTGGTGTGAGCACCCCACTTAAAGATATATGTATATGATGTATATGATGTATACGTATATGTTGTGTATATATATGATGTATATGTATATGGTGTTTATGTGTATGTTGTATATGTATATCTATATGTATATGATCTATATGTATATGATGGTGTATATGTGTATGATGATGTATGTGTATATGATGATGTATATGTATATGATGTATCTGTATATGATGTATCTGTATATGATGTATCTGTATATGTTGTATATGTATATATTGTATATGATCTATATGTATATGATGGTGTATATGTATATGATGTATATGTATGTGTATGTTGTATATGTATATGATGTATACGTATATGCATATATATGCATATATAACTTTCTAGATAACTGGCCATCAGTATTTGAGATGCTTAGGGGTCAGAACTGGAACAGCTTCAGAAAACCAGGACTCTCTCTCACCTCACCATGTTTTCAACATCTTCCGTAAAATACTTGCTAGCACATTTTGTGACAAGCAATGTAAGCTGACCATGGTGACTCTGTTTTGTACCTCAGATGAACTTAGTCTTATGGAGTAAAGTGCCCGTACCCAGAAGGGGAAACCTGAGAAAAACAATTCCGGGAAGCAATGCAACTCAAGGACACGGGCTCTTTGATGGTCTGAGTGACCTCGCTGCTTTTGCTAATTGCACATTTTGGCTTTTGTGACTATCTTCTTAGTCTGCAGCTGTGGGAAGGGAACCTTGAGTGCTACCCAGCTAATATGTGGCTTCTTGTTTAAATATGTATGGATCCTGAGAAAGGTTCAGGCCCCCTAAAATTGAATCCCAAATACCCAGGTGTAGTTACCAGCTGGCTGGAATAAGGGCTTTCAATCAGCTCATAGACTGTGTCTGAGAGATCTTCTCTGGTGGGAGCCACACACCATTTTGAAGTGAAACTATGTGCATGTTTTCTTCATGTAAAACTCTGTTTGTTTATTTCCCAGTGATGACGCATCAACCAAAGATGGATGCCAAGTCTAAAACTGCATTTTGGGGGCTACTGTGTAGGACATTGACTCAGGTTATAGTCCTTATTGTAGCTAGAACCAACGGTGACTTCACTAAGTAAATCAGCACCGCCACTATCAATTAAAGTTTGATTTCTCAGTAAGGGAAAAAGTGTGGTCAGAGGCAGGATGCCTCTGGACAATGCTCCAGTGTAAGAGGACAGTTGCATATATTCTTTACTTACAAGTACAAGATTTGGGAGAACTCTATTCAGAAATAGTTTCACTCAGTTTACTCAACTAAGACTATCTTAATTATTAAGATGCATAAATTCATATGGCAATAATAAATGCAAAAAATACTCAACTGTTTTTCAACCAAAGGTGTACTTCTTGCTAACTAATATCTAGCTTCAGGATCCAGCAAAAATTTGCTCAGTTTTTCACAACACCAAATATCATAATTTAACTAACAAGCCTCAAATAGCTTGACATTTAATGATAAAGGAATTCATCAACTTATTGACGACTCCTCTTAAAAACTAAACATCAAAAAGTTGAATGTTGGGTTTGGGTGGAGCCATGGGCCGAGGGCAGGACTGTGTGGAAGAGAAAGCAGGCCAGGAGCACCAGGGTAAACCATGAACAGCCAGGGCAGGAAGGTGGTGGTGTGTGACAACAGCACTGGGTTTGCGGAAGTGTGGATATGCAGGCTTTAACTTTCCAGAACACATCTTCCCCGCTTTGGTTGGAAGCCCTGTTATCAGATCAAGCACCGAAGTGGGAAACATTGAAATCAAGGATCGTATGGTTGGTGATGAGGCGAGTAAGCCGTGCCCTATGTTGGAAGTGAGTTACCCTGTGGAGAATGGCATGTTGCAGGATTGGGGGTGACACGGAGCACCTGTGGGACTACACACCTGGACCAGAGAAACTCAATATAGACACCAGAAACCGCAAAATTTTGCGTCCAGAACCTCCCACGAATCCAACCAAATTCAGAGAGAAGATTGTAGAAAATTTCCCAGTTTTCTGGTGTGTTTGTAGCCATCCAGTCAGTTCTGACTATGTATACTCAAGGTTTACTGACTGGTGTAATAGTGGACTCTGGAAATGGTGTCACTTATATTTGCCCAGTATATGAAGGCCTTTCTCTCCCTCACCTTACAAGGAGGCTGGATATCGCTGGAAGGGGTATTACCAGGCATCTTATCAAGTTGCTGCTGTTGTGAGGATACGACTTCAATCACTCTGCTGATTTTGAAACAGTTCCAGTGATTAAAGAAAACCTTTGTTATGTGTGTTACAGTATGGAGCAAGAGCAGAAGCTGGCCTTAAGAGACCACTGTGTTAGTTGAGTCATGTACACTTCCAGATGGACGTCTTATTAAGGTTGGAGGAGAAAGATTTGAAGCACCAGAAACTTTTATTTCAGCCTAGTTTGATCAGTGTTGAAGGGGCTGGTGTTGCTGAATTGCTTTTCAACATAATCCATGCAGCTGGCATTGATACCAGATCTGAATTTTACAAGCACATTGAGCTTTTCTGGAGGTTCTACCATGTATCCTGGCCTGCCATCAAGGTTGGAATGAGAGCTTAAACAGCTTTACTTAGAACGAGTTCTGAAAGGAAATGTGGAAAAACTTTCAAAATTTAAGATCCGAATTACAGACCCACCCTGCAGGAAGCACATGGTGTTCTTGGGTGGCACAGTCCTAGCAGACGTCATGAAAGATAAAGACAACTCTTGGAAGACCAGACGAGAGTACCAAGGAAAGGGTGTCTGGGGGCTGGAGAAACTCGCTGTGACTGTTTGATAAAATGGCAGGCTTGCCCCCATCACGTCTCTAATGCTTTTTCACAGGGATAGGGGTCCTTAATGGTGGCAGAGAAAGCTGCCAGGTTTTTATTAGGTCAGGAGGCTGAGGAAGAAGGCAGCTATGTTGGAAGTTACAAAGTCATGGCCCTCTCCTATGTCTGCCTATCTGAGAATCTGTCTAACTTCTAGTCTCTCAGAGTTTCATAATCCAAAATCATTGAGATAGAAACAACTTCAGGTTGTAGTGATTAAAAGAGTGAACCTTTACTCACAGAGTTCCTTACATCTGGAAATTACTTTTCTGGGTTTTGAGAGAGTGCTTCTACTTTAGTGTGCTTACAGTCCTACCCAGCACATTTTGATATAATCTTGTCTATAAAGTGAACTTTTTGAACCAATGGCCTTATTTTTGGTTTTTCCTAGGAGCACTGTGTAGGGGGTAAATTATAAGTGGTTACCCATTTTTAAAAAAAATGCCTTTAACCATTAACCAAAACTCAAATAAAAGTTTTACATTCTTCTACTTGGCTGATGGGAACAGAATTGGGATGTAAATTTAAACTGCAAATGATGGAGGGCTTTCAGTTCAGAAGAAATTATAGCTATAAACCATAAGACTGTTGTTACCACTCCTAGTAAAGAGCTATTTTCTACATAATTTTAGGTATATTACCTATCTTCATCTTGTTCAATAAAAAACGCTTAAATTAATACAAAAGGTATCCAGCAGTTCCGAAGCATTACATTTTCTTGATGTAACATTCCAGTTAACTAAGAAGAGAGCACAAATATAAAGGAGTTGGATGTCTAACCACGTTCTTGGTTGCAATTATTCTGACGAGAATGTATAGCATAAGACGGTAGCTTTGTGCTCTTCCCTTCGTCCATTAAATCTAGCAAAGGCAGAAGCTTCTTTGGTATGCATTGTCATGACTATATATGTTCATGATCGAGCAAGCCCACACTGGGTCTGAGGTCAATTGTAGACTAAACTATCTGGAAATGGTCCCAAATCGGTGAGTGTAACACATGTTCTCTGTGATCAAAGAGGATGTAAAGGGTGGAGGGCGTTAAATAACATGTCACCATGAATCCTGACAGAATTTAATTCTGGTTACTTCTAATAGCCAAGGGGAGTTAATAGTACACCCAGTTCCTTTTGAGGAACTTCCCATAAATTAGCTGAATTCGCCAAGACTCAAGGAGAAAAGCTGAATTGACCATCCCAAGGTTGACAGTTTAAAAGAGATCTCAGTTGCTTTGTGATGTGTTGCTGCCAAAAGCAACCTGAAGTTACCAAAAGCTTTTTCCTTCAAAACATCGCTAACAATACTTAGTCTTCAACTTTTCCCAAATATCTTCCATCTTCAGTCTCAATTCCAATCTCTCAATAAAGGGACTATCCGAAGTCTACATAGCCTACAACTTTATACGTGTGAACACCATTTTGAGACTACTCGCATAAATATTCCATCGCGCCACACATTAAGATACATAGGGTCACATTTTAGGGGAACGCACTACAACAGAGACAGATATTAATGACTATTTATCATTTATTTTTAAGGACGAAATTTACAGTGTCCCAGGCTGATCTAGATCTAGGAACAATCCTCCTGCCTCAGCCTCTCAAGTGATGCCAGTATAGGTGTGAGCCACCATCCACGACAACAGCAACCAAAATTATATTCACAGAGAAGTGTTCCTCACCTAAAATGCCCTAACTCTGAATGCTAACTCGGTCTCACCAGGCACGCGGAAAATACTGCTCTGTAAATTAATAGGCTCTTCAAAAGGGGAAGTCGCCCAGAAGCGAAGGGCTGGCTGTCAGTTTCAGTCTGAAAAGCATCAGTCTTCATGACCCGCCAGAGACGATGAGATGAAATGCATTGTAATGAAGGATCTAGCATTTCATCTCACTGGCAATTGAGAACAGAGATGACCGCAAACAAATGCAGTTTGGGACCTTGGAGGCTAGAAAGCTGGGGACACTCGTCGACTTTTGGAGAGCAACAGACAAATGGTACAAGACACTCTCCACTTCCAGAGTCTAGCAGCGGTGGCGGCAACCGCTCCCGCGCCCAGACCCGCCCCTTCCTCAGCCTCTGGCCACTCTGAGAGCTGCGAGCAGTGATTGACAGGGAAACCGTCCGGTGCGTCGCATAAATGCTCCGCTCCGGAAACAGTGACTCCCCTACGCTTCCGTCAAAGCTCTCCCGGCATCCATTGCTTCCCGGCTCTTCTGTATTTCGTCCGGCCGCACTGGGCCGTTGAGCCCGCGTTCCGGGCTCGGCGCTCCGGGCTGCCCAGGGCTGGGCCTGGGGACGCGGCTGCACGCCATGGCGCAGCTGGAGGGCTATTACTTCTCGGCCGCCTTGAGCTGCACCTTCCTGGTGTCCTGCCTGCTCTTCTCCGCCTTCAGCCGCGCTCTGCGTGAGCCTTACATGGACGAAATCTTCCACCTGCCGCAGGCGCAGCGTTACTGTGAGGGCCGCTTCTCCCTGTCACAGGTTGGTCTCTGCTGGCCCTGCCCCGGGACGGGCTCCTCCTCCCAGCCTGTGCCCTTGCCTCTCCCGGTCTGCCCTCCCAGACTTAAAACGTGAAGGGAGCTGGCCTGTGACTGTACCTACGCCGAGATTTAAGGCATGTTTGTTAGGTGAATGCATTAAGAGCAGGTGATGCGGGAAATGCGGACACCAGATTATAGCTCCTTATTGCAATTGACCAATTTGTCTTACTAAGCCCTAGCACTAGAGACATGCACGTGCCCCTTTGAAAAATGCAGAAAAAATGCCTAAAGCGTACCTATGAGGTTTTCCACCCAGGATTTTGAACGCGGAATGAATCTTAGGGCACCAAAAAGTTGATAGTTTTGTTCTAACGTCATTCTTAGTTGTTTTTAGAAACTTTCTCTTGTCTGGGTCGAATTGGCAGCTAGTCAGATTGCATCATTTAAAAAAAAATACATATTTGACTACATAAATATACACAGTGCAAAAATAAATGTACTCTCCTTATCTTGTAAACACAGTATGGGTTACTGCTCCGAAACACAAAGTCTGTTGAAAACTTGATTTCTTGGTGCTGTTACTGATTACCTTTGCCATTTTAAGGATCACTCACCTGCAAAATAATACTAATTATATTCTCTAGTACATGATGTGTTTGCAAGATGTAAAACAAAACTAAGCACAAGTCCCAAATGGACAGGTTTTGTGGTTAAAAATCTTCTAATGTAGTCTTTTTAGATACTTAAGTATTTTAAGATCCACCAGAATTCTAATTATTGTTTGCCTGATAGTTTGTAAAATTGAAACCTGGACAGTTTATTCGCAGAATATACATTTTTCTAAAGAGCAAGCCTTAGAAAGTAGAAATGATTATAACTTACTGTCTGTTGGTTGTTGTCACCTTAACAGGTGCAGACAGATAATTGCAGACAGATTTGAGACACGGAGAAAAACGTTCTTAAACTAGGGCTGTGGTGGTAGCACAGTGGTTGAGAGCCTTTGCTGTTCTGACAGAAGGCTACCAGACTTCTCCATACCCACATTGAACTGCTCACAACCATCTGTAAGTCCAGTGCCAGAGGACCCAATGCCACCTTCTGGCTTCCTTGGGTACCTGCATTCAAATGTTGCAGATACATATACTCAGGTGCATAGGTACACACACTAAATCTTAAAAATAAACCTTAAGAGATGTCTGGTCTGCCAGGATTTATTTAATTATGTCATAGAATATCCTCTCCAAGTTCTTCATCATTAGAACAAATAAAACTTGACTTTTCTCTTTATATCAATGGGATAATTATTGCTCTGTTTGATTGGTGGTCTTTTCTTTTTAAGTGGGATCCTATGATTACTACATTACCTGGCCTCTATCTGGTGTCGGTTGGAGTAGTCAAGCCTGCCAGCTGGATCCTTGGATGGTCTGAGCATGTTGTCTGCTCCATTGGAATGCTCAGATTTGTCAATCTTCTCTTCAGTGTTGGCAACTTCTATTTGCTGTATTTGCTTTTCAGGAAGATACAACCCAGAAACAAGGTATGTGCAGAATAAAGTTATAGCAAGTTTCTGTGCACTAAAGTCTACAGTTAGGAATTGGCTTTATAAGATATGGAAGAAAATGTCCATCAGTTAGGGCTGGTGTATGCTTTTTAAAGTTAAGTTGAAATTCTCTACTAATATGTGAAGATACTTGCATTTAAATACCGGAATAACTGTAATAATATTTTAAAACCTGAAGTAGATGTTTGCTAGTGAACAAAAACAATTTAATAGTTCCATGTTTTCTTCAGGAACTTAGGTCCTCTTTAGTGGAAATGAGTTTTAGTTGAGGAATTTTGGTGTGATTTTATAATGCAAGACTTGGAGGTAGATTACCTGGGTTTAAATTTAATCCTGGCCACAGCTTATATTAACTTGAGCAAATTACCCTCTTTGTGATTTTATGTCTTTGCCAATTTGAAGTCATTTAAACTAAATATCAAATAGTAATAATAAATTTGTCTCATTGAATTTGTGTTAAGAGTAAAGGAGCTTAATAAATGGAAGGTGCTTAGGCTAGGACCTGATACAAGATTTCAATAAATGTCAACTATGACAGTAATGTTTATAAGGTCTTTCCAGAGGTATGAATTATGAAAAGGACGTAGGCATAAAATACTGTGAGGATTCAGGCAGTACATGACAGCAGCAGAGAAATGCTGTCTCAGCCTGATGGAATGAAGGGGGAAAGGAAGGCTTTGTAAATGACACTCAACAAGACACAAGAGTTTCAGAAGCAACAAGATGAAATATCTGTGCTAGGTTTACCAACTGTTATGAAGCTTTACCTTTTGATTGGTTGATTGATTGATTGATTGATTGATTCATTGAGACAGGGTCTCATTATATAGCTCTGGTTGACCTCAAACTCCGTGTGTAGTTTTGGCTGGCCTAAAACTCACAGAGATCCAGCTGTCTCTGCTTTCCAAGTGCTGTGATAAAAGGCATGAGACTCCACACCCGGTCTGAGGAGGATTTTAATCAGATTCAAAACACTTAACTAAAATTGTCAGAAAAGGTAAAAGAAGACGTTTGTGTTTAGAGAAGGCCGGCGTGCTTTTTTAAAGGAAAAATCCTTGGAATTTTGTCATACAATAAGTCAGATCCCTAGGCAAGGTATTTGGTACTCTTTTCACATGTCTGTTGTCTCTAATGTAGAGATTTGAAGGGCTGTCTTTAAAGGGCGGTGATGATGACTAAGACTTAAGTTCAAGGTGATGCAGCTGGCCGCATCTCTACTGTGTTCTAGTCTCTGCATTTGAATGTCCAGAGCATTTAGTCCAGTGTCTAAGATCCAGTGACCACTAAGTGATTTCTTCTGTGATTCAAAAAGATTTTAAGCTATTAAGAGCTAACCCCCCCCCCAAAAAAAAGAGCTTCACTTCATTAGTATTTTAACAGTTTCCAAGCTGATTAATGTAACTAACAATTACCACGCGTAGTCTTAAACATGGTGTTGCAAAGCCAGAAATACAGTTCATTTAAATTAAATTTCCGTGAATATTTAAGTAAATCTCTTTATTAATTTAGCAAGAAAATGTCATATTTATTTTATCCTAAAAAATAGTATTTTTTCTTTTTCCTTCAAGGCTTCTTCAAGTATCCAGAGAATCTTGTCAACGTTAACCCTGGCAGTATTTCCGACCCTCTATTTTTTCAACTTTCTTTACTATACAGAAGCTGGGTCTGTATTCTTCACTCTTTTTGCTTATTTGATGTGTCTTTACGGCAACCATAGGACTTCGGCCTTGCTTGGATTTTGTGGCTTCATGTTCCGTCAGACCAACATCATCTGGGCTGCCTTCTGTGCCGGGCACATCATTGCACAGAAGTGCAGTGAAGCCTGGAAAACTGAACTGCAGAAGAAGAAGGAGGAGAGGCTTCCCCCCATTAAGGGACCACTCTCGGAACTCAGAAGAGTGCTGCACTTTCTGCTGGTGTATGCCATGTCCCTTAAGAACCTGAGGGTGCTTTTCTTTTTGACCTGGCCCTACGTGCTTCTGATGATGGCGTTTTTTGCTTTTGTGGTAGTAAATGGTGGCATTGTTGTTGGCGACCGGAGTAGTCACGAGGCCTGTCTCCACTTCCCTCAGTTGTTCTACTTCTTCTCCTTTACTGCCTTTTTCTCCTTCCCTCACTTACTCTCTCCGACCAAAGTCAAGACTTTCCTTAACTTAGTTTGGAAACGTAGAGTTCAGTTCTCTGTGATTCTTTTAGTTTCAGTCTTTTTGGTTTGGAAATTCACTTATGTCCATAAGTATTTACTGGCAGACAATAGGCATTACACATTTTACGTGTGGAAAAGAATATTTCAGAGACACGAAGTTGTCAAATATTTATTAGTTCCAGCCTACATCTTTGCTGGTTGGGCTATAGCTGACTCTTTAAAGTCTAAGTCAGTTTTCTGGACTTTAATGTTTTTTGTGTGCTTGGTTGCTTCTACAGTTCCTCAGAAACTACTAGAATTCCGTTACTTCATTATACCGTACATTATTTATAGGCTTAACATACCTCTGCCACCCATATCTAGACTTGTTTGTGAACTGGGTTGCTATACAATTGTTAATTTTGTAACTTTTTATATCTTTCTGAACAGGACTTTTCAGTGGCCAAATAGTCAGGACATCCAAAGGTTTATGTGGTAGTGGCAGGAATATTTTGAACTTTAAAAGACTATTTCTACAACAAATAACTGGCTTAATAGAAGTGGAATTTCTTTTAAGTAAATTCAGGGAAATGAAAAGAATTAAGTTTGAGACTAGCCTAAAAGCTCTGAATAGTATTAATAAAGTTGCTTGCAGTTGTCTTTAGAATCTTTTCAAAAGTTTGGGGAACTTTCCTGTGTCTATACGTTTAGGGGACTGGATAAACCCGTTAGTGCTTGAACCTGTTCACCAACTTTCTTTTGTAAAGAACAGCAAATAACTTGAAAACTATTTACAAATAAATGACCCAGCAGTATTTCTGAGTGGAATTGCCAGATATTGTAGTAAATGTAGCTCTGATCTTAGAATAGATGAACAGACATAACAAATCATGACCTAGAGGCTTTGGGACGCCTAAGAAACAGGTATTTTAATTTAGGGTATAGGAGTGATAAAGCCATTTGAACTAATTCCTTATTTGAGGTTTATGCAGGCCAAAGATAAACTGTGTTGATTATAACACTTTTTATAGGTAATCTTCTGAAGTACTGCTCTGTTAGTTACCCAGGGCTCCTGCACAAAACTGACCACAAACCTTGTGGCTTCAAAGTTTTTCCTCACATTTGTATAGGCAGCACCTAAACTCAAGGTTGACAGAGCTCCCTCCTTTAGGAGATGAGAGTCCATTGTCCCTGTTCAGCTCACTCCCCCAACTACTTGGAAGGGCCTTACTTTTGGACAGATCCCTCTAGTCTATCCGTGTCTTCATAGGACTGTGTCCATTGGCTTCGTGTGCTGTTAATAACATTGGGTTTGGGATCCTCTGATTCAGGGTAACATTACCTGGAGACCCTGGATTATATCAAGAAAAATGCTTAAGGTCCCATTCATAGGTCCCACATTTTGGGGTGTGTGTGTGTGTGGTGTGTGTGAAAAGATGTCCTTGATGAGAGTGTTTATGTAAAAGTTTGTTTTTAATTGAGAGACAAAAAAAAAAAAAAAAAAAAAAGACTAACGTCATGTAGTTTTCATTTGTCCCTATTATCCAAACAAACCAGAACTCAAAACGTGAGAGAAGCCATTGGTTTGGTTTCATTTTATAATTTAGTGAGCTCTAGTAGGTGTGACTGGGGTTTGCTTTGTTTCCCTTTTGGTTCTGTGCTACTGTTGAAAGTTTATTCTGGTGTCACTGTTACAGATACTGTTGCTTAGTCCTATGCTGTGACTGTAAGCATGGAACTGTTACTAGTCCTTACTTGGCCCTCTGTTCCTTCTGAGCTTTACACACACACACACACACACACACACACACACACACACACTCTCCCCAAAGGGATAAAACCCTTTTTATTGTTGGGTAATGCTTTCTTTGAGATTTAAATATGTAGTAAATTTTATACAACTTAAAAAAACGACTTGGACAAACATAGTCCTGGATGGTCAGCCAGCTCAGACCATCACTCTGTTTGATACTTAGGAGGTTTGATTCAAGTGTAACGGTGACTGAATTGTTATCCGATCAGAAAGCTTCATGACAGTTTATTATGATAGAGCGCCGAGTCCAGGAAGCTGGAATCACAAACACTTGCAGTTGAACAAAGGAAGTGCTGTCCGATGTTCTCAGTCCCGGGCTTTTGTGTCTGGAGCACAGGGCACATGGGGTGCTTGCTTCATCCCAGCAGAGTGCTGTAGGGAGGGAAGTACCTTGTCCCAGGTAATGGAAGGAGGCTGCTTCCGGATGTGTTGGGTCACTTCTGAATTAGGAGCCAGCGTAGGGGTATGCAGAGAGAGAAGGGGATATTGGTTTTCACCATTTTCCATAAAGTTTTGGAAGTAGGACTTGGCATTTCCGACAGAATGCCATGAATTAAAAGGTGCTATTTATTTGTTACTGTGATCTTAAAAATGGATGCATGTTGATACCTTTGAGGTAGAGGATTGGTTAAACTTGCTTGGGCTGTTGACAAGTTGATGCTCATTTGCTGATAAATTTCTCAATCTTTGTAACTAAGTATGTGAGAGAAAAAGGCTTCCCAAAGCAGGGCGGTTCCCCTTTGGTTGTTCAAAATAACAGACCCATCTCCGAAATCATTTCACTTAGGGAAAATATCCTTGCTTTTACCAATATAAATTATATTTCTGATTTAAATTTTTAAAAAGAATCATCAAGTATTTTTTATTAGGCTTAATTGACTTTTTCGGTTAGTTAGTGATCATCAAGGGCTCAGTGGTTAAAAGCTTGAGCCACACTTCCTGGGACCCCAGTGTGGTTCCTAGCCCCTAGGGCAGCACATAACCACTTAGCACTCCCTCGCTAGGGCCCTGATTGCAGGCCTCTGACTCTGCAGTCTCCTGTCCTCACCTGCACATAACCCTCCACCTACACACACGCAAGTTAAAAATTCTAAAAGGTCATCGCAGACAATGTCACCTGCTGTGGAGTTCTGCATTCGTGATCGCTCTTCCAGTAGGATATTTTAAAGCCTTCACGAAAACACCCAGTCTTTGACCTGAGCTGCTTTAGGCTTAGTAATCAGTTTAACCAGCTCTACTTTATGTGAAAATCACAGGCATAGCCTCATTTCCCAGATCTATTAGCGCAATGTATTTGCCTACATTTATGTTTTCTGTGCATACTCCTTCTATGGCTGCATCTCACCACAGGATGTGGAAGTAGTGTTTTGTACTTCACACCTAGTACATAATCTTGTAAAAGGAATTTCTGTTTTCATAGATACCTGTTTGTCCTGTTATAAAATACCCACTATTAACAGTGCAATTTAATTATAGGGAATAATTTAGGATATGATGTATTTCTAGTGTGAACTGACTTGTCATTATCACCTTTGTCTAGAGAGGAGAGAAGGGATTCACAACTTTTAATTTATAATTCCTAGAGAGTGAACATATTTTTTAGGTCCAGTTCAAATTGTATTCAGATAAAATCATGTTTATTGTCTTATAGCAATTAGAAAGTCTTTAAATGTTAAGACAAGTGTAATATACATAATACTTTTCATAGAGGAAATTAAAATAAGATGTAGTAAAAAAAATGTCCTTGATTTTTGGCCTCAGAATAAAAAAACAGATTATTGAAGGACAGTTGTTTGTTCCTAATCTCAAATGAGAATGTTATGTCCGAACTCTAGTTAGTACCTGGTGTGTGTCCTACTATGTATCAACGGGGATTCATGCTGTGTTACATATCCCTAAAGTTCATAAACATACTATATGTTGTATAGTGAGTAAATTTGTATTGAATGGAGTTTTCAATATAGAAGGAAGCAGATACTCTAGAAAAGTACCATATAACCAACTTAATCTTAGGACGTAAATTGTGTTTTATAAGAAAAGCCATTCTGACCCCTCTTCTCCATGTTTTCTGAATGTTATTTTCTATAGCGATGAGTACACACAGGCACATTTAGTGTGTGCTGTCTGCAGTAGGATATGATTTTAATAATACCATTTAAGATGTAAGGTCATTCAGTATTATAGTAACTTTTGCTGATTTGCTTTACTTTAATCATGACATCTCAACCAGTTAGAAACATCTTGTTTGGGTTTAGCTCTTTGGAGGATTTACTTAATTTTTGGGGGGTACATTTTATATGTTTGAAGTCAATGGCAGTATGTTGTTAAGAAATATGTAATAAATTAGATACTGGTGACATAATCTTAATATAGCCATGATTCCAGCACTGAATTCCATAATGTTTGGAAGCTATTTCTAAAGTAAATTTTATGATGATAGGTAATCCAGTAATCTCTTTATATTATTTAAGATGAGATAATTGATTAGTGGCCATTTTTTCATACTTTACACACTGTCAAAGCAAAAGTAGGTAGGGTATATTTTTCTTTCAAGAAAGTAAATATATGGAGTTTGCATTCAGAAATTTGATCAGTTCAGTTTATTCGAGCCATGTTTACCACTGTCCTGCTCAAGATGAATAAGAATGAAAAGGATTAGAGTAGTTGTTTTTATCAGTGGTGTTTTGCTGCTGGTTGGTACACGCGCGCGCACGTGCGTGCACGTGCACACACAACAGCTGTGAGCTTTTGCTGTTCTGCTTTACCAGCAAAGCTCGTTAAGAGAAAATATGGAGGGAGGTTTCTACTCTGTACAGGTCAGAGCTTTCATAGTATGCTACTGTGTGAGTCATATGTTTCTGAAATCGTTAGGAGCTTTTTAGAGGAAAATGAACAAAATGATAAATGCTTAGGTTTTATTACAAGACGAATTGTTAAACAAGTTGTTGGTGTTTAATTGGAAAAACATAGCTCCCATAACTAAGTTCTTATAGTTACTTGAAAGCATTATATGTTATACATTGCTTTAAATGTAGATCAGAGGTCAAAATAGGTTTTGACTCACAAAAATACATCTTTTCTTTTTAATTATGTAGTCTCTTCAGGGGAATAGTGCTCCCCAAATAAGTTTTGTATTTACTGAAAACATTCCATTGGAAAAGCTTCAGTGATTTGAGAGAGTAGATAGGGCGTAGTGTCTTCTTCAAGGGGTCTCAAAACCTGCTGTTTTTAACATGGGTTTATTGCAGCTAATAGTCTTTATATTCTTTGGTAAGTCAAGTTCAAGAATCTCTTGAAGTATCCTGCCTTTCATATATTTTGTTTCTGAAATAAAGTGGACGTTTAGCTCTTGTTATCCTATTTTTGAAATTGAATTGTACAACCAAGCCAAAGGTGGTATAAAATTTCAGTGTAACGTGGTATAAAATTTCAGTGTAACGTGGTATAAAATTTCAGTGTAACGGTAATGTAGTATTTATCTTACTTACATTTCTTTGTCAGTACAAAAATGTATTTGCATTTCTCTTGTAGTAATGAATAAGAAAGTAGTGGGTAATAAAGTTTGTAAGGAAATGTTTACTAGGTGATGACAATGTGCTACACTTTAACATATTCTTGTAATGTAACTTTTTCTACTAGTCTAGATTAAACTTTTTATAGTTTTGTATTGTTTTGAATCACAAAGATTTATAATTCTCCACCTTTGTTAATTATTGTTTGTTGTTCAGGAAGGGTCTCATAATCCAGGCTAGCCTGGAATTTGCAATGTAGCCAAGAATGACCTTGAACTCCTGATTCCTTTGCCTCTACCTCTGGACTGCTGGGACTACAGGCGTACTGCATCATGCCTAGTTTGTGCAGTGCTGGGGACCAAACATAGGACTTAAAGCCTGCTAGGCGAGTACTCCACAGGCTGGCCCTGCTTGTTATACTGTGACTGGAAATGTTTCCTGAGTTACACGAAATGAAGGTAAATGCGAAACCAAAAGTCATTTGTCCCACGATTATGTCTCAGATGACATAACCTAACATACCCTGCCGTGGAACTGCTTACCTCACGGATTTGGGGTCTGTTTCTGATTGCAGTGATAGGTTTGGAAGCAGCCTGTACTGTCTACCTTCTGTCTCACTGTTTCTCAGTTCTCTTGTGTTAACTGTACCACACACATGGAGAAACTGAGGAGATGGTGAGTATTTGTCTAATATTAGAGACTAAGCAGAAAGACATTATTTGTTTAATGTTACAAAGTAGCTATGTGAGCTTGGCATTACAGTAGCCAAGCGTCTGGGCTCTTAGCTGCAGCTGAAGGAGAGGAAAGGACACTTAAATCTACCTTCGTTTCTGTAACATTTTAAAAAAAACCAATTCTATGGAAAATAGAACTCCACTACTTTTCTAGGTCAGACAGTTGAGGCACAGACGAACTGTCTGTTCCAGAGCAGACAATCTCTCCCATTGTGTCATCACCGCCTCACATTGTTGTGTGACACAAAATCTGCCACACAGGCTGAAGTTGCCAGCCCTTATTTACAAGGCAGCAAAGATCTTTGATATCTGATAGAGATGTAGTTGCTTAAAACGTAATTTCTCAAAAGAACTTTGGAAATAAATGGTTGTTTTAAACTGATCTGTGATTTTTAAAAGAATTCTTTCTGAAAGAATTTGATCTTTATTTTAAATATGTGAATATATGTTTTAAATGTTTTTTAAAGTTTTGCATTTTGTTACATTAAAAACTGCAGATGTTCGACTCTAAAATTGTGATTCATGTCATTTAAACTCTTGAATAAACCTATTTATAAGAATAAAAGCTTTTAAAATAATTGTTCAATATATTTATTTTATTGGTAAATTAATTCATATTTTTTAATATACTGTGCCCTCTCTACATGACCTTAGTCCAAACGGTGCTGACTGCCCCTTCCACCCACTCTTCTATCTGTAGAAGTGCCCATCACTACCCTGGGTATCCATAATTTACTAATATTTCCACAGTAACTGGTCAGTCAAGTTACTGCATGGTCACAGGTAAGCCAAAACTTACTAACACTTCTACCTTGGAAAGACTCAAATCTAGAACTTTGGCCATTAGGAAGATTAGTACTGTTGTGTTTTCATTCTTCTTGGGCGTGGACTTTCCCCTCATGCCATGCTAAGAGGTCAACCAAAGACACAGAACACGTGTCTGGGGGTCTCTTCTGTGACTCTACAGCTGTTTTGACAGTCTTAAATTCTGTCACAACATAAGTTGGCCATTTCAGCTTTCTCATTATTAGGTATCTACAGGAAACGATATATGAATGTGATTCCACTTAGTAAAATATTGAGTCTAGCAATTCGTACTTGTGTAAAGTACATTTTGATTGGTATAATCTCCCTCCTACCTCTGTTGACCATGCAAGCCCTTTCCTATATACCTTTTTGAGACCCACTGAGTTTAAACAGGATGATCAGTGTGATCATGGATGAGTTTGGAGCTGGTAGCCTGGGGATCTGACCAGTGCGTACACAGCTGAAGACAAGGACTGCCCTTCCACTTGCTGTGGCCGTTGGAGCCATGGGCACCACAGGAACCTGGAAAGGGGGGAAATGGTAGACTTGCAGGACTCAGTTCGTTTAGGGAATGAACAACTTATTTTCCCCACTGTTATTTGTATAGCATTTGGCTACTAAAGGTAACACTAAAGCAGCTTTGGTCAGTCTTTATGACCCCTCTGTCCCCTTCTCTGAGTTCGTTTCACTGTACCTCCTGTATCTGTGGTCGTTTTGCACCAGAGGACATTCCTCCTCATAAGTTAAGCTTTCTAAAATCAAATAACCATACCTTTGTTAGGTTTTGTGCCTGAGAAAGGAGTTGTGGACATCTGGACCCTGAAATCCCCTAGAATCCATTAGTAGAAGGGAGGGTAAGATTCTGTGATCCCTTTCCTCAATTCTTGATAGAGTAGAATAGGCCTGTAGTAGGCAGCCCCGGCTGATGTGCAGTCATGCCTACATTCCAGAAGATAGCACCTCTTAGTCCTTGTCTTCTCTCTCAAATTCTGCCTGCTCTCCTGTGATAATCTATGAGCCTTAGAGAAAGTTGTGTTCACCAACATCTATTGCAAATGTAAGCTGCTTTGGTTAAGGCTGAGAGTAGCGTAGTTATTAACAAGTAAGTAGCTTGGCACAAAGATAATTTAGTTGCACAACAGCAAAGTTTGCCTTTGGGATAGCTAAGGCTTCTTCATCCATAGGCAGCGGCGGCGGCAGCAGCAGCAGCAGCAGCAGCAGCAGCAGCAGCAGCAGCAGCAGCAGCAGCAGCAGCAGCAGCAGCAGCAGCATCATCATCATCATCATCATCATCATCATCATCATCATCATTGGCAAGTTTTACAACTCCATGCATGGATTCCTTTTTGTGGATTGGGCCTCACATCTAACCAGTGAGGAGAGCTGTTTATCCTCATAACAGTAGCACTACTACTGTAGCAGTGGAGGCCTGGAAGGTTGGTATTTTAGTTTGTAGATTTTGTATCTGGGTGTGATTATTGATACAAAGCCCAGCAACCTGTATAGCACATTTTAGCACCATGAAAACTAGCCAACAGGAAAGTAGCATCTTGACTCAGTTCCAACTTCTTTTCTTTATTACTTGGCAACCAAGCATGCTGTCTTAACCAATAGGGTCTTATCAACTAGCTCTGGTGGGTTATAAGAAAGAGTAGCAAGAATATATTTTTGGGGAATCTGAGGTGTTCCTGACTCAACAATTCACAAGAAAGTGTCTCATGCGTGGCACTGGGGTTTTGCTTAACAATCCTTTATTTTTAGGAGCAGAGTTATGGACACAGAGGCTATCTCCCTTCCAAATCTCTATTTTGAGCTTACCATTTTAATGTACGGATTCTCATACATTCTTAGTCTGGGTTAAATGTTTTTCCTGACCCTGTCATCTTTCCCATCCCTCTGCCCTGATCCCTGCTTGAACCCAAAGACTTGACACTAGGACCTGCAGATTGAAGGGAGCTCATGATGCTCTTCTCTCTGAGTCTGGACCACTGTGCTCAGTGTAATCTTCTCTAACTTCATCTTGTTACTCACTATATGGCTTAGAGAATTTGTTTTCTGCTCCTGTCCACTGTGCTTTATGCACTTTTGCACTTGAATGGAAATCCCTTTTCCAAAATTTAGGAAATTTTCTTCTATGACTTTACTGAAAGTACTTTATTTGCCTTTGATCTGGTTTTCTTCTTTTATGGCTATGATTCACTAGACTTTCATAGTGCCCTGAAGGTCTTGGATGTTCCATTAATGAGTTTAACATCTTATTTGCTTTGACTAAGTAATTCAGTTACTTTTTCTTTAAATTCTGAATACACACACACACACACACTTGATTCATTCTGTTTGTGAGGCTTTGATCTTATTAGTCTTACTGAATATTTCATTTCAATTTTGATTACAGCATGAGCTTTCTTTAGTATTTCTCCTTGTTAAAACACGGCCCATTACTATGGGATTAATAACTTTTGGAAGAGGTACACTGACTTAGTTTTTCATGTTGTTTATCTTTGTATAGATTGTTGGTTGTGCCTTCGGTATTGTTATCTACCCATGCTTTGCTGATTATGAGTTTGGATCTCTCTTTGCTCTTTCCCTGGCTTTGTTGGGTGGTCCTTAAAGTTCATTCTTGGGGCTATTCAGTGCTGATCCAGGTGGAAGTATTCATGTGGTCCTGTGTTGACTGGGGAAAGTGGTAGCTTCTGGTCTCACTAGCAAACACTCAGAACTCAAGGTTAGATTGCCAGATAAGAAGAGGTGAAAGCAGCCAGCGAGGCGTGCAAGTGCTGAACACGGGTCCTCAGAGGTTGACATTAGAGTCGCCAGTGAGGCTTGTCAAGCACAAATCCTATTCATTTAGTTCCCGGTTGCCTTTGT
Source organism: Apodemus agrarius (assembly GCA_964023405.1). NCBI lineage: Eukaryota > Metazoa > Chordata > Mammalia > Rodentia > Muridae > Apodemus > Apodemus agrarius. Next base: position 13,623,514 of record OZ030022.1, on the reverse strand, counting down.
CTAACGCTCTGTGATTTCAAATATTGCTTCTCCTTTATATGACTAAACTGTGAGATGTTGCGGACCACACTCTCTCATGGTCGGGGCCAGGATTCTTTTTTCTAAAGCAGGAGGGTACGGGTTCCAGGCGGCGTGGCAAACAGAACACCAGGACACAGAAGAAGGTGTAGAATCTCCGTGTATTTGGTGTCTGAGTGCGCCCTGTTGCACTCAGCTAGAGCATTATAAACATGAGATCTTTACATATCAAAGGATGTATCCAGTACAGCAGGCACAAAGGACAATTAGCAATAACCATTTACCAAGAGGAAATGTAAAATCAGCCAGGTAGGAAACTTTTCTGTGTGACATCTGTAAACAGGGACTGCAAACTATAAACGGACTGCAAACCTGACTCTTTAGGTCTTAATGAGATTCAGTGAGTAACCTAATTATCACCTGGCTCTTTCTGAGGGAACCTGGGATCTCAGAGTTAAGTCAAACTCTCCCAATGTCAGTGCCACTCTCATTAGCATAGCCACAAAAGATCAATGAAGTATGTAGACTACTGAGCAAAGCAATGGTGCCTAGAACCGAGGTGTTTTGGCCAGTACTGTAGTTTAAGGAAAGAATCTTTAATAAACATTCTTGCCTGGTTGCATATAGCTCCGGATCTCAGAAATACCTGAGAAATAGATCAAAAGAAGAAGCAAAGATAGAGCTGCCCTGAGATTAGCATCCTTTCCGGCCAGGGAAATTCACAGCTTTGTTCCCTCAGGGACCGCGATTACTCAAAAGGGTAAACACTGAACCTTGCATTTTAAACAGCGCTTATTCAGTATCTCCTTGAGACTTTCGCTTTACCTGTGGAATTCACAGTGTCCGTGGGGGTCCGTGATAGTGAGAGAATGAATATGAAAAGGTTCCACTGCAATTACCTGCTTAAGAACCCTATCTCAATTGTATCCAGGGAATTAATTGTACACGAAGGAATCTCGATAGAGAGAATGCCTCCATTAAATTGCCCCGTGGTTCTGTCCTAGTTAGGAGCTTATTGCTGTGAAGAGACACCATGACCATGGCAACTCTTACAAAGAGCACTTACTATGACTGACTTGCAGTTTCAGAGGCTTAGTATACTCTCATCATGGCTGGAAACATGACAATGTGCAGGCTGACGACATGGTGCTGGCGGAGGAGGAGCTGAGAGTTCTCCATCCAGACCAGCAGGCGGCAGGAACAGACTGAAACACATTTCCTTAAGCCACACCTTCTCCAACAAGGGTACACCTCCTAATAGTACCACTCTTTATGAACTAAGTATTCAAAGACGTGAGTCTATTCAAGCCACCACAGGTTCACTTTCTTGATGGACGATTGATGTGGGGAGTGGGCTCAGCCTATTTTAAGTAGAGCCACTCATGGAAAGGTGGTCCTGGGTTGTGTAAGAAAGCAGGTTGAACAAGCCTCAAGGAACAAGCCAGCACAAAGTATTCCTCCATGGCCTCTGCTTCAGTTCCTGCCTCCAGAGTCTTACCTTGAGCTCCTATCCTGACTTCTTTCATGCTGAACCACAATGTAAGATGAAATAAGCACTTTCTTCCTCAAGTTGCTTTTGACCATAGTTGTTTATTACAGTCACAGAAAACAAGCTAGGACAATATCTGAGATATTATCAGGTCTTGAGCCTGGAAAAGTTGTGGAAAGGGATCTCAGTCAGTAAGTCTTAAATAGAACCACTTAGAAATCTTTACTTCAGTCATAGGACTCTATCCTTCTTTCAAATGTAGAGAAAAACACTCAATTAAAGCATAAATTATAAATATTGCAATACCATGTGAAAAAAAATCTATGATCCCTCTGACCATACAAATATGTACTTCACACTGTATGCCCACATAAAAGCACGGGTGTATCTGTAGATAAAAAGCATTACAATTCAAGAACTAGTGCTCAGAAAAGAAGAAAGCATGAAAACTATGAACAGTCAGGGACAGCCAAAGAACATCCTGTAAGGGCAACATGTCTACAGTGATGAATCAGAACCCCTTTTTCCATAATTTCTCAAGTGGGAGGCATTTTTGGATCAGTGAGTCCACCACATTGTAGAAAGAGGCTACTATATGGCTGGCAAACTACCTTCTCTCTGCTTCTAATGCTTGTATGGGAAATCTTGTTCTAGTAATTCCTCAGTGCAAGTAACTATGGTGGGTAAATTTCAATTGCTATTTGGGAGTTTGATTTCCAAGGTACAGTATTCTACATTTCCCTCCAGGTGGCAGTCTTGGACATCTTTTCTAGTTGTCACTCTGATAGACATTTTAAATCTAGTCTGTTAATTTTTCTGTTATTGCGGATGTTAATGTAATTTTTTTATTACAAGCTGAATCAGATAATTATAGTTTTATTCCATTCTCCATAATTAAAAACATATTGAATGATTTATAATTCCTGGAGTTTATAAATGGTCTTTTCATAGAATTCTGTTGTTGTTGTTGTTGTTGTTGTTGTTGTAGTTATAATATTTGGCTCATTGACTGAAAAATCAAATACTTTTAGACACTTGTTGCAGACAGCTGCACAGAACATTGAATCATGGTGTTTTAATCATCAAGTATAAGAGAAAAACAGCCTCAGCCATTAGCCTTGACCTTTGATTTAGAAAGTTATATTTCAACTGTTAACAGAATCTACCATTTTTCTCTTGGGGCATTTTAAGTGCTTCTTACTCTGACTTTCATAGAAAAGAGTTGTGTGTGTGTGTGTGTACATATATATATATATGTGTGTGTGTGTGTGTGTATATATACATACATATATCCAACTAATATATATCATATATTAATATATAATTTATTACATGTATCACACACATATAATATTATATCATATAATATACATGATATATATACAATACACATATATTATATATATTATGTATTATATATAATATGTATGTATATATATCATGTTTTACATGTATCTTTCACATAGTCCTGAAGTACCTGGAAAGTGTTTGGCTTTTAAAATTCTGATAATGTCCTTTGTGCTTAAGTTGGGTTATTTCTCTATTATTCAAAACTAGCAGCTTTGGGAATGTGGGACCAAGTTGTACTCTTGTGTCAAATAGTACCCCGACAGTCTACTTTTACTGAAATGGTAAATTTCTTTTCAACATGTTTTTTCAAATGATTTCAGAATTCTGAAGTTAGATAGGGATGATAAACAGAAGCCATGAGATTCTCCTATCGTCGCGTGCTCCCCCTTTCTTCTGTGTTTCTACCCCTTCTGCTGCCGTAACTTCCGTTAGTCCATCTTAAGCTACTTTTCTTTTCTGTCCTCTGTCAGCGGATACGCAGGCAAAGGTCTGGTAGAATAAACTGGTGCAGCATTGACCTGAGAAGCTGAAAAGCCCTGAGTGAGCACAGAGTCTGTCTACTTGCTTTGTCCGGTTTGTCCTGCTGTGCCAGGAAGTGTTCGTGAACCCCAAAAGACCTCCAGATAGCTGATTCCTACGCAGTAGGGTCTCATTATGACAAGGTGGAGCTTGGCTCCCCTGCCAACCCTGACACAGCAGGGCAGGAAGGCGGAGCCCAAGCCTAGTTACAAGCAAGAATTTATTGAGGCAAGCAAACAAGTAAGGGTAGCCTGGCACAATTTGATTGGGGGGCCATTATGTCCTTTACCATAATTGGCTGGTGTTGGGAGCCAAACCATAAACTTAACCTCTGCTTTTCGAAAATCCTGATTGGCGGTTGTTAGAAAGTGACGTGTCAGGGGCGGGCTTGTAACCTGACTTGTTGGGGAGTAACCTGGAAACTGGTGCTAGGTGCTGCATTGTTAGTTAACTCGAGTTCAGCCTTAGGTTAGATTCTCTAAGATGGAGCCTAAACCCAAAAGATCTGGTCTCTCGGTTCTACATTCCAAGAAAAATCTACTACTTTTAAATAATGGAAAACAAAAACAAACAAACAAACAAACAAAAAACTCTAGCTGAAGCACACAAAAAAAGTAAGAAAGCCATCGGAAGCTCATTGGTACAATTTTAATAACCTAACTCCTTCCTGGCACCTCATATCTAGAACTGGCTCCCAGCAAGGCTTTCCTGCTTTAGTCTCTTGTTGGATTCTCTGTCAGGTTGAGTTTCCAGCTGGAGCAGATGTGACCAGCAGGGGACCTGCACTTACACTGTATCTACTTAGCTGCCACTGAAGAAAAGAGTAAAGCTGAGGTTTATCCATATTCTGTCTTTGATTATTCTGTATCTCGGGTCCAGGAAGCTATTGCCAGTAAGTATAAATGACCAGTGTCTGTAGCGTGCCAGGCTCTGCTTTATGGATTCCTCATTATTAACTAACTTAATTCTCAGAGGAACTATGAGAGACAATCATATAAAGAAGATATAATTTCAGGATGCCTGTCTATCTGTCTGTCTATTTACAGTGAAAGAACCGGGAAATAAAAACAAGCGAAGAAACTGTTCCCAGTGCTAAGTGCCAGAGCTGTGTGTTCCGTACAAGGAGTTCTCCCGGGAATGACTTGAGAACATGCAGATTCTAGTGTTTGGAGCATATAGCAAAGATTAAAGATTATCCCCCCCTCCCCCCATAGCTCTCTCAGGAAAAAGGCAATCCATGGGTTAAGACAGCACTTTATTTTTGTGGATGGTCCTGGTGATGCTTGCATTTTGATGTTAATTCTGCTTTCCCAGAAGGGGCTTTCTGGACTGAAGAAGGAATGAGTCAAGTACTCAGATGACTTCTTGTGAATCTTACCGACCCCCCCCCCCCATGAATAAAGGGGCCAATCACTGGTCGAGTAGGCGGCACTTCCGGGTTGGATGGCAGAAGAGAGGAAGAGTAGAGTGTTAGGGGCCTTTTGCTGCTAGTGTCTTCTGGCTTATGCAGTAAATCCACCAGGATTTGCCACCAGAGGATTTAGATTTAATATGGCTTACAAGATCAGGATTCTAGTTGTGTCGACCAGCGATGGAGTCACCATTGTTTCTGAACTAAGTTTGTGTGGCGTTTTCCTTCAGGCGGTGGTTCGACTGGGTTCAGGAGAGAAAGGTACAGCGGCAAAGCGTGGGTTTGCCAGATGTGCACCACAAAGGCCGTGGGGGTTTGAAGCATGGGGCTGGCGTGGTAGTGACCCTCCAGTGGGAAGTTAGTGAGCAGGGTGGAGAGATTTTGGAGCTCTGAGTCAGAGTCTCCATGAGATAAGAACCGGCCTTGGTGAACCTCAGCGGGTGAGAGTAGCTGGGAGAAGCACGGGAACTTGGAGTAGCACGGGAACTTGGAGTTCTTTTCTAATAATTCCCACAACACTTTATAAGCAACAACTCTGGAAAAACATCATGAATTTGAACATTTATAGGTTTGGTAACGTTTTGGTAGTGTTCTACTAAGGAATAATTTTAAAAATTATTTATGGTATGCGTGTGAGCATGTGTGTGACATGTGTGTGAACATATCCACGGAGATGTCGTTTTTCCCTGAAGCTGTCATGACAGGAAGTTGTGAGGTTCCCAACATGGGTGCAAAAAAAAAAACAAGCTCTGGTCCGCTGCAGGAGCAGCCAGGACTCTCAACTGCTAAGCCAGCCCTCCACCTTATGCATTCAGTAGTTGGAAAACAATTAGCTTCATGATTCTCTGGCTATCAGGAGAATAAAGGGGCCAAATAAATATAAAGTTGAGCCAAAGCAAATTGATCATGTGAAGAAAAGGCCTTTCAGTTATCTTATATTTGAGATATAGAGATGGCTCAGTGGTTAAGAGCACTTGCTGCTCTTCATACGACCCAAAATTGGTTGCCAGTGACTCACCTGTAACTTCATCTCCAGGTGATCATAACCTTTTCTGGACACTACAGGCACCCACAGAGGTGGCATACTCATAAACATTTTTTTTAAGTTTTTATTGAATCCTTATGCCTCATGTGAACTTTGTATTGTTTCTTGTTCTTTTTATGGGCAATAGTTACCAGGTTCACACACACAAAAAAAAAATTACTGCATTTTCAAAGGAAATTAAAAAAAATACCATGAAAATTTCTTACAAGTAGCGTAAATCAATGATTTGGATGCAAGGGAGTGATGTAGTAACTGGTGGACGGCTGTTCCAGACTGTAGAAGATTTCTTTGAATGGCGGAGCAACAAGACTGAAGTATATTCTGAAGTGTAGTGTGGTGGGTAGAGCAAGCCAGATTTCTGGGAATGATACTTGTTCTGTCGTCTCCTTCCTGCCTTTAATTCTTATCCTGATGTTCTATTTGAACTCTATTTGAATTTCAGAGAACATCCAAGCACCCTGTCCCCTTCTTTTTCTGAGCTCTTTAGAGACCAGTGAAGAGGCTGGAAGGAAATTATTGCAAGTTAATATCTGCCTCATTTACCTCTTGGGTTATTTTATCAAGTCCAGTATCTTTTTTTTTTTTCCTGGCCACAGTTGGTATCCAAATATAAAATCTGTCAGTGCTCTCAAGATCCTAACCGTAAGCAAAGACAATGAGGGAAGGGGTGGCCACTGGAGAGTGAGTGTCTGTCTAGGGACAGTTCTTACCTGTGACCTCCTGGGGCTTTATCACTGAATGTTATATGAAGATGCTGCTTGGGAATGCCAGGTGGAGCCTCGGTCAGAGGGGAATTTTGCCAACTAACCGGCAACACATAACATACAGTGGCTAATTTTAACTTGCAGTTTTGATTGGGTTGAGGAATGTTGTGGGGATTAGGAAAGTACACTTCTGGGTCTGCGAGGGAATTTTTAGACGTCATTACCAGAGGTGAAAAGGCCTGTCCTGAATGTGGCCAGCACCATGAATAGAATGGAGCCCTATGGGGAATGGAAAATGCATCAGGAAGATCATGAATGCATGCCTGCCTGCCTGCCTGCCTCTCCCCCTCTCCCCCTCTCCCTCTCCCTCTTCTCCTCCCCCTCCCCCCTCCCCCTCTCCCCCTCCCCCTCTCTGTCTCTCTCTGCATCCTGCCCAACATGCTTTGAATAGCTGCTGTCAAGGTTCCCACGGTGGCATTCTGCCTTTTCTCCGTCCAGATGGACTCAGCCAATCATGGACTCAAACCTCAGGAACCATGAACTAGAACAGAGCTTTCTTCCTTGAAGGCAAATTTTATTTCCTACAGGTATTTACACAGTGGCTGTAAATGACTAAATTATACTAACATTGAAGGATGGGACTTGAGGGCTGACTCTAGAGACACTTCCTGTACAGAAAGTGCTCTGATTTCTCGCCTGGTTTGCAGATCCCTTGATATGTGCGTGTTAAAAGTTGGTGGTTTCCTCAAGAAGAGAAGAATCATTAACTAAATAACACTTATGTATTTAATAAGGAAATGATCACCCATGCATTCAATATATTTCTATTTTGGGAATGGATAGACAACCATGAACTGAAAGAGGTGGGATAAATTCCCAGGTTCAGACAGTTAACAGTCTCTCTCGTAAAAAGGAAGAAAGTAATTGGGGAAAACGAGGTTTGTTCAGAGGAAGAAAATAAATTTAAGTGAGGTTTTCTTTTGAAAAAGATCTGGGTTTAGAAGGGACCCTGAGAGAGAGGAAAGGGAGTCTCTTCCGAGTGTGGAAACTTGAATAATAAGAATGGAACTCACTTATTTGGGTAAGCAGGAGGGAACAGTATTCCAGTAGACAAGAGCCCCAAGTACAAGGCTGAGGTTGGGAACACAGCATCTCCTGCAGTTCTCACAAAGTTTTACAAAAACACTTTTTATAAAAAACAGCCCATTTTAATAGATAACAAATAGATAACCAAAATTTCCCGAGCTCCCGGGCAAGGTGCCAGTCATCACCACAGAATATTATTCTGCTGTTCTATGGGATCTAAAGCCCAAATTCAGTGTATCAGTAAAGAAGTACAAAGGGAGAGAGAGATGCCCATCTCAACCGTAGGACATCTTCTGAATGGTGCTGCTTATTAATTTTCTTTCTCTAAGATTTACAAAACAAAGTTTCTATTTATTAATGCACTGTGTAGATATTCTGTGTGTCCACAGTCTAATTTTATGATTTATGTTCAAGGATAAGAATACAGAATTTGCCGGGTGGTGGTGGTGCACACCTCTAATCCCAGCACTTGGGAGGCAGAGGTAGGTGGATTTCTGAGTTCGAGGCCAGCCTGGTCTACAAAGTGAGTTCCAGGACAGCCAGGGCTACACAGAGAAACCCTGTCTCGAAAAAACCAAAAAAAAAAAAAAAAAAAAAAAAAAAAAAGAATACAGAATTTGATGGTATTGATCTATTTTCTGTCAAGGAATTGAGAGTAGTTTTGCTTATAGGTTGTTTATTGATTCTAACCATGTAATATATTCTTATAAACAATTACCTAGAAGAATCTAATTCATGTAATGTAAACATCGTGGTTGGCAGGGAAATACCTTCAGAGTTTATTATCTGATAAATATACAAAGCCCACTCTTTTTTCTTCTTTTGACTATAAAGGAAAAAAAAACATTGACATCTTTTATTGATTTCCAAAATAAAGCAGAATTTGACATGGCACTGATTTATGATGCCCTTGAGTTCTTTTATTACTGTCTCTGACCTTTAGTGATTCCAAAAATTTTAGATCACTCTTGTGTAGATATATCATTGTCATTTGTTTTCTTTTGTGGTGTTTCTGGCTTATTTTCTTATCAATTAGTCTGATCATAGAACAATAAAGAAGTAAAAAAATAGAAAGATGCATACCCATGTTCAATAACTATGTGAACGATCTTGTAAAGAAAATCCTATGTTGACTTAAGCAGAGGCTGTACTTAGGGTTAGTCATAGACATTCTCATGTCTGGAGTCTATGGTAGCAATGAATCTGTAAATACTACATTTTGCTGACTTGAAATATAACTGTTGCCGGGCAGTGGTGGTGCACGCCTTTAATCCCAGCACTTGGGAGGCAGAGGCAGGCAGATTTCTGAGTTCAAGGCCAGCCTAGTCTACAGAGTGAGTTCCAGGACAGACAGGGCTATACAGAGAAGCCCTGTCTCAAAAAAAAAAAAAAAAAAAAAAAAAAAACCAAAACAAACAAATGGAATATAACTGTTGTCATATATTATTTCGCTAAGGCTTTCATAGTCTTTAGAACATTGCACTTATATTTTAATCTCCCATGTGTTTTTGCTAAGAAGCGAGGGGATTGAGTAATGCAGAATTTGCAGTTGTGTTATATAAAGAGTTAGGTTTAGAACTGGTTTAAGAAGGTGGTGGTGGCACTGGACCCTTGCAGAACAAAGATGGCTGTGATTTTGACTGTGACTTTGACTGTGATTTTGAGTAAAGTTAAAGGGCAAATACGCAGGAGTGGGGAAGTAATAGAGGAAAGAGGCAACATGAATGGAAAAAAACGTGGCTGGAACAATGGAATATTCCAGAAACTGAAGTGTAGACATCAAGGCATAGGAACTTGATTTCAATCACTGTATCTCCAGGGCCCGCATGCTCCACAGAAACAGAAGGGGGCTCAGGGTTGCCTGTATCCGTTCGTGGGTAGACAGAAGTTAAACTTAACATAGCTTCTACCTTCTCCCTATGCTTACTATTTAATTTTAAAATCTACTTGTTTCTTCCTCCCATTTTTAATTAAAAATAAAGAAGAAACCAAAGCAAATCAGACAAGTTTCTCCAGAAATTTAATAGAATTCAAGAATTTTTTTTTTGAAGCACTTTTATGATATGGCTTTTGGGAAATATTAAGGACACCAGATGCTCCAGAATGTTCCAAGACTATGAAATGAGATTACTGTTCAGGGTCAGGACTGTGGCATCACACCACAATTTACTTTAAAATTAAAATTGCTATGTGGGATTTAATTTCCTCCTCAGAAGAGCAATAACCTTTTGAATGAATCAGACTCAGCTACTTATGCTTAGTGCAAATAAGACTGTGTCTCCAACACTACAAAGTGGTCATATAGCAAAGTCATATTTGAAAAAGCAAACAAAACAACAACAACAACAACAACAACAACACACACACACACACACACACACACACACACAACCCCAAAACCACACAACTGTTTTGCTACACATAAAGAAACATTGGTGGATGTGGATTACAGTGGAGTAGCTGGAGTGGTAAGACTGACTGCAAAAAGGGGCAGGGGACATGGTGCAGATGTGTTAATAAGTGCCATTCTGTGAATGATCATGTGAATTATTGCCTATACAATGAATGGATGGATGGATGGATGGATGGATGGATGCATGCATGCATGCATTGTGAAAATACCCAGTATTCAATTCAACTTCCCTGCCACTTAACCCACTGTCTATTCTTAATACCCTTTGAGAAGTCTGTGGGGGTGGTAGCTGAGAAGCGCTTAGGGCCCAGAGTGAAAGTTTCTGTTTGTCGTGTCACTTTTCTAGCCCCTGTGACCTGGATTTTGAGCCAACAATGTAAACATTCATAAATGATACCTGATGGTGTTATCTTTTTCCTTGAAGAGTCAAGGCCTTATTGTCTATGAAAACTGCTAATTTCCTCAAAGGAAGAGCCTGTGCAAGAGACTGGGGCTCCTAGATCCTTTTAGATGCTAACAGAAGTAAAAAGTTGCTATGGATTATCCAACAAGAAGATATATAAGATTCTGGTGTGTTGCGCATTTCCTGTTTCTCCTCAATCTAAGCAGCTTAAGCAGCCAGACAAACAGAACGGGCCTTAGGTCGCAAGCATCCCGGCGCTTCATACTAGTTTGAGTGTGAGGTCCCTCTGCTCATGGAGGACCGGCCAAAAGCAGCATGCCTGCCTGACACACCTACAGTCTCCTACTGTCCCTTACAGCTGGGAGTCATCCCCTTTGTCCTCCTTAGCTAAGACATCCCAAGGGTGAATGCCATGCCCTTGTGCCAAGTCTTAAGATTTTTCAAAACGTTTTCACTTCTTTTATCTTATGGATTTGTGGAAGCTTGAGGGATGGAGGAGACCACAGATGTCATGACTCCCATGTAACAGCTAAGCCGAAACCATTATTCAACTGTCCTGCCTCGGAATCCAGCGTCTAATTCTATTACACAGCACCGCCCCCGCCCCCCAGGAACCTATATCATTTGATTCTTCCTGTGTTATTGGTCAGTTTATATTCGTTTCATGCTTTGTGAATTAAGGGCAACTTTAATCAAAATTTAAATTTTTCATTTTTATGTCATAAAAACATACGTACAATATGACATCTTATTTTGGTGAATACAATCAAAACCTGCCACGATGCAAAATATTTTTGTCTGTGTGTATTTGTTTTTTGTGCCATACAGTTCATCTTCATATTCCTTGTTCTGCACACTGAAAATTAAATATAAGCCGAAAAACCAGAGATTTCCACTGAGATGTTATGAGATTTGTGACGAGTTGGAATCTAGCAACGTTCTTTCGAGTGTGCTTTCCCAGCGATGCACACCAACGAAGGCTTTGCCAAAGGTCTGACAAGAAAATGTTTCAAGTACTCTGTCAAGTTTTCTATTTTATTATGGAAAAAAAAACCCACCACATTTACAGCTAAATTCAGTTTTACTGAAAGAGAAAGACCTACATCTAGGTCAAGTTCCAACACTGTGAGGTCAAGACGTTCTTACAACTCAACATGCTGCTGCCCAGCCCTAGACACATGCGTACAAACAACACTGCAGAGCATCAATGTCGCTTTGCCAAAGGGAGCCTTCCATAGTGGTTCTGGTTCTGTTCTGCCTCGTGGGCTCCATGTATAATACTATTCTGCTTGGTTACCAGAGCGCCTGATGTCGTGTTCTGTGACTATTCATGAATGGTAAAATCTTACTGGAAGATTCAAGAACTCCCTCTTCATTGATAGAAGAAGATGTACCACGTCCTTGTTTTACTGATAATTCTCGTCCATGTTGCCAGCATTGGGGCAGTTTTCTGTCATAGTCTTACTCGTGGAAGCTATAGTATGTCCAGGCACCAGAGGGTATCCCTGACTCATTCGAACTTATTCCTAATGGGTCAATGTTCTAATATTTTTAATTGGGAGATTCGTGAACTAAGGAAGTGTATTCAAGACAGTCTCCATACTAAATCAAAACTCAGTAAATTGAAAGAGAAAGTCCAAAATAAACAGGAAAAAAAAATGAAGAGGCCCTCCCTGTTCCTGCGTTGGCAGAATTAATATTGTAAAAATGGCTATATTTTAAAAGGTCATCTACAAGGTTAATGTAATCATCAACATTCTAATGTTTTTCTGCAAAGAACTAAAAATGATGAAAATTCATATGGAAAAAATAGATCAAAAGTAGCCAAAGCAATCCCTAGTTAAAAGAAAAAACAAACCTGATCTTAAATAATAATACAAAGAAAAAGACAATATAGTACTGGCACAGGTATACCAAAGGAACAGAATAGAAGATTCAGAAATAAATCCACTCATCTAATATTATATTATATTATATTATATTATATTATATTATATTATATTATATTATATTATACCATATGTTAATTACACATAATATTTCATTATGACACCTTCATGCATGTATGCAATTTACTTTGTTCATGCCTTCTTCCACACATTTGCCCCCTGGTCCTTTTCTTTCCAGCCAGTCTCAGTTCCACTACCATACCCTTTTGTATATGTATGTGTGTCTTAGTCGGTGTTCCAATGCTGTGAAGAGACACCAGATCCACAACAACTCTTATAAAGGAAAGCATTTATTTGGGGCTTGCTTACAGTTTAGCATGGCTGGAAGCCTAGTTAGCAGCAAAGTGGGAATTCTGGTGGGAGGCATGCTTGGCATACAGGCAGACATAGATCTGAGAGTTCTACACTCACATCTGCAGATAGCAGGAAGATACTCTGGCTTGCATAGGGCTGCTGAACCCACAAAGCCCATCTCCAGCGACATACTTTCTTCCATAAGGCCACACCTACCCCAACAAAGCCACACCTCTAATCCCTCTAGTATTGCCACTCCCTGATGACTAAACGTTTTCAAACTGCTACAATAAGTGATACACTGAATTTAATTAGTTACTTATGAAAGCATGGGTGAAGGCTAGCTAAAGTATCACAGAACAGCTTAGCATGGCCTACACCACTGAAGAAAATGTCTTCACACCTGTCAGCATCTACTAAGTGCACTTGTATTCTCAGGACTGAATAGGGATCTATGATCCTCCCCTCTTCCTGTCTAGGATGTAATATTGATGAGCCCAAATCTTCTGTGGGTCTTATGCTGATAACCACAGTTGTTGAGAGCTCAAACACACACTGATGTGTCATGCCCAGAAATAAAATGTTCTACAACCCCTCAGCTTCCCCCTGACTCTCATGTTCTTTCTGCGCCCTCTTCTGTGATGTTCTCTGAGGCCCCAGAGGGTGATAGATATGTTCCACTTGGGGGTTCTGCTTTCAACACTTAGCTAATGTCAATTCTTTGAGCAGTTATGAGTTTGTGAAGTAACTGTTACCCACTGCTCACAACATCTCTCTCTATACAAGGATGACAGCAGCATTGATCTATGGACGTAAATATAAATGTTAAGAAGGTGATTTAATAGTCACACTCTGTCTAGTTACCAGAATAGAAGCAGTAGTTTCCCCACTTGGGTCTATGAACTTTCTAGCCATGAGATTTTGAGCATTCTTTTTGTTCTAGATGTGAAGGCCTCAACTCCAGGCAGAAAGCAGCCAGTTACTCCAATATCAGATTTTCTGTTATTGCATAAAGACATGCTCTACTGAACATTTCTTGCCTGGATCATCAGTAATGTGGAGTACAGTGTTATGGTTTGTATATGCTTTTCCCAGTGAGTGGCACTAGGAGGTGTGGCCTTGTTGGAGTAGGTGTGTCACTGTGGGTGTGGGCTTAAGACCTTCACCCTAGTTGCCTGGAAGTCAGTCTTCCGCTAGCTGCCTTCAGATGAAGAGCTAGAACTCTCAACTCCTCCTGCACCATATCTGCCTGGATGCTGCCATGTTTCTGCCTTGATGACAATAGACTGAACCTCTGAGCCTGTAAGCCAGCCCCAATTAAATGTTGTCTTTTATAAAACTTGCATTGATCATGGTGTCTGTTCACAGCAGTGAAACCCAAACTAAGACATACAGGATCCTAGTAAGAGTGTGGATAGGTATTCCCTATCAGCCTGCACCATACTCTCTGGCTCTGGAACACTAGTCAATAGTTAGAAAGCTTCCAACCTGATGCAAATATTCGACAAAAGTATCAAAACATACACTGGGGGATGGGAGGCATTCCACAAATTATACTGGCAAAATGAAGATACATCCATATGCCTGTCTCCTCCATTCAAAGTGGACCAAAGACCTTAGTTTCAAACCTGAAATATTAAAACTGGTAGAAGATAACATGAGGAATAGACTTGGGGAATGCAGGTGTATGTGAGAACGTTCTAGACAGAACTCGGGTAGCTCAAAAAGGAACAAATTGAATATGAGACTGAAAAGTTTATGCACATCAAAGCATAGCACAGCAGAGCAAACAGACAGGCTGTACATGGAGAAAATGTTTGCCAGCTCTCCTTCAGACAGGATTAATATTTACAGTATGTATATATATATATATATATATATACTGCAAAACAGTTAATGCCCCCCAATTTGTCAATCAACAAATGGAGCAATTAAATGAATGGGTAGCTCTTTCAAGAAGAAATATGAATGGCCAGATAATACGTTAAAAACTGTTCTCCAGCCTTGTTCACCTGAGGCCAGCTAAAACAGGAATGGATCCATTTTACCTTAATCAGGATGGCAGTCATCATGAAAAGATTCAGCAAACATGGCAAAGAGGCGGGGAAAGAGAAAAGCCCTCATGCTTAGCTGGTGGAGGTTTATTAGCCGCTATGGAAATCTGTGTAGCACTTTCTCAGAAAATGAACACTGTAACTCTTGTGACCACTGTCTTGCTCAGCCAGAGGGTGCTACGTCTCCTCCCAGAGACACCTGCAGATCTGTATTTAAGACTGCCTTACTCACAACAGCAAAGGCATCTCAATCAGCCTCGGTAAACATGTGGATAATGGAAATGTGCTACATTTTACATATACACAATGGGGTTTTATTTAGCCACATACAAAAATCGGAATCTTCAGTAAAATGGATGGAACTGAAAAATGTAAGTAGAAAAACAGTCTCAGAAAGACAAACACCACTGGTTCTTTCAAACATTTTATTTTAGCTTTTTATATTTAGTAGGCATAACTTTATGAGAATGAGGAAGGCATGTGTCAGGAAATTAGAAATAGGTTCATGAGAGGGGAAAAAATTACTTTCCTCAGAAAACATTTTAGCATATACCAGCTAGGGGACATTTAGGTGAACATCTTCAAAAGTCATTTACTGGAATGTAGAGTTGCAATACTGCACTCTGGCCACTAGCTGGCACTATATATCAAGATTCTGCTCTCACCGTGGTCAGAGCCTGGCAGTCTACCCTCAGTAATTCCCAGCTGTCCCAGAGTTTCATCTGCCACCTGCCTAGTGAAACCAGAGGCCCGCGGAAGCTTTCCATTTACAAGTCTCTTAAATACAATGCCTCAAATTCAAATTGTGTCCAGAAGGAAAAGAATATGCATTCCTAAGTAAATTCCTCAATAATGATGCTGTTCACTTAATAATGCCTCCCAGCAAAGGAGGGTGGCAGCAGCGGAGCGAATGTGAGCACACACTGATTTATATGTGAAAATGCCACAATAAGACTCATTCTGGTGTGCTAGCTAAATGAAAAATGGCACGATATTTTTTAACCTGCCAATATAGGTCATGTGGAAGCATACATTTATATCTTCACTCATCCTGGTTAAAGTGTTAGGAATCTTTGGAGGGGATTGCATGTGTGTGAAACACACGGAGTTCCCGTTCAAATGGATAAGAGTCCCGTTCCCAGTGCTCATTATATTATAGCTAAGGGGCTGGTTTACACTTGCGTCTTCTGCCTGTGTTTTCTGTATTAATTACCAAAGATAAAACGCATGTGTTTAACTGAACAGGTTTTCTTCATCAAGTAAGAAGAACAAGATAGTGAAATGGTGATAAAGGAAATGCAAATTGAACTCATAGAGACAAGCTACTGCAAATAACGGAGCATGGAGTCACCAGTGCTCTTGCATACGTCCAACAAATTACCTTGGAAAACTGATTACCATAAACCCCTAAGCAGTGGGCCCATCCCTAGGTATATGTATGTGTGATAGGAGTTAGTGTCTGTTCTGCAAAGGGCACAGGCACAAAACTTCATAGTAGCATGGTTGACATTACTACAGTAAACTGGAACCAATTCGTATATAGCCTCACAGGGGTAAGAAATAAATAAATTAGCCGGGCAGTAGTGGCACATGCCTTTAATCCTAGCACTTGGGAGGAAGAGGCAGGCAGATTTCTGAGTTCAAGGCCAGCCTGGTCTACAGAGTGAGTTCCAGGACAGCCAGGGCTACACAGAGAAACCCTGTCTCGAAAAAAACAAACAAAAATTATAGTCCAGGCTGCACAGCGTATTATTAAATAGCACTGAAGACAAGCCAGCATTCACCAATGTGGGCTCAGGGAACACTGTGGAATAGGGGCAGGAGCTTGTAAGAGCCAGAAGATCAGCGAATCTGCTGTAAGATTGAGTGCCCTAGAAATAACAGGAAGATTTACCCTTGAGATCACAGCAATATGGCTGCAAAAATGAGAATGATCAAGGAAACACAGAAGAGCTAACATAGAAGGAGAAGCTCTCACTGGATTCCACCCCTTGAGAAAGAACTACAGACAACACAAGAATGCTGAGGGTAGGAGAATTAGTTCTCCTCAGGGATGAACCCTTAATTCATTACCAGATACCAAGTAGTTAGCCCTGAAATCACATATATACCATCGACACTAACAGGATCCTTCTCTTTTCCAACCAATGCCCTCATTAGAAGTGAAGGTACCTTTCAAGGCTAATCTTCCACTGAAGATCAGTTAATTGTCTTTGCAGACTTGGGTTGGTTTTGGTAACCTCACTAGATGGCTGCTGCAAAGAAGATCCTTAAGCCACACTGAGAAATCTTTAGAAGTAGGTCTGGGTCACTGAACTAGAACATTTCCTAAGGAAGAAAGTAGAAGGCCCATGGATTTTGGTTGGGTTCATTTTCTATCACCTGTGCTTATATGCTTTACCAATAAGTCTAGAGTGGTTGCTACCTCCTGATCACTTGTTCCTATTAGCACAGGATCAAGGTTATAAAGCAGTTTGATAACTTGTAAGAGTCATCAGTGTCAGGGGACAATGAATAATGCCATAGGGTAAAAAGATCACTTTTTGTGTCTTTGCTTTCGCTATACTAGTAGTTTAAACTGACTTGGCTAAAGCATGTTTAGATTGAGGTATCTACCCATCTACATTTTTATTACCGAGGCAAAATACTGCACAGAAAATTTTAGAAGAGTAAAGACTTACTTTGGCTCATGAGTTCAGTTTTCACCCCATAATCACTTGTCCTACCACACCTAAGCCATAATGAAGCAGAGCTCTGTGCTATGTGGAGAAAGAAGAGCAAAATATCATGGTGGGTAGGAAGCAACAAGACAGAGACCAGAAGGGCCAGAGCAAGATCTATCCAACCCCTAAGGACTTTTTCTTCCTGGTTAACAAGTTAGGTCCCATATTCCAAAGTCTCCAGCATTTCTCAAAACAGGAGTAATAGCTGAGGACAAAGCTGTCAACACATGAGTGTACATTTGTCATTTCATGTTCAAGTCATACCATTACATGAACAGGTTTAAACAATCATAGTCTTGGGCAATGCTTCTCTTGGAAGCTCTATTGTAATTTTTATAAAAACTGTAAAATGTCATAAGTACCATACTTATGGAATACATTGCTTAAAATATTCATTTATTTATTCACTTATTTTGTGGCAAAGTTTCTCTATATAGTCCTGTGTGTCATAAAAATCCCTCTGTAGACCAGGCTGGCTTCAAACACAGAGATTTGCCTGTCTCTGCCTCCAAATGCTAGGACTAAAGGTGTGTGCCTCCACAGCCTGGCTGCAGTGTTTTGTTTTGTTTTTGTTGTTGTTATTTTAAATATTTCATAGGCAAGCTTTCTGACAATGACAAGATAGTGTTGAGAAACAGGTAGTGTCATGTAAAACTCAGTAAAAGAAAGTGCCACTTATGAAGAGAAGAGGCTATCACCAGAAATGGCACGTAAATGACAGTGTTAATGACATTAAAACCCACTCAGAAAAAAATGATTCCTCCAGGAACATTCTTCTAGTACAACTCCAAGGAGCATAACATATAGGTCAACATGTAGGCCGGCCCACCGGAATTGAAGATCAACATGTAGGCAGGCCCACTGGAACTGTAGATCAGCATGTGGGCGGGCCCACTGGAACTGTAGATCAGCATGTGGGCGGGCCCACTGGAACTGAAGATCAACCTGTGGGCGGGCCCACTGGAACTGTAGATCAGCATGTGGGCGGGCCCACTGGAACTGTAGATCAACCTGTGGGCAGGCCCACTGGAACTGTAGATCAGCATGTGGGTGGAGTCACTACAGAGCAGTACTCTCACTGGCTTGCCTAGAAATAAACCTGACTTATCTGGGAGATAGGTACATCAGTGGTGTACACTGCTTTAGTTGTTAAAAAGGAGACCATTAGGCACTCTAATCATATCAACAGATCTCCATGCCTTGATTCTAGAACCACTAAACAATTTTCTGAGTCTAATTTGATTTCCTACGCATCTTCCTATGAATAAACATTGACAGCCAGAGAAATTGGTATCTACCACATGACAATAATTTTCTCACTTAAAATGAAACCAATATACTTGCATGCATGCCTTACGTTACAGTATGGTAAGCAAATACTTTACAATTTCATATAGTATAAGATGTGGGCTTGACTAATTTTGAATTGTAAAATCTAGAGATCAGATGCCTGCCTGATAAGACTTTGAAAATATATGAGAATTTAGTGAAAGTTCTTGAGGATAGCCAATGGGTGTAACCCAGCATTGAAGTCATCCAAAGAACTTTACACTTTAACTTAACGTTTCCCCAGATTCTGGACACCTCTGGCAAGTGTTATCCTTTAAGTAATAATGGAGGTTTTGTCCCTTCCGTTTATAGAGAAAGATTTTACATGGCAAAGCCACTCTAGCGCTCCAATTTTTCTGAGCTTCTAAATCCATTTAGCATCATGAATTTAAAGGAGATCGGATGTCTCCATCTTCCTCCCCGCTGGTCATCTTCTGATGCATACTTCAGCAGGTAAACTTTAGCACCTTTGTTAAGACCTTCAATTTCAAACCATTGAGACCTTCAATGATAAAATCATATGGATAAATTATGCTTGATCTGGCCATATATTTCTTTTTATATGGTCCTACAAGTTTAAAATCTATTTTACATAATCCTCAAATGGTTTGTAAGAATTAGGAAACTCAAAAAATTCTTTAAGTGTTTTGCTCACCGGCCCTTGGGGCTATCTAAGTATGTCAACTTTTGTAGCCTGATGAGACTTAGTCCGGTTCTAGGAAAAAAACCACAAATAAGGGTGATGCATATCTGTACTCATTGTATAGATCTTTGTTATTGTGTCCTTCACAGAAGGTTATTGGGGGTGAATCCATTCGTAATGTTGGATTATTCTTCAAATGTGGAGATGGCATTACTTTAGAGGTATTGATTGGGATAATTTCACCACTTGGTCTGTGGGGACAGTGTCTTCATATGAAACAAAGCCACAATAACCTAAGAATTCGGTGTCATGGGACCCACCAAGGTCACTCAGCATATCTCTACCCTGTTTCAAGGTCTTACTTTTCCTCAATCAGTACCTCATTTTAACTGCACATAGCCTTCAAGTCTGTACTTAAACTTGTATTACAAGCAGATGACCAGATGATGAAGACTTGAGTTTTGTTTCTGCCAATGCCAGGTCTACGGTTACTTGAAAGATCTCTAAGGGCAGTTAGACGGTTTCACGTTGTTTATGCCTACCTCAAACTGGTGACTTTCAACTCTGAGCTCATTCTTTTTCTTTGTTACTTTTTGTCCTGAGATGTGAGAAGAAACAAGCAAATATTGTTATATTCCACAGTTTCTAGAAATGATAACTAAACACACACTACACACACACACACACACACACACACACACACACACCAAGTTCTTTGCCTCTTACTACCAGGAATGTTTAACACTTATTTTACTCATTCTTAAGCACCCTACATCATGGATTATTAGTTTTTCCATACTTCCAGGAATATATTTAGCAATTTTAGGTTTCAGTCAGGAAGTTAGAAAAATTCATCTTTATAACTTTACAATATTATTTCTCTAGGATCACTGCTTGTACCACAATCTTTATTAGTCATGATTGTCTAGAAGAACCTACATTAATATATATTAATATATACATATATAATATGAGTTTATTTGCTAGAATAGGTAATAATATTTGGGGTTAGGTAGTCCAATGGTGGCCATTTATTGGCTGTAGAGGTTAAGTATCTGGTACATACATATGCACTGGCCAGGAAATTGGATACATCAGTATTTCCAATCTGGTTCTGGAAGGTCCAGGAAGATTCTTGTAGAGAGGCTAGTCTTTCATGCACATTAGAAGGTAAGTTGTATTTTGATATAGCAGCAACAACAACATAGACATATTCTAAAAAACGAGTGAAGGCAGACAGAAAACCAATGATGATCTTTCCTTAGATCTCCTTGTATCTGGGCTGCTCACTAGATTGCCCTACACAATTGGGAGAAGTTCTTCTGACTTAATTCTTCCTGTAATACCCTCACAGATCTGTATACAGGCCTTTTTCATAGTTGGTTCCAGAACAATGGTTCTCAAAAGGTTGAACAATGCTTCCACAGAGGTCAGATATCCTATATATCAACTATTTGCAGTTACTGCTCTTAACAGTAGTTATGTGTAGCAATGAAAATAATTTTATGGTTGGGAATCACCACAGTGTGAACCTATATTAAAGGGTTGTAGCATTAGGAAGGTTGGGAATCACTGTTCCAGGCCAAATCGAATTGTCAATCAAGTTTAACCACTGGTAGGTTTATCAAGTAATTCAGTGTTAATAATAGCACAGATGAGTTGGCACTGGTTATGTGAAACCTTTTTGGAAAGAGATGTATGGGAGTCTCTAGGTAACATATTTTGTGAGCCGAAAATAATCTATACCATATCTTCTGGGCATTCACCACATCTCATTGTATTAATGGCATGACTAACCAGGGAAACAGATGTGGCCACTTAAATCTTAAAAGTACACTCATTTTTTTTCTGTCCAAAGAATGAATACATACAGCAACACTTTCTTTATCCTTAGTGAAAAAGATGGCTTGTGTGGAGTAACTATAATTTCCCTGTTGCTTGTGAATAGTTCATGAGTCATGGCCAAAGCCCAGTCACCTGCATATTTCTATTTTAAACCCTTTGTAACTACTTATGGGCTGAAATGTCTCTGGAATCCTGAAATAGATCAAACACATGTATTACCATGTTTATTTGGGGGACTTAAGAAAATATAATATGGTTAGAAAGCAAAGAGCTATCAAATAACTAACCTAAAATAACAGCTTTGGAAAGGAATGGATTCAGAATGGGACTTACACACTGCAGAGAGAACAGATTAGACTTTCACAGGCCTACTTGGACCTACTACAAAATCAAACTTCCTGTGCCTTTATTTGACAATAAAAGATCATATTTGTAACCAATTTGATCCACTTTGGTGGAGAACTGAAGATATTGTGTTAGTCATACTTTAGCGTAAGACTCTCAACAAACCAAATACTTTCAGAATCTAAATTAGAGATTTTTGAGAACTTCTCAAGACTTTTATTTCAAAGATTTTTAAATAATAAAGAACAATATCTACTATGTATAATGTATTGACTAATAAGAAAGAAAATTGCTGTATAGAAGTATACCTCAAAGCAAGGTTTTGGGCAGCATGTGTGAGCCAATTGACTAGCCCTGTGAGACCACCACAATCAAGCTATAACCAAGTATAATCTCCATCAAAATCTCAATTGGCCTGTGTGGTGATTTGATAATGCTTGGCCCAGGGAGTGGCAGTATTTGGAGATGTGTCTTGGTCGGAATAGGTGCGACCTTGTTGGAGGAAGTGTGTCACTGTCGGCCTGGGCTTTAAGACCCTCATCATAGCTGCCTGGAAACCAGTCTTCTCCTAGCAGCTCCTCCACCACATCTGCCTGGATGCTGCTTTGCTCCCACCTTGATGATAACAGACTGAACCTCTGAACCTGTTGTCCTTTATAAGAGTTGTCTTGGTCATAGTGTCTGTTCACAGCAGTCAAACCCTAACTAAGGCAGCCCGCTTTGAATACATTGTCAAATGAGGGATAAAAATTTTTTATGAAAATTCATGAAGCTCAGGTGAAATCTCTAGAGCTCAGTGAAAACAATCTCTGGAAAAAAAAACAGAAAAACAAAATTTGAACTCAGTCGTTCTTTAATTTTAATCTTCCTAGGAAAGGGCTGTAGCCAACATTGCATCAGTGGTATAAGCTCATATGTGTGGATGAATTAAAGTTTAGAGCTTGGAAATACACTTCCACAATTGTATTCAATTGATTGGACAATTCAAGAGCAAATGAAAAGATAATTCAAAAAATTGTTCACTGCACTTGGGAGGGCCAGGCAGGAGGAGCAGTTCAAGGCCATCATCAGCTATATTGTACATAGTGTTCACTGTCCTTCTTGTCATTGTCCCCTTACCCCCTCTTCCCTCCCTTTCTCTCCTTGATCGTCTCTTTGCAGCCCCCTCATATTTCTAACTACATATACTATGACTTCCTTGTGAGATCCTATCCTTCCCTGTAGTTCCTTACTCTAAAAACACTTCTGTGGTTTTATTAGTACTAGCATGCCTATTAAAGGCTTAAAAGCTAGTTTCCACATATCAGAAAATATCTACCATATTTGCCTCTTGGGGTCTAGGGTTATCTTACTCAGGATGATTTTGTTCTAGCTCCACCTGCAAATTTTTATTATTTTTAATATGTAAATAATATTCCATTCTGTAAATATATGACATATTTTTACCCATCTGCCAGGAGCCATTCTCACATAGATCTCAAAACTTCCTTTCAGCCATTTCTAGCCTGTTTCTTCTAGCCTGCTTTTAGTAGGAAAAGTACCAGCTTAAAGATTAGCCAAGTAAGCTAGATGGTCAGTACATGCAGAACTCACCCGACTAGAACAATCGAAGCGCACCTGTGTTTGGATTACCATAGCAACCCCTTTCCACTTCCCCTCCCCTTGATCAATTTCTCGTGCCAATTTCCTACAGTAGATGCCAACCTTCCCTGAGATTCTGAGATACAATTCTGAGAAACTGTTCCTGAGAAATGATACTAGCCCCCTGAGATTGATCCCCCGAATACAATGACTACCATCCGTCTCCTGGTAGACATCTAGGCTGTTTCCAATTTCTGGCTATTATGAACAGAGTAACAATGAACATGGTTGAGTGAGTGTCTCTTTATTAGGATGAAGTGTCTTTGAGTTTTTGCCCAAGAGAGTGGTATAATAGGATGCTGATGTAGATCTGTTCTCATCTTCCAGAGAAACTGTAACACTGACTGTACATGTAGCACTCCCACCAGATATGAATGAGTTTTCCCTCTACCCCACATCTTTGCAAGCAGGAGCTGTCATTGGTTTTATTGATAATGACTATTCTGACTGGCCTAAGATGAAATCTCAAAGAAGTTTTGATTTTCATTTCTCTGAAGACTAAGGATGCAGCGCCCTACTTCAAATGGTTCTCAGCCATTTGTGTTTCTTCTTTTGATAATTCTGTTTTTTTTCTATACCCCATTTTGAATTAGGTTATTTTTTGGCAGTGCCTAGTTTTTATTTAAATCATGTTTTAGATATTAACCTTCTATAGGATATATAATAAGTAAAAATATTTTTCCTTTCTGTGGCCTGACACTTTGTCTGAAAAGTGGTCTCCTTTGCTATACAGAAGCTGTTATGTTTCATGATTCCCCATTCATTCATTAATTGTTGGTCTTAGTGCCTATACTATCTGTATGCTGTTAGAAAGTCTATTCCTGTGTCAAAGAGTTTAAGACTATTCCCCATTTTCTCTTCTATCAGATTCAATGTACCTGACTTTATTTTGAACTTCTCCATCCATCTGGAGTTTTGTGCAGGGTAATAAATATGAGTCTGTTTATATTCTTATACATACAGTCATCCAATTTTCCTAGTACTTTTTATTGAGAATGCTTTTGTTCCAGTGTATATTATCTTGTAAAAATCAGGTCCTTATAGACATGTGAACTCCAGATCTGGGACTTTAATCTGATTGCATGAATCAACGTGTCTGGTATTTTTCCCCCCAATTCTATGAAAGTTTTCTTACTATAGCTCTATTGTACAATTTGAGATTGGGGATGGTGATACCTCTTAACAGTTCTTTTATTATTCAAGACTTTAAAAAAGATGTTATGGGGTTTTTGTGTTTTCATATGAAATTGAAAGTTAGTTTTCTAGTTTCTGTTAAAAGTTTGTATTGAAATTTTCATGGGGAGTGTGTTGGATCAGTAGATTGATTTCAGCTGAGTGGCCATTCACCATGTCAAGCCTCCTGATTCAAGAGCAAGGGAGAGCCACCAGTCTCCTCATAGCTTCCTCAATTGATTTCTTAAATGGCTTAAAGTTTTTACCATATACGCTTTTTTACTTGCTCAATGAAAGTTATTCCAAGATATTTTTGAGGCTATTGTGAAAGGAATTGTTTTCTTGTTCTTTCCTGATCTGTATCATATGTACATAGGAAGGATGCTGAGTTTTGTGTATCAATTTTGTATGCTTATGTTTAATTGAAAGTGTCTATCAGCTATACGGCTTTCTGGTGGATATTTTTAGTGTCACTTATGTATACTATCTTATATGCAAATAAAATGCTTTGACTTCTTTCCTCCCTATTCATATCTACTTGGTGTCTTTCGGTTTTCTTATTATTCTAGCTAAGAATCCAAGAGAGTATGCATCCTTGCTTTATTTTTATTTTATTGGAAATGATTTTAATTGCCCCCACACCTTTTTTGATGTTTTCTGTGGACTTGCTGTAATTTGTCTTTATTATGTTGAGATGTGTCCCTTATATCACTAGTCTTTCCAGGACTTTTATCATGAAGGGATGTTGGATTTTTGTCAAAGGTATTTTCTACATATTTGAGAAGAGAATCACTTAATTTGCCTTTCAGTCTGCTTATATGCTGGATTATATCTATCCATTTATGTAGTTAGAACCACCCGTGCATCTCTGGCATGAAGCCTAGTTGATCTTGTTGGGTAAATGTTCTTAAGGGAAAGAGGGCTGTTATTTTGTTGTTGTTGTTGTTATGTCTTTGTGTTGTTTAGGTATCGTGGTAATTGTGACCTCCTAAAAAAGAGTTAGGTAGTATTTCTTTGGTTTTTATTTTTTTCCAGAATAAATTGCTGACCACTAAGTTATATCCCAGCCATTTTTTATGAGGGGCATGCTCTTCTACAATAATATAATTTTGTCATATTTTCCGTCTCTGCTACCCTCCAACCTCTGACACCCCTCCCACCTTCATATGCCCCTCCCATTTGCTGTTTAATAATCTTAACTACTGCTGTCCAAACACACATGGGTATCATTCACCGGAGCATGGGCAACCTACTAGTAGCCGCATCCCTGAGGAAAGCTGACACTCCTTCCCTCAGAGGACATAAGCTGCCAATCATGAGTCCCTTTCCTCTGCATATTGGACTGTTGACTAGCTTGATCTTGTGCAGATTTTGTGCTGGCCAGCACATCTGTTGTGAACTTATGATTATAGTAGCTTTCTTTTATCCAGAAGACATTTCACAAAAATCCTCCTTGATCCCAGGTTCTCATAATCTTTCCACCTTCTCTTCTTACCATGTCCCAGGCCTTAGGGGGTATGTGATGATTTGTACAGATGGCTCATTTAGTGCTGAGCATGCACAGTCACAGCTCTACTCTTTGATCAGTTGTGAATCTCTGTCTTAGTCTCCATGCACTGAAAACCAAACCAAACCAAACCAAACCAAACCAAACCAAACCAAACCAAACCAAAACAAAACAAAACAAAACAAAACAAAACAAAACAAAACAAAACAAAACAAAACTTCTCTTAGGAAAGACGGAGAGTTGTTCTTAGGAAAGACGGAGGAGAGTTACTCTGATTTCTGAGTATTAGGATATGTATTTATAGGGAAGTTTGGCATTGTTACTTTAGCAAAAGAATAGTAGTAGGATCTATGACCTACACAGCCACAGAGTCCTAAAATTCTATAAAATTATACTAACATGAGAATAAGGCCATCTTCGTACATTCTTTCTTCTAGCCTTAGTCTGTCTACTTAAGCTTGCCACTGCTCCGTCCGGCAACTTACATGACCTGTATGGAGGACTGCAAGGGTTTCAGAGCAATTTTCCTGTTGCTCTCCAAGGCAAGGGACAAACTGAGTGCCTGTGATGTGGCCCTCACAAAGGCAGCTCCCAGATCCCAGAATGCAATTGTGTGCATTGCTGCTCCCCATCACCTTTCTCATGCATTGCCAGCACAACTGGGCTACTAATGTCTTCAGCATATGTTTATATCATTTTATCTCATGGTGAACATAAACTGAACAAGGAAAAGCACCAATGAACACACCTACTGGACAGAAAAAAAGCCCATGAGGGTCCAATTCTGTATAAAGAATTATAGGCAATTGAGGAAAGCTGGGAGCAGGAGAGAGATGGCTTTCCCCAGGGAAGACCACAGCAACCAGTTGTACAGTACCAAATAGTCAGCCCTAAAAACATACGTACAAGTAGCATTACACAGACTGAACAGGTTATATTTAGGAATATAGGCGCATATACATGTGCATATGTACATGCAAGAACAGTGAATGAAAAATAGGCCATTAATTTTTATAGAGAGTAGGGAGGGTAAATGGGAGGGTTGGAGGGTTTGGGAGGGAGTAAGGAGAAAGGAGAAATGTTGTAGCTAAATTATAATCTCAAAATTATAAAATAAAAATTAAAAAGTTAGAAGTCAATACAGAAACTAGACACAGGAATCAAAGAAAAGCCCGTGTAGGATTGCTGTTGACCACACTGCTCATGTGCATGGCTTGCTTACTCTGCTTTCCGAGACAACGTAGGAACACCTGCCCAAAAGTAGCCCTGCCTCCAGTGGACTCGGCACTTTAATCATTAATCTAGAAAATGTTCAACAGATTTGCCTACAAGGGAATCTTATGGAAAGCATTTTATCAACTAAGATTCTCTCTTCCCAGATATGTCTAGGTTTGGGTCAAGTTTATAATAACCAACCAGCCCACATGTCCTAAATTCACATATATGATGCTGTGTCTATAGACTAAGTAAGCATGCTCATATGACTCCCTGTTATAATGCAATGGTGCTGTTTCCCCAGATTTCTTGACTTGGGTGTTTATTTTTTCCTAGATGTGCTGCTGCTTCTTTTGTTTCTCATCTCTTTCTGTGTGAAGGCTAAATATCTGCCATTTATATTTAGATGCATTCCCAAGTGTTTTTTTTTTTTTCGTTCATTAGTCACTCACAGTGTTATTTTTATTTGGCATTTCTATTTTTGATTAATTGATGCCTTGTGTCAGGGCAAACTCCCAGAGGACTGAAATCATCTCAACAGCATGCAACGAAACCTTTCTCCTGCTCAGGGGAAGAGAGATGATTATATTGTAGTTATTATTTTTCAGCAAGCTTTGCCAAAGCACTGTTCACTGTGTTGTGTATTTGTCTTGACAGAGTATGATTAGAATATACAAATCTCATTGCCCTGTTTAGATCTGTTTAGAGACAAGATGGGTTCAGGGAGGATTTGCTAATGTTCTATTAGGATTGACTGGATGGAAATTTTGCATAGTATAATGGACTTAATTCCTGTGAAAGCTGAGTGGATTGTATTATCAGTCACAGCCTCTACCCTCCTCTGAAATGTATAGAAATAGGTCAATGTGAAGGCTGCTTGTACCCACATGTGCACACAAAAATCATAAAGCAGGGCACATGCCACATGCCATTTTTCTAGAGCTGTCAGTCATTTTCAATATGAGCATGACATAGAGATTAGTAAATATCAAAGGCAGAAAAGAATGTTTAAAAAATGAGATATAAAATGAATAAAATCAACAGGTTTCTTTTTTAAAAACTAATCAAATGTATTTGCAGCTATAAAATATCTAAATTGCTGTGGTTAGAATGTAACTAATACAAAGAATACAAATGACTTTATTTGGGGGATATGAAAGCTTACATTTGTAAGTAAAGAAAAATTTATACCTGACATAAATATACATGGTAATTTTTTTATCAATATCAGTCTTTGCTTTGTAAAAATCACAACAAGAACTCAAATTTATATCCCCTCTGTACTATGTTGTAAGTATCAGGTCCATGCTGAAGTATGGTTCATTTAAGCATCAAAATAACCTTCTGAAGAAAGTGACATCGTCTTTGTAATAAAGACAGAGAATAGGAGGTACAAAGATTGACTCGAATAAATTCTCATCCAAGATGAGTACAAAAACCAAAAACAAAATAAAACAACAACAAGCAACCACAAAACATTTCTCTATCACTGTTTTCCATTATGTTTTTTATGTTGCTGTTTTTAGTAATGTCTTCTTCACTACCAAGACCATACACATATTCTCCTCCACCTCCTTTGATAACCTCACACCTGCATTATACATTAAACTTTAATTTAATACATTAAACATCAAAAATTAATGTTTAGACAGTGTGGGAAACTATACATTAGATCTCATCAATTACAAGACATACTGTCTTAGTTAGGGTTTTGCTGCTGTGAACAGACATCATGACCAAGGTAACTCTTATAAGGACAACAATTAATTGGGGCAAGGTTAAAGGATCAGAGGTTCAGTCCATTATCATCAAGGCCAGAGCATGGCAGTGCCCAGACAGGCATGGTGCAGGAGGAGCAGAACAACTTCTTGTTCTGAAGGTTAGCAGGAGAAGATTGGCTTCCAGGCTGCTAAGATGAGGGTCTCAAAGCCCATATCCATAGTAACACATTTCCTCCAATAAGGCTGCACCTAATCCAACATGGCCACACCTCCTATTAGTGCCAATCCCTGGGCCACACATATACAAACCATCACACATACCTTTCATCATTTTAGCATCTCTAACACCAGAATTCTCCATAAAATCAGGAAGTTAGAAGCCACTCTGATTCTTTCTGGAAAGGTCAAGCTAGTGCCAACATCAAATTTGAGATGTTACTGTCAATTTCCAACATGAAAACATACACATCAAAAGAAAAAAAAACCCTACACATTTAAAACATGTTCTTTTCAAGAAACAAATCAAAGACAAATAAAAATTCCACACTAATATGTTCAAAATAAATTGTATAAAATTCCTCAAAGAATTACTAAACTAAAGCTGTAGGTAGAAGGCTTTTGGTTTTGGTAAATGAACAAAAAAATATCAATATGATTTCTAAATATGTCTCTCAGTGTGCACAGAGCAATGCTGTCCTCCCCTGAGATGCTTTTATTTGCAGTGGGCTATGGTTAACATATTGGCTCACACTTAGTCCTACGTGGATATCTACATCATGTTCCACCCATTCCTGAGTTTAAGGAACACCTCAGACTAGGTGGTGGAAAGACTGAAATCAGTCTCCCTGATGTAACAACATTAAGGACTCATAGCTTCTGTGGCTGGCTGCATCAGATCTGTTCAAAGTCAGGCCATTCAACATTTCAGCAAGAATGAGGAAGCCCCTCAGGCAGCAGGGCCCAAGATAAGGAGGGATTGGCAGCTGCAGACCACTACTGGAGGTGGAACCAGCTTTCTCTAAGAGTATTGATCCTGCCACGATGCCAGTGACCTAGGAAATGGCCCCAACACCTGTGCATATTGGCAGCAGTAATTAGACTCAGTAGATTGAAAACACAGACCATGGGATTGAGAGGTTCTGATGTAGGGGAGTTCAGGAATTGGAGAGGGCAAGTTGAGGTGGTTATACTCAAAATGCATTATAATTTATTTCTGAGGCACAGACAAATATATATAGTCTGTTAAAAGGAGAGAACCCTGGGCCTGAAAAGATTGGATCCAGTTTTGTAGATCCAGAACAGAGAAATGGTGGGGGGGGGATGATTGGGGAATAGTTGGGGGGGAGAGGACTTATGGGACATATGGTGGGGGGGGGGAAATCTGGGAAAGGGGAAAGCCTTTGGAATGTAAACAAAAAGTATAGAAAAAAAGTTTCAAGTTTTAGTAATTAAAATATCTTGTCTAGAAAACTAACAGGTGGAGGATGGGTGAGAAGGAAGGAGGAGAAAGAAGATGAGGAAAAGGACAAAGAGGAAAGAGAAGAAGGGAGGGAAATCAAAAAAATAAGAAAGGTTGGAGGTAATAAAAATGTTGGGCTTTGGGAGCTGGGTAGTTTCTGCCACAGTATTCAACAAGTCAGTTGTAGTGCAGAAGGGCCGTGAGCAACACGAAGCTGCACAGATGCAGTTATGTACAATAAAGTTTTATTTGCAAAGGCAAAGAGTGTTTCTGACCTGACTTTACCCTAATGCAGTATAGGAAGACTAGTGGCAAGAGTGTATTTAGCTTTAGTTCATCCTTTTTAGACTAGGAGAATATAAAATATTGGTGAACCCTACAATATTGATTTTTTTTATTTTCTATATTCTTTGTTTACATTCCAAAGGCTTTCCCCTTTGCCAGTTCCCCCCTCACCATGTGTCCCATAAGTCCTCAATTCCCCCCCCCCTGCGCATTCCCCAATCACCCCCAACCCTTTCTCTGTTCTGGTACTCTCCTGCAAAACTAGAACCAGTCTTTTCTGGACCAGTGTCCTCTCATTCCTTCTTGTTGGGAATCTTTTGACTTGCTAATTGTGCCTTGAGTATTCAGAGCTTCTGGGCTCATTAATATCCACTTATCAGTGATTGTATTTCATGTGTATTCTCTTGTGATTGGATTAACTTACTTAGGATGATATTTTCTAGATCCAACCATTTGCCTACAAATTGCATGAATTCATTATTTTTAATTGATGAGTAGTATTCCATTGTATAAATATACCACATTTTCTATATCCATTCCTCCTTTGAGGGACATCTGGGCTCCTTCCAACTTTTGGCTATTATAAATAAGGCTGCTATGAACATAGTGGAGCATGTGTCTTTATTGCATGCAGGAGTATCCTCTGGGTATATGCCCAGGAGTGGTATGGCTGGGTCCTCTGGAAGTGTCATGCCCAATTTTCTGAGGAACTGCCAGACTGATTTCCAGAGTGGTTGTATCATCTTGCAATCCCACCAACAGTGGAGGAGTGTTCCTCTTTCTCCACATCCTCGCCAGCACCTGTTGTCTCTTGAGTTTTTAATTTTAGCCATTCTGACTGGTGTGAGGTGGAATCTCAGGGTTGTTTTGATTTGCATTTCCCTGATGACTAATGATGTTGAACATCTCTTAAGGTGCTTCTCAGCCATCTGAATTTCTTCTGGAGAAAATTCTTTGTTTAGCTCTGTACCCCATTTTTAATAGGGTTATTTGGTTCTTTGGGGTCTAATTTCTTGAGTTCTTTGTATATATTGGATATTAGCCCTCTGTCAGATGTGGGGTTGGTGAAGATCTTTTCCCAATTTGTTGGTTGCTGTTTTGTCCTTCTGACAGTGTCTTTTGCCTTACAGAAACTTTGTAATTTTATGAGGTCCCATTTGTCAATTCTTGATCTTAGAGCATAAGCTATTGGTGTTCTTTTCAGGAACTTTCCCCCTGTGCCTATGTCCTCCAGGGTCTTCCCCAGTTTCTTTTCTATTAGTTTCAGTGTGTCTGGCTTTATGTGGAGGTGTCCTTGATCCACTTGGAGTTGAGCTTAGTACAAGGAGATAAGAGTGGATCAATTTTCATTCTTCTGCATGTTGACCTCCAGTTGAGCCAGCACCATCTGTTGAAAAGGCTATCTTTTTTCCACTGGATGTTTTCAGCTCCTTTGTCGAAGATCAATTGGCCATAGATGTGCGGGTTCAATTCTGGGTCTTCGATCCTATTCCATTGATCCGCCTCCCTGTCACTGAACCAATACCATGCAGTTTTTAATACTACTGCTCTGTAATATTGCTTGAGGTCCGGGATATTGATTCCCCCAGAAGTTCTTTTGCTGTTGATGATAGTTTTAGCTATCCTGGGTTTTTTGTTATTCCAGATGAATTTGAAAATTGCTCTTTCTAACTCTATGAAGAACTGAGTTGGGATTTTGATGGGGATTGCATTGAATCTGTATATTGCTTTTGGCAAGATTGCCATTTTAACTCTATTAATCCTGCCAACCCACAGGCATGGAAGATTTTTCCATTTTCTGAGGTCTTCTTCCATTTCCTTCTTCAGAGACCTGAAGTTTTTGTCATATAAATCTTTCACTTGTTTGGTTAGAGTCACACCAAGATACTTTATATTGTTTGTGGTTATTGTGAAGGGTGTCATTTCCATAATTTCTTTCTCAGCCTGCTTATCCTTTGAGTGTTTTTAGTTTTAGTTCATCCTTTTTACACTAGGAGAATATGAAATATTGGTGAACCCTACAATATTGATTTCTTAATCTTAGTTTTAAAAGATGAAAAAATCCGCAAGTATCATATTGTTAATTATACTCAGCATTTGAATACTATCTTTATCAAAATCCAAGTGTAATGGTGGCCTTGCAATGGCCTCTTTACTAATATTATAGACATGCATATTACAAGGGTATAATCCAAAAATGTTTTATCATCTCTTAATATCACCTTCTGATAAAATTATTTCTAATGCTCTATTCCAGTCTTTTGTACAGAAGACTAAATTGCAAAAGTGGAGTTTCTACAGTTATGGCTGTGGTTACATTAAGCTAATCAAATTAATTTTAGAAGAATTACATCTTTACTGAGACCTGTCTTTGTATCAATGCCACTATAACTGTTTAAGTATTTGGTAATGCTTTATATTTTATTCAAGTAAGTAATTTCTATTTCTTGTGAGTCAAATAACAAGTATTTATACCTTATGGTTATGAAAAATGAGTGTTTGACTAGCCTCTATTAGTATTATAATATAGCTAATGATTTTATAAGGTGCATAATCAGACCTTTCCATTTCAGCAGTTGGCTATATTTAGTTGCCTAGATAGATTACCTACTACATTTTGCACCAACTTATAACATTTTTTTCATTCTTAATTTTTATTGCTGTATGTATCATTTTTGTGTTAGAATTGCAAACATCTAATATATTAAAGGCACTTAATATATCTTACTGTTAAGTACAAGGTTAACTATTGCTTTCTTATAATGAAAATATATTTTAATATTCTTGTGTGAATTTTAACTCCTCAAAATTAACATTGACTATGAAGATGAACATGCATAGTTTTCCTCCTTTGCTTATTTAGAAGAAACAGTAGGGCCATGCCATCCATTTCTTATGAAAACATTCTTGAATTATCAGGATTCTTCCCACTTGGGTGTAGTGTGGTAATTAATTTGCTGGTAATTTGTTTGCATCCTTGTATGTGCATTAAGAAGGAGGAAGTTTTTTCTTTGAAACATTTTTTTTTACTGAAATCTAGTCTTTATTAGTTTTTTGGCACTAAGGATTTTGAGGCTTTAAACAAATAGTAATTATTTTGTCCTATTTCATGGCTGCCTACAGCACTAGAATTTTGCATTTCTTAAAATATAGAATTTATCGGTCATAATTAAATGCACTATTTTGTACAACTAATATTTACTAACAGGCAGGTTTATTTACCATAGGTTTGCAAAAATAACATGCCTATGAGTATAACATCTATAATAATCAGATTTAATTATATAACTCAAAAATTTGTGTATAACTCAGGGAATTGTAGAATTTCTCAAAATTCTCCAGCCATCATTACAATTTTAGACCAGTTTTATCCTCCTGTCATGAAACCCTCTAATTATCATCAGTGGTTTAGCATCATCGATGCTTATCGTAACCCTGGGAAGCCACTAAACTATGCCCTTCCTCGTTGGGTTTGGCTACTGCTTACATTTCACACAAATGGAAACATAACATGTGCTCTGTTTTCACTGGCCCTTCCTAGTATGATATTTTCAGATTCTGTCCATATTTTAGCATACACTAACACTATTATTGCCGTTTAAAATGATACAAATCTAGAATATAGATACGTATAATCATTGTTTTAAAGCTTTTAGGCTTTATTTTTTTCTTAGAGAAATTTTATTTTCACAGCAAAATTCAAAGGAAATGTAGGCTTTTCCCAGTCACCCCACAGGCAGCCTCCCACATGAGCAATGTCCCCACCATAGCCCTGAAAAACATGTAACCTAAGATACACTTATGCAGCCCACATTAGGCTTCTCTCATGAGGCTGTGGCGTCTGTGTGAATAAATGTCTGGTGACAAATGCCATTTGTCCACAGTCAGCAGGCCTGCTTGAGATATTCAGGAAACTGGGGCTGGAGGAAGTCTGCTTATGCTTCAGAAAAAAAAAATCAAAGGAAGGAGCAACCCAAAAAGACCCCCTTTCAAAATATAAAATATATAAATTGTTTACCACACTAAAGGCAGTGGGATTTTGGGAGAATGGAGCCAGGGATTAAAGTTCCAGGTATTAGCTAACTTTATTCAGAGCATCAGACAATTTATACTCCAAGGGCTAAGAGGAGTCTCAAGAGTAGGGTGTACAGTCTCAAGGACAAGCTGCACACAGCAGAAATGTGTTTTTCCAAAGAGGCATATTAACAAATAACAATAGCCACATGTAATAAATCATCCAAAGCAAACTCAGTCCTGTCTGTTACACCTGGAAGGAGCATGAAAGCATGTGCCAAGATCGATTCCATGATAGGAGGAAATTGAGGTCATAAGACTCTTGTCGTGTTTTCTTGGAGTTTTCTCAAGCACTCAGAAATCTCACATGACTCCATTCTTGGACTGTTCAAAGATGGTGATACGCTCTTACAATCTCAGTACTCAAGAAGTAAAGGCAGGAAGTTAGGCCAGGTTGAAGGGAATCTAAGCTATGATGAGAATTGTAGGTTGGGCAGGGCTACATAGTGTGTGTGTGGGGGGGTGTCTTAAATGTAAACAAACAAACAAACAAACTGATTATTTTACTAATTTTAAAGTTTTGTATTTTGACTATTTTTGTTCCTTTTCCTCTAGCATCTGGAAAACACAGTGGTAGACAATTTTGACGATATAATGGGACCCTTCTTCAAAGGACTTGTAGCCCTTCCCTGTAAGGATATTTGTGTCCATGGGCTGGTTCCTATCAGAGAATATTTAGGGACTACAAATCTTTATTTTGGTGACTGAACTTACATTAGCTGATCCCAAGATTCTTCTGCTTAATAAAGCTACATAAGAATATCTAGATCCTTCTCTACTTCTGTCCCAAGGCAACTATCATCATCACTGACGAATATTCCTTTGGAAGATAGCCAATACTGATTATCACTCTGACTCTAACTCCCATTATGGCTTGAATATTAGTCCTGTGTTTGATTAGCATTGCCCCCTGGCTTCTGCTGCTCCAGGATTCATTGCCTCTCTACATTTAGAAGGTTTAAATCCCAAAAGAGAATCAGTGATGCCTTGCAAGATAATTGACTAAGGAAAGACCATTCTGTGGTGTTCCTACCAAGAGGGTTAACTAGCCTCTATAGTCAGGCTTGGGAAAAGGCTGCTCTGATGGTTGGTATAGAAGACTCAATAGAGCTTTTTTATTTTTTTGGAGCCAGGACAGCAGAGAGGTAAGATGTAGCTGTTCGAGTTTCCTGGTATCATGACAGATCCACAATGATTGCCACCAGAGGGATCAGATTTTAAGGCTTACAAGATTAGGTTTTAGTTGTTGCGTCCAGAGATGGAGTTACCATTGTTTCTGAATGTTTCTGAACAACAACAAAAAGACTCAATAGAAATTTTGATGATTAATTGTTCCACCTTTGCTGAAATCTACCCATATACCCTCAGTCCAATTTTCAGAATACTGCCATCCATCATTAATAAGCTTTCTTTACAACAAAACTCCAGTGATACTGAAAAATCTATTTTCACTGTAATTTAGATGCACGGGTATGACAGGGCAAGACGGTGCAGAGGTTCCTTCATCTGGTATTCTTGCTCAGACTATTTCATGTTTAAATAGAATTTGATCTCCTTGATGGAAAATCACCAAACTCTATTCTAGGAACCCTACTGAGGTCGAGATTCCCCAGTTAGCTTATCTTAGATTTTGTTAAACCAGCCTGCTTGTTCAGAATCTCCTCCAGGTGACCACTTACTTTAGCTTTGGTTAAACTGCTTGCTCTGCAGTTGCCAAACAAGATGCCAGGATGTGGGTTTTGCCTTCAAAAACCCTGTGCTCTGGACACTAGGGGCTACATCTGGGTCCCCAAATAACCAGGGGTAGTTTCAGCCATCTGAAATAGACTTTCAATTGGCTATAAACTATGTCTGAGTGTTTGTGTCTGGTAGATTCCACACAACAAGAATTAGATGTTTTGTTTTTCACAAATCTTGGCCCAATCTCTATAAAAGATATTTTTAAAATGGTAGCTATAGAAAAGCTCAGACCATTGATGCAGAGGCTAAAAGGAGACATTTTGGACCCAGTCTTACTTTTATCCTTCCCTAGTTTCTCCCACACAATAAAATAAAGCAGATAACTCACTGCACTTATTAGAAAATGAGTTCCTCCAGAGAAACGGAACCAATGAGAATATAATTCCAAGTCTGGAGAAGAGCCTGCAGGAAGCACAGGCTGGAACTCTCAGGTACAGGTAGAAACTGTAATCCGCAGGCAAACTATTCTTTAAGAAGGCCTTAGAGCGAATTGTAATCCAGAGATGAGGGATAATCAGAATTAAACTACAAGGTATTTTCAGAGAAAATTATTCAGAGACAAGGGAGGAAATTATCAGAATCAAAAGGAGACTTACTTGGCATGGAGGAACACACTTATGAACCCACTGAAGAACTTCATGGATGAAGAGGATCATATGTTACAATAATAGAGTCACCTGTGCAAGCCTTTCTCAAATAAAGAGTGCCAGAGACTATGGGGCAGAAGCTACCTGGTGTTGGAAATCATTCTTAGGACACATGCAGGGAGCTCTTTAGAGGGAGAGATCACTCCTGCCCATTCATTTTATTTGATACACTCTGATTTTGAGTCATTCTGATATTATACTTTCTAGAGATAATTCTACTTTCCGACTTAAATTTTGATTCTCAAACATCCAGGAAGGTAGTTATAGCCACCTTGGATTCCTAAAAACAGCAAAGCCTCACAGGACAGACCACCTACCAGATGAAGACACTTATCAATGAGAGCTGACACTGCATGTGCAGAAGAGATGAGCTCGCAGGAGCTGGATTGGTCTCTCCCCGGATGACAATGATAAACATTTCTGACCTAGACCAATCTGCAGGGCCAGAGCTCAAGAAATGATCACACTCTTTGAGCAGGACTGATAAGTTATGCTCATCTCTCACCCCACCTCAGTTCTTCTATGTAGATCTAAAGGTACTTTATGCAGGTGGAGAGGAACTCATGGACCCTGGGCCTTGATTAAATGGCTTTTCTTTGCTTTACACAATACAAAGAAAAAAACGAGTCTCCCACTCTTGTATGAAGAAGACAACAGAGTAGATCCCATCTTTAGCATTTAGTATAGTATGGCTTATGTAGGGCTGATAGTCTATAGATGTTAATCACGTCTACAGAGGCCTTTCACAGAAACATTTATGTGTACATAGCTCTGGGCTGTCAGTTTAGTCAAGATGTCTTGTAAACAACGTTATTGTGGTATTTTATGGTTTTATAGAGTCAATTTTTTTAATGTAGTAAAAAGGGATCAGCATTCCATTATAAAATGCTTTTCCTATATTGATGAATCGATTCTACAAGTATATGAAATTAGTTCAGAACCGTAATGTACTTTACTGAGAATAATATGCACTTAAAACTGGCAGAGGGCAGCAAAATCATACAGTTCATTATAATTAACTATGCACACAGACTGGAGCTAACCTCTTATCATCAGTCCTTTATCTACAGTGAGTCTGTGTGTCACCAAAATTCTTA
Organism: Apodemus agrarius; assembly: GCA_964023405.1. NCBI lineage: Eukaryota > Metazoa > Chordata > Mammalia > Rodentia > Muridae > Apodemus > Apodemus agrarius. Next base: position 13,585,335 of record OZ030022.1, on the reverse strand, counting down.
TCTTGAAAACTAATTTTGAAAATGGTGGAACTAAGATTAGAAGCCTTTACGAGGTGATTGGTCCATGAAGGCAGAGCCCACATGGATACATGGATAGGACTATTGTTTTTGTGAATGAGACATGAGAGAGCTTGTTTATCCTTTTCTTCTTCTTCTTTTTTTTTTTTTTCATTAAGAAACAATGAAAGGCAATTACGTCCCAGTGCTTTTGGTCTGAGGTTTTCTCTAGACCCATTTAAAAAAAAAAAAAAAAGGAAATTTTTTTCCTCTTTGGAAATTTACTTACTTGGTGTCATTTTTGTCATGCCACCAGAAACAGAGACAGAATTGTATGCCTCTCATTTTTGTTATTCTGAAGTATTTGTGGAAATATCCAACACCATGCAAAACACTTCTGGAGGCAGTGAGGTATTCTGCGAAGTAACAAATAAACACATAGGACTTTAGCTTTGAAAAGACTCTTGTGAGCAAAACAAGGCAGGTAATCAGATCGAGTCAATAGGTACAGAAGTTCGCTTTCAGGTAAGCTTCACTTTTCTGATTTGGTAGCATTTAAGCAGGAACCTAAAATAATGAAAAGAACATGTCTAACATTGTATGTATTGTGTAGTAAGTACCAAATACATTTTTAAAGGCTTATTGTTAGATGAGAAGGGTTTTGTTATTCACTACATACTTGAAATATATAATAACAGATTTATTCCGAAGGAAAATTCTGTTCATTGTTAAACAAACAAGATACAATAAAAATATGAACTTTTCATGGCAATTTCACAGAGGAATGGTCTCCTTGTGATATCAACAGAGAGAAAATAGCTAGCTTCCCACTATAATAATAACGCAACAGAGAACAAAGAACAACTTGCTGGTCTCCCAGCTTCCTTTTTTAAGGAACAGTAAAGGTCAATCTTCCAAAAAAAAAGGCTTTCATGCCCAGTTGTCAGCTGTGAGGCAGAAGTTGCTCAACAATATGACAGGACAGAGATCCCAGGAGATATTCTTACATGCTCTCCAAACTATACAACATGATTGTGATGAGAGCTCCAGTTTTAATTTAATCTCAATTTAAAATCAAGATACTAATATTCATTCAGTGAAGCTGATGACGCCAAGCCTCAAGTAATGCTTTATTATTTAAAGTATAACTTACTTCATGTTAGGAAAATGAAAGGTGACATTCAACTTGGGAATATCGCTGTATTTCAAATGGAACCTTTTTTTTTTTTTTTTTTTCAATTCTCACAGGATCCCTCCTGTCCACAATTTGAACTCCTCCATCTTATCCCCAATTTTGTAGCTGACCACCTGCTGCCTTTAAAGCCTCTCTTTCTTCTCCAGCCCTATTCCCAGTGGACTATGCTGATCTTCTCCTAAACCTTCCTCTTACCCAGTCCCTTTGTCCCAGGCGTTAACACATGCAAGCATTCACTGGAGACCTGATGGCTACACACGTGATTGTTACTCTCCCTCTTGTCCTCCTCCAATTTTAATTTCTAAACCTCACAGCCGGCCGCCATAGCAGAACACCAGTTGGATGCTCACCCTCCTCTCTGTTCCCTACTCAGAGCCTTAGGGCAGGCCCAGCTTCCGCCCTCCCAGGAGCTCATTCAGCAGTTCCCTTTTAGCCGATCCCCATGTCTTCACTTTAGCTACCAGTACCTAGAAACCTATTCTACCTGGGGTCGGGGTGATTCCCAGTGGGCACACCTGGCAGGGTCTCAGAACAACTCCCTACCAGGCAGCCCACAGCCACCATACTCTCCTAAAATCTAGAGAGGGCCACAGAAACCAATACATAGAACCAACAAAGGCAAGAGCAGGTATCAACACCTAAAACTACAATCACCCAAATCCAGATGCCTAAATGCCACATAAAAACACAACCAACAGCCAGGACAAGTCTCCACCCAACCCAAGCAACTCCACTATAGTTCTAAGAAATCCAGTACAACTGAAGCACAATTCAAGGACTCCAAAATACCTGTTATGATTATGCTCAAAAATATTAAAGAAGATATGGCCAAAATCATAAGAGAAATTCTTGAAAACAAAAACCAATAGTGGAATGAAAAAGGCTGGTATAGAAATTTTAATATCTAACAAAACAGAGTTCAAACAAACACTGATCAGAAGAGATGGAGTAAGACATATCAAATGAAAAATCCACCAAGAGGACATTGCCATTCTAAACATCTATGCACCAGACACAAGGGCACCTAAGTTCATAAAAGAAGCACTACTACAGCTTAAATAGAACATTAACCCTCACACAGACATAGTGGGTGACTTCTATACCCCAGTCTTACCATTAGACAGGTCATCCAGACAAAAATTATGTAGAGGAATGTTGGGCTAAATGTCTTCATAAACCAAATGTACCTTTATCCAAAATCGACCACATACTTAGACACAAAGTTTCAACACAAGGAAGAAACTTGAAATAACTCCCTGTACTTCATCTGAGCTCTATATATTGAAACTGGATATCGGGCTGGTGAGATGGTTCAGTGGTTAAGAGCCCTGACTTCTGAAGATCCTGAGTTCAAATCCCAGCAACCACATGGTTGCTCACAGCCATCTGTAGTAAGATCTGACACCCTCTTCTGGTATGTCTGAAGACAACTACAGTGTACTTAAATATAATAAATAAATAAATAAATCTTTAAAAAAAAGAATGGATATTGACAATAAGAACAACAGTAAGCTTACAAACAGAAAACATGGAAACTGAATAACTCACTACTGAATAAAAATATTGTCAAGAATGAAATTTAAAAAGATGTGACAAAATCTTTTGCATTGAATGAAAATGGAAACACAACATACTCAAACTTATGGGACACAATGAAGGTAGTTTTAAGAGGCAAATTCATAGCAATAAATGCCTACATAAAATAATTTGACAGATCTCATACTAGTAGCTTAACAGCACAACTGAAAGTTCTAGAACAAGAAGAGGAAATAATACCTCACAAGAGTAGATGGCAAGAAATAATCAAACTTGAGTCTAAAATCAATAAAATAAAAACAAAACCATGAAAGATGAGTGAAACAAAGGCACTTGTTCAACTGTGTCTATTGCTACTCTATTCATAATAGCCAGAAATTAGAAAGTCTAAATGCCTATCAATGGAAGAATGGATAAAAAATGTGGTATATTTATGCAATGAATAATATTCTGTTGTTAAAATAAATAAAATTTGCAATTACATCCATAGATTTTTTTTTTAAAAACTCATCCAGAATTAGGTAACCCCCAAAGACAAGCATGTTATGTATTCACTCATATGTGGATATTAGCTGTTAAGTTTTTTTATAAGCATGTGGTTATAATCCATATAACCACAGTTTCTGGGTAGAGAGTAAGAGACTATGGGGGAGGGGTGGATCTCTCTAGGAAGTGGAAATAAAATAGTTATGGAGGGATGTGAAGGGCTTTGAATGGAAGAATCAAATGGTGAGGGAGAGGGAAGAGAGGAGAGAAGAAGGGAACTTGGGAAATTACATCTAAAAGCAGTGTAGCTGGACCATATGGTAGACCTATTTCTAGCTTTTTGAAGAATTTCCACAATGATTTTTTTAGTGGCTGTTTATCAGTTTGCACATGGACCAGCAGTGCATAAGTGTTCTTTTTCCCACATCTATGCTAGTATTTGGTATCATTGGTTTTATTGATCTTCACCATTCTGACTGGGGGTAACATGAAACCTCACAGGTAGGTTTAGTTTGCATTTCTTTGTTTACTAAGGATCGTTGAACATTTTAAAAAGTGTCTATTTACTATTTGTAGTTCATCTTTTGAAAATTTTCTATTTAGTTCCATGTCCAATTTTTAATTGGGTGGTTTGCTTTCTTGATGCTTAGGTTTTTTTTTTTTTTTGCTTTAATAAATAAAATTTTATTATAAAGAACTTGTAAATAAAATGATGGCACTAGACTAACCTCACCCAAAGTCTGTTTATCTCAATGGACTTGTATAAAATTAGAACAGCTGTTTTGAAGTGTATCACTTTATAGTGTTCACAGTGGATTTTATGCTTTCATTTTCAAATCTGTTTAATGCATTTATCCATTTATCACCCAGGGGGACAGAGAGAGAGAGAGAGAGAGAGAGAGAGAGAGAGAGAGAGAGAGAGAGAGTGTCTATGACCGAGGTAAGTCAGATGAAGTCAAAATCCTGGTCAGTCCTTGAGGTCTATGATCTTACAGAGGCAGGATACAAAATGCCAGACCTAACGAAGTGTGTCTACTATCACTCTACTGTCTGGGGGTTGTGTCGAATTGTTAGTCTTTGTGTGCTCAGTACAGTGGTCATGCTCAGAAAGCCCTTCCTCATGCTTGTTATTTCAATGGATTAATGAATTACCTACTTTCTTCTCACATATATACAGGCTATCAGGTCTTGGATCTATTTGGAGTTGAATTTTGTGCAGGCCCAGAGACAAGGATCTAGTTTCATTCTTCAACTTGGAGCTATCTTGTTTGATCAATATTATTTATTTAATGCGGTCTTTTCTGTAGAGTGTGTTTGGCCTATTTGTAATGAAATTCATTGTGTGGAATTATATCCAGGTCCTCAATTCTATGATGAATGTGCTGTTTTATTATTATAGCTCTGCAGTATAACTTAAATCAGGGATGGTGATAGCTCCAGTAGTTCTTGTATTGTTCCTATTGTTTTGGCTAGTCTGAATATTTTGTTTCCATTTGAAATTTAAGATTATTTTTCAATTTCTGTAAAAAAATTGAATTGAAGTTTTAATGAGGATTGCAATGACTCTTATATTATTTTTGATAGGATGGTCAATTTCAAAATATAAGTCTGTGCGGATGGGAAGTCTTTCCATCTTCTTCAATTTCTTCCTTCAATGTCTTCAAGTTTTTATTATACATGTCTTTCATTTTCTTAGCTACATTTATTCCAATGTGTTTTAAAGCTATTGTTAATGATGCTGTTTTTCAAATGTTCATTTTCAGCACATTTGTCATATATATATATATATATATATATATATATATATATATATAGAGAGAGAGAGAGAGAGAGACATATTATTGATTTTTGTTTGTTGATTTTATATTCTGCTACTTTGTTAAATGCATTTATAGCCATAGTAATTTTCTGGTGGATCTTTTAGGATCCTTTATGCCTAGAATATTATTTAGGTTAAGTAATAGTAGAGAAAAAAATCATCTTTATCTTTTTTTCTTTATTTTAGCAGATATATTTTGCCTTTTTTCCATTTGGTATGATGTTGGCTGTGGGTTGTCTTTATTATATTCAGATATGCCCTCTGCCTCTACAGATTCTCTAGAAATATTGTCATGAAGGGATATTAGATTTTGTCAAAGGTCTTCTCTACCCTTAATGGTCATATGTTTTCTGTCCGTGATGTGATGGATAATATTTATTGATTTATGTATATTGAATAATACCCGGATCTCTGGAATGAAACAAATCTGATCATGGTTGACAATGTTTCTGATTTTCTTTTGAATTCATTTTACAAGTATTTATGTTTATATTTATGTTATATATTATGTTTATGCACAATTTTTATTGGAGATATTGGTTTGTAATTTTGTATTGTCGTTGTATCTTTGTCTGGTTGGGGTATCAGGAATACTGGCTTTACTGAACAAAATTGGAAGTGTCCCTTTCTTTTCTATTTTACAGAATAATTCAAGGGTTAGTATTGGTTCTTTGAAAATCTGACTGAATTCTATGGTTTATCTTCCTCCTCCCCTTCCTCCTCCTTCTTTTTAGTTGTGGTATTTTAAATCACTTTTTCTGTCCCATTTATGTTATGAGTCTATTTAATTCATTTACTTAACCATGAGTTAATTTTGGTGGGTCATATATACTCCACCTTAGATCACTCAGTTCCCAGATAAAAGATACAAAATTTTTATATTTTTAATATGCCTTTAATGCACTAGAGGTGGGCAGATGTCTACCCTCGATGCTATTACATCTACTTCCTTGCTAATAACCCTAAGTTACAACTTGCCATGATCCATCTGGGAAACTCTTGATCGTAATTGGCCAGCCCTCATGGCCATGGTTTATGAATCACTAGCCTATGACATCATCCCCTTTCTTCCACATTTGCTCTCTCTTGACCTCCTCAGACCCCAAGTCAACAAACCAAAAACCCACCTATCTCTCGTCTGTCAAACTTTATTTAACAACCAGGGATAACTTGCAGGGCGGGGGGTGGGCGAGGGGCGAGCAAAGTTACATAGCATAACTTGGGTCTATGTGAAAATCTTCTTATCCATGGGGGCTACCAGGGCCATTATTTAGCAATGTAGCATAGAGGGTAGACATTGGTTCAATTCTAGTGCATTAAAGGCTTATTATAAATATAAGTGTTTTGTGTCTTTTATCTGGGAAGTGAATAATCTAAGGTAGGGTTGAAACCCCCGAATTGAGATTAAATATTTTACACAATATATTGGCAAACCAATGCATGGCAAAAACACACTTTAAAAAATTAATTTCAGATTTCAGGGGGGGAAACACAAGAAACACATGCTGTCCCTTTAATACTAGGAAGACTGGGAGAAATATTTCCTTATCAATGCCAGTTTTCCCTAAGCCATGAGGGTTCTAGACAAGGGTTGGAGTGCATGCTAGTTTGGTGTGTGATTCCACGGGGTGTTAAAATGTGAGCTAAAATACAGCTACTCCACCCATTCATTTCTCTCCTTTTTGAGGGTTAATCTGATTAAAGGTTTGTTAATCTTTTAAATCTACTCAAAGAACTAACTCTTTGTTTTATTATTGTTTGCACGGTCTTTTTTTCCATTTCTTGCTTGTTTTCAGCCCCTGATCTTTATTATCTTTGTCTGCTCTTTTTGTGTATAAGGCTTTCGTGTAAATTATTATTATTTACGATCACTCTAGATTGTTTTTAAAGAATCTTGTATATAACTACTCTATTTATATCATTTCCATTCTTCCCTCTCACCTTCCAACTCTTTTTTTGTACCCACAAAGTCCTTCTCAAATTCAATATTTCTCTTTTAATTATTGTTGTCACATATACATACTATACCGCGTACACACACACACACACACACACACACACACACACACAGTCTTGGTCACTCATGTTCTTTGAGATCTTGTAACAAGAATTAGGGGTATGGAGTTAGGACAATGTTAGTGTTTGTCAGTACCTTATGTATTTCTTTGGGTAATTCTCCATAAGTTTGCATTATTTAGTTACTTATCAAGTTTCACATTATTAGGAAATATCTATAGCCAACCCCTGGTAGCCTCAAAGAACCCTGTTAGATAGCCTCTAACATGTGAAAAGGGCATATGATTTAATATTTCTTTTTATATCTTCTTTAGTTTGTTCTATAATGTCAATATCAAAATATGTTGGCTTCTAGGGTTCCTGACTGGCTGAAGAGTGATACCCCAGACTCGAATAGTATGCAGAAGCAAAGAGCATTCATTCCTGCATGCAGAGACCCAGTTCCATCAGGATGGAAGGACTCTGAAGTTTAAAGTCAAATGAGGAACATTAGGGAAAGGTAGGTGATCTATATCTTGATTGGTGGATTATACCTTGTGGGGACTGAATGATGCTATAATTCAGACTATTCTTGCCTCATGCCAAGGGGGGGGGGTATCTCTTGACCTCTTGGCTGTAAGCTTGGCTAACTGTCCTTTTGCAAGCTGGGGAGCGCTACCTCTTGGCATACACCTGTCGTTGTCCTACCCAGTGCAGTTGACTTCCCCAATTCTGGGAAGTAGGAACTCAGGTCTGCTCTCCTAAATGGCAAGTTTTCAGCCTGTCATGGAGTTAGCCTAGTTCAGGCAAATTCTCTCCTTTCAGGCAAAAACATTTTTCCTACCTCGAATGCCTAGCTCTTTAGAGGACTGCTCTGGCCTTCAAATATTTACTTAAAATTTCTTCCAAGATTTATCTGGGGACAGATAATATTGCTTCTATTTCTAAGATTTGTGTCAAGTTTGGAACGCGCTTTATAACTCAGGATGACAGACCCAGAAGAGTAGAAACATGCTGTGGGCTATGCAGTGTCTCATAAAATCGGAGCCTCTTTGCTACCTCAAGCTTGTCTGTCTTTCTTCTAGTAATAGAACAGGGGTGTCTCTAACATTTGGATTATGTCTTGTGTTTTCCCTACAAAAAAACAGATTTCCTATGAAACAAGTTCTCTTCCATAGCAGCATAAAATATTTGTTCAATTATCTGTAGGTGAATCTCTTTAAGCAAAAGTTGAAACATAAAGATTCTAGAATTTACACCAGCCGTAATAAAAGAAGACAAAATAAAGGCTTTCTTGAAGGCTTAATCAGGAAAAAAAATGGTAAAAAAACAATAGGTGTCTGTAGGTGGGTATATAGTAACAATAATTAAACAGACTTTAAGAGAACATGTACAAAATTGCTGAAATATAAACTGAGTAACCTTTACCAGAGGCTTCAGACACCTCTAACAGCTAGGGTAGCCTCAGAGTACTTGATACAGTTATATGAGCAAGCCAATCTCCACCCTCCTCTGTCAGCAGGGAACAATTCGAAGGGGTGGTATTTAGCTAAGTTAGATAGGCCAAACTTTGCCCTACCCTTTAAATTTTCCCTCAGTGTAATTAGTTTTAATCAGAGAGATGCTGTTCAGGTTTGAATTTCAACAGGTGAGAGATATGCCTCTTTACTACTGCGGTTTCTCCTCTTGGTTTTCTCTATTGCCCTGTAGAATCTACAAGGGGATCTGGGAGAGCAAGTTTAGCTCCTTACATGTCCACCTCCAAACATGTATCCTTTTGTCTTTGACCATCCCTCCCACCCCTCCATCACAATGGAATAATATTATTGTTTCTCAAGACATCATTGTAGCACAGCTGTGGTTCCCAGCCCATCCCCTTAATTGTGTCTCCTCATTAATCATTCTTCTCATTTCTTTGTCTTTGTGCCTACTTGACAATTCCAAATTAAGTCCTTATCTACTTAAAGAACAATGAAACAATGGTTAAAAAAAAAACCCACACATTTCTTTTCCTTTTTTCTTGTTCTAATTAATTTCTTTAAACGCTGTCACTTTTACCTAAGTTATTTGAAAGCAATATCTCCAAGACCCTAAAATACATAGGTATTGCTCTAAAATTTTTTATATGTATCAGCTCATTTAATCATCATGATTAAAATTCTTCCAATACTACATTTATATATTAGGAAAATGGGGCTAGTGCAGCTATATGAGTTGCTTTAAGTTCCAGAACCAAAAGTGGAGAGGAGATGACCACAGGTAAGCTACCTCCCGGACCCGTCGGGCCCTTCTTTTCTGTCCAGTAAAGAAGTTTCCACCCAATGTCCCGAGTGCTTCACACAGTGCCTCATCCCCCTCCAATCCCAGGGAAACCATTCTTGCCAATTTTTTAAAGCCAGTGGAAGATTTCAAGCTTAACTTATTTGAAATCACGAGTAGAACTTGGCACATCAACGTTTCTAAGACGATTACCTGCTTGTCTATGCTTGGTTATATTCTGAATTTCTTTGTCAACATTTCCAATACAGAACTTGTTTTACACTCCCAAATATTTATGGGAACTCAATAGTTGAGTTGTGGGTGATAATGAGATCATACATATCTACACAGATAGTTTATTTTTCTGTTACCTATAGAGTTGTCTTGGAATTTTAATTTATGAGATTTTTCTTAAATAAGATAATTTAGATTTAACAGTCTACATGTATTTGTAATGTAGTCAGTCAAAGAACTATATTAGCATTCTTCTATCTTCTATCTCTCCATCTATCATATCATTCTTATCTATCTATCTATCTATCTATCTATCTATCTATCTATCTATCTATTACCTATCTGCGTATCATTAGCAAGAGATGAAGAGACCATATAGAAACCATTATCTTTGTGAAAGTGTGAACACACACATACACACACACACACACACACACACACACACACACACACCTCCATCGCCATATACACATACACCTCCAGACTGCACAGAATTTTGTAAGTTTATTAATTAGTCTATCATCAACAATTGTAACATTTGATGTATCTGACACATAATACAGTAGTATAGGCCTGAACACAAGTGTCCCTCAAGACTGTGAAAACTGACAAGGCCAGCAGCTCCTCCATGTTCCCCAAGATCACATTGCACACACAAAAAACAGAAAACCGGGACACTGAAACTGCCATTGTGTACTCCAGATCCAGCAGACCTCAGCAGCAAGCCCTGAGGAATTACATTCCTGGGATGTATCTGAACAGAGAAGGACATTGTCACAGGAAACTGATTTGTTTTTCCCTCCAAGATGATGTTTTCAGACGATGGTGAGAAAATGGTAGAAAATAGCTGCTTCACATAACAACACATTTAATAACTTTTTTTTTTCAGTGCACAGGAGTATAAAAAAATATTCCTTTTTTCCATTTAGGTGGCCAGTCAGCCATTCCATTTATCTGGGCTGAAAGGAGCTAAATTCTGGCCTGCGTTCTGGTGAGTGAGCCTGTAGTAATCCTGTCTCTCTTAGCTTTACTCCTGAACCTAAGTTAAGTTTCCTTCTGAATTCGCAGAAATGTCAACACATCCACATTTGTGCCAGCACTGGCCACGATAGAAAAGATATGGAATCAGTCTAGGTTTTCATCTCTGGAAGACCATAATGGCATACTATCTGGCCATAAGAATGGATGAAGGCCTGCTTTCTGCAGTAGCATGACTGAGCAGAGAAGACATAATGCTTACTGAAATAAGTAAGGGTCTAAATACAAATAGTGGCACTCACTTGTGGAACCTCAAAGCTGCTCTCATACAACTAGAGTAGGAAAAAATGGTTACTAGATCCTGGGGTATATACGGCTAAAGGAAGACATATAAATAAATAAATAAATAAATAAATAAATAAATAAAGTACATATATATATATATATATATATATATATATAAAAGTGGACACAGAGGATGTGATTAGATGAGAGGAAAAGCTTTGAATGTTTGATGATACAGTAAGGCAGTTATTTTTTTCAACAATTAATTGAATACTTTAATACAGCTGACACAGAAGAGTTTGAATGCCTCTCAACACAAAATATTTGAGGAAATCGATATGCTAATTATCCTGGTAATATAGTTACATAGCATATGCATTTTTAAGCTATCACAATGTAGTCCATAATTATGTACACTAACTGAAAATAGTTTTCAATTTTGAAGAAGAGCGTCCGGAGATACTTCAAAATGAACATTATGAAACTGATACTGAGTGCCATCAGCCTGTCCAGAGCGATCGTGACATCATCTCCCCTCCTACCGTTTCTCCTAAGAATGCTAACACTCTGTAATGGCTATTCCTGGTTGTCAGCTTGACTGTGTCTGGAATGACTATATCCAGAGTTGGAGGGCACACCTGTGATCCAGATCTTGAGGCTGGAAGACACAGGTTTCTGACATGGATCTTGGCACAGAGATCTTGAGGCATAGTGTCCATGAAAAGCTCAGTCCCAGGCAATGTGGTACTTGCCTTTAATCTCAGGAGAGGAAGATAAGGAGGTCTCTGAGTTCAAGGTCTGCCTGGGACAAAGTCCCAGACCCAGGTGTGGTGGCACACACCTTTGATCTAGGCCACACCTTCTGCTGGAGTCCTACCTAAGTAAGGACATTGGAAGAAGGAAGATTCACTCTTTTCTGACTCTTCGCACTTACTTGCTAGCACTTCTGTTGCCACCTACTTCCACAGAAGACCTGCTAAAACAACTAGCCTTGTGGGACTGAGCAATACTAGATTCTTACTTCCCATCCACAGCTACCCATTGTTGGTAGACTGCAAACTGTAAATCATCACAATAAATTCTCTCATTCCATAAATTCTGTGATTCTGAGACCCTGACTAACACACACTCCTTCAAAGAGGTTATAGCAAATGACACATTGACACTATTGAAAACAAAGAAAGAAAAAATGAGGCAGAATTTATTTGAAATAAGTATGGAAGCTGCATACTCACTAATGGTCCCTCAGATAATGTCTGGGGAAAAGGAGAGTTACTGAGAAGGAGAGGGGGTACATAGTATGATTTTTAGACAGATTCAATTAAATGCCAACTTCCAGAAATTTTTGTCTAGCTAATACAATACATATTCGAGTCTCATTATGATGTTTCCCAAAATACCAAACTAAAGTATAATATCTTGCCAGAAGGAGAAAAAAAAACTTTACTTACATTCAGGAGTTAGGTTGAGAGAGAGAGACAGGATCACTACAGGCCCAGAATGCAGGCCAGAATTTAGCTTCTTTCAGCCCAGACAAATGGAATGGCTGACTGGCCACCTAAATGGAAAAAAAGGAACATCTTTTATACTCCTGTGCACTGAAAAAAAGCTATTAAATGTGCTGTTATGTGAAGCAGCTATTTTTCCACCATTTTCTCATCATCGTCTGAAAACATCATCTTGGAGGGAAAAACAAATCAGTTTCCTGTGACAATGTCCTTCTCTGTTCAGATACATCCCAGGAATGTAACTCCTCAGGGCTTGCTGCCCAGGTCTGCTGGATCTGGAGTACACAATGGCAGTTTCAGTGTCCCGGTTTTCTGTTCTTTGTGTATGCAGTGTGACTTAGGGGAACACGGAGGAGGTGCTGGCCTTGTCAGCTTTCACAGAGTCTTGAGGGACACTTGTGTTCAGGTCTATACTAATGTATTATGTGTCAGATACAGCAAATGTTACCATTGTTGATGACAGACTAATAAACTGATGAAATCTTGTGCAGCCTTGAGTGTGCTCTGTCTCTCTGTCTCTGTCTCTCTGTCTCTCTCTCTCTGTGTGTGTGTGTGTGTGTGTGTGTGTGTAATCAAATGATGGCTTTCATAGGATTTCTTTATCCCTTGCTAAGAAGATAGATAGATAGATAGATAGATAGATAGATAGATAGATAAGTAGGTAGATAGATATAAATAGAAAATAGGAAAGTGTAATATAGTTCTTTCAATATGTCCACAAACATGGACACATTGATATTTCTGAAAATTCAACATGCTTAATTTGCCCATCAGTTATAACACCTTCTGCAGGAATATGTAGGTTGTGTGTATATAAGATCCTATCGTCTGTGAAGACAGATGGTTTAATTTCTCTGTTTCCTATTTTTAATGCCCTTTATTTTCTTTCTCTTTTAAAATCTGTTATGGTCAAGACTTTCAGTACTATCTCACACAAAGATGGTGAAATTGTGCTTCCTTAGCTTATGGCCCATTTTAGAGGACACTCTGAACTTTGCGCAGGTAAAAGTGATATGGGCTGTTGTGTACAAAGAGTTAATCTGTGACTTAATATCTAACCCACCTTAGAGAAATCTCCACTGGTAAGTGAAAAGCATGTGGATTCAGTAGGCAGAGAAAGGAATGTTCCAGATATCTTGAAATGTACACTTGTTTCATGGGATGTCATAAGTTCAATGCTATTTTGCTGAATTTCTGCCCAGTTTTGAACTTGGAATGTTAACATTCTCCTTTGATTCAGTTGCCATACATATTCCCCCATTGGATCCCAATAATGATTTTTTTTAGGTTTTTATAGGTTTTGGTGCCCTAGTGTTTCATTTATATGCACATATGAACAATTGTTTGGTCCTCGTGTTAAACTGATCACTTTACAATTAAGTGATTTGTGTGTGTGTGTGTGTGTGTGTGTGTGTGTATACTTTGACGGGTTTCTTATAGAAATCTATTTCTTCTAACAAGCATAACTCTCGTGACCTGCCTGTGACTGTTGCTGAGGAATTGAAAACACAATCATGATTCAACAGAATCTGGGGACTATAGGTAATGCTGCTTGAGAGCTCTTGACTGGGCTCGACTAACACTTTTATTCCAAGATAGATCAGGGTTCAAGAGGGGCATAAAAGCAACGAGCGTTTCTCATCACTATCACCAGATGTGCCCAGGGTATAGAAGGCCTCATGGCCAAATGGAGGCTGTCTACACAATGCCCCTGAGTGTCTTAGCTGCATTGCTGAGGGACTGGAAGGGGACTGTTTGCTTTTGGTGTTCCTTCAGCAGGTAGAGGCATTCCCTGAAGAGGAGTAAAAAAGGAGCTATAGGAACAGGTCTCACAGAGCTGTACAGTATAGGAAAGTCTATTACATGCAGAACACGTGTGTTTCCTCCCCCCCCCCTTTCTGTGAACACATCAAGAGCAATACAAAGACCATATGGTACATGGAGTTCATGAGGCATTGAAAAAGGTTATGATCCGTGCCAGTGGTCCCAGGAAGGGAAAGAGCCAAGAACACCAATTCTACCAGCTACACCAGGAAGAGGTCATGATGTCACTGATGCCCTAGAGCAGTTGATCCACCAGTCGAGAGTATCTGTGCTCTTGAAAAATACATATCAGAAACTGTTCACAGCCAATATGATGCTTCAGCAGTAAATAATCAATGGCAGCTCAGTTTTTGTAAAACCAGTATTCAAAGTTCCTTCATTTCTGTAACTAACCCTCCCGACAGAGAAACTGTTACATGGCAGTTTTGCTGAAGATGTGAGTTAATTGGAAGATGTGCTGCTGACGGTACTACCAGTCCTATCACTGGAAGCTGGAAGGCAGCTAGCGTTCGGCTTAGGCTCAACAATTGCAGATGGTCATTGCAAGCAGATACCAAACTTCCACTCTATGTATGTTAGCTAACAAGGGAGGCAGTGTGAAACCTTTGCCAATAGGGCAGTATCCTGAGAAACCGGCTGGCAATGTCTGAAAGGCTGTGTGGTAACAGAAAGGTCTCTCTGGAAGGCAAAGGTGTATTTCCTTCCATAGTACACTTAGGGAGTGCATGGTCAGTATTAGTACAGTCAAAACATAAGCAATGAGCCTGCATCCAAACGGTGATGGGCATTGACTGAGTTAAATGTCATGAGTGGAACACCATGTAGAGTGACATCGTCACTTGTGACATTAACATAGTCATCATGGCTTACTAACAATCAAACCAGCTTTTTTTGAGATGATGGACAGATTGTCTCTCCTGAACACAAAGTAAGGTTTTGGACATGGTCTCTGTAGCCACTTTGACCCCCAAAGTCATTAAGAGTAACAGTGGATCCAAACAAGAAGTATACCTTTAAAGTGGTATTAGTATATTAAAAAAAAAAATCTGTAGTTCTTTTTTTCAATTCTGCATAAGTGCAGCCTCCTGTATCAGATATAAAGGTGGGATCTTGAAAAATACCAATGATCTTCGGATTATTTCTGTTATTCTGATTAGATAATCTTCCAAAGACCTCTCACACAATTTTGGCTATATGTCTGTAGCCCGTTGTTACACCATCTTATGGAACCAATAACAGTTTCATAATATATGAAAGCACAATTTAGCAACAGTGGAGAGCTGATTACAGTGGGTCCCATAACAGAGACAGATGGTTGATAAATCTCTCAGACAGTGTGAAAATGAATGTTAGCTAACAACCCGAGGAATGGCGTTGTGGGGGCGGCAGCTACCCCTCCCGCTCCCCAAATGAAGTGCTCAGCCTCTTGGGTAAGGCTTTTCCCTTCTGCTCTTTGTGTTCACTGCCTATGAGGCGGGGATGGTGTTGTGAGTCTTTTTTTTCAATGATGTTTCCAGGGGGTTATCATAAGAGAAATTAAGAGTCATGACGACTCATGACCATGTTTTAATCTTCATGCCAGCACCCAAATGCCATTTCCATCTTCTGTGAAACTGAAAACATAACCACCAACCCCATGACGTAGCAAGGCTAAGGTTCCAAGTGTAACTAATTTCATTTTCCCACCAAATTGGCTGGGGAGCTGGTAGCATTGGCTCAACCCAGTGCTGCTGTGCTATAACACACCCATCCGTCAACATTCAAAGTTTCAACTTTTATAGAATGTAAAATAAGAAACAGCAAATCTTTGGGGGAGGTAAAATTTCCACCTTTATGTTTTTTAAAGAAACATTTCTATGGTGGGATGTTTATGTTCAACTGTCCCTGCATTTTTAAAGGGATATCTGTTATATGCTTAATGTGCTAATTGGCTAAGAAATCCTCCAAGCAAGCACTGGAATATACACGTGCGTTATTTATCTAGGAGTACTAGGGAGCTTGGTGAGGTGGCACACGCCTTTAATCCCAGCACTCCAGAGGCAGAGGCGGGCAGAACTCTGAGATCAAGGCCAGCCTGGTCCACAGAGTGAGTGAGAGAGCTCTAGGACTGCCAGGGCTATCCTGAGAAACCCTCTCTCATCCCCCATCTAACCCCCACCCCCACCAAAGTTCTAGGTACACATAAAATAGTAAATATATGTATAAATGTGTGAAAGCATGCCATTTTTTCCAGGTAGTGATGTCTCCCACTAGTGTAGCTGGTGTGACTGGTTTTTGTAATCTGGAAGAGTGTCAGTAACAACACAGGACAAAGGATCAAAGAGTTGGATGTGAGAAACATTTATGTGGCAAGTCCATTGTGTTTGTCACAACAGAGACTAGCTTCACCCGTGAAAGAAGGAGTATTTGGAACAGCAAAGGAAGGACAAGTGGTGCTTAGGATTTAGACAAAGAAAAGAATTTTTGCAAGAAAAAGATTGGAGCATCAAGTATATAATAAGATAGCCATAAGGGACATCAACTTAGTGTCTGCATAATTCCTCTTTATTAAGGGACCAGGACGTCTCAGATGAGATCTGATAAGAGCAACAGATGGATTAGTTGTCTTATCCATTGTTTAACTTGAGAGAATATCAAAGAGATAGGGATACTTTCATTTTTTTTTATCATGGTAACCACTTTAAAAAGTGATAATGAAAACTGTAATATGTTGAGAATCACATTTACAGAATTAAATGGACTGGAAACACCTTTTAAGAATATCTGTACAGCATACAGCCCATTTTATTGTGTTGGTGAAAAAGACATTTGTATATTTTATTTTAATGGATGGTCCAGCCTTGGCTCCTTCAATGGGGAAAATGTGAAAGATTTTGTGAACTGTCCAAAGAGCAATTTTACAAAGAACAGTTTGCCTCAGGCTTAGTTTTAACAACATACACGGAAGACTATATAATGAGAGTTATAAATTTGGTCTCTCCCTCCAAACTTGTCCTTGTAAATGAATTAATTTTTATTTAATTGTGGGAACCCAGATCCAGGATGGGGTGAGGGATTCAGAGTCACCAACCCTGGAAACAGATTCCAGAGATCAGCATTGAGGTGCAGATGTATTAGGTGCTGCTGTATTACACAGCAGCAAGCATTTTTTAATGAAGCCTTTGGGCCAATCGGAAATTGACATGAGCTCGGAACAGCCCACGATGGGAAGGAGGCAGGCTGCCAGTACCGGAAATGAGGTCAGTAAAGACAGGGGAAGCAGCCACTGCCCTTTTCCGGGCCCAATCAGAGGCTCATTAGTTTGCTAGGATCCTTTATCTTGTGTCACGTGGTATGCCAACGGACAGGAACACTTGTTCTATGAGGAGCAGTATGGAAGCCTCCCTCACCGTTCATCCGGCCACACCCAGGGGTCACAGCACCCACATTAGTGACTCTAAGTAATTCTTTACCATATATTTTTGTTATGACGCAGTTTTTCTGAATGGTTAAAACTTAATGAAGTTAGCAAACACGTGAGTGGGTATCTTGGTTAGGCAAGGGGTTTTTAAGGTTTTTTTCCTTAGCCCAAATAGATCATTATAACCTGAGAAAGGTATAAATTGTAATCTTCCAGAGTTTGTGATCCTTAAATCCCATCCTCTATAAGTCTTGAATAATTTATTCAGACATTCTGTGACTTGACTTTAAGAAATTTATGGTTTTGTCTTCCCCTGTTACATTTCATCTTTAGGACATGATCTCAATTTATCATAGGAGAAAGTCCTTATTCATTTCTTCTCAGAATATGTTATACATTATCTGCCAGCATTATACTGAATTGCGGAGGGTTGGAGGCATCTTGCCAGAGGCATTCCTTGGGTGGTTGGAAGCATTCTTCCCAAGGACATAAAAAATATTCTAAGGGACCTGGGTTCACACAGCAGAGTATTGTAAGGAAGGCTACACACAATTCTGTTTGACGTTGGTTTCCACTAGCACAGAATAGTTTTTTTTTTCCTTCACTGTTTTACTTTGAGTCTGTGTATTACTGGTAATATGATCGTCTTGCAAACACTATTTAGTTAAGTCTTTTAAGAATATTGTTCAATAAGTTCATGTCCTTCAGTTGGAGATTTTAATTAATTTACATTCAAGATTATTATAAGCTATAACCTTCTGTATCCATTTAAAATTTTTTTCAGATTGATTTGCATATCTTGTTTTCCTTTCTTTGTTTCCTACTGTTTATATTTGTAGTTTTAAACTTCTCTATATTGACAAATTTTTATCCCCTCTTTCGTCTTAGGCATCTGATGAAGCTTCTGCTTTCTTTTTTCTTTTTTTATTGAATATTGTCTTCATTTACATTGACAGTGGTAAAAACCTTTACTGATTTCCCCCCTCCCCAAAGATCCCCAACCCCTCCTCCCTCCCCCTGCCTCCACATATATGCCCCTCCACACGGCTCACTCCCACCTGCACCCCCTTGATTTCCCTTTGTTGGGGCCTTTGTTGAGCCTTTACCTGACCATGAACCAGCTTCTATGACAGGTTTCTTGGCAGGCAGGCTTTTTAGGTTTGTTTTCGTTTTTTTGATTTTTAGGTTTTTGTCTTCTGGTTTTAAGACTTCATTGAGTATTTTTTGTGAGGCTGGCCTAAAGATAGTGATTCTTTTAAGTTTTTTTTTCCTGCCAGAAAACAAAACCACAAATTCTATTTTTTAGCATTCTTGGCTGGCTCTACTTATGTCTGTATGTATGCATGCATGCATGTATATATCTATGCATGTATGTATGTATACAAGTATGTGTGCATGTATGCATGTATATATGTTTCTATGTATGTATTTAGATACTGTGAATACATTTTGTCCCACTCTTTTCTAGTCAGAACAGTTTCTGTTAAATATATATTGTGGCCTAGAGAAGACCTTTTGGAGATGAATCAAATCAGTGTTGATTAAACAGTATGCCATCTTTTTCTCTAGAATTTGTAAGTTCTCACTTATGAGTTATTAATATGATTTAGGTTTCTTTCTCCATGTACTCTGCCTTGGGACTTCTATAACTCATTTTCCCCCTTAACTGGTTCTCATATACTTAAAACCTCGTTTTTTGTTCTTATTTCTCTTCCTCTGAAAATTATTTCAAAAGATCAGTATTAAAATCTAAAACAAATTCTTATGTTTGTTATTTTCAGTGGTTATTTTATTTAAAAATTATTTATTATTTATTTATTTATTGTATTAAACTGTAAAGAGTTCTGTTTTGTTCTTTGGGCTGGCTAATTTTATGTCATTTTGACATAGAAACCAGAGTTCTCTGAAAGGATGGAACCTTAATTGATAAAATGCCTCCACTTTCTTTCTTTCTGTTTTTTTTAAATTATCTTTAATTTTTTTTTTTACAGTCCAGAAGTTATCGCCCTCCTGGTTTCCACTCTGACAGTTTCTCAGTCCATTCCTCCTCCCTAGTCTCTAAGAGGATGTCCCCACCCCCATATCCCACCATGCCAGGCCTCCTCAATCCCTGGGGCCTCAAGTCTCTTGAGGGTTAGGCACATCTTCTCCCACTGAGGCCAGATCAGGCAGTCCTCTGCTGTATCCATGTCAGGGAGCCTCTTATCAGCTAGTGTATGCTGCCTGGTTGGTGGCTCAGTGTTTGAGTGATCTTGGGGAAGGTGGGCTCCAAATTAGTTGAGACTGCTGGCCTTCCTACAGGGTTGCCCTCTTAGATGACTGAGATAGACCCAGGTACTAAACCGAACCAATGGATTGAAGTTGGGGACCCTGTGGTCGAATTAGGGAAAAGATGGAAGAAGTTGTAGAGGAAAGCATTTTCGAGATTAAAGGCATGTGCAACCACTGCCCATAGATGTGAGAAGGCATAGCCCACTGGGGGTTGTGCCAACCTTGGGCTGGTGGTCGTGGATTCTATAAGAAAACTGCTGAGCAAAACTTGGGACATAAACAATACTCCTCTACAGCCTCCTAGGTGTACATAAGGCAATACTTAGGTAGCCAACATAACTACATGACATGACCCTATTACTAGAAACAGCATACACAGTGTCAGACATAAATAAGTCTTGAATTGAACATGAAACTTTCTACCTGTTGGCTGACTTTTGTTATTGTGTCAAAAACCAGTAGCCAACACCAAGATGTTGCAAGGTTAAAAAAAAAAAAAGTACTGCTATGGCTGGGCCAAACTTAAAGTCTCCCCAGGAGTAGGAGAAGGAAGTGGTCCACATCAAAAGCAGGGGAATTTCTTTATAACAAGCAAGTAAGTGATTATAAATGTGGATTTTTGCAGTTTTTTTTTTATGATGACGGGAGATGTGAGTTTATGTTCATGGAAAATGTTGGAGCTGGGCGGTGGTGGCGCACTCCTTTAATCCCAGCACTTGGGAGGCAGAGGCAGGAGGATTTCTGAGTTCGAGGCCAGCCTGGTCTACAGAGTGAGTTCCAGGACAGCCAGGACTATACAGAGAAACCCTGTCTCAAAAAAACAAAAACAAAAACAAAAAAACAAAAAACAAAAAACAAACAAACAAACAAAAAAAGAAAGTGTTGGAAGTCCTGGACCTGTAGGGACTGTATGATATCTCTGCAACAGGCTATGGTATAATGTCCACAAATTGTTGTATTCTATTGGATACATGTGCTTGAGCATCAGAGACCCTCTTTTGGGAGTTTGCTTCAAATGTGGCAAGCTAGCCACTGGGCAAACACTGCCCTTGCTTCAACTGCAAAGAAATGCTGTCCAAAATGGACAAACATGGACACAGGGAATTTAACTGCCAAGCTTTGGAAGGACAAGGTAGGCTAGCCATTCATAATTCCTACTCTACAAAAAAGTCTGCCAAACACCCTGTACCAGAAGGATGAAGATAGATGCTCCAACATTATTGTGAAATTCTGGGCAACCAGCTCCTCTGTAATTTTTATAGTTTTGGAAGCTGCTTGCCTGAACTCCTTGGCCTGGTGCTGCTATGTATTCATATATGTATTCAAATGTTAAATACTGGACCCCACGATCTGGTTGCAGTTCTAGGAACTCCTTTTTTCTCTATACCAAATGATGTTGTATACATGTTGCTTGCCTCTCTTCTCCGACTGGTTAAATAAAAATGGCTGACAATCAATTACTAGTGAGAATAGAGGCAGGCAGGACTTTGGTTACTGGACTGGACATTGCAGGTAGGAACCACGAGGAAGAACGAGAGGAAAAGAGGAAGGGACGTGCTGCCATTAGATGGGATGGATGAGGAGCATGTGGCCAGGAGACATGCCCATGAAGACAGACTGATGGAGCGAAAGCAGTCAGGTCGAAACTCAAACAGTAATTAACTTGGGGAGCACAGTCTATATAGAAAAATAGTTTAGGGGTAATTACCCAGTAATTGTTCTAAAGATGGTTAAATACATAGATAGGACTCTGGCTTGATCATTGTGGGGGGGGGGTTGGCTGGGTCATACATACTAAGAACTAATAGAGTAATTAATAATTAAACAACAACAGGAAACACGAGAGATCATGTTATAAGTTTATGGTCATGGAAAGTTACCAGGATATACCACCATGAAACATTCTATGGTCAATCAGCTTTCGAAAGATAACCATAAAGTTATTGAAACAATATACAATATGTAAATCACAAGATTATTGAAGAATAAAACACACATACACACACACACACACACATGCACACATGCATACATGCTTGCACACATGCACAAAACCAATAACAAAAAACCCAAGTTGATCTTTAGCTGAGGGCATGATTAGAGAGGAGAAAAAAACAGAAAGAAAAACATAGAATTAAATCAAAGTGTAACATAGATTAACTGAACACAGAAAATAGCAGTCAGCTGGCCCTTAACACTTTTATATTGCTGTATGATTCTACATAGTTCATGAAATGACTTCAATGACTTTACAGACAGCAAGCCAAATCCTGACCTACTGGGGACAACAGACTCACTAGTTCAATAGTTGAATGGTGGTTACGGAGTAACCAACCACTTGCTTATTGGATCATAGGCTTGCGCCACAGGAGGGGTGTCATAGCTGTGCTGTAATTGTCAAAGACCCGTGGATGGGAGGTCATGCCTGCATGGCTATCTAACTGTCAGCATTCACAGCCATTCCACCCTGAATGTGCTCAATGTTGTTTAATTATTGGAATTTTTAGAATTTTGTGGCTCAAAGAAAAGGGCTCATGGATAATGTTGGGCTTTTACAAGAATAAAATTGGAAAAGTACTATTCGAGAGTTTTCTTCAGCTCAGACATATTTCAGCTGCAAGCTTATACATACTTGAAACCACTCAAGCCACTTCTTGAGTGATTCTTATTTTCTACAGTGGTTTGAGATTAAAATAAAAAAATAAATTATTTTCAGTGTTTATGTTAGGTTTCAGGTATCTTGGATGGATTTAAATGTGTCAAGTTTAAAACTTGAATTAACTAAGTTTTAAGTAATGTAAGAACCTTTGTTTATGGGTATCATCTTGGTCCCTAAGTATATCCAGTGTCTTCTCCAGAAATCTACCCCATTGCCTCTGGCAGAAGGGCACAGGGTCAGTGTAGGAGCAGATCCTGGTTCTTGACTTTGGAAAAGTGATCACCTTACATTGAAAGAAACTGTTATTCATTGAAATACTAAACAAAGTGGGCTAATTTATTGTCAATAAAGCAGTGAAAAGATTTTCTAAGAAACAAGAGCTCAAAAGTCTTAGAGCTAGAACTTTACACAAAGAAGCAGCTAGACTGTCCAATAGAGACCCTTTTGTGGGGACGTCCCCCTCCCCACCTTCTTCTCCTTTTATATGTATTTACTGTGTTGATTTGAATAAGAATGAACCCCGTAGACTCTTAAGTTTGAATGCTTGGTCACCGAGGAGAGGAGTGGCAGTATAGGAGGTGTGACCTTGTTGGGGTAAGTGTGGTCTTGTTGTAGTTAGTGTGTCACTGGGGGTGGCCTTTAAGGTTTTAAAAGCACAATTTGGTTTCAGTGCTTCTCCCTTCCTGTTGCCTACTGATCTGGATATAGAACTCTCAGCTGCTACCCCAGCACCATGTCTGCCTGTGTTCTGCCATGCTCCCTGCCACGGAACTAAACCTCTGCATCACATCGGTAGGCGAGCCCTAATTAAATGCTTTCTTAGTTGCCTTGGTCGTAATGTCTTTTCACAGCAATAGAACAGTGTCATTTACTCACACACATATGCAAAAGAAAAATTTTTTCACTCCAAGCTATTTTATTTCCTGAGAGATGAACCTGGGCCATCACAGCTAACCTAGTCAGACTATTTCAAGGATATTTCATGAAGAGATTTTTCTGAGCATGGTTTATTCAGGGATTCAGGTAAGAATTACAGAAAGCTTAATGCAAGGAGGGTTAAAGGGCACACACAGAAGGTGATGAGTGCTGGACCTCAAACTCAGAAATGACATTGCAGAACAAAATTGTAGCATAATTTCCACGGAGGATAGAATGGGTCAGATCTGCTCATAAAGCAAAGGTTGTGTTTTGCATACTAATTACACTACCAGTGGAAAAAAGAAGGGATGGGGAGAATAAGGAAAAGCACAGCAAAAGCAAATCTTTAATGAAGCAGACCTCTATTGGAGTCTAATTAAAATTCTGACAATACACAATGCCAGGCATTTCTGGCCACTCCTTAGAACTCAGAGATCCTGGCTTTGACTTCAAACAGTACATTTCTTTGGTTTTGTTGCTGAAATCATTATTTTGTTTCAGTAACACAAACTTTTTATTACGTCCAGATTTAAGTAAAAATCGGCATCAAGTCAATCCAAGCCATTATAATAGGTTTGTGCCATCTGTTTCCTTAGTCTGATTAAATTTTAGGACAGATGGACATGCGTGATCAGCGTTTGGTGCCTGAAGATCTTACAAAACCTAATGGACACGTTAAGATACTGTTGGGGCTGTTTGACAATATGTTGACTTATTCAGAAGCCTGAAAAACATCGTGGACATAAACAATTTACAAAAAAAAAAAAAAAAAAGAAATATTTGTTTAGTATTTTCTATAGCATGGGAGTCAACCATCAGCTCTGGAATTTGACAGAAAAAGCAAGTAAGGCCACAGTATACACTTTTATAGTTAAAAATAGAAAAATGGGTTTCAGTAATGCACAAGCTATGAGTAAGAGGCCTCGCTATGAGCAAGAGGCCTCGCTCTCAGGCACAGGCTCCGTCTGATTCTGTGGAGTCTTCTGGCTCTCAGTGAGCAGTCCTGATTTGAATGGGGAAGCAAACGTAAGAACGGCTGGTAATTTCTAAGACCTGACCTCTCCGGCCTGCTGCCGAGCTTGTGTGATTGACTCCTGCTGTCAGATAGACTGGCCATTACCCATTCTTGTATTCATCCTCTCAGCATTAGGAGGATAGGCCCAGAGATGTCTACTTCATCCTGAATTCTGAGTCCCCCTGCCATACTTGCTAATCAGTTTCTGAAAAAAAAAAAGAGAAAGAGTAAGATATTGGATAAATTCAGAAAAGGAATTACTCAAATTTATTTTGACAGCAATAATGTCGAATGCTTCACAGGATGAGAACTTTTAACTTTTCCTTGGGGTCAGGAGAACAGAAGCAGGAAAGGTTGGAAGGTTGTGACTCCTCAGTTTAAATAGGCAGTTCCACTGACGGTGGTTCTGAGAGGAGTTTGAATACTAGGTTGGAAACGAAGAACATTTCAAAACTGAAATCAATAAAAGTCACTAGAATAAAGGAATGTGAGCTGAGCGGGGGCCCGTTGTGCCCTCGGCATGCCGCCGACTCTCCATGCTCGGGATTAAGACTGTCCATCTGGGTTCTGAAATGTTCTATGTGATCAGGAGTGACCAGGGTGCTATTGCTGTGAGGACTATCTGATAATGCTTTCCAATCCTGTGTGTCAGAAAGAGCAGAGATCTGAACTCAAACCACACACACACACACACACACACACACACACACAGGTTTTTGTCTCAACAAGTAGAATGTGTTCACACTCCCTATTTATACTACCCATCTCATACCCATACCCACAGGCTGCCCATTAGAGAGAAAGCAAAGGCAGGCATTGTTATATTTGGCTCCTCTGTTCTCTTTGGCCTGTTTGGTATTGTGACCATTTCTAAACTTGTTCTTAAGATCCATGGTTACCTCTGGCACCTTGAATTAAAATTGACCTTTGCTTCTAATTACCTGTAGGGCAAAAGTCATGAAGCTCTCTTATAAAAAGGTCATTTATAAGCAAATATTGCAGAAAGTGATAAGTTAATATCAGATTTTCTTCACACTGGTTTAAAAATACAATGGAGTCAATGGGAAAAAAGGTTTTAAATATTTATTTTATATATTAAATAATGTCTATGTACATGAGGGCATGTGTACTCAAATATGTGTGTGTGTGTGTGTGTGTGTGAGAGAGAGAGAGAGAGAGAGAGATATGTGTATATATGCACACATCACACAGTGGAGGACAAAAGACAAATCCACCTTTATGTTGATTTCAGTGATGCAGGCATGTGTAACAAGTGCTTTTTCCTTCCTACAAGCCTTCTGGGAAGGAACCTCCTCCTTCTTCAAGGCTCTTGTTACAGTAGCACCAAAGGCTAACTGAGGAAAAGAAAATTACCCTCTTATCAGAAAAAAAAAAATGGAATCTACCTCTGAGTGAAGACTGCTATTGTTTCCTAGCAAGGAGGGCCCAAGGTGGGAGGATCGAATCTCACTGAGAAGGAGAAATAGATTAAGATTATATGTCAGGGGTAAATGGAAGGAGATGACTGGGTGGGAGAGGGGGTGGAAAGGGGAACAGGAGGGATCAAGTGAAGGGAGAACAGAGGGAGGGAACTGGGAGAGACAACTGGATTGGGGATGGGCATCTCTGGTATGAGCTAGAAACCTAGCACAATGGAAACTCTCAGGAATCTACGAGCCACATATAAAACAAACCCCATAGGAGTAACAGTGAATTTCTTAATTGAAATTTTAAAAATCAGAAGAGGCTGAACCAATGCATTCCAAGCCCAATAATGACTATGATAGCCAGCCAAAACTCCTCAGAGCAATTATCTACCATAACTGAAGGAGAAGGAAAGAATTCCCATAAAATAAACAGCCTTAAAAACTTGACATCCAACAATTTGAACCTAAGGAAAATACAGGAAGCAATAGTTGAAGCTGAAGAGAGGACTGAGGGTAGTGTAAGTCTGTGGTCCCAGTCTTACATGAAAACACTTTTGGGGGATAACAGAGCTAAAAGAAAGCAACTTATATCAGTAACATGGATCAAAACCACAGTTCTATCCAAATGACTGTGACTTTAAAGCATGCGTCTTGCATATGCATGTCCAATGTGTTTAAGTGTGCACCGATCGTGTGATTAATAAAGCACACTTTTATTATGTCCATCACTTAACAACTCAAGTATTTTTATTAAAGCAGTTGTAAAAGAACACAAAGGGTGGGAGGAACTGTGTTAAACCATCTGAAAGTTCTGTTTTAAGAAGCGGCTTACTGACGTTCTTACTGCGATAAGAAATCTTAAGAAGGGTATGAACTGGATTCTGCCAATCCAGAGATCTTCCTTTGAGAATGGACTTGAAATAGTTTGGTAAGAGGACCTTTCTAAGGATGTCATTGCTAGTCTGGAGTGGGTGTAAACTGTTAAAGGAGATATTTAGTGTGGCTAATTGGAGGTGATAAGATGCCACGTTCAATAGGAAGGAGAAAGGAATGCTGTCACATAAGGGCTTTGCGCTGGGTATGAACTGGTTTCAGTTACTATAGTAACGAAGTAGACTCATACACACTGAAACTACTTGGAATAGATTATGGAAGCAATAGAATGGACCCCTTTACACAGTGAGAGAATTAGTTAGGGCTTACAATAATGACATACTATGTAGAGACAAGAAATTCAAACAACCTAGATTCATAAAGAATGCTTTGGGAACTCTGACAAATATAATATTCCTTATGAATGAATATTTTACAGTGGTGACTGGAGTTGAAGAATACAACTCTACCAATCATGCTTGTATAGCAAAATGTATTTTTTTCTAGAAGGAGCTGCTAATTTATATTAACCACTACTATGGATAATTCTTTGGATCTTATGGACATCTTATGGATAATTATGGATAATGCTTTGCATTGGGCTGGTCATTACAGATAAAAGTACCTAAAGACACTTCTAAGAGGTGACAGATTCCAAAAGCGGTGATAATGCACATATGAAAATGTCAAAATATTGTAAATTTTGTGTGACTATTGAGTTTAATTTAGAAAAGAAATAGAAGATTAATTACTCCACACCAAGTCTGCCAGAACTTTGAAAGAGAAAATAACAATGAAGGCTAGCAGCTGTCTTCGGGCTATGGGTCAGCATGGCGGAGACACAGGCAGATCTTCTCTGAAGAAGCAGCTGGCTCTCAGAAGATGTAAAGACCCAAAGAGGAAAAAGAACTATGGCGTTAAATCAACCAAGCTTATTCAGTCTTATCAGACTTGCTCATGTGGGTCACACCCGCTCTCTCTCTTTAGGAGCTTAGGAAATAAAATCAGATATCATAGGTGACATTCGAAAACAGTGTTTCTTTGTATGGCTCATGAGTGAGAACAAGTGTCCCTTTTAACAGTTGCTTGGTTACTTGTAACATTTAAGAGTTTGAGTATGGGCAGATTTTACTTTTACAGTTAAGGTGGTTGAAGAATATCTTCTATTCTTACTTTGAAGAGTTCTCTCTGTTACTAATAATTAGAGCTGTCAGGAAATGGAAAAGGTTTCTAAGTGGAAAAGATTCACTTTTTCTTTTGATTGCCACAGGCCTAAAACAGCCTCAGCAACTGGAAATACAGGCTGCCTGCCACTCAGAGTAAATTATGGGGAGAAAAGGATAAAGTGGCAACTGCTGTTTCCATTGGGGGGACTGCCAGAGACCTGAAGACAGGGGAAGGCTCAAGCCAGACCTGCAAAGGAGTTTTTGTGAAGGAGCAGATCATATATGGAAAAAGCAAACATGTAAGGTACAGGAGGTAGTTGGACACATGGTAAAGAAACTGTCCTGAAGACAGCACTTATTCCTACCAGGAGTATAGCTGCATAATGACAATTAAAGAAATATACTTACATGGTAATTGAGCCTATTTAAAATGATATGATAATTTATTGTGTGTGGCTTGGGACATAATATAGTACAGTGACGGAGTGTTGGTCTAGCATGAGCCTAGGGTCTTTAGGTTCAGTTCCCCATGTTGAAAAAGTATTGTTCTAATATTAACGATATGCTTAAAAAATAAATGAACTCTGATTAATTAAGTGTTGAATTGGCCAGAGACTGCAGTAAACACTCTCAAACAAACAGCAAGCAGGCAGAATCTGTATGCCCTAGGAAGGGGATAATCTCTCAGAATAGATAAAAAGATTATAACAATAATGTACTTAAAATGTATTTCCATATTTGGGGCGCCTATAATCAATCAATACACCTTTGGGGGAGAAATGTCTTCTTCATTTTCATTTTCCAGTGCTGGACAAGGGCATATTAAGATACGTAGGAGGTAGGCAGTGTCTATTGAATAAATAGAATGCTCACGGAGAAAGTCTCAGGCTGGAAAAGCAGTTCAGAGGCAATGTCCTCAGGACAAGGAGAGAGAGTCGTCTTCAATAGGCTGGTGGGAAGCTGAGTTTGTTTCGGGATTTTTTTTTTTTTGACAAATAGAAATCTATGTAAATGAAACGTAGTCAAAAACATTCTGCATTCAGGACCTGACCTTCATTCACTGTGAATGAGATTACAGCAAGGGAGTTGGTGGGTAGAAATAGAACAGAAAATGTCAGTGCCCAATCTGCTCCCAGCCTCTAAAAAGCATATGAATGCACCATCTAAGTGGGCCCATGGCCAGAGATAACAGGAGCCTATAGGTTTAAATGTAGCTGTAGTTACCAAAACAAAAAAACAAAACAACAACAACAACAACAAAAAACCGAAACAAACGAAAAAAACAAAACAAAAAAGAAAAACTCAGAGCAATAATTTGTATAAATAAAATTATTTTTATTGCTTTCAAATAAAAGTAAAATGAATTGTTGGGTACAAATAATGATTGTAATCTGATCTAGACAATGTCCTCTTAATGAATGACTTTTAAATCTGGAATTCTTGGGCTGAAAAGATAGCTAAGTGGTTAAGTACTTCCTGCTTTTCCAGAGGACATGAGTTCAATTCCTAGTACCCACATGGTAGCTCACAACTGCTTGTAACTCGTGCTTCAAGAATTTAATGACCTCTTCTGGTCTCCCTGGGGCCCACACGTATACATGTATTCTCTCTCTCTCTCTCTCTCTCTCTCTCTCCCCCCCCCTCTGTCTGTCTGTCTGTCTGTCTCTGTCTCTCTCCCTCTCAATAAAAATAGAATCCTTCTTAAAAATCAGAGTAGTAGAAAAACGCAATTTCTCTATCCTACTTGTAGAATATCTAATAACATTCAGATATTTAATGAATATAAAATAGAAGAATGAATGGATGGAGACAGGTTCTTAGCAAGTATTTGTTCTGAGTCTCATGTGTACATGTTGCCATGATCTTGAATCAGGATCTTTCTGATTGACCTGGAAGATGACTCTTTCTATTCCTCTGTTCCTGAAGAGAAAATGGAAGAAATATGATTAAGAGAATGAAGGAGACCTGGGTATGGTATGTATGTATGTATGTATGCATGCATGCATGCATGCATTAAGATTAGCTTAGTTAGGGCTGCTATTGCCTCTTCTTCTGAGCTGCTGCTATTCCTGTATGATGAGGTGAACTGCGGTCAGCAGCATGGAACTGCAGTGCTAAGTCTCTATTGACACTTTGAGGTGAACATGAGTACTGAACACTCTCCAGACTGTGGAATAGCTTAGTGTGGGTGGTATGTGGTACATGCATGTGCTAAAGTGAAAGGGTGATTCAATGCCAGGCAAGACAGAGCGGGATGACTTAAAGAGTCATCAGGAGATTCAGCATAATATGAAATTTAAAGATGGGAATTTTATGCAGACGGCATTATACATAGTACATGTATGCAAACATATAGTTGTTTTTTTTTAAAGTCTTTTTTTCTTTCATTCTATGTGGTGGTATTCTATCAATATAATTCTTTTTAAGCCGTATTTCTCTTCTACAACTCTTACTGCCATTTTATTAAACCAACGTCTGCGCTATATCTGAGATGAAGTCCTTCTGTCCCTTGACCTTCTTTAGAGACAGAAGATAAACAACCCCTACAAGCATTCCAGGAAGGTTCATGCTAGACTGACAAGGATTCTGAAGGGCTGTTTTGTTTCCTCTCAAGTCACATGGATTTCTGAGTTTCACTCTTAGCTTTATCTTTAGGTCAGATATTCCTGACTATATCTTTCATTTGACCTTGAGGCTAGTCCCTGCATCCAGTAGCAATTGCCCATTGCTACCTCCAAAGCAGCAAAGTAATTACAGGAATCCTGAAGACATCAATATTTTTATGACTCCCAATTCCGTAACTCCCAAACTTCATCAGCTAAAAACAATGCATCCATTTATCAGTTTCTGTGAGTCCAGAATCCTAGCAGGATGTAGATATGTAGATCTGGCTCAGCTTTTTAACAAGACTGCATACTATTAGTCTGAGATAGCCACCTTTAGGCCCAACTAAGTTGAAGATCTGTGTTTAAAGAAGTGTATACGCATGAGATTTCACCTTTTCCCTGGTCGAGGACTTGACTTCCTGCACATGATACTAAGCACATGTCCCAGCAGACTTCCTTTAAAAGTCCATCAGAAAGAAATAGTAGCACCACAGGCTCATCTATCCTGTCCTCATAAGCACACACTATCACTCCGACTGAATTTTCTTCCTCAAAATAGAATCACTGAATAAATTCGGTTCCAGGAAAGACAAACTGAGTTCCACTCTTAAGTGGCACACATGTACATACCTCTATAACTAACTATTTATGTTAGTCCATTTGCAAACTCTCATGTGTGGATCTGTTATCTTAAAGTCATGAATTCATGCTAATTATTCAAATTCGAATCAGCACAAGATTCAGCCTTGCTTGCTGTCTCCACTTTGTAAATTCCATCTCTGACAATTACATTTTTATAATTTCTTGACATACTTTTTCTTATTATTCTAACGAAAGCTTAGATTCTTTCTCCTTAGAGCTTTTAAATTAAATTTTTATTTTCTTCATTATTGTGTTTGCGTACATATGTATCATGTGTGCATTTGCAGATCAGAGAACAACCTTCTCTTCTTGACTCTCCTCTTCCACTTCTGGATACAGGCTGTTGAACTTGGTTGTCAGGCCTGCATGGCAAGCTATTTTTAGAATTGATTTGTCTCACTCATCCTCTCCTGAACACTGAAGATCTCTTTACATATTGGGAATACTGGTCATGTGTCTACAGCATGTTTGGCAAGTTTTCTTCTCACTTTTACAGTTGCCTTTTGATTTTGTTATAAAACATAAGTTTGGCAATGCAACCTCAGGAGATATTTGTAAATTCTTCTATAGGTCTCAAAGTGTCCCGCGCTACCGTCTCGCCAGCAAGAACCACGCGGCACACTCAAGATCCTTCTGCAGAAAAGCTTTAATGCTCCTGAGAGGGAGAGCATAAGCCTACAGAGCGGAGACCCAGATACCCAGAAGCCCATCCCTTATATAGGCTGCAACCCCTGCCTCGGACGTGTTATCCCCTGATTGGCTGCAGCTCGGGAGAGGCGGAGACCAAGGGATGGTAAACTACCCAGCACCTGGCACTGACTTGTTTACTTCAAGCCAGCAGGATGTTTTGGACCGGCAGGATGTTTTGGGCCGGCAGGATGTTTTGGGCCGGCAGGATGTTTTTGGCTGGCAGGATGTTTTTGGCCAGCAGGATGTTTTGGGCCGGCCATCGGCTCCCCACATCTCCCCCTTTTTTATTATTTAAAATAAAGACCTCAGATTGTCGATCAACCTTCAGGCTCTTATCTGGACCTTCAGGGTTCAAAACAATCTAATAATGAGGCCCTTTTGCTCTTATAGCAAGTAGGTCACCCAATCTTTAAGGGGTGGAGACAGAGGTCGAACTCCCAAGCAACAAAATTAAGACTTCGTACGAGAGTCGCCACTAGGCTGTTGGTTTGACCCGAAGCGCCCTCGACCTGTCACTCTGCCGTTTTTCTGGGAAAGGGAAACTAGGGCAGGCAACCCTTATGCAGGACAACATGCCTCCCAGAGAGACCCTTATGTCAGGTGTCTCTCTGTGCGATGCTTTGCTCGGCATCCCCCATGGGCTGCTCAAGCTGGACACTCTACCCTGTGCAATGAGTCTAAGCTCCGGGTGTGCAAGAGCTGTCCAGCCGGCGGCCTACTGCTTGAGCATTGTTGGTCAAATGTCAGTGGGAGCTCCTTGTTCCAGAGCCACAAGCGCTTGGGCAATAACCACCTTGTCTCTCTTGGTTTGAGCCCTGAGCCTACAGACCAGCCAGAGAAGTAACACCAGTCCACAGCAAAGGGCTGCGCCAAACAATCCTACCCCCACCCATTCCTTAAAATAGGAGACAGCTGAAGCGATCCATGATGATAGTCCCTCCGTCAAGGACAGGTCAAGGCTCGTAGAGTTGACCTGGATAATGGCTGCTCTCAACTCTCGGAGTGTGAGTGACTGGGCGATCTGCGGTGTCCTTCTGCTCCAAAATTGTTCTAGTAAGCCTCTCAGGGACCCAGAAGGGGTTTTCTTCACTCTGTGGGAAGACACAAACGGCTCCCCTGGATCTTATTAGAATAGGATCCGGGCCTTTCCATTCATTAGTCAACACATCCTTCCATTTTACCAATTCTTTAGGTCGATGCGGGTCTGAGCAATGTCGCTCTGCTGCGGTCTGATCATGCTTATCTGAATTTAGAAAATTTATAGTAAAGAGTGCCACTGCTATGGCAACCCGTGGCACGGGGGGCAGATCTTTTATTATTCCCCCTTTTTGTTTAATTAGATATGATTTGAGCATACGGTGTGCACGCTCAATGATACCTTGTCCTTGAGGGTTATATGGCAAGCCCGTAATATGTGTGACTTGTATTTGTGCACAAAAAGCCAATTGTTCTGCAACAAGATTAGTCACAGCTTTTAGTATTTTAGAGGTTAACAGCCACTGGGGAACCCATACCGGGTCCTCTGTCTTCCATGGTATGGGTCGTGCTGCCCCAGTGGCACCTAGGAAAAACCCAGGCCCTGTCTTCCTTGATTTTGGATGGGGGATATAGGTACTACTTGCTCTCCTTCTGTACCTTCAAAGACTGGGTAAGCAAGGCGCAGCTTTCTTTTTAATTTTTCAGACAAAAAGGAGCAAGACTTCGGGCGTGTCTCATAGGGAGAAGGCGCCGAAGGAACAACCTGTGAAAGGGCTGTTAGGGGCTGCCATTTTCGAGGTTCTTTACTATTCTGCCTTCGATCATCCGGATGGTATCTTTCCTCCTCATATCTGGCAGCTTCTTCATCGGGGTCCAAGACCTCATCCTCTGAGCTATTAGAACTATCAGAGTTATCAAAGTTTAAAGCCTCAAGATCATGTACTGGATACAAGCTAGCTCCTCCTCTTGGCTTAACAATAGGAGAAGGTTCCTTAAGATCTGACACATTCACTCCCTTGTCTCTAGACTCTCTGGGAGGTCCTTTTTCCTTTTTTGGGACTGGTTTTTTCTTGCGCGCGCCCAACCTCTCACTACGCTCGGTTTCTGATATGCTATCCTGGACTTTTTCAAGGGTGTTCCGACCTTCCGCCACGGCAGCCCTACAAGCTTTATCTTCTAGACAGTTTTTAACAAGTTTCCCAATTGCTTTTGTCCCCTGCCTCAAGTCTCTTTCCACCATTTTGAGGTCAAGATCTCTACCTAATTTGTTCTGTGAGGCAAGAGTCAAAGACCTGGAGCATTCATACATGGCAAAGAGAAAGATTAAAAGGGCTCCAAGAATGGTCACAAAAGCTTCAATGCTACCTTCCCAGGGTGGCGACAATCCCAAGTCGAAGCCAAAGAAGAACATACCTCTCCGAACGTATCTGCCTGCAGTTCTGAATCTTCCTTGTAGCCAAGGGGTCTCCGATGGTGCTGACGATGATGAGGTCACGTATTCCCGGGTTTCGGCACCAGATGTCCCGCACTACCGTCTCGCCAGCAAGAACCACGCGGCACACTCAAGATCCTTCTGCAGAAAAGCTTTAATGCTCCTGAGAGGGAGAGCATAAGCCTACAGAGCGGAGACCCAGATACCCAGAAGCCCATCCCTTATATAGGCTGCAACCCCTGCCTCGGACGTGTTATCCCCTGATTGGCTGCAGCTCGGGAGAGGTGGAGACCAAGGGATGGTAAACTACCCAGCACCTGGCACTGACTTGTTTACTTCAAGCCAGCAGGATGTTTTGGACCGGCAGGATGTTTTGGGCCGGCAGGATGTTTTTGGCTGGCAGGATGTTTTTGGCCAGCAGGATGTTTTGGGCCGGCCATCGGCTCCCCACATCAAAGTCTTCTACAATTATTCCAGAGGTTTGCCTCCTGAACTGATTCACCAATATTTCAGGTAATATGCTATGGCTATGTATTTGCACACACAGATTTGGAGTTTATTCCTGTATGGGACGTGGACTGTGGAGACACTAACTTTATTTTTTAAGTGAATACTTAATTTACCCAGTATCCTTTATCAAGGAATCTCTTTATTCCAGTAATTTGATGGAAAGGCATTGTAATTTCAGGCAAAGGAGATGTCAGGGTGAGGAGATGAGAGAAGAGACCATTGGGGAGGATGTCAACATTGCAAAAGTTACTATTCCTTGAATGATTTCTCTGTGCTGGATAGAGCATTGGCTACTTTACCTCACTGTATCTTTATATCAGTTATAGTCATCAGATCAATGCAATATGAGAAGAACAAGGCACAAAATATTCAGTGCCATTCCCAAGGGTGGTGAGTTGGCTTTGGTAAAGCAAGAATCTAATACTTCTGGTTTAGATCCTGATATTGTGTGGGACATAGCTCATTCAACTGCTCAGAAGCATTGTGAAGTCAGAGAACCATTTAGTATTTGTAAAATGTTGACATGCAAAAAATTACTTTATATCTTACAAAACTGCAGGTTCTCTTACAAAAATTCAAGTCCTTTCTTGTCCAATAGTTTTGTTAACATCTGAAATTCTGTGTTTCTGATAAACTACATGCTACTGCTTATTTAGAACACAGATAGGATAATTGTCCAGGTAGCTGAGGGCAGTGAATGACACCAGGAGAGGCAAAGTGACACTTAGGGAAACAAGAACAAAGAAGGGCTATTAGGATTCAGAAAAGAACTTTCAGAAAAGAGTAATATACCTCAAAGTGTTAGTAGATTATCTGTCTCTGAGGGTGTCGGAAGAATGGGAGTGGGTGGGTTTGGATTTACTGGGATTTTTGTCATTTATTTTTAATTTTTTCAAAAGAATAACAGCATTGTTGTTTCTTGGAATCAGGTAGCCACAATACATATATATATATGTGTGTGTAAGCATAAGGAATCAGGAGGTGTGGCTAAAAAAAGGCTCTTAGGCTAGAAGAGGTGCAGATGAAGGTGCAAGAGCAGCCAGATGGTAGTCAGAGCACTGCAGAAATTGTCACACTCCAGGGAGCTGGAGACCTGGGGGCTGTCAGGACTTCAGTGCAAATTTTATCTGAAAAAAAAAAAAAGTAGTGGAGTAAAGACAAGGATGGATTCTTAAAGGTAAAGATGGAGGAGGAACAGCATCTTCCAGATGGGCAGATGAACCTGAGCACAGGGAAATGTGGTCAAAGCTTCTTTCCTATCTGGAATTCCTGCAGGTTTCTTTGGTACACATCTATTTTCAATTTGATGTTTTGTTTTCTAAAGAGAAAGAAAAGGGTGCGGAGGAGGTAGGGCGGATCTGGGATGAGATGAAAGAGAGGAATCTGTGATCAAAATATATCATATGAAAAGAGTTTATCTTCAGCTTAAAAAGATGCTGAATTATAGAGAAAAAAATTAAAAATTAAAATAAAACAAAAGCAATAAAAGCTTCTTGTTATTGTTTGTTTCTCTGACATTAGCTCTTTTGTTTGTTTTTTTTTTTGTTTTTGTTTTTGTTTTTTGTTTTTTAAGGATATAGTTTCCTAGTCTTCAAATTTGCCATCTCAGTGCAGCTCAGTGGTAGCAAACTCGTCTCCCAAATGTCAAAACTAACTTTCAAGGCTCTCAGCCTTGTATACAATGTGGGAGAGAATGTCATTTCTTCACGCTAAAGTAGTTTCTTTCCTAATATTTGCAAATAACCTGTATTCCATGCTAATTGCCAAGTCACTAAATAGCCAGTTTACTTTCCTAATACCTCTTTGATGAGTATCAATTATATATGTAATACTCATGCTTTTACTTTTTCCAAAATCATAGCCTCTCTATTTATTTATTTATTTATCTATTTATTTATCTATTTATTTATTTATTTATTACTACAAAGGATGCCTGCAAAAGACATGGGGAAAAAAGTTCTTGCTCAGTCACACAGTTAACTATCAGTCATCCATAATGATTGAGAGACAATAACATAGAAAAGTAAAATCAATGTATCAGACAGAAAAAAGTACATCTACTGTCTTTGTACTCACTCATTAATTGTAACTCCATTTTCTTCTTGTTCCATTTGTAGATACACTGAGCAAAGAGCCACCAGGCAGGAAGCAGAAAGGAAAAGACATCAAAATAGTGGGGGCGGGATTACAGTGTATCCAAGGCACCCAGCTTTGAGGACTGAAAGGAACAACCTGTCCCCCCCCCCACACACACACACACTCACTGCAAGGGTGTGGAGCTCTTGTTTTGAAGATATGCAAATGTGCTGAAGAAACCATTTGGTTTTGTTACTCTGTTCCATTTTTAGTCTGCAATTGAACATGTGTTAATTTCTTATTTTTTTCCTCTAAGCTTTTAGACATTGTCTTCATTCTGAGCATTTCCCCTAATGTCCTTCATTTTATTAAACTGATTATGACAAGAGCGTACAATTTGCTTCAGTCCTGTCAAATCTGGTTATTTCCCAGAAGGTGAACTATTAGAATCTGCCTGCTGCAATTAAGTGTTGGAAAGAGGTGTCACCATGTTGGGCCTTATTTGGCCAGATACTGAGGCCTAGTGAGAGAGCCTGAGCCTTTGCTGGAGTTTAGAGACCTGTCTCAGTCACTTCCGTACTGGAGTGACTCAGCATGTCCTGCTTAAGCCTGCCCTTGCCTAGCTACCAATGATGTCAAATAACATCGTTGGCCCTGTTAGTCACCATACTCTCAGTCACCCTCCCCTGCCTCCTCCTCATCTCACCCCACCAGAAATCCCCACCTCCTTCCTCAACCCTATATAAACAAGAGACTGATACAATTAAATGAGTTCCTGCTTTGACAGAGTCCAGGCTCAGGGTGGTTATTCTCTGGTCTATTCTGTTCAGTCCCAAGGAGACCCAGTTGGACCTGGGTCTCTCCTCTCATCGGGACCTGTTGGCAGAGAGCTGGCATCACCAGAGTTTCTCTTTGTCCACAGAGTTCCTGGATACAACCTGCTCAAACTTATGTTGAAAGTCTATAATAAGATAGTAGCATGCCATACAGGCTTCTATTAATGGAAATAGAACTGGGCTATAGGAAATATGACTGTAGTTTTGTTATTAATAAATACTAGTCAGCAAGATGAGATTGGTTATATATGGCCACTTACTGTACAGCACTGAGAGCTGTTTGATGTCAACGTAAACAGTGGTTACCTGGACGTTAAAGGCAAGTCAATCATGTTATAGTTAGTGAGAATTCCTGCCCTCCAACACAAACATCACTTTCTTGTTTCCTCTGACATTTGAGTCTGTGCAAAAATGAGTCAAACTATCATTTGACTCCATGACTCCTAATAATTTGTAAACTACAGGCTTCCTCTTCTTTACCCTATATCTGGCATGCTGGTATGAATTCTGTGTTTCCCCAACTCCAGTTCTGGCCTACGAAAGCCCCATATCAAGTTTCTATAGTTCATAAACCCTGAGATCACTTGGGAAGCAGTGACTAACTGAACAAAACTGTCAGAAGCCTTCTAGGAGAGGGTAAGGCTAGTGGGTGACTTTCCAGAGATGGTCCACCATCTTTGCATGGCCTGTAATAGATGAGCTCTGAGAGGCAAGTCTTCAAGAGACTTCATCTCAGGATTGATTATTGCTGTCACTATTACATAGTCTAATAATCCCCTAAAAATGCCCGCCCTGTTAGACAGATTGTCATTCTTTTGTAGCAATGCTATGTAAACAAACAGATGCTTTCTTAATTTCTAATAATGACTATAGAATTCCCAGATTTTTACAAGTAATTTTAGGTCGTCTGTAATACGAAAACTGCAATTAGGACTCCACAGGTCTTCATGTGCCAGAAGTTAATTGCACTAAGATATAAATCAGGCATGTAATGAATTTATGATCAAGGAATACATGTCTTTTAGTCTGTAAACCCGTTCGTTATGTGTTCATTAAAGGTCATAAAGGAGAAAGTGATTTATTGTAGGTGCAAGGATGGAAGACAAATATTGACTGTGTTTATCTATACAAAACTTCAGTACTAATGAGACACTCACTAGGCAGATGGTATGCCTCTTGGCATACTGTGGTAACTTAGACCTAAGAATTATAGTTTTTAACTTTTAATGAACCTGAGCAGCTAGTGGCAGAGAATGAATGTTTAGTTAGATAGCTAGTCTTAATGGAAACATCTTTAAACATCTTTCCTGTTATTTCTTATTTGAGGTATGATTTAAATTTATGTTTGAACTTGTTGTGAACTTTTGAAAAGAAGATGCTTGGAATACCATGTGATCATGTATTTTGAAAAAGTACCAGTACTAAGAACAATGACAATAGTCAAATCGGGTTTTTCTTAAGATCAATAGAAAGTTAATTCCCCCTTTTCTTTCTCTTAGAAATAAAGGTTAGAGTGTCTTCTCAAAG
The DNA here is from genome assembly GCA_964023405.1 of Apodemus agrarius. Classification (NCBI taxonomy): domain Eukaryota; kingdom Metazoa; phylum Chordata; class Mammalia; order Rodentia; family Muridae; genus Apodemus; species Apodemus agrarius. The sequence continues at coordinate 13,546,193 of OZ030022.1, read as the reverse complement.
GTTTCGGTTTTTTCTTGGACTTTTCTCTATTTGGCAAAGTGACAGTGAACCCCCAGCCACTGGGGAAATTGGGGGAGAGGGGTGTGTGTTGAGGTTGGAAGGTCTGTGGGGAAAAGAACAAAGAACTCCTTTACTTAATTTTCCCACTGTTTAACAGTAGGACATTAATCACTTGATGCCTGTAGGATCTGGCCTCAGAATAATTTAGAGTCAAGTCAGGTAAAGGTTATTTTATAGGAAGCAAACTTTCCTCCAAAGATGTTCTTCCTCTTCAGCTGCCTTCCAGAGAGAGCCAGTGCTAGTGCAGGATCCCAGCTCAAAACCTTCCTAGGCTTCTGAGCTGTGAGTCTATGAAATCCCCTCTGATCAACAACTTGAGGCAGGGTGTGACGGCTATTCTTGCTTGTAAACTTTACCACATATGGAATTAACTAAAAGCCAAATGGTCACACCCATAAGGGACTTTTTCTTAATTAAATTCTTTGAAGTAGGAAGACCTGTGTTAGGCCAGATTAGTCTGGGTTAGGCCAGATTAGTCTGGGTTAGACCCAGATTAGTCTGGGTCTTTGAGGTAGAAAGATCTACCTTTAATCTGGGCCACATCTCCTAGGAGCCTCTATAAAGAACATGGAAGTAAGAAGCTCTCTTTGCTTGTTTGTTTTTGCCCTCAGTGGTAAGTGCATTCCTTTACTGGCATCAAAGCCACTTCTTCAGGTATTCCATACCTGACGATGGGCTTTATATTTAGCAACTTTTGGTTTCTAGGAGGAATCTTCCCCTTGTAAAATAATTACATTTAACACTCTCTCTCTCTCTCTCTCTCTCTCTCTCTCTCTCTGTGTGTGTGTGTGTGTGTGTGTGTGTGTGTGTCCAAAATGGCTTTTTCACACATCTTTAGACAAACAGCACCATATGTTTGTTGCCTCTCATATGAATTCTGGCATCAGATCTTTAGATTTTGTTGCTATTGTTCTTATTTATTTTGTCATTCTTCAGATACAAGGCATCACATCACAGCAACAGAAACACAGATTGTCAAGGCATCACATCATAGCAACAGAATCACAGATTGCCTTTTTGCTTAACTTAACCTCCAAACATGTTCATATTATATAAGCCATGAAAGAAAATGTTTGCATTCTTACTATTCAGTAAAATATATGTAATTATGTTTGATCGTCATCCAAAAACTTTGAGTCCCCTTATCTTGGGGTTCCTCTGGAGTCTATATGTATGTGTGTGTGTGTGTGTGTGTGTGTGTGTGTATCCTATAAGATATATATATATATATCTTATACGATATATAAGATATATATATATATATATATATATATATCCTATAAGATCATGATTTAAAAGGCTAATTAAATTTTGTTTTCTTAGTACATGGTTAAAACTAAGAAAAGAAAAGCTTTATGTCTTATTCAATTTGTGTGACAAACTACTTTGGAAGAGATAATTTAAAAATAACAGAAACGTCTTACAGTTCTGGAAGCTATACACTGAGGATCAAAATGCCAGTCAATTCTCTTACTTGTAAAGGTCTACTCTGTTTCTCACAATGCACTTTTAATCTATGTTCTCAGGTGCTCTACAAAAAAATTAATCAGTTTTCCTCAAGCTGTTTTACAGAAGCATTACGTTCATTCCTGAAAGTGAAGCTCATGACCTCTCAAAGGTCCTCCTTCCAAAATGTCATCCCTCCCAAGGTCATGTTTCTGTTCCAGTAAATGTAATGTCTAAGGAGAAATATTCACATTCCTCCTGGGTTTCTTTATTTACTTTTATCTATTTACCATTCCTTATACATACCAGCACCTAGAAATAATTTATAAAGATGACAATAAAAGCCCTTCTTTTCATAATAGTAATAGAAGTCCAGGCTTCACAAAACTAAGTTGAAAATAGTTAAGTGAATCAGTGATGAGAATCCTGAAGGTGACTTTTCTCATAAAACTGATGAGAAAAACGAGTTTTAAAAGGCTAGAGAAGCCGGGCGGTGGTGGCGCACGCCTTTAATCCCAGCACTTGGGAGGCAGAGGCAGGTGGATTCCTGAGTTCGAGGCCAGCCTGGTCTACAGAGTGAGTTCCAGGACAGCCAGGACTACACAGAGAAACCCTGTCTCGAAAAACCAAAAAAAAAAAAAAAAAAAAAAAAAAAAAAAAAAAGGCTAGAGAAATCTCTTACTTTGTAATCAAAATATTTTTCAAAAGTGCAAGGTAATTGCTCCCCTGCCCCTTTCAAGCAAGCATCTGGGCTGGAATAATTCTCACCCAATATCTGATGCAGAGAACCGTTCAGCATTCCTGAGCTTGGGAAAATTATCCTTAGACTCCATGTGTCCTCACCAGCAAAAATAGGATAATTTAATTTAAGTCATATATTTTTCTAAAGAACCCGTGTGAGCAAAGCCTAGCGATGCTAGCTAGCAACACAAACTCTACAGAGTGCCTGCTGAATCTGTCAATGGCTCCCTGCTGGATATCTTCGTTCTTTGTTTTGCAACTATAAATCTGGACAAGTGCAATACTTTGACATAAAATCTCATTGTCTCAGATTCCTACAGGTCACTATAAAATGCCATTTGGTGGAGCTGTAACTCCCATGTGAGTCCTAAGAAACCAATATAGAGCACTTTTGAATGAACAGAATATGTTTGATCATCTAAAGTCTTGTTTAAGATTGAGCGAATGTGTATAACTCATGATAAAAGGGAAAGAACGTGCTATGCATTGCAGCCTAGAACTTTCTACAAGTATCTACCGCCAGGCTTTGGGGACCAGTACTTAGCATTGCAATACATAGCAAAGACCATGGGAGAGGAATGCTGATTACTGGCTCACTGCTCATACCTCTCTCTGTCTCTGTCTCTCTTTCCCTATCTACCTCTCTCTGTCTCTCCCTCTCTCTGTCTTTCTCTTTTTCTCTTCCTCCTTCCCTCCCTCTCTCCAGGTTTCTCCCTTCAGCTCCTCTCTGCCTCTCACATCCACTCTTCCTGTTTCTCTTTAGGAAAGGGCAGGCCTCTCATGAACATCAAGTTGCAGTAAGACTAGGCACCTCCCCATGTCATACGGCTGGGCAAGGAAATCCAGTATGAGGAAAAGCCTAGCAGTGGGCAAAAGAACCCGAGACAGCCTCTGCTCCCACCGTTAGGAGCCCAGCAAGGAGACCAAGCTACACAGCTGTAACACATATGCAGAGGGCCTGGGTTAGTCCCATGCAGGCTCCCTGGTTATCCGATTAGTCTCTGAGGGTCCCTATGAGCATAGGTTAGTTGGTTCTGGGGGTTTTCTTGTGGTGTTCTTGACCTGTCTGTCAGCATACTTTCTTATATAGTCCAAAACCTGCTGAGATGGTACTGCCTTTAGTACCATGGTCTTCCCACATCAATCATTAATAATAATAATAATAATAATAATAATCCCACAGATGTGTCTACAGAACAATCGGATGGAGGAATTTTTTTACAGTTGCGATTTGTCTTCCAAGATGACACAAGCTGGTGTCAAGTTAACAACAACAACAACAACAATTAATCAGCACACAAGTAACTTATTCAAGGGTCCTGAGTAACTAATTAATGCAATTATATTTGTCCTATACTAAACAGTCTTTCAGAGCTAACTGACATAGGTCTACCATTTCTGTGCTTTTGCATAAAGTATCTACTAGATAACTGTCTTTGCCCAGTGTTCCGTGTATCATAATTTCCTTATTCCCAGTACATTCTTCCAAGTTATTAAGTTTCTAAAGAAAAATGTTATCACAGACACTAAGTACACATAACTCATACACAGCTGACTTGTCGGCAAGATGTAACTGGCGTTTGAACACGACCCACAACTGTCAGCTCAGAGCAACACAATCTTTTTCAGACTTGACCTCCACAAGCTCTGTGCAAATTGCCAAGCTTCACGCTTCTCATACCTGCTGTGCCTAAAAAGCTGATGTGCAGGCAAAGAAGACTTCACAAGAGCAAGAAAAGTGTTTCCTTCAAGATATCTGGCCAAAACAGTAACAAGATGAACCTAGTTGCCATGGAAAAACAATGCACTATTTTAACTCAGGGGACAGCGTTATATAGATATAGAACTGAGGTCAGGGCCTCAGGGCTTTGACAGTGGCATGTGTCTATTTTTTCATCCACAGTTTGAACCTAAAATGTGTGTATGCTAGCAACTGGGCGTGTCGTGCCTTCCCTTTGTTTCATAAAAAGGTCAGAGCAGCTCAGAAAAGGGAGAATTTGACAGAACTTGATCCTATAGAATTTCTGAAATGTTGAAAGCAGGCATTGTTAAAACTAATGCCAGTAATATGCATACAATATTACTGTAGAAATACTGGAAGCCAGAAACATGAAGTCTTGGGAGATCTGAAGGTTCGCTAGTCTCTGTCATGAAATCAGGCTGTCTTTCTGCTGCAATGCATTGTGTCATTTCAAACACCTGCCTTTCACTCTAAGTGGGGGCGGCGGGGTGGGGGGAAGCAGTAATGGGATAGTGCCAGGTTTCAGAGATTAATGATGAATGACAGGTTGCCATCTCTGATATCTTGGAACATTAACCACGACAAAAACAGCAAACAGAAGAACCTGGAAGAAATCCACAATCAACATTTGATCCCAGCTATTCACAGGTTCAAAAAGGTGTGGAATGCGTTCTGGGCAGGGGCTCTGCTACTGTATCAGTTGCTATGTAAACAGCAATAGAGGGCTGGACACAAAATCATTTGCAGAGCTGTGAGAACAGGGCTAGCATTCTAAAGGAGAGACTTCAAATTTAACTAGCTCAAGAATCTGTACCTGGGGTTGTCCAGCCAATTAGACAATGGATGTAGGATTTGTAAGCAAGGCACACAAACAAAACAACAAAACCAAAAACAAACCACCCAACCAACCAATCAAACCTTAAAAACACCACTGCCACCACTAGCAACCACCACTTCCACCACGAAAAACAAAAGCAGAAAGATTTGTCTGGACCCTCAGGTCAGAAGAGCTGTTAAATGTGAAAAAGCCAATTCAATTAGAGATTTAGAACATAACTGTATATGTTTTCAGAGCTCAATAACAAATTGACATTGTTGAAGAGGAAATTACTGAATTTGAATGAAATCAATATGTTAAAAGATAAGACATCTGGGAGAAATACAAGAGGAGTGTAGATTTCATTTAACAAGTGTTACAGATGAATAGAGACCATGAAGGGAACTGCTTCTTTAAAGAAGAATAGAAATAATTTAGACAAGCGACCTATGCACTCTGAATGGAGTAAATTTAAAAACAAGCAAAAATTAAAAAAATAACACGAATATTGATAACATGAATACTGATAATGGAAAATCTTTCAAGATACTATAGGGAGTTACTATTAGTGAAGAAGCCAGGCCTGACCATCATTTGCATTTTTTAAATGAGTCACATTGGAGGCAAAAGTAAAGGTGACAATGTGTTCTTGATTTGAATTCCATATTTATGATTTAGTTAAGAAATCATTCAAATATATGTGGATAGGAAAAGATGTATTCAGACAGTAGCACAACCATGTTTACTACATCACTGTTCCGAATGGCAAAGTTGAGGAACTGACCTAAGGAGTTGGCACACATTTATAATGGAATATTGTCAGTCATGGAGAACACAGTGTGTCATTTCTGGAAAAATGGATCCAACTGAAGATATACTAAATAAATTAAGCCAGTCTCAGAAAGATAGGTAGTGTGCATCTTTTCTCATTTGTGATGCCTCTATTTTATATAGATAATTGAATTGTATATCTATATAACATTAAAGCAAAAGTAAAATGCTATAGTCAAAAAAGAGATTAATCATAGAGGGAGGGTATGGAGGACTGGACTTAATATACATTGTGTATGGTGTGAAAGTGCTTTATAGAAGAGTACCATGTCCAATGAATATCAAAATTCATTGAAATCAAAATTTTGAAAATTAAAAAGGGATAAAATTTATTATGAAAAACTATATGGACAAGAAACCCCACACACCAGTGAAACTGTTCCAGAGACTTTGGAAAGAGTTTTAAACATATATAAAAATACAGATTGGCACCATGATTCCTCTGGTATTGTCCATTCTCATGCTTAGGGGTGCCTACAATATTTTGTAATAAACCCTATCCTCTTATAAGCTCTTGTCAGCTATTCATGGGCTTGAGAAACTAGAATTCCTATGATAATCAATAGCTTCTAAAATTGAGAACCAGAACTTCAGCAATTAACTGATGAGAGGATTGGAATATGAGTCAAGTTTCTGGGCATGAGATACAACACCAGGAAGTGACAAAGGATCATTAATCAGATCCAGGAACATTGTATTGAATAAGATTACTCAGGCTTATAAAGAGAGAACTAAAGCATTACCCGTTTCTGTTACACTCAAACTGCATGGGCCCATTAATCATCTGGACAGGAAACCCCACACACCAAGAAAACTGTTCCAGAGACTTTGGAAAGACTTTAAAACTTACATAAAAATGTAAGTTAGCCCCAGTATTCCTCTGGTATTATTCATTCTCATGCTTAGGGGTGCCCACTATATTCTGTAATAAACCCTGTTTATCTTCTATACTGTATTCTGTTCATTCTTTGGACAGGGCTGGGGAACTAAGCTTAAGCCAATGTAAAGTCCTGGTGACACACTGTGACAAAAAAGAAAAATGGATCAGGGAAATAAGCAATAAGCATCTTACATGAAATGTCTACAGGGCACTATTGATTATGTAGTTGGGATCTGTCTTTTATTCTTCCTAGACAAACCCTAACTTTATAAAGGAATTTGCCTTTTCCTTGTTCCAGAAGCCCCTGGGACAAACTTTAGATGCATTTGACACATTGCAGACATCAGAAAATGTATCCCAACGAATGTAAACCAGGTTATTACATTTTGTTTAACAGGATGGGTTCAGGATCGGTTGCCTAACTAAAGTGACCAGAATAAGCCTGTGAGAGTTGTGTAGAGACTTTTGGAACATAATTGGACTAGGTAAAGTCCAGGCAGAGGAAAGAGCTATAAACCCCAAGTAGACGGATGACATAAGGTTAGCGCATCAAGAATACAAACTGAGATGGGTCAGTAGTAGATGTAGTTCCAGAGGCAAAGGCTGGCATAGCATCATGAAAGCTCTGCATTACCAAGATTATGTCTTTAACATTGATTACCAGAAGGAATTCTTGACTTATGATTAAACTGAGTGATGAAGCCCGCAGAGGGGAGAAATACTATCACATCACCACGTAAGCAAAACAAACTCAAAACTGAGTGGTGGAAGACTAAGGTGCTTAATCATGTTTAAAGATTGCCTTTCTGTTAGATTGTCTGCTATTCTGTATGGCCAGAGAGTGGTGTATGACAGCCATACTGTGGATTTTGAAGGAATTTTTAAAATATGTAGCAAACCAAAGAATAAATCCTAAATGATGGATAGATGATAGATACATAGATAGATAGATAAGTGGATAAGTACATAGATTGTAGATAGATAATTGAGAGATGATAGGTAGATGATGATAGATGACAGATAGATAGATGATACATAGAACAAAACATCATATCAGGTGCTGAAAACATCTAGTAGTAATTATGTGGTAGTCAGCTGGAGTTCCCAATAAAGACAATGCCTGACAGATCAGAGTGAAGCTTCACACACTCAAGTGACACTTCCAAACAAAAGAACCAATAGAAAAAGATAGAGAGATCAAATTGAAGGCTTACAAAGATGTGGAAGAAATCACCTGAGGAGGTTGAGGCAGTCATCTGGAGTTCTCTGTTGAGCTTTCTCTCCATGTCTGGGCTTTCCAAGAATCAGGTCAAGCCTGTTCTTTCTACTGCAGGCATTTCATTCCATGTGATCGGCAACAGCAAGCTCCACTAGAGCTGGGCCATTAGATGTTTTTAAGGGTTCAATGGCTTTGTACTCTTCCCTTTAAGTCACAGAGTTAAAGTGACTAGCCCATCTCTATTCAGAGGGTCTTGGAGAACACTTGATTTAATTGTGCTTGGATCTAAAGTTATGGCTGGGGGAATCTAGCTTCCAGAACCAGCATCTCAGTGATCTCAAATATCACTTGATTTACTGATATAATGCATTGTATCTACTCCTGAAACAATGAATTTCCTAGTGTGTAAGTTTTGAACTTGAACCTAACATTCCTGAAAGTGGGCTTAGATCATAACAGAGAAGGAAAGTGAAACAACACACATTATTTTAGCTAAGAGTGATACAATCATACAGCTTTAATCATTTGAGGAATACAGGGAAGAACTTTAGTACAGAATGTGTTTTTCTATGAAGGATACGACTTTATTTTTTAATAAAAATATAATTATTGCTCACAGAAAGACTATGAAAGTTGCATTGCATTGCCTTTGATAATTGTGTTAATTTGTTGTATTATTTCCTAAGGATAGTAAAGGAATGACACCAATTTTAAAAGGTATGACCTGTTATTAAAAATGAGCATAAGTTTATGTGTTCAGTGGCTCTTTTGTGTCTGAAATGGAACAGCTTAGTTAAATACATGGATTAAATTTTCATGCAAACAATATAAAATGGAAAGTAATATAAAATTCTCATGAGAAGTCTTCAAAATAGGATTTCTCTCTGTAATTCATAACTCACTTATACATTCTTTTGGCAGATGTTTTCTGAGCATTCAAAAGTAGGTGCTCATTTGAAAAATGAAATGGTCAGGAGTAGTCAATATGTGCTGCTTGTCTATCTTCTAGCTATTGTTTCATTCACACTTCATGAATCTATTCAGAACACACACATTCATCTTCTGTTGTGCTATTGAAGTGTTTGACTGTGAAGGACAGGAAGCCAATCAAGGGAAAGTCAGGGAAACTCACCTATTCACCAATTAGTATTACAGAGACATATACAATTATGTATAAAAGGCCAGAATTCTGGGGTTTAATGAGAAGTCCTTATTGTAAAGTGCCCCTTTTCTGGTATCTGTGGAGATAACAGAAACATACACACACAACCACAACAGACACATACATAGCAATAAAACATAAATCTTCAAAACAAAGTTATTCTTTATTTACAGTGACTACTGGCCAAGAAATATCACTGACTCAGCCTTCAGGAGTACCCACCAGAGTATATGGAACTAATCCTTTCTACCAGTTATTGAATATTTTTAATTACTTACAATGTTTGCTGTGACAACTAACACAAAGTGTAATATGGAAGAAAAGTGTTTATTACTAGGCATGATTTATCATGAGACCAAATCTAACCTAGTGCTACAACTTTATGACCATAGAGAAGTCACTAGATCACTTCACAACTAAGTTTACCTATCTTTTAAAAGGTGGCCACAATTCTTATAGCTGAAAATAGTAAAGGTACAATTAAGGGTATGTAAGCTTTGGAGGAGTCAAATATGGCAGTATTTTATTTAACCTACTACTTTTTCCTTGTGAAATATGTTTATTAAGAATTACTGGAGGATGGGTGTGATCAAAATATATTGTGGAATACCTGTGTGGAGTGCTTAAAGAATAAATAAAAGATCTATTTGAAGTGAGAATTCTCAGGCCCAGTGATGTAGCTACATCAGTATAGTGATTGTCTAGCATACTTGAAGCTCCTACAAAGAGAAATTTCAATTTCAACAGATATAATATTGATTTCTTAAAGCAGCCTTTTCTAAAGCTGGATTATTTTTTCTGCTTTGTTGAAAGTGTGGGCATTTAGATGAAGTGTAGACTTTCCATAATTAAAATAGATATGTATGTCCTCTTCAAAACTGATGAAAATTCCCTTGTAATGCCTGTTTAGGAATGAACTTGCCTACAGTCTCTACTCCATTCTTTGTCCCTGTATTTCCTTCAGACAGGAGAAATTCTGGGTTCAAATTTTGGAGATTGGTGAGTGGCCCCATCTCTCAACTGGTGGGCCATGCCTAACCTCTGGATATGGACTTGACAGGTTTTCTCTCCCCTTTGTGGCGTCTTTCAGCTAATGTCATCCCTGTAGGAACCTGGGAGGATCTTGCTTTCCTGGCATCTGGGACTGTCTGGTTCCTACTCCCAGATCCCCATCCCCCATTGCTACACTTAAATCAAATATAAGTTGAATTCTTCTATGATGTCAATGTTGATTGTCAACTTGATAGGTTCTGGGATCATTTAAGAGACAGACAAGGTATCCTCAGACACACCATAAGGGATGAGGTTAGGTTAGCCTCTGGGCATAGCTCTGATGGACTATGTTGGTGACACCAATAGAAGGTGACACCATTCCCTAGGCTTGGGTCCTGAACTATAAAGCAGAGGAAGCTAACTGAGTAGAACATCCATTACTCTCTGCTACTTAACTATAGATGCAATGTTGTCAGATGCTTTCAGCTCCTGCTACCTCAACTTACTTGCTGTGATGGACTGAATCCTCAAACTGTGAGCTAAAATAAACCCTTTCTTCATTACATTGGGTATTTTATCACAGCAACAGAAAAAATTTAATGCTTAAAATCTAAATGTATTTCTCTATTACTTCTATTCTATTAATTATTTCACAAGCATCCCTCCATTCTCTCTAGATTAACTGTTCAGGAAACAAAGTCTTTTCTCACTGCTTAAGCCCAAGTTAAAGCTCTACTTCTTGATTTTGAACCTGATTTAACAGTTAAATTCAATCGATCACTAAGTTTCTGCCAACTCTGAAGATAAGAATGGTACAAGATAGCTTTGGAATAAATGTCTGGAAGAGATTTTCTATCTCTGCTGGAATCCAGGAACTGTTGTCACCACTAATGTATTTTATAAAGGCACAAATCCTCTACTACCTTCTTGTTTGGTTTTGGTTTGTTGTTGTTGTTGTTGTTGTTGTTGTTGTTCTGCAACTATCAAAGTTCATGTAGTCTCTTCCACTGTGGAAGTTTCCATCATTCATATTTGTCCAGTCCTTCTTATTCCGCTTGAAAGGAGACCTGAGTTTTGTGACAGAAGTCATAGCTATAAAATTCCTTCATGGCAACCCCTAGCTAAGTGACTAAGTAATTGAGTTTTATAGCTTAGCCACATATACATGAAATTAGCTAAACAAGTACCTTACAATTTATAGCATGCATCATAGCCTTGATTTAACCTGCTATTTAAAACATCTAGCCTTGTAGTTTCCATAATATGAAAAATAATAATTCCTGTTTCCCCTCACTGCTTACACATATGAGAGCTTGGGACCTGGTGTCTGAAATCACATAAGCAGAGTCATTTCCAAAGAGTCTTTTGTTTTGTTTTGTTTTGTTTTGTTTTGTTTTGTTTTGTTTTGTTTTGTTTTGTTGAGACAGAGTTTCTCTGTGTAGCCCTGGCTGTCCTGGAACTCACTCTGTAGACCAGGCTGGCCTCGAACTCAGAGATCCACCTGCCTCTGCCTCCCAAGTGCTGGCATTACAGGCATGTGCCACCACCGCCCAGCCCATTTCAAAGAGTCTTAAACACAAGTCTACAGCAATAACCATTTTCTCTTCTATCAGTGCCTTCCAATACGCATTTGATGGTTAATTTGTTTATTGATCAACACTTATCCCATTGACCACATTTTTAGAATGAAGCAAAAAGGAATTACCATCAACATTACATTACTTATAGGTGTTAAGGAGCAAAGAGATATTTCATTGGCTTGGAAGGATCCAGGATTTAGCTCAAATCATTAACAATAGGATTTGAAGTCTTCAAATAGAATGTTATATAAAATTCAGAAAACTGAAGTACGTGTTAATTGACTTTAAATTCCTATATTATTCAGAGAACATCCCTGTCATCCTGCCTCTGCATTCAGACAATGCTTCTTAAGGCTCGTGCATGTTGATGCTGCTAAAACATTTATCTTCTATTATATTAAAAAAAATGGAAAATGTCAACAACTGTGTATATGTCCCCAAGGAAGAAATGGTTTCTTTCTTCGTTTTTGATTAATGCTTTCTGCTCGCTTTGGCTGGCAAAGATGACTGATGGATGCCTGCATCGCTGCTGCACAAGAAGAAAGGGATCTGCACAGACAGATGTGCAACCACTGGGATGCATCGGGACCTCAACAGGTAGAAACAAATCACCAGCTAGGCAGGCCTCTGGACTCTGGCTTCCTTGGCTACCCTTAAATGCAGTTTCTTTTACAAAAGGAGTAAGAAAATAATGTTGCTTTGCCATTCATACTGGAGAACAGTATTATAAATTTCTACATGTCACTACCTATGATGAAAACCAACCCACAAACACTGCCTAAAAGGGGTTAGTGCTGGAGGATAAGTAATGTGCTCTTGTTTCTTCATGGTTTTACCACTTTTTTTTAGGACCCTGACTCTTTATATTAACTTCTTAACCATCTAGTGTGAACTTTTTCTCAACATATCCAAGAATGTCTTTAATAAAATCCAAGTGATTTTTTTTTTTTAAATGCTAGCTCATTCTTGCTCACGTTAACTCATGGAAAATTATCTTCTTTGATGTAAAGATAAATTTAGAGAGAAAAAATTGATGTGTCAAATGTTTCTGCTTAAATTACCCTGGGTGCTAACACATTTCTGATAATCTCTGTTGAACTGGAAGTTTCTTATTATCTCTCACACACAGTTGGAGGACACAGCGACCTCTATAACCAAGATTATTTTGCCAGAAATGGAATATATGCTAGATAGTTTTATGTCAACTTGACTGAAGCTAAAGTCATCTGAGATTTATCTCACACACAAACACACACACACACACACACACACACACACACACACACATGGAATTCTGAATGGAAACACGGGGAGTAACTAAATACAGAACATACTAGAAAATATTCCTAAGGTTTTACATAACTTAAGTTATAAAAGTACAGGAGAGAGAGAGAAACTGGGCAGAAATCTTATTGAAATAAACAATGGCAGATAACTTTCAATTCATTAGACTCAAAGAATCAGTATCTTCTACTGTAATAAAGAGAAGGCAAATTATAACACACTTTATTGCCAAATTTTTTAAAAAACCTCAAAGGAAAACAGAAAATTATAACAGCAGACCGAAAAAAGGTGTTGCCTCTAAACAGGTGCAGTGTTACTGACATTTGATGTCTCCGTAGTGACAGAGGCCTCATAGAAATGGAAACTTTCATCCTGGTAAAGGGAAATGAATGACTATTCTTAAAGAAAGATAGAACAAGGTATTTTTTATATAAACCCAAAAGCCTCCAAGGAGCCAAACAGATTCAAGGGCTCAGTATAATCAGTCATTGGTTTTAAATGGGAAGCCCCTCCACAGCCACTGCAGAGAATTGAACAAAACCTACAGAAAATCCTTCTTGAATATGGAGAAAATAGAATTCAAACACACCATTGATGGGAGCATAAATTTCCTCAAAACCCTTGGGAAAAGGGCTAATTTCTATTAATGCTGTAAATTGGCATTTTATGAAAGACCAATTTATTTCTAGGTACACACCCACTAGGGAAGATCCCAGGGCTGACCCACATAGCACAGACTATGCCCAGCTTCCACAGTGAGTGGAAAAGACAATAAAATCTTATTTGCATAAAGGGGTTATTTACAATAGCATTCATTGCTAAGTAACTACAGCTACACAGAGAAGAGGGATGACTCTCACAAGGGTGATACTGGGCAAAACTTCAGAAACCAGAGCACATATTTCATGGTCCCTGTCACAACAGATGGGAAGCCAGTGTGTGTGTGTGTGCCAGTTATTCTTGGAACTTATACACCAGAGGGGCCTCACAGTATGGATCTTACTGTTCTTGATATGGGTACAGGATGTACATGCTTAGTTTCCGGAAGCAGAATTTGAGACAGAATTTTGTGATGTGCGTATAATACTTCAGCAAAGTTAAGAAACTGAAATTTGTGGGTTTTTTTTTTAATAAGTGAAAGGTATACATTAAAGAAACTATGATAAAGACAAACATCCAAAAGTATCAAACACCAGACGCTGGATTAAAAGGAACAACTGGAATTTCTGTTGTTGTTTTTTTAATTTTTAATTTTTTTTTCCCAAGACAGGGTTTCTCTGTATAGCCCTGGCTCTCCTGGAACTCACTCTATTGACCAGGCTGGCATCAAACTCAGAAATTCTCCTGCCTCTGCCTCCCGAGTGCACACCACCGCCCGGCCCAACTGGAATTGCTGACTTTATTCAGGGCCAGGTACTCTCAACCCTGCACTTCCAAGATGGCTGCAGCTTGCTGTTTTCTTGGACGAGTAGCTAAGTCATCCTCACTGGTGGTAGATCATATGCTACAGTTTTCCTATGTAATGTACCTTGACTATAAAACTGAAGGACATATGTACAACAGTGATCAGAAGAAAGAATAATCTTTTTTTTTAAAAAAAGATTTATTTATGTGTATGAGTACTTTGTAGCTCTCTTCAGACACACCAGAAGAGGGCATCAGATCCCATTACAGATGGTTGTGAGCCACCATGTGGTTGCTGGGAATTGAACTCAGAACCTCTGGAAGAGCAGTCAGTGCTCTTAACTGCTGAGCCATCATCTCTCTAGCCCAAGAATAATCTTGCTTAAACGATTTTATTTTACCTATGTGTAAAATGTTCAGAAAGCATAATACCTCATATTCTGGAGTAAGCAAAGAGGAGTGAAGTACATTTCATACAAAATAGTCATGTGAAATTATCAGTAGCTTCCTATTTTTAACTCAAAAGAAGGAATATCACATGGTTTAGCCTAACAATGGGACCACTCTGTATATTGCTCCCATATAAGGTCTTAACCCAGTCACATGAAGCCTTCTAACTAATTCAGGTTACGTAAGATCTAAAACTGGATTTATAACATTGAATCTCTTCATCTTGAAAGACTCCCTGTATTGACCAGAAAAACAAAATTTATCTGAATATAAGCAAAATGCTTTTTTACTCAAATTAATGTAAGATTTAAGGTTTAACTATTTGTTGACTAATTTGGTTATTTTTTTTTAAATGGAGGGCTACCTCAGAAACAGAGCACTCCTGTTCACTTTCTCAAAAATGTATACATAGATTACATTTCTATTCCCAGAAACCTGTGCTCTTAAGCACGGACAAGCAAACTTGTGAGAGGTATGGTAGCCCACACCCGTAACACTAGTATTTGTAAGCAGAAGCAGCATGGCTGTGAGTTTAAGGAGATCCTCAGGTATATAGTAAGCCCTGGGTCCTTCCTTACCCCACCACTTCTAAAGTGTAAAGAAAAATGGGCTGAGACAGCATACACTTCAGTATCAGTCCTCAGACTTACTTGGGCAGAACATAACTGGTGCCAAGTATAAGAATTTCAATAACTTGGTGACTTATGCTCTGTTGCACACATAGTCTTGTTGGAAGCACTGCAATATGTCAGTGTGTTTACACGTGAGAGGTTTCCATGTCCCACGGCCATAAAAAGGGATAAATGTTTCTTTACCTTTGAAATAATGTCAAATCATGGATTTTATCTTGAAGAGATTAAAAAAATGTTTGAGCCATAGGGACATCCTTTCAGAAATCAGGAAGGCAGAACCTATCTTGTGGTCAATGTGGCTCTTCCGGATTACCCAGTTCATTTGAGTTTATATCAGCCATGTTTCTGCTTTTCTTTAGGGATAGTTTATACTTCAAAGGGCCTTATTAGGAATAGAACATAGGATTCCGGGCAGACCAGAGAAGCTTAGGAAAATATGGTTACAGCACCAAGGAGCAACCTGTATCTCTCCTTTGTCATGAGTTTGCTGTAAATTGCCAGTAGATTCTAAACATATAGCAAAATAAGTAATCAAACCTAGTGCAAAGCCACTGGACAGGCCTGTTCTGTGCAGATAATTGATGGATGTTAATGAGGAGCAGGTGTCCCTGCACAGCTGTGCTCTCAGCTGGAGACCCACAGCAGGGGTTCTCAAAGCCTTCCAAATGAATTTCCTGATCAAATGGACACAACAACAATAACAACAACAACAACAACAGCAGCAGCAGCAACAACAAAATTGCAGATAAAAATCCCTTCAGGAAGATGTCTGGACTCCACTTGAGCAGTTAATGTTCAATGGCAAACTTCTAGTCACGTGTAAGTAGATACAGCTGTCTTGGGTTGGCTGCTGGCTTGGTCTGGATACACACTAAGGAAGTAGGTGATGGCGGCTGGTTAAGGATTTATTATTTTGTAAGTCTCAGTAGGATATTCAAAGCAGACAGCCATCTCCATGCCCTTGCTAGGCATAACACCAAGTGGCTAAAAACTTAGACAATAATCACATTTTAGCTGCCAAATAATCTTTCTCGTTTTACCAAGGACTTCAATTGAACTTTCCCAGGGCAAGGCAAAGTTTAGCACATCAGTTGAAAAAGAAAACATATGGTCACCATCCTCCTGACTGTTGGCTGTTTATAGACTTAGAGAAATCAGAAACAGTAGAAACAGCTGAGCTCTGTTTGCTTTTAATTCTGAGTCCTGACTAGAAGCTATTGGAGTGGCAAAGCAGCCAGCTGAGATAGTCTTCTAAAGATCTGTAGCCCACTTTTGCCTACACACCAGTGGATACAAATGTTTTCTTTTCTATATTAGTACACACACACACACACACATACACACACATGTTTATTCTTTTCCTAGAGTATTGCCTAAGTTAATATATAAAACTTAGACTATGTTCTATTGCAGATATTCTGAATCTTTTGTTACATATGACTGTGGTAACAACACATAAATCCAAGGAGATATATAAATACATAAATATAATTGCAGATATTTACAAACTACATACATATTTATAAATATGTAACTTTATTTATAGAGTTATATATATAAGAAATGTAAGGCAGGCTGACAAGGTTAATTATGAGTGGATGCCCTGCCCTGGTAATAGTGTTGCTTAGGAACTCAGGTCATACATGTAGGTACATGTTAAGTGCTGTATGCTTTCAGATTAGTATGACTATTGAGGCCCCCAGGAAGCTGAAACACTACAGAGCTAAATCTTTGAATGTCATAATTTACTTAAAGTACCATTTTCTCCAAAGCTTATGCTATTGTGTTTCAGTTTTTCCCTTTGGCAGTTATAAATGCCAATTATCTCTCTCCCAGAAAAGTATCAATATTAGTTAAACCAGTAGGCAGCCCTGTCAAACTCACCGTGTTCTTCTGAAATCTGGCTTCCAGGCAGATCCCAAAGCTTAAGAGTCCTCTTTGTCATCTTGAAAAGTCACTTGAAACCAAGATGATTAATCTCTAGCTTCAGTCGGTACTTTAGCATTTCTGTATAAGCTGTAAAAAGATAAATGCAGAGTGATATTAATTGTAACAAGATATTTTTTTGAGAGTCCAAATCAAGTGTTTCGTAACATCACTCAAATTTCATCCATTTCAGTTTATGTAGCACAAAAATTCATGGCAATGTATACTAAATGATCTTGTGTTCAAGGATGAACAGAAAGCCTACAGAACAGGGATATTAAAATATTTGAATGAATTCTTTGAAGATTTCATCACTGTATTTTGAACCGATTCATCGTCCTTCCCCACCTCCTCACCCTCCCTATCCGTAAAGGAAACATCAGTGGCAAAGCAGAGAAGAAACAGTATTATAGAGAAATTTGGGATATTCAATAAAATAATGTTTTTAACCTACTGATTAAAAATGCTATAAATACCCCCATTTGGCATTATCTTATCTCTCTGGAGTACAGAAAGAAAAGAGAGATAAGTCCACATTTGATAAGATAATGCCAAATGTCAAATATTTATAGCATTTTTTTTTGTTTTTTTTTTTAAATTTTTTTTTATTTTCTATATTCTTTGTTTACATTCCAAAGGCTTTCCCCTTTCCCAGTTACCCCCCACCATATGTCCCATAATTCCTCTCCCCCCCATGCTATTCCCCACTCTTCCCCCCCCCCACGATTTCTCTGTTCTGGGTCTACAATACTGGATCCAATCTTTACAGGCCCAGGGTCCTCTCCTTTTTTTCTTCTTGAGAGTCATTTGACTTGCTAATTGTGCCTTGAGTATTTAGGGCTTCTGGGCTCATTAATATCCACTTATCAGTGATTGCATTTCGTGTGTATTCTTTTGTGATTGGGTTAGCTCACTTAGGATGATAGTTTCCAGATCTAACCATTTACCTACAAATTGCATGAATTCATTATTTTTAATTGCTGAGTAGTACTCCATTGTATAAATATACCACATTTTCTGTATCCATTCCTCCTTTGAGGGATATCTGGGCTCCTTCCAATTTCTGGCTATTATAAACAAGGCTGCTATAAACATAGAGGAGCATGTGTCTTTGTTGTATGCAGAGGAATCCTCTGGGTATATGCCCAGGAGTGGTATGCCAGGGTCCTCTGGGAGTGGCATGCCCAATTTTCTGAGGAACCGCCACACTGATTTCCAGAGTGGTTTTACCATTTTGCAATCCCACCAACAGTGGAGGAGTGTTCCTCTTTCTCCACATCCTCGCCAGCACTTGTTGTCTCTCGAGTTTTTAATCTTAGCCATTCTGACTGGAGTGAGGTGGAATCTCAGGGTTGTTTTGATTTGCATTTCCCTGATGACTAATGATGTTGAACATCTCTTAAGGTGTTTCTCGGCCATCCGAATTTCTTCTGGTGAAAATTCTTTGTTTAGCTCTGTACCCCATAAGAAAGAGAACTACAGGCCAATTTCTCTTATGAATATAGATGCAAAAATACTAAATAAAATTCTTGCCAACCGAATCCAAGAGCATATCAAAACGATCATTCACCATGATCAAGTAGGCTTCATTCCAGGAATGCAGGGATGGTTCAATATACGGAAATCCATCAATGTAATCCATTACATAAACAAACTAAAAGAAAAAAACCACATGGTCATCTCATTAGATGCTGAAAAAGCATTTGACAAAATTCAGCATCCTTTCATGCTAAAAGTCTTGGAAAGAGCAGGAATTCAAGGCCCATACCTAAACATAGTAAAAGCAATCTACAGCAAACCAGTAGCCAACATCAAAATAAATGGAGAGAAACTTGAAGCAATTCCACTAAAATCAGGGACTAGACAAGGCTGTCCTCTCTCTCCATATCTTTTCAATATAGTACTTGAAGTTCTAGCGAGAGCAATCAGACAACATAAGGAAGTCAAAGGGATACAAATTGGAAAGGAAGAAGTCAAAGTATCATTATTTGCAGATGATATGATAGTCTACTTAAGCGATCCAAAAAACTCCACCAGAGAACTTCTGCAGCTGATAAACAACTTCAGCAACGTGGCTGGTTATAAAATTAACTCAAGCAAATCAGTAGCCTTCTTGTACTCAAAGGACAAGCAGGCTGAGAAAGAAATTAGGGAAATAACACCCTTCACAATAGCCACAAACAACATAAAGTACCTTGGCGTAACTCTAACCAAACAAGTGAAAGATCTGTATGACAGGAACTTCAAGTCCCTGAAGAAAGAAATCGAAGAAGACCTCAGGAGATGGAAAAATATTTCTTGCTCCTGGATTGGCAGGATCAATATAGTAAAAATGGCCATCTTGCCAAAAGCAATCTACAGATTCAATGCAATCCCCATCAAAATCCCAAATCAATTCTTCATAGATCTAGAAAGAGCAATTCTCAAATTCATCTGGAGCAACAAAAAACCCAGGATAGCTAAAACTATTCTCAACAATAAAAGGACTTCTGGGGGAATCAATATCCCTGACCTCAAGCAGTACTACAGAGCAATTGTGTTAAAAACTGCATGGTATTGGTACAGCAACAGGCAGGTAGATCAATGGAATAGGATTGAAGACCCAGAAATTAACCCACAGACTTATGGTCACTTGATCTTTGATAAAGGAGCCACAACCATCCGGTGGAAAAAAGATAGCCTTTTCAACAAATGGTGCTGGTTCAACTGGAGGTCAACATGCAGAAGAATGCGAATTGACCCACTCTTATCTCCTTGTACTAAGATCAACTCCAAGTGGATCAAGGACCTCCACATAAAACCAGACACACTGAAACTATTAGAAAAGAAACTTGGGAAGACCCTGGAGGACATGGGCACAGGGGTAAAGTTCCTGAACAGAACACCAATAGCTTATGCTCTAAGATCAAGAATTGACAAATGGGACCTCATAAAATTACAAAGTTTCTGTAAGGCAAAGGACACTGTCAGAAGGACAAAACGGCAACCAACAACGTGGGAAATGATCTTTACCAACCCCACATCCGACAGAGGGCTAATATCCAATATATACAAAGAACTCAAGAAGTTAGACCCCAAAGAACCAAATAACCCTATCAAAAAATGGGGTATAGCATTTTTTTAATCGTTATCAGAAAATGCCTTGCATTTTTAGGATTCATGAATGTTTAATGATCTATTTCTTTGTCTCCAAGTGACATCAGTTCTTGGAGAAAAACTGCACAAGTCACTTTACTTCTACTGACAGATAGTCTCAAAGCTACGCTGTTGGTTCCCCATCATGTGTGCACTCAAGCCCACGTACACTGTTTCCATGCTGATTTTAAGGAAGTAATGTTTGCAGCAGCTATTCTTAGAATAAACAGGGGAAACAACGGGATGGGAGCTCTGAGTAGAAAGGGGCAGGGATAGAGTTAGTCACCATGTGATAGAAACACTGTATTAAGTAAATGTCAGGCTTTAGTCATCCCCAAATAGCAGGCAATGGCTGTGATGCTTAGAGAAATAATAGGGCAGTAGTCAATTTTAGGGACTTTCAGTGAATCCTAAACATGCAGCTAATTCAAATTCAGGGACAGATCAGGATAGTTTTTCTGTTGCCTATATTTTAAAAGCACACTTGAACGTCTCAGGAAAAATAGTGAGTTATTGTAGAGTCTCTGGGCACCATGGTCTAAACAAGGCAGTGCCTGTGGTTTTGTGTTTTTCCTTTTACCCCCCATAATTTTACAAGGCAGGAAAGGTTTTATAATCTTATTTTATTTAGCAATGAGGCATGCACATATTTGTGTTTTTCTGAATACAACTTTACTCTTCTAAATCATAACACTTGAGTTGATCATAAAAAATTGAGTCGGTTAGATATAAATAAATGATAATCCAATGAAATAT
Source organism: Apodemus agrarius (assembly GCA_964023405.1). Classification (NCBI taxonomy): domain Eukaryota; kingdom Metazoa; phylum Chordata; class Mammalia; order Rodentia; family Muridae; genus Apodemus; species Apodemus agrarius. Next base: position 13,525,136 of record OZ030022.1, on the reverse strand, counting down.
TTAGAATATTAAACCTGGAATTCCATTTGTTTTGAACTTAGGACTGATATTATTTGCAACCACTAGTTTCAGTTGTAACTGGGTTCTTATCTTGAAAATATTAAACATTGATTTGTAATCTCTTCATTCATACAATAAATTGTGAGGCATTTTCTGGAAGAACAATGATAATCTAATTAAAATCCAAAGAGTCCAGATGTACAGAGAAGAGTAAACAGTCATTACTGTTGGTTTACATAGGATTAAGAGTTGGGGTAAAATAAAACATGGGCACATAAAAGAGAGCTGGATGGCAGTAAACATTATGTGCACAGCTCATGAAAGACCTAGCATATCTCAGGCAAGAGCTCTGCACCGAGGTACATCCCTGCCTTCTTCTCTTATATTTTACTAGAAATAGCTCTTAAAGCTATATATGGGAATATCACAGACTGACACCCTGAATATATCTCACCATTATCAAAGCATCTTCTTTTTACCCAAGTAAAGATTGCTTGAAGTACTAGATACTCAACAACTCTCCCCATTTAAGTGATGAGATTATTGATGCATACCACAGTGAGGTGTCAAAATTAAAATGGAGTCGTATTTTATATTTGTAATGAGTATTCTCATCATGGCATCTTAAGTCAAAGCAATTCCATTTCCTAACTTGATAGAATCATTTTTACGATTAAGTTGCATCAGGTTTTAAACCGCCTGTGTGAACATCCTATCACTTACTATTAATGTTCCCATTTACTGTTGGGAGCTTCCGGGTGTTCTGACTCATGCTTTTATTTTTAATTGAAGTCGGTCATAATCTCACTTCTCCTTTGAACTGGAAACTAAGGCTATTTTTTTTTCTGAGTTGCTTTCCAGTTTTCTTGCTGCGCAGTTCGAGGCGTTGAACTCTCATTGATTTAGCATAGCTTAACGACATAAGGAACCCCGAAATAGACATCTGGGGATTCCTGGGATGTCTCCTATGTTGTGTCTTCCTTGTGAAGGATGTGCCTTGCTGTTTAGGATGGCCTCCATGATTTGTATGAACCTCAGAGAAGAAGACAGCATGCGTTTTGTGCACATGGCGGGTATTCAGGTTGCATAGCTGTGGGCTCAGACAGAAGCTGAGCAGTAGACTGAACTCATAGCATGTACACAGCCCTGAGCTCAGAGACTCCAGAAAATTACAATACTATAAGTATCTGTTGATTCCAAAGAAATACTTTTCATATATGAATATTTTATAAACCTTCTACAGTCATGTTTGCATATAGCTTTGCAAGTGGCCATTGGCATTGGTTGCTTCTCCCATGTTCCTTCTTTTATTCTTCTCTCCACACACCCCCCCACCACTTAATAACCTTAGTCTACTTTCCCTTCGCCTCTCAATAACAGCACATTCTATTTCTCCTTCTATCTCCCCTAGGGAGATCTCCCAACTCTTTCCTTACCTCCCACCTAACCTCTGTGGTTATTTAGATTGCAGCACACATACCGAAAGCTTAAAAGCCAATGTCCACATAGAAGAGAAAACATGCTATATTTGTATTTGGTGTCCGGGTTTCCCCACTAAAGGTAATTGTTTCAAGCTCCATCCATTTCTCAGCAAAATTAATAATTTTATTTTGCTTCAGAACCAAATAAAAGTCCATTGTGTAAACACACACATTTTCATTGTCCATCCATCAGTTGGTAGACATCTAGGCTGCTCTGATTTCAGTTTCTGCCTATTGTGAGTAGAGCAGCAATGGCCATGGATGAACAGTGTCTGCATATCTGCGTATCACAGACTGTGTAGAATCCTTCGAATACATGCCTAGGAGTGGTATGTCTGGATCTTTAGCCAAAGTGATTTTCAGCTTTTTGAGGCATCTCTGTGCTGATTTCCATAGTGGCTGCACCGTGTTGCATCACAACAGCAATGAAAAAGTGTTCCTTTTACCTATATCCTCACCAGCACATGCTATCACTTGCTTTCTTAATCTTGGCTATTCTGACTTGAGTACGACGAAGCCTCAAAGTACTTTTAGTTTGCATTTCCCTGATGGCCACAAGGATGCAGAACACTTAAGTGTTTTCTATCATTTGTGTTTTTTCTTTGGAGAAGTTTCTATTTCATTCTGTATCCTGTTTCTTGATTGTATTATTTGTTTTCTTGATGTTCAGTATTTTTAGTCCTTCATGTATTTTAGATATTATTCCTCTGTCAGTTTCATAACTGGTAAAGACTGCAGATTGATCAAGTGATGCTGCCCTATGCTATATAGGGGCTTTCCCAGCTTCAAAGGGGACTAGATCACAGGCCTAGGGGAAGAGAAGATAATCTTGTTGTTGCACTAAAGAATAAGAGAACATAGCAATAAAATACTCCTAACGACATATTACTGTATCTGTGGACAATTGCCTTACTCAACCCACATCAGAGAAGTTTCTTCTTGCAGTAAATGGTAGCTGACACATAGACCTGCAACTGGAAAATATGCAGAGAGTGAGGAATTTTGGTGTACTCAGCCCTAAAAGGAATGTCTTCATCAGTAGCCTCCCCATAAAGCTTGGGACTCTATGAAGAAGAAGATATAACAGCCAGGGGTAGCTGATGTCTCATGTAAACAAAGTCTTCTAGATACGTCATGGCTGATGCATATATAAACTCACACAGACTGTGAGCATATGCACAAGACTCTACATGTTCAAGTTGGATGAGGTGCTGAGTCCTTAGAAGGGAATTACGAGTCCCACCGCTAACCAAAATGCCATTGATACCTGCTGGGAAAAGGGAAATCATCTTTGTCTAATCAAGGGTCACTGGTTATAGAAACCACAATTCAGGGCATGCCCCTTGCCCTACAGTAGTTGGTCAACACAAAATAAACCCCATGTTTATTTTTGTGTTCTTTTTGTTTTGTTTATTCATCTTTTGGAGTTATTTCTTTTCTCTGTTTTAATTTTCATTGAAATAAAAAAATCATACAAAACAAAACAAATCAAAACAAAAAATTCATGCAGTTTAAAAAACTGATCAAAATATATAAAAATTTTTAAAATGTATGAAACAGTAATCACTTGGAATGAATATAGTTCTAATGGAGCAGGCTGGTAAGACATGGAATAGAGGAAATGAGGATTTACAAGGCAGGTGCAGGCTATTCATGACAAGATAGCTCAGCTCCTTACCTCTTCCCAGACAACTCTGTGGAGAGTTGTGATTTGAGAAGGAATACCACCGTGGAATTAAAAAAAAAACAATATCAACTAATATTGGCAATACTGTAGATGCTGTAAAAATTCACTCAACAGAAGAAAGTCCCAAAGTGGAAAAAAGAAAAAGAAGACCAGAGATATTGGGTAAATATGCAAAAGAGGATGGTCATAGCTAAGTTGGATGAAATTGGCAGTAGTTGGCAGTAAAGCAATCAAAGACAACAGAAAAGGCAACAGTGACACAAATCCAGTAACCTCTGACCTGCACCCATGACCAGTCCCTTCTGGAGGATTAGTGTCCTTATCTTGAGACAATTTAACTGGGGGAGATGAGAGAAGAGGAAAGAATACTGCATTTCCAAGCTCATTGGTATTCTGAGTAATCCTGGCAGCAGGCAATTACAGGAACATATTGACATTCCTGCTTATTGAGTCAAATAAGCAGCCAGAGCAGAAGGATATGGAATCAGATGTCCTTCATTGCATAAATTGTGATGCAACATTTTTTATTGCATTTTGAAGCTAGGCTCCGTGCTTATAGACTGAGCATGAAGAACATGGTAAAGACCACTCCACTGCACTCTTGGTTCCCATTACCCTGGGAACCAAGGATGGGCAGGACTGACATTCATATCCTCAGATTAGAGGGAGAAAAGCCACTGTTCAGAGCTGTTGATAGGGATCCATGCAGATAATATCTCAGGATATTATTGCTTTAATTCTATGTACTTTGAATTTATTGTTTATGCTTTATTTTTGCATTAGTAAATTTCTCTAAATTTATATGGTCTATTGCATCCTAGGTTGGTACAAGCTTCTTTGATTCAAACTTCCCTTCTCAACTCAAACATTGATAATACTAGTAAAATTTGCCATGTCTTCTATTAAAAGTGACTGCAATGAATATTTCATGATTTAATTTTTCAACTTTATTGATTTTTTTGTTTAAGAGGATAAGACATTTTAATATATCCACAGACTCATATGGTAGATTTACTTTTTAATGTATTAAAAATTATATTACATTTTTTTAGTAAGAACTGAAGTCCCCAGTCATTAAGGCCAAGACTGTGCCTTAACAGCTTCTTTGAATCCCTCTGTCAGTCATTCATAGACTATTGCTATTCCACTTACATATGAGAAAAATAAATTATAGAAGTCAAATAATTTAGCTAAAGTCATACCAACAGAATCCAATTTGAATGATTATATGTGTTGGCTTTTTGCTACTACCACATAAACACATGAGCTGTGACTTTTCAGGAGGAAAGCTAATATGAAGGGGAAGTGGGAAATGGAGGTAAATACGGAAGAAGGTAAGAGGAAGATAAAGGGGAACATACAGAATGAAGTCAAGGCAGGAACCTTGGGTCAGGAGTTACAGTAGAAGCCATAAAGGATTGCTGCCTACTGGCTTACTCTCCATGGATTGCTCAAACATTTTAGTAGCAGAGATAGCACGACCTGCCATGGTCTGTGCCCTCCTAATTATCTAGAAATGCCTAACAAACTTTCCATTTGTCCACAGAATAAACTGATAGCAGCATTTTCTTAATTGAAATATTTTCTCCCCAGACCTGCCTTGGCTAAGTTGGCAAAAATTAATTAGCATACTACTTTCAGTGAGAAATCAATTTTTCTAATTGGCCATTCTATTAGAGTTACAGTTGTGCAGTTCTGCATGGTTCACTTGTTAATGATCAGGTGGCATTTTTAATACTTTGATTGAATATAAAGAGCTCATTCTTTGGTCTGTCAGAACTCTTTAGTGTAATAGTAATCACACTCTCATGGTTGAGAGAACTTACTCTAGATTTGAGTTTTAAATTCACTACATTCTTGTCTATGATTTTTCTTTTCCAGAATAGAAATACTTATTAGACATGGTGGTACATGCCTCTTAGCACCCACCTGGAAGGCAGAGGCAGGAAGCAATCTGTAAGTTTAGTATTTGCATGGGAACTCCTGGCCAGCTAAGGCTACTAAGTGAAACCCTTTATAAAAAACCCTTTATAAAAAAAAATTTAAAAAAGGAAGGGGAAGGAAGGAAGGAAGGAAGGAAGGAAGGAAGGAAGGAAGGAAGGAAAAATTCAGAGCTGCTACCTTGGATAAATTTCAACATTAAATGTAAAAATGCATCTCCAAAAATAAAACCAATTTAGTCAAGCTAGACAGAAAGTGAACCCTCTGCACAACTACCTTCGACCTCACCATTGCTCTTTAGTCTTCTCCCTCAATTCTATCACCCATACGAATTCCTTCTAGTTGTTTCCCCTTCTGATTAGTAAATCCAGGCTGGCATCCAGCACTTATTTTGGTACCTTACACTTACTGTAGTACAGCATGCCCCCTTCCCCAATCCACCTATAGTCTGAGAGGTTGGTTAGTAGCTAGAGCTTTTAACTGGTGGTCAGACCATTAGTTCGGCAGACTCCTGAACAGATAAGGCTCTTACAAAGGAGGCCACACAATGTTCTCTTTGCTTACACTTTTGTTCTTGCACTGTATGAATGCACAGGAAGAAGATTCCGTGAGATGCCAAAGCCTTGACCTTGGGCATAGTAGCCCAAGGTCATACTAAAACCATACTAAATAGTTTGCTTTTATAAATTACCTAGTCTTGATATTCTGTTACAATAGTTTAAGATGGACTAAGATGCCTCCAACCTTTAAATAATTCAGTTATTCTGTATTTCAAGACTTGGTTAAAAAAACCATGAAACCCCTCTTGTACTTCATTTCTGCTCTGAGCTTCTTGTCTCGTTCATTCATCATATTGAATCTCAAGCGCTCAGAAGCACAGCAACAGTCATGTTTCCTAAAGTCTTCCCTTTTCTGTTGCAAGCTTAGAGTTACCCATTAACTAATTAAAGGTTAGATACCAACACCAACTATTTGAATGATCTGGCCACCTCAATTCAGTTAGAGTGGGTATCCAGAATCTTTTTGCTTTCATTAATTTGGGAATGTGTGGTGTCAAACATAGGGCATACTAACCCCCTTTCTCACAGATTCTTTATACCTGGTTTATATGATCTATCTCAAATCTACAGAGGACCTCATAACTGCCATTAATGGTTTATTAGCCTGGTTTTGCCTGTCTTGGAGAGAATTACTTGTACTTTTTAAAGGTAATATATCATATCTTCAGTGCCTTGATTCTGGCACCAAGAAAGAAAAGCACATTGACTTGTCTTTGTCCTGGGCAATATCCTAGGAATGGGAAGCGAGCACTTTACACAGCTAAGCTGGCATAGTCTTCTCTGTTGGGTACAGTGTATTCTTTTTTTTTTTATTTTCTATATTCTATGTTTACATTCCAAAGGCTTTCCCCTTTCCCAGTTCCCACCCACCATAGTTCCCATAGTTCCTCTCCCCCCCCCCAACTGTTCCCCAATCATTCCCCCTCCCCCCTCGGTTTCTTTACTAAACTGGATGCAATCTTTACAGGCCCAGGGTCCTCTCCTTTCTTCTTCTTGGGAATCATTTGACTTGCTATTTGTGTCTTGAGTATTTAGGGCTTCTGGGCTCATTAATATCCACTTATCAGTGATTGCATTTCATGTGCATTCTTTTGTGATTGGGTTAATTCACTCAGGATGATATTTTCCAGGTCTAACCATTTACCTACCTGTCACCCCATTGATCGCCAGGGTTGATTCGGCTGATCTGGCTGGCTAGGCGGGTGTCCCCTTCCTCCCTCACCGCTCCATGTGCGTCCCTCCCGAAGCTGCGCGCTCGGTCTAAGAGGACGACCTTCCCCGAAAAGAGGAGGACCGGTCTTCGGTCAAGGGTATACGAGTAGCTGCGCTCCCCTGCTAGAACCTCCAAACAAGCTCCCAGGTACAGTGTATTCTTAAGGAAAACATGAAAACCACCCTTAGCTCCCCCCTTTTTTTTAACCTTCCTAACTTGGGTGTCTATAGATACTCACTAATATTTGTTGACAAGATGAATCTGGTCATACTAGATTTTAGCAAAATACAGGTAACAGTTGAGCTTGAGTTCTTGAAATCCTCTCTACCAGTGGCTTTGTTCATCTGAGACAAGACAACTAAGCGACTTTTCTGTGACATGGTTGCTCCATTCTGAAAGTGAAGATGGTGGCCTCTTCACGTAAGACTGTTATGAAGATTAAAGAGTGACTGTCTCTGACATGGTCCTGTTAGTGAGATCCTTCATGCCATTTCTTAGTCACATCCTTCCTGATAGTAACTATAACTCCCTGATGTGCCTGGCAGTGGCTGACAGATCTGTGAAGAAGCCTGGAGGCCTGGTTCTTATTTTATTACAACTGGTAAAGAAATGCTTATCGTTGTCCCAAAAGCACAAAGCATAGAATGGAGACTAAGTCAAAATTTTATTGTCCCTTGTAACCAACTGGGTCTGCAGCCACGTCTGCCAGAGGAGTCCTGTTAAGTTTCTTCTGAGGTGGAAGACAGCTTAAGATTGTTCTCGCTGTGAATTTTGGTGATTTGGGATCATTTCTTCTTATTTTCCTTCTGTTTTGGCTGGACAACTATAAACTGGAAAGTTGGACTCAAAAAGCCAGCACGAGCCAGAACAAGAAATAAACTTCCAAGGACGCGACTCTTAAAATTTAACTCTTGTTCTGTTCGTATCACCTGCATGCAACTTCCCATCTGAGGGTGATGATTTTCGGGCCAGGATCTTAGCTAACTCACTTGTTTGGTATAGGTAACAGCTGATCAAATAACATTTAGTTAATGATTAATTTGTGTTTAATCCCTTCTGCCTGCTATTTTATTTCAATTCTGATGTGAGAAAACAGTTCTCACATTTCTTTTACCTTTCTCTAACAGCAAGAAATCACTTTTCTTCTCAAGATTTGACTTTAAAAGATTGTAGCTGATCTTAGAGTCTGAGAAACTGTATGAGACACAGAAAGTAATGACATCGATTCTCTGGATGGTCAACTTGGAGTTTGACAGGGATGCTGCTGACTTTGTTGGGGCCTGTGGGGTTAATAATGATGAATTCTATAAAGGGAGCATGTGTCTCTTTCCAGTTTTTTGCATGTGAACAAAAATTCCTTAAAACAAGTTGTGCCTTTGGAACTGATTGACTGGCTAGACTATCGGTCCTATGGGGAGATTGGAATATTGCAGGTCCAGAGGCTAATGAACTTATCCTGGGCTAGCTCTGGCCTACCAGCATAGGCATTCCTACCTACCACTATCCAAACTACTATCTTATGATCAATAGAAAACTTTCAGAATCTTTTAAGATAGCTAACTAAAAGCTAAGAATGTCCTCAGATAGCATCTTGAGTCTATAGAAAAGTCCCCCCCATCTTAGTGTACCTGCTTCTGTGAGGTACTCACCAGTGTAATTTAAACTTGCTTTGATTTATGATTTTCTTTGTTCTGTCAAAGTATAAAAACTTCATGAGACCATTTCCACATTGGAATATAAATCTGTGGTCCCAGACCATGGTCCCTCAAAATGTCCCCAGAACAAACCAACATTTGTTTCACTTAAGATGAGAGCTGTGCACTTTGTGTGGACATCCTAAATATTCTTCATTTTTCCCCCCAAAATGTCTATAGCTCACAGCCCCTTTCATCTGAAAGAATCCTTAGCATTTTGCAGATAAAGTATGTATGCACTTAATCCTTTTTGTGACTTGCTGAAACAGTAACATAAAACACCAATTTTGGCCTTGGTATTTGAGAACTGACAGCTTTAATCACAGCCCTCATAAAGCATGGGCTGCCCCTATTCTGGCATCAAAATTATTCCAAAGAGTTGTAATTAAAATACAGTGACCAGCAGGCTGCCTTTGATTGCAGCAGGCAAATCAGAGCCACCTTCTCAGGAGACATGAAAGGCAAAGCATACAGCAGGGTCAGAGTTCCCTCCACGTATCTGAATTAATGAGATTGGTATGTTAGCAATCATCATGAGCTCACTGGGTATAGAAATAAAACTGCAATGTAAATTCCAAAGGGAATGAACATAGAAAAAAGGAAGGAAGGAAGGAAGGAAGGAAGGATGAGAGGAAGGAAGGAAGGATAGAAGGATGGGAGGGAGGAAGGAAGGAAAGAAGGAAGAAAGGAAGGAAGGATAAAAGGAAGAAAAGAAAGAAGGAAGGAAAGGAGGAAAGAAGGAAGAAGGAAGGAAAAAGAAAGGAAAGATAGAAGGAAAGAAGGATGGGAGGAAGGAAGGAAGGAAGGAAGGTAGGTTGGTTCCCATTGAGTCCTACATTGTTTGTGTCTCAACTAGCTTCTGGAAAAGAAACATACAAAATAACACACAACAGCAGCAATGGCAACAACAACAACAACAAAACCCACAGTGGGAAAATGACATAAGGTACATACTTGTGTTTAGATAGTAATTTGAATCCTTTGAACATAAAATATTTAGAGAGAATTTTTGATTCTCAAACATATTATAGAACTATGCTGTTTGTGCATGCTACCATAGTGTAATATTTTGAAACATGAAACTGTATTAAATCCACAGAGAAGTGAGAGAGCATTATATACTTTTCTGAGATTAGCTTAGTCAACAAACAACAACACTTTCATTTCACTGAGATTCCAGAATGTTGGTCAAGAGTTTCTTCTTCTTCTTCTTCTTCTTCTTCTTCTTCTTCTTCTTCTTCTTCTTCTTCTTCTTCTCCTTCTTCTTTCTCCTTCTCCTCCTCCTCCTCCTCCTCCTCCTCCTCCTCCTTCCTTTTTTAGACACACCAGTTTCAATATAAATGAAAACTCTAGGTGTTCTCTTCAATTCTTTGAGGAGAAAAAGAAGTCTATTATGCAGGTGGCTCAGTTTTTAATTGACACTCCATTATGACACTAAAATGTCAAGAGGAAAGACATGGTTCTCAGTAAAATTCACAGCTGGGCACAGCCACTGGGACAGGTGTCTGCCTTGGGAGCTGTCCTTTTAAGTGGAAGTGTCTCCGGAACCTCTCTAATCTGTTTCATTTCTGTTGCCAGCTGCTAACTTGCAATTTCTTTCTTGTGTACTCAAACGGAGGTTCCCTTTGTAACTCCTGGCTTAGCAATAACTTAAAGAGGAAGCACACTAGCTTTGATCTAGCTATTTCACGAGGGAACATTTCCGTCTACCTGCAATCCCGTCTGGTTTCCAGGTAATGTTTATCTAGCTCAAGCCCTGTTTGAGATTTCCAAGCACTGTGCTCTTTTCTAAGTTACTCACGGTGTGCTTTTGAAAGGTTTCCCAGCCCTACTTTTCCTGGGAATTGGAAAAACGGTGTGCCTTTTTTTCAATAAAACAACATGCCTGAGGATTAGAGACAAGGAGAGATCATCTCAAAACATAGGTGTTATTCTGGGTGGGCATGTCGGTGAACGAAACTGTGAACGGGCATTTTTTTTCAGGTCATTTATATCTTCAGATGTCACTTAAAAAAACAATAAAAACCTTCATTTCATGACACTCAGCTTTCTGTCCAAGTGCAAAGAAAGCTACATGGCTTCTCCTAGTAACCTTTAAAATTTGGTGGCCCAGTTTAGGGCTTTTCTCTCTGAGCTGTGCATCCCCATAGCTCCCCCTCATCCTTCCTGAGGATGGTGGCAATTGGTTCAGACAAGCCAGCCAGGAGCTCTGGTCTGTTAAGTGCCCGTGCTACCTGTAGAAGAGCGCATGCTCTTAGCGCATGCGTGAAGCTCCTGCCTTAGCCTGTGCTTTCCTTTGCACTTGGCAGCAGCTGCGTTTCTAGGTCAAACGATAGGTTTGTTCTGCTTCAGAAGCTGTTTGCAAGCCAAAGTCCACAAGGAGAGTGACAAACTTACCCTGAAGACACGTGTTCAGTAAAGCAAGCATCAATTAGAAATGTCTAACATTTTCTAGGTTCGTGCTCCTTGCCTAACAAGATCTCTGTGTATCTTTCATGCTAAATAATTCGATTGTCATCATCTTAACCTCCAGAGTACAGTAATTCATGCGTGCACTTATGTTAAAAGATTGCATATATAGTTATTCTAGTTATTCCTATGAGATTACACTCACATATGTGCGCGCGCGCGCACACACACACACACACACACACACACAAACTTCAGCCAGAGTCACCTTTTATCACTCTCTTCCTCTCCAAACCCAAACCCATGGACATCCATGAAGCAATAGCACACGCTCATCCTTTAAGCCATTTGGTCTTTGCCTTCAGTAAGACATTCACCTGTGGTCTCCACGGCTACTGCCATGGAGATCAGATACCACACTCAGATTGACCTACTTGACTACATTCCTTGGCACATTCCCCTTATTTCCAGCCCCATCCACCCCCACTTGAACCATCGGATTCCCTTCAAAGCAAAGATCAGATTTTGTATCTCATATGATCAGAGTGTCTCTTTTCCCTCTACTCCTCACTGTGGGACCTCGAAAGGTAGTCTGTAGCATGGTTGAGTGAAGCTTACTAGGGAGACGGTAGAATATTCTACAAGGGACGGAACCGTAAGCCATACTTCCAGACACTTAGGCTCCTGACACCAACTCCATACTCCTGACTCCTCAACTCCATAATCCTGTGGCCATCAGTCATATAGGGCCACGCCCCGAGCCCCTAGACTCCACCCCCACAGTTTCCTGGCTACAGCCAGGTAGCCTGGTCCTGTTCTCTCTCTCTCTCTCTCTCTCTCTCTCTCTCTCTCTCTCTCATCTCTCGTCTTCTCTCTTGTCCTCTCTTCTTTTCTTCTCTCTCTCTTTCTCTTTCTCTTTTTCTATTCTCTTCTCCCTCTTCCCACATGGTCATGACAGGCTTTTACTTCTCTACTCTTTATTCCCCACCCCCAAAGGTCCCACATGCCCTTTTCTCTCCCCCTGCTCCCTCATCCACCCCCTCCCACCTCACTGTTCTTATACTCCTCCACAATGATGCTTTGGTCCATTCTAGCACTAGTGTCCACTCCTTTCTTCATGTCAGACATCACTTGGTATGTGATTTATGTGTTTGGTGTTCCAAGATTCTAGGCTAATATCCACTTATCAGTGACTGCATACCATGGGTATTCTTTTGAGACTGGGTCACCTCACTTAGTATGATGTTCTCCAGCTCCATCCATTTCTCTAAAAATTTCATGAATTTATTGTTTCTTTTTTTTTGCATTTTTTAATTGGATATATTCTATATTTACAATTCATTTCCCCTTTTCTGGTTCCCCACCCCCAAAGGTCCCACATGTCCTTTTCCCTCCCCCTGCTTTCTCATCCACCCCCTCCCATCTGGCTCTGTAGCCCATTTTTAATAGGGTTATTTGGTCCCCACAATGATGTTTTGGTCCATTCTAGCACCAGTGTCCACTCCTTTCTTCTTGTGAGACATCACTTGGTATGTGATTTATGTCTTTGGTGTTCCAAGCTTCTAGGCTAATATCCACTTATCAGTGACAGTATGCCATGGGTATTCTTTTGAGACTGGGTCACCTCACTTAGTATGACGTTCTCCAGCTCCATCCATTTCTCTAAGAATTTCATGAATTCATTGTTTCTAATAGCCGAATAATACTCCATTGTGTATATATACCACATTTTTTGTATCCATTCCTCTGTTGAGGGACATCTGGGTTCTTTCCAGCTTCTGGCTATTATATATAAGGCTGCTATGAACATAGTGGAGCATGTATCCTTATTGCATGCTGGGAAATCTTCTGGGTATATTCCCAGGAGTGGTATGGCTGGGTCCTCCGGAAGTATCACGTCCAGTTTTCTGAGGAACCGCCATACTGATTTCCAGAGTGGTTATACCAGCTTGCAATCCCACCAGCAGTGGAAGAGTGTTCCTCTTTCTCCACATCCTCATCAGCACCTGCTGTCTTCTGAGTTTTTGATCTTACCCATTTTGACTGGTGTGAGGTGAAGTATCAGGGTTGATTTGATTTGCATTTTCCTGATGACTAAGGATGTTGAATTTTTCCTTAGGTACTTCTTAGCCATTCAATATTACTTGCTTGAGAACTCTGGCTCTGTAGCCCATTTTTAATAGGGTTATTTGGTTTTCTGGAGTCTAACTTCTTGAGTTCTTTGTATATATTGGATATTAGCTCTCTGTTGGATGTAGGGTTGGTAAAGATCTTTTCCCAGTTTGTTGGTTGCCGTTTTGTCTATTGACAGTTTCCTTTGCCTTACAGAGACTTTGTAATTTTATGAGGTCTCATTTGTCAATTCTTTTTTTTTTTTTTTTTTTTTTTTTTTTGGTTTTTCGAGACAGGGTTTCTCTGTTTTAGTCCTGGCTGTCCTGGAACTCACCCTGTAGACCAGGCTGGCCTCGAACTCAGAAATCCACCTGCCTCTGCCTCCCAAGTGCAGGGATTACAGGCGTGCGCCACCACGCCCGGCTCATTTGTCAATTCTTGATCTGAGAGCATACGCTACAGGAAATTTTCCCCTATGCCCATGTGCTTGAGGCTCTTCACCACTTTCTTTTCTATTAGTTTCAGTGTGTTTGGTTTTATGTGGAGGTTCTTGATCAACTTGGACTTGATCTATGTACAGGGAGATAAGAATGGATCAATTTACATTCTTCTGCATGCTAACCGCCAGTTGAACCAGCACCATTTGTTGAAAAGGCTTTTATTCACTGGATGGATTTAGATCATTTGTCAAAGATCAGGTGACCATAGCTGTGTGGGTTCATTTCTGGGTCTTCAATCCTATTCACTGATGTACCTGCCTGTCACTGTACCAATACCATGCAGTTTTTATTACTATTGCTCTGTAGTACTGCTTGAGGTCTGGGATGTTGATTCCCCCAGAAGACCTTTTATTGTTGAGAATAATTTTAGCTATCCTGTTTTTTTTTTATTCCAGAAGAATTTGAGAATTGCTCTTTCTTTGTTTGTTTTTTTTTGTTTGTTTTTTTGAGACAGGGTTTTTCTGTGTAGCCTTGGCTGTCCTGGAACTCACTCTGTAGACCAGGCTGGCCTCGAACTCAGAAATCCGCCTGCCTTTGCCTCCCAAGTGCTGGGATTACAGGCGGAGAATTGCTCTTTCTAACTCTGTGAAAAATTGAGTTGGAATTTTGATGGGGATTACGTTGAATCTGTAGATTTCTTTTGGCAAGATGGCCATTTTTACTGTATATATCCTGTGAATCCATGAGCACGGGAGATCTTTCCATCTTCTGAGGTCTTCTTCCCTTTCTTTCTTCAGAGACTTGAAGTTCTTGTCATACAGATCTTTTACTTGTTTGGTTAGAGTCACCCCAAGATACTTTATATTGTTTGTGGCTATTGTGAAGGGTGTCATTTCCCTAAATTTCTTTCTCAGCCTGTTTATCCTTTGAGTATAGGAAGACTACTGATTTGAGTTAATTTTATATCCAGCCACTTTGCTGAAGTTGTTTATTAGCTGTAGGAGTTCTCTGGTAGAGTTTTTGGGGTCACTTAAATATACTATCATATCATCTGCAAATAGTGATAGTTTGACCTCTTCCTTTCCAATTTGTATCCCTTTGACCTCCTTGTGTTGTCTAATTGCTCTAGCTAGAACTTCAAGTACTGTATTGAATAGATAAGGAGAGAGAGGGCAGCCTTGTCTAATCCCTGATTTTAGTAGGATTGCTTCAAGTTTTTCTCTCCATTTGGTTTGATATTGACTACTGGTTTGCTGTATATTGCTTTTACTATGTTTAGTTATAGGCCTTGAATTCCTGATCATTCCAAGACTTAACATGAAAAGATGGTGAATTTTGTCAAATGCTTTTTCAGCATCTAATGAAGTGACCATGTGGTTTTCTTCTTTGAGTTTGTTTATGTAGTGGATTACATTGATGGATTTTCATATATTGAACCATCCCTGCATCCCTGGGATGGAGCCTACTTGATCTTGGTGAATGATTGTTTTGATGTGGTTTTGGATTCATTTGGCAAGAATTTTATTGACTATTTTGCATCAATATTCATAAGGGAAATTGGTCTAAAGTTCTCTTTCTTTGTTGGATCTTTGCTTGGTTTTGGTATCAGCATAATTGTGGGTTTGTAGAACAAGTTGGGTAGTGTTCCTTCTGTTTCTATTTTGTGGAATAGAAATCTGTCTAGAAAATTGTCCATTTCATCCAGATTTTCCTGTTGTATTGAGTATAGGCTTTTGTAGTAGGATCTGATGATTTTTTTTAATTTCCTCAGTTTCTGTTGTTATATTTCCCTTTTCATTTCTAATTTTGTAAATTTGGATACTGTCTATCTGCCCTCTCATTAGTCTGGCTAAGGGTTTAATCTATCTTCTTGATTTTCTCAAAGAACCAGCTCCTGGTTTTGTTGATTATTTGTATAATTCTTTTTGTTTCTATTTGGTTGATTTCAGCCCTGAGCTTGATTATTTCCTGCCATCTCTTGGGTGTATTAGCTTTCTGTTGTAGAGCTTTCAGGTGTGTTGTTAAGCTGCTAGTGTATGCTCTCTTCAGTTTCTTGTTGGAAGCACTCAGAGCTATGAGTTTTCCTCTCAGCACTGCTTTCATTGTCTTCCATAAGTTTGGATATGTTGTGCCATCATTTTCATTAAATTCTAAAACGTCTTTGATTTCTTTCCTTATTTCTTCTTTGACTGGGTATCTTTGAGTAGAGCATTGTTCAGCTTCCATGTGTATGAGTGCTTTCTGTTGTTTTTGTTGCTATTGAAGACCAGCCTTAGTCCATAGTGATATGATAGGAGATATGGGATTATTACAATCTTCTTATATCTGTTATATCTCTTATGAGGTCTGATTTTGTGACTGATTATATGATCAGTTTTGGGAAAAGGTACCATGAGGTACTGAGAAGAAGGTGCATTCTTTTGATTCAGGATGAAATGTTCTATAGATATCTGTTAAATACATTTGGTTCGTAACTTTTGTTAGTTTCACTGAGTCTCTGTTTAGTTTGTGTTTCTCTGATCTGTCCATTGATGAAGGTAGGTTATTGAAGTCCCCCACAATTATTGTGTGAGGTACAATGTGTGCTTTGAGCTGTAGTAAGTTACCTTTATGAATGTGGGTTTCCTTGCATTTAGAGCATAGATGTTCAGAACTGAGAGTTCTTCTTAGTAGATTTTTCCTTTGATTAGTATGAAGTGTCATTCCTTATCTTTTTTGATGTCTGTTGGTTGGAAGTTGATTTTATCCAATATTAGAATGACTACTCCAGCTTGTTTCCTAGGACCATTTGATTGGAAAATTGTTTACCTGCCTTTTACTCTGGGGTAGTGTTTGTCTTTGACACTGAGTAGCATTTTTTGTATGCAGCAAAATGCTGAGTCCTGTTTATGTATCCAGTCTATGAGTCTATGTTTTTTTGTTTAAATTGGGGAATTGAGTCCATTGATGTTAAGAGATATTAAGGAATAGTGATTGTTGCTTCCTGTTTTTTTATGTTATTTTCATGTTTTTGTGGTTATCTTCTTTTGGGTTTGTTGGAAAAAGATTACTTTCTTTAATTTTCTTGTGTGTAGTTTCTCTCCTTTTGTTGGCCTTTTCCATCTATTATCCTTTGTAGGGCTAGATTTGTGGAAAGATATTGTGTAAGTATGGTTTTATCATAGAATATCTTGGTTTCTCCATCTATGGTGACTGAGAGTTTTGCTGGGTATAGTAGTCTGGGCTGGCATTGGTGTTCTCTTAGGGTTTGTATGAGATCTTCCCAGCATCTTCTAGCTTTTGTGGTCTCTGGTGAAAAGTTTGGTGTATTTCTGATAGGTCTGCCTTTATATGTTACTTGATCTTTTTCCATTCCTGTTTATAATATTCTTTCTTTGTTTATTGCATTTGGTATTTTTATTATTATGTGATGAGAGGAATTTTTCTTTTGGCCCAATCTATTTGGAGGTCTGTAGGCTTCTTGTATGTTCATGGGCATCTCTTTCTTTAAGTTAGGGAAGTTTTTTTCTGTAATTTCATTGAAGATATTTATTGGCCCTTTATGTTGGAAATCTTTGCTCTCTTCTATACCTATAATCCTTAGGTTTGGTCTTCTCATTGTATCCTGGATTTCCTGGATGTTTTGAGTTATAAGCATTTTGCATTTTCTTTGACTGTTGTGTCAATGTTTTCTATGGTATCTTCTGCACCTGAGCTTTTCTCTTCTATCTTTTATAGTCTGTTGTTGATGCTTGCATCTATGACTACTGATTTTTTTCCCTAGGTTTTCTATATCCAGAGTTGTCTCCTTTTGTGATTTCTTTATTGCTTCAACTTCAAGTTTTAGATCCTGCATGATTTTGTTCAGTTCCTTCACTTGATTTTTTTCCTGTAATTCTTTAAGGGATTTTGTGTTTCCTCTTTAAGGGGCTTCTAGCTGTTTACCTGTTTTCTCCTGTATTTCTTTAAGGGAGTTATTTTTGTCTTTCTTGAAGTCTTCTATCAGCATCATGAGATGTGATTTTATCCCCAAATCTTGCTTTTCTCATGTGTTTGGGTAACCAGGGCTCATTTTTCTGGTAGAACTGGGCTGTCTTCACTCCTGGGAGGCTATCTCCCTGTGCCACCTGGGTATGGAGCCCTGTGGCAGAGGATGGTCTCAGTTGCAGACAGATATAAGAAGGCTCCTGCCTGAGAGTTTTGGGCAGTTTCCACTGAGCAGCAGGGCTGGTCCTACCTGTGCTCTCAGACCTGTCCGCACTCCTGGGAGGCTAGCTATCTCCCTGTGCCACCTGGGAATCAGGGTACTCATTTTTATTGTGTCTTACTTCCATTAATTCATATCATAAGAAATTTGCACATCTCAGAGTAAAGAGAGGCTTTGACATAGATCTCACTAATGTTTCTAGAAAGAAAATTAAAATTTTAAATAAGAACAATATTTTTAAATAAGGTTATCATTGAAGCCCAGATTGAATATTATCTTTTTCAGACAATTTTCTCTAGCCATTATTGCTCCAGACCATTATCTCTGTATATATCTCTATCAGAGATAAGTTGTGAATTTTTGGTTTTTAAGCCTTCTTAAGTTCATTCATTGAATTTCTAACTCCCAATATGTCACATTTTGACCGAAGATCTATAAGCAGGCAGTTAGGGTTGAATAATGACATAGTGCTATGTGACATCTCCAGAAGGCTCATAGTGTGACATCTCCAGAAGGCTCACTCAATGTAGCCCCAACAGAGCCTTGGCCATTCAGCTTTATAAGTCAGCTAGCTTTTCTGAAGTTTTTAGGGAAGCATGACTTACTTTTCCAGACCTTGAGGCAGGAATCTACTCACCTTTGATCCGTATCTTGAGGCAAGCATCTTTCTACCTCAAAGGCCTGGACGAGAAGTAGATTCGCCCAAGCAAAAAGAATCTCACAAGTGTGCCCTCCATTTCTGGATTTCATGTCATTCCAAAGGTAGTGAAGATGATAACCAAGAATGACCACCACACCCTTCCTTCCATCTCTTTTCTAAGGATGCTGCCCTCACACTCTGGGACTTCTCTTTCTCTACGTACGGCCCCTCTTTGGACCATGGAGTTGCTTGTCTTCCAAGTGGCTGTTGATCAGACCGTCATCCCTAACTCAGAGGAGCATGTCTCCCTCTCTTCCTCATCAAATCTCTCCTCCAGTTACCTGTTGACATTTACATCTTGCTTGTCCTAGAGTTTTTATTTTAAGCTGTAATAATATTGTTTAGCTTTCTTCTCAATCTATTCTCTTTTTTTTTTCCTCAGTAAGACTAAGTGAATCTTCTGTGGAGACTAGACAAACCAGCCCAGTTAGAGGAGGGATCTAAAGGTAGGTAATGTAGTCAGAGACAGCCCCTGCTCCCACTTTAGGAGTCCCACACAAAGACCCAACTGCACAACTCTTACATATGTGCAGGGGGCCTGGGTCTGTTTCATGCATGCGCTCTAGTTGGCAGTTCAGCCTTTATGGGCCCAGGTTAGTTGATTCTGTAGGTTTTCTTGTTGTGTCTTTGAACCCTCTGGCTTCCTCTACCCTTCCTTCCCCTCTTCCGCAGGATTCCCTAAGTTCCACTTAATGTTTGGCTGTGGGTGTCTGTATCTGTCTGAATCCATTCTTAAATTATCATATTAACAAGACTAGAGACACCAAGAGTAAGACCATGCTTCTCCAGTAAGATGGTATACTGAGGTGCGATTCCACAAATTTTGCTGTAACACAATTCTTTGTGTGCCATGAACTACACAGGAAGAAACCAAATAGCCAAAACCGTGACCTTGTGCATATAGCTTCCAGAACTCTGAGAAAATATACCTCTGCTGGTTAAGCCATCATTCTGTAGATTTTTTTTAATACAGTGATGTTCACAGTTCAAAGAACACCTGATTATAGTTGCAGGTAATGTCTCCCACCACTTGTTCATGTTTTCTCCCATATGCATGAGCTTCAGGTGAACAAAAATGGACAGGTCATTATTCACCCCTTTAAGTCTGGACTTAGAGATATTAAGTATCTCTATTTCTTGAATAGTATGTCTTTTTCATTTAAATAAAATACTTTCTCACTCTCTCTTATCTTGATATATTAAATGGAATATTCTTTGTCATTTTTAGCTGTGGAAAAACATGTGGAAATGTCTCTGACATTATGAAAATTGCTGTTGACCTTTCCCATTTCCTGGCTCTTTCTCTCTTCCCTAATTCTCTAGAGTGAGTTAGACCTGTACATTGTCTAGAACACAGGTTTCAGGCAATGCTCTTAACAGTTTTAGGGTCACAGTCCCACTGAGGGTTTCCATTAAAGTTATCACTGCATGAAAATGGGTGTGGGCAAATACACCGAAAGTTACAGATGTTGATGGAGATGATACAGCTCACTTAAGGCCATTCTTAGGTGCACTTGGATTAGGAGATGGACCCTGTTAGGTGATGTGATTTCATAGTGACAGTGTGGGAGTTTGCTGGAGCTCTCTCTAAAGAGAGTATGGAGTATGAGAGTATGGAGATAATTGCTAACATAATCAGAAACAGACATCTCAGTTCACAAATGACTGTCCTTCTCACAGAGGCTCTGAGGTGGAGCTGTGCGACCTCTGATCTTGGAAAATGTACAGAGCTGACTCGACTCAGGATTCCCGAAAGCTCATCCAAGTGCCTGCTGTTTTCCTGTCAGAGCCAGCGCTGTCGATGGCTTGTGATGTTTTTAAAATTGTGTGCGGGAAGTTTCCAGGTCTGATCAAATGACGAATTAAAATGAATCATGGCAATGACCTGTACTTCAAGCCACGGAGACAAACAGCCTTAATAGAAATGGCCTTGGAAATGTGGCTTGTACATCCCGAGGCACGCCATGTTATATTTCAAGTGAAGGACCAGAGAGGATGTGCTTGGCTACCTGAGCCATTGCTGTTGCAAGGTGCCTCTGGAGTTCTAGGGAAGGGTCAGCACGAGAGCTAAGCATCCTTTCCCTGGAAGCCTTGCCCACTAACTCCATAAAGGAGTGAAAATATGCATACAACATTTGTTTTTTTTTTTTTACTGGAAAAAATACTAAATCATATTGCCTTTAGTTTCTATAACAAAACAACTCCTAAGATACAGCAAAAAAAAAAAAAAAAAAGGAAGGCTTTTAAAATGGTACTTTTAATTATAATCAAAGGATATAGAAAAGCCCATCCATAGCTGTATTTATTAATATTAAATGTTAAAAAGTAAAAGCATACACAATAACATGGTTCTTCTGTTCCCATGCAGATGCTCTGATAAGTGGAAAGGTAGCAGATGGGTGTGGCGATGATAATGCCATGCCTCCAATCATTAACATCCGCCTCCTTTTACAAGGGTCTTTATCTTACCTTCTTTTGGGTATGAGTTTGCAGTTCTTGGTATGAAAATGTGCTAAAGGTACCTTAGTAACATGGGACAAAGATTAAACTGTGTTCAATATCCAGAAGACACTGGTTTTTAACAGAAAATGAGAATTAGAGACTGCCAGACTGCTTTTATTCTTCGCAGTAATGGCTATAAACCTACACACATACATGGACATGAGGGTTTTGTTTTTATTGAATCACAAGTAAATGATACTGTGAACAGCAAGTGTGAACTAAGTCTTTGAACTGACTTGTTTGTGAGGAGTTATACACTAGAGAAATAATCACTAAGCATTATTATGTTTGAAAACAGTTTATCAATAACTTAATCCACACCACCAGATTTTGCCATTACAGGAACTGTGTGTTAGACTGATAATCAGTCCCATCAATAGACATGAGCACACAGACTCAGAAAGCTCACGTTGCTTTCCTAAGGTCAGGCAACCATCAGATTTCAAATCAAAATAGAGTCTTGTCCATAAGACTGTTCACACCAAAACCTGAAAGATATGAAACGTAACTGAATGACCAGCAGGTGAACTAGCATGACTTATGCTCGCCTGTAATTAAAGCCCCAGGGTTATGCACACAAACAACAAGTAAGTATTACAAAAATAAAGCTATGAAGTACGACCCATGTGCATGGAGAAAAAGGGAGATTTCTCAGCCGGTGCTAGAGATGACAGCCCGGGGTGTTACATCGGTAGAGGAGAAGCTGTAGCTGCCGTGTGTCAGGGTGTTTAGCACTAAGGAATTTACTTGGAAGGCCCACTGTCTGCACGTGTTCCAGGTATACTTACAGAGGGATGTATGAGTGCTATGTGCATTCATAAGCAGTACAGGGCTCCAGAGACAGGGGCCTATGGTTAGAGGTGATAAAAGTTTGAGTCAGGGATAGAGTATGGGTTTATTTGATATTGGGGATGTATTTTGAAAATAGAGCCAACAGGATCACTGCATACATTGGGTTTCAGATGGAAATGAAGTCTGTGATTAATTTTTACAATACCTTACTTCAATTTATAGCCACAAAAAAGTTCCCAAAAGGAAATTCTTAACATGTAAAGGTTTAGAAGCCTGTAGAAAAAAGGTGGGGATTAGCTATAATAATTAGTATTTGGTCTTTTCAAATACCTTTCATTTTGGGAAATGGTTACAAAGAATTCTGTGAAGACTTCAGGGACTAATCTTATTTATTTTATCTGGTTGCTTACAACTTTCAGAAGAGAAATCAAAGCACAATGCAGCTGCACACCTAGCAGAAATGTGGGCTCTCTACAGGGGTGAAAGGGTACAGCTGCTGGCTTGGTACAGACTGGAGAACCAAACCACTCATGCATAAGTCCTGCCCAGCTATTTTCTACCCTCACTTCCCAGTGTCTGTGGGTGTAAAGCAAGCACTGGAAGTACAAGGTGTTATAAAGATCTCTCATGGAAAAGGAAGAGAGCACACGGATGTCAAGCCTGTGTGGGTGGGCATGATGTATGTATGTGCCTTATGTGTGCCTATGTGGTGAGGGATACTTGTTTGTGTGATTGTTGGTTGTATGTGTGTCTATGTGTGCCTGTGTTTGTGAAAGGCGTGTGTGTGTGTGTGTAGGAAGGGTGTGCCTGTGTCTCTCTAGTGTTTCTTTGTTCTATATTGTTCTTTTGTTACTGATTTACACTGCCATTACTAAGCCAGTTTGCAATAAGTAGTATTTAAGTAAGATACAAGTTTAAAAGTCTCTGTTCAACAAGTCAAAGTGAATTTTCCTTCATGAACTGAAATAATAATATAGTTATTTTCTCTGAGATCAGTGCTGGCAAAAGGACCAAGGATATATTTCCAACAAGTATAGAATTCCTTTGAGAAAACAGCTGTCACAGTCAGAGGATCTTGGAGCAGTGTACTTCCAGTCCATAAAAATGAATTCCAACCCCTATAGTATCCAGCAAAACTCTCTGCCATAATTGAAAGAGAAGGAAGGAATTTTGCATTGATATAAATAAGCTGAAAGAATTTATTTCCAATTAACCAGCTCAACAGAGAATACAACAGAAGCAGCAACTGATGAAGGGAGGAGTAAGCACAGCCAAAAGACGGTGGCAAGGTAACACGTGAAGAGAACACACACAAGGAAAAACAAAATGGCTGCCATGACTGCAGCCAACACACACTGTTTGCTTTTTTTTTTTTTTCTGAGACGAGGTTTCTCTGTATAGCCCTGACTGTCCTGGAACTCACTCTGTAGACCAGGCTGGCCTCGAACTCAGAAATCTACCTGCCTCTGCCTCCCAGAGTGCTGGGATTACAGGCGTGCACCATCACCGCCTGGCTCACTGTTTGCTTTTTGCTTTTGTTGTTGTTGTTGTTGTTGTTGTTGTTGTTTTGTTGTTGTTTGAGACAGGTCTCACTATGTAGCTTTGACTGTCCTGGAACTCCCTATGCAGACCAGGCTGGCCTTGAACTCAGATCTGCCTGTGCCTTTCAAGTGCTGAGATTACAGATGTGTGTCACTATGCCAGACTTACACTGTTCCATAACAACTTTAAATATCATTGACTTCAACTCCCCAGTCAAAGGACACAGACTAGCCAAATAAAAGAAGAGAATCCATCCTTCTGCTAGCTACAAGAAACTTATTTTACCTTCAAAGAGAGGAACCACTTTGGCTCCATAGTATAGAAATAAAATCACAAAGTCATTTTGATTTACAGTTCACTAGTTGCAGAGAAGTGATGAATCCCTTTTGTGATATCAGTCATTTATTGTTATTATTTCTATTGAGAGCAGGGTTTGTATGATTTCTATAATTTATTTTATTTTATTTATTTTTTTCTACATTCTTTGTTTACATTCCAGATTTTTTCCCCTTTCCCGGTTCCCCCTCCCCATAAGTCCCATAAGCCCCCTTCCCTCTGCCCATTCCCCGCTCCCCCCATCATTTCAACCCCCTCCCACTTCTCTGTCCTTGTAATCCCCTATATTGCTGCATCAAGTCTTTCCAGAACCAGGGCCCTCTCCTTCTTTCCTTCTTGGGAATCAGTTGATATGTTAATTGTGTAACATTAACATATTTAAAATTGTAGGTTTTAAAACTACATAAATATGTGTATGCACATGTATGTTTGTAGACATATAAGTGTATGTCCTTTCTAAGTCCTGACTTCATCAAATTGGTGTGAAAAAAATGGAATTAATTTCACTGCATTCTAAAATTAGTAGTCAACGAATTAAAAGCCCTCTAGCTTAGTTACTTTTCTATTAGTATGACCAAGGCTACTCTTATCAAAGAAAAATTTTAATTTGGGGCTTGCTTATAGTTTTAGGGGGTTAGTCCATGACTATCATAGCAGGAAGCAGATAGGCATGATGCTGGAGCAGAGGGGTCGGGGTCTTAGCCTGGCGTGGGCTTTGGAAACTTCCTTCAACAAGGCTACACCTCTTAATCCTTCTCCAACAGTTGCACCAGCTGAGGATTATGCATTCAAACATATGAATCTGTGGAATCCATTCCAGTTCAAATCACTTTGCTTTCTCTATATACTTGGAAGTCACTATCTTTTATTCCATTAAGCTTAAATAAGAGCATGTATGTGAAACCATGTGCAAGAATGTTGAATATTGAGACTCTAAGAAGTTCATTTAGCATCAAGGAGAATTTTGATATAAACTAAAAGATGCAATTTCAGTAAGAAAATAATTCAGTGAATGTATGCCAAGACATCTACACATTTTATGAAAAACATTTTAAAAAATCATTTAAGGGGAATATATATTTATACAGAAGCCTATAATTTATTTTGGTAAGGAAAACCCAATACCACAAATATACAGCTTTCTTAATCTCTCAGTAGAGGAAACATTTATCAGAAATAACTACATTTACTTTTTCCCCCCGTCAGAAAATGTCTCTTAGGTATTCCTAGAGACAAGACATGTTTCTGGGAAAATAAATCCTCTGCTTTTTTTTCTCTGGTTTATAAAATACACATTATAAAATTTCACTAGTGCGTCACTGGAGCAAACAGATAGAATTGGGTTGATTTCTACAAAACAGATCTTAATGATTTTGAAAATAGTAGGTACAGGCTTCGGTGTAAATATTAAAGTGGAAATGGCAAGGAAGGGCCTACACGCTATCCATTCGAATGTAGCTTGGCAAACAGATGGGTTTAATAAAGAACTACTCATTAGGGATTGAGTTTAATAGGAGCTACTTGCAGGCATATGAATAACAGAAGCAAACCCTTCAGTCTTCTGGCAAAGTTAACTGGCTACAGACCCTCAGGCAGTCCCTTGTCTTCCTACTCCCTCCATGATGGAATGTTAATGGGCCAATCTTGCACAGGTCTCCTGGGTAATCACAGCCAATTTTGTAAAGAGCTGTAGAAGCAGACGTTAGCCCTGTCACAAATGAAGCTGTGATTCAGATGCTGGAGCTGTAATTCTACAGCACTATGGTCCAACGCAAGAAGAGTTTGCTTTATTTTGTATTTAAACTGACACTGAGTATTTAGTGTCTTCAAGTAGAAATTATTCCCCATATATCTTGAAAAGTTGAGACTTCACTGCAGGACCAAAGTTATTCTGTGCTAGTAGTGTATATAGGTCTATAATTCACTTCTTCTTCTTCTTCTTCTTCTTCTTCTTCTTCTTCTTCTTCTTATTATTATTATTATTATTATTATTATTATTACAATCTGACCTTTAGTTTTTTGGTTTCTCAGATGTGTTGGTTGCTGTATTTTATGTAAGTTTGAACGTGTGCCCCTCCGTTTCTTGTGTGGAGATGTCGTGCTCTGGAAGATAGTGTCAAAAGATGGTATTAAAATGTCAACTGGTAATGAATGGAACTAGAAAATATCCTGAGTGAGGTAACCCAATCACAAAAGAACACACATGCTATGCACTCACTGATAAGTGGATATTAGCCCAGAAGCTCAGAATATCCGAGATATAATTCACAGACCACGTGAAGCTCAAGAAGGATGACCAAAGTGTGGATATTTCGGTTCTTCTTAAAAGGGGAACAAAACACCCATGGGAAGAGATATGGAGACAAAGAGTGGAGCAAAGACTGAAGGAAAGTGCACCCAGAGACTGCCCCACCTGGGATCCGTCCCACATATAGTTACCAAACCGGGATACTATTGTGGATGACAACAAATGCTTGCTGACAGGAGCCTGGTATAGTTGCCTCCTGAGATGCTCTGCCAGAGCCTGACAAATACTGAGGGGGATGCTCTCAGCCACCCTCTTCACTGAGCACAGGCCCCTCAGTGGAGGAGCTAGCGAAAGTACCCAAGGAGCTGAAGGGGTTTGCAGCCACATAGGAGGAACAACAATATGAACCAACCAGTACCCCCAGAGCTCCCAGGGACTAAGCCACCAACCAGAGTACACATGGAGGAACCCATAGCTCCAGCCACATATGTAGCAGAGAATAGTTTTGTTGGACATCAATGAGAGGAGAGATCCTTGGTCCTGTGGAGGCTTGATGCCCCAGTGTAGGGGAATGCCAGGACAGGGAAGCGGAAGTAGGTGGGTTGGTGATCAGGGGAAGGGGAAATGGGTTAGGGGTTTTTCAGAGGGGAAAAGAGGAAAGGGGCTAACATTTGAAATGTAAATAAAGAAAATATCTAATTAAAAAAACAAATGTAAAAAAAATGTGAATTGGTGGGACCAGTGGAAGGGGCTTCCCTTCAGAGGGGCTTGTGATACCCTCCCCTCGTCTATCGTCCTCTTTGGTGATGTGCTCTGGCCCTCCCACCTATCCTCACACCTCTGCTATCGGCCCTAAGGTACTCGGATACGGATACGTAAGCTTTTCCCCAGAGTCTGCCCCATGCATTTTGGACTTTTAACTTGTGTCCCAGGTTCTTTGTTATAGCAATGAAAAAATAGATAAATATGCTAATCAAATGAACTTATAATAATTCAAACCCAAGACTCCTACAAAAACCCATATGTATCATGCTTTTGTCTAGAATGCCTATTTTCTTCCATTTGTGATTCTTCCATGATACCAAGTCCTCGAGTGACAACTTGTGCAGGGATTTTATTATATGAGGCTGTTTAAAGCAAATGCCTTTGCCGTTTGGTCCTGGAAATACGCAAAGACCGGTGTGCACACGTTTAATTGTTCAGTGGAAGCTTCAGTGTCCCAAACGTTTAGCTTTCCTGTGAAGTGAAAGTTCCCGGCTCCTTTTCTTCTCATATTTTTCCAATCACTTCTCATTTGCCGCAGTATATAAATTTTGAAATGTGAACAGTCCATTAACTTGATCTTATCGGTGAAATTCACAGTCGACCGCTGCTTTCCCCAAAGCTATGTGTTTCATTATGGGGATTTTTTTTTTTATTCCCCAAGTAGCAACAAAGCTGGATTTATATTGGAAATCTGTCAAATAGTGTTAAAAAGTTCTCGATTGGAGTCGCTGTTTCCAGCCTCTCGGGCTGGCTCTCGAACTGCTAAAGCCGGTCAGCTAGTTCCTTGGCAGGTGCGCCGTCTCGACAGACTCTTTCTTTGCACCAGCATACCTGGAGATTAACGGTTTCTTAGGAGGATTATGATGACAAATCACTGAGAGCAACTTTACATTTTACTAATCTAATCGGTTCGCTTATGCCCGATGGACTATCAGCTCAGAGGCTCAGCAAAACCTAAAACAAGTCCCCAGGTACAGGAGAGGGGCTAAATTCAGCTCCAGAAAAACAGACGCTTTTAAGGATACTTAAGGAGTGCAAATAGCAGAATGCCTAATGTTTAACTACTGTGCCGCGTATTGACACCTTCAGGTCTGAGGATGCTTATAGAGGACTGACCAGGGCTCACAGGGGCTCACAGAGACTGAAGTGGCAATCGTAGAGCCTGCATGGGTTTGCACGAGGTCCTCTGCATACGTGTTATGGTTGTGAAGTGTGGTGTTTCGTGGGACTCCTAACAGTGGGAGTGGGGGGTTCGTCACGGACTCCTTTTCTACTCTCTGGACCTTTTCCTCCTTCGGGGTTGCCACATTCAGTCCTGATATGTGGGTCTGCCCACGTCTTACTACAACTTCTTATGCCATGTTTGGTTGATATTCCTGAGAGGCCTGCTATTATCTGAAGGGAAACGGAAGAGCAATAGATCGGGGTGTGGGGGGACTGGGAGGAGAGGAAGGAGAGAAAACTGTGGTTGAGATATATGAGAGAAGAATAAATAAAAATAAAATACAGGTGTTTCTGGAAAATAATTATACAATGCAGGGTTGGAAGAAAATTACGAGTGGTTTACTCTAATGAAAAGAAACAGAAAAACAGGTTATGGATACACTAACAGAAAGAGGTTGTTTAACCAGCTTACTTCAAATTTGGCTCAAAGTTACGGAAATTATGGTTTTTCTCTTGCCAGTCTCAGGGTCAACATTTGGAGACCCCGGGGAGATAAGAAAGACCATTCCACCCCAAATTCCGGAGCTATTCTCTTCATTCCAGCCCGTGGAACACCTCCACCCTTCTGTAGTCAAAGATGCTGCTGCTGCTCAAAAAAAGGAGATAGCAAGTGTGCATGTGTGTGTGCGTGAGTTGTTGGGTGTGTATGTGTGTGAGTGTGTATATGTGAGTGTGTTTGTGTGTGAGTGTGTGTATGTGTATATATGTGAGTGTGTTTGTGTGTGAGTGTGTGTATGTGTATATATGTGAGTGTGTTTGTGTGTGTGTATGTGTGTGAGTGTGTATGTGTAAGTGTGTATATGTGTGAGTGTGTATGTGTGAGAGTGTGATTGTGTGAGTGTGTGTATGTGTGTGAGTATATGTGTATGTGTGTGTATGGGTGTGTATGTGAGTGTGTGTGCATGAGTGTGTATGTGTGAGTATGTGTGTGTGTTTAATAAAGTTTTCTTTTTGGTAAGTCATAGAAGGCTATTTTGCTTCTTTTTTTATATATTTAAAATTTTTTATTATTATTTTAATTTATTTACATTTCAAGTGTTATCCCCTTACCCAGTTTTCCCCGCTTCTGGAAACCCCCTCTTCTTTCCCCCACTCCTGCTTCTATGATGGCATTCCTTCACCCACCTACCCTCCCTCAATTCCCCTACACTGCGTCATCTATCGAACCTTCATAGGACCTATCTTCCCATTGATGCCTGACAAGGCAGTCCTCTGCTTCATGTGCAGCCAGAACAATGTGTACTCCTCGGTTGGTGGCTTAGTCCCTGGGAGCTCTGGGGGGGTCTGGTTGGTTGATATTGTTGTTCTTCCTGTGGGATTGCAAACTCCTTCAGCTCCTTCAGTCCTTGCTATAACTCCTCCATTGGGGACCCTGCACTCAGTGCAATGGTTGGCTGCAAACATCCAACTCTGTATTTGTAAGGCTCTGGCAGGGCCTCTCAGTAGACAGCAGCTATATCAGGCTCCTGTCAGCAAGCCTTACTTAGCATCCACAATAGTGTTGGAGTTTGGTGACTGTCTCTGGGATGAATCCCAGGTGAGACAGTCTCTGGATGGCCTTCCCTTCAGTCTCTATTCTGTATTTTGTCTCCATATTTGCTCCATATATAGGATTGTCTCCTTTTCTAAGAAGTACCGAAGCACCCACACTTTGGTCTTCCTCCTTCTTGAGCTTCATGTGGTCTGTGAATTGTATCTGGGGTATTCTAAGCTTCGGAATTAGAAAATATCATCCTGAGTGAGGTAACCCAATCACAAAAGAACACACATGGTATACACTCACTGATACGTGGATACTAGCCTCTTTTGTTCTTTCTGTAACACTTTCCTGCCATGTTTCTAAATTTTGGTTATGGGGTACCCTGGTCTAGGCACAGGGAAGATCTGACAAAGTCTATGCGCCCCTGTTCAGGGTAAAGAGAAAGGTCCCATGCACACAGGTTAATTCTGGTTAATTGGGTGTTTAACCAGAGTCATGTTGGAGCACATTGTGTTTCTCTGTACACTCAATTGTTAATTGTGTATCAGCAGAAAGCTAAATGTTGACAGGATCTCATCTTGGTATTGTTATTTCTGTTATTTCCATCACTGACCTCATACTTTGTAAATATCCTTCCTCACTAGCCTAGAGGCAATCTAGAATTGTCTCTGACTGGCTGTAGTAAGATCTGACAGCCAATAGTTGGGCATGAAGGGGAGGGTGGAACTTGAGCAAAGGCGAGATCAAGAGCCAAGACTGGGAGAAGAAATGAAATGTGTTGTGGATAGCCCTGGTCATGTTCTTTGATGCTAATCCCACTTTCCCGGGAGGGGCTGCAGAGGAGGAGTGAATCATGTATTTAGGTGCCTTGTGAACCTTCTCCCCACCTTAACTTTTCAAATAAAGGCTAGAGCTGGTGTTGGGCAGTAGGAGGGAAGGTGGAGCTGAAAAGTTTGGGGGAGAAGGGAGAGAGGAGGAGAGAGAGGACAACAGAGGAGGGGGTGGAAGGAAGATGGAGCAGAAGCACATGGCTTGGAGAAACTGCAAGTCATAAGGGATCTCATAGATGGGAAATATAGTAGTATAATGGTAGATCTGCCCAACCTAGGCGTGTAGCTTGTATTCCTTTTAATTGAGTTGTGATTTCTTTGACCAGGATTTTTTGGATTAGAGATTTACGGGACAGAGTGGCAAGAGATTTGCCTGCAGACATGGAGGTGAATTGATGGACCAGAGCAGAACAGAGAAGTAGAGCTATCCATGTGACAGGGCATAGTATTAGAATTAGTTGTGTTAAACTGGATAGCTGGCTTAGAGTGCCATAGGTAAATTGCCTAAGCTTCAAAATAAAATCCTGTGTCTTCTTTATGCATTTGGCAGGTCCACAGGTCCTGCTATTTTTTCATCTGACGTACCCTGAACGTACTGGCAAGGGGCTGTGGTGGGGAGGGGGAATATACTTGAGCTTTTGGAGAGACTTGGTACATCAGCAGGCATGCACAACAAAGCCAGGACACCCCAGGATGCTGGGGACCAAATCTAGAGTTTGGAGATGCCTGGTGTAGGGACGTCAGACAGTGCAAGGAGAACTTCTCTTGGTCAGAAGGATGGACCTCCGAAGTAGAAGACATTGTTAAATGTGGTCTCCTGTTTTCTATTGTCATTTGGTTCGGTGTTCTCCATTGTCGCCTTGACTCTATGTCTTGTCTTGTGAATGTACTTCATGTAATGTATGTTGATTCAGGGCAACTGGATAGACCAATGACAGAGCTGATAAGCTGACCCAGAGGTCACTCCTGAAACTTCAGAGCTTTGGGGACATTGGGACATGGCAGGACTGGGTATGTTGGGCTCTGTAGCCTCTTGTTGTGGTGTCCCTACTACTATGTAGCCTGCTGGGCATTGAACTCGGCTGTAGAGGCTATCAAAACACCTGTACCTCCATTTACACAATTACAACGTTCGAGGAGGTAGATAGAGTTTTGTCTGCATGTTTTGAATGTATGAATGTGACCATTGCATGTTTGTTTCTGACTAGTCTCCCTTGACTGTGTGAGTTTACTGTGTTTCTTGGTTATACCTCAGCTGTTACTATTATAGCCAGAGATGGCCTGGGGCTTAGAATTTATCTCTAGGCTTTCTGGCCACTGGGTATAATGTAATAGGGTTTCAAACATTATTTGTGTATGGATAATATTAAAGTTGTTTTATGCTACCCTACTTTATTTAAAAAAAAACCTGGCTTTGTAATTAGGTTATTGGAAACAATTCAATATCTCTGTAACCTGGCTGGCATCTGTTGGAGCTTATTATGCTTGTTATCTTCACTCTTGAAATAAAAAAGGTACATTATTTTGATATTGCAGAAGCACACAGTTGAGAGATGTCAAATTTACTTAGGAAGAAAAATTTTGAGGTTTACTGAAAATTTAAATAAATTTAAAAAACTGGATTTGTTTTAAAGGATCAGCTTTTAAAGATATTTAAGTCCATAAGGTTATGGGGCATTATAAATTCATAAAATACTTTATTACAGTGGATTTATTAATGTTTGATCTGGATAAATAGATAAACAAAAGGCTAAAAATTAGGGCCACCGTTATGAGCACCAAACAGTGAACACCAGAGACTGAGTTATTCCTGCCTTATGATACAGCAAGATAATGATCTAAGGAGTCTGGCAGAGGGCCTCTCCTTACCTCAGGCTAACAGAGAATGATGTAAGAATGTCTTACCTTCTTGTTTCTGCTAACATTTTAAAGCTGTTAGCTAGTTTGGTAAACTGAGTCATACAAGAAACTGTTGTAGTCTATAATGGAACACAATGTCAAGACTACTTTCCCTATGGATTCTATTCATGCACAGAGCTTCAATTCAGAAATTGTTGTTTTATTACAAATGGTTAAAAAAATAATTACCCAACGCCTCTCCTGCAGCCAGGACCTGGCCCAAACTATGAACAAGAAGGACACTAGAATGTTGATTGTTTCACTTTGCATAGACAACGTAAGGTCAGTCTCCCAGGTTTCTCCTCCATAGGAACCATCCTGGTACCTCTGCCCCCAATGTCTTGGAGACTATAGGTGCTCGGAATGACCACCTAGTTAATGGACTAGGCTCTCGTTTTGATTGGTGCATAGACCATTAGGATTATACTTCCTGTTATAATCTATCCTTCGTAGATCTCTAGGCTAACTGCTGCTTGGTCAGCTTGGAGGCAGCAGGCAATCAGCTCCTTCCTTGAAGCCTGCTGCCTTGTTAGTTCCTCTAAAGCTACTAGGTCTCTTGTTAAGAAAAGGCAGGCAGGTTTGCCTTGCTAACAGACTTCATATTAAAGGATAAACAGGTTTCAGGTGTAACTTCTTGCTACAGGAATATGCCTTGCAACAACTGTTCTCAACAATAACTACTCATATCTCTGATAAATGCTTAGATGAAATGAAAAAGTCTATACAAGTTATAAAGGTATAAAAATAATCCAAGATACATGGATAATAGGAACAGTTTTAGATTTCTCCCCCTTTCCATGCTATTGTTATACTAGATTTCAAAGATTCAGAGTTTTAACATTGGTCCATGGGGTTCTGGTAATCTGGTAGCGTACTGACTTCTTATTATTCAATCACAAGCTCAAGATTTTAAATTTCCTTTGGTTCTTTTCTAAATACAGATTTGTAGGTGCTTCTCATCAGGCTAAAAACATTTCTGTCCAATCTATGAATCTGACTCTGAACAGAGGAAAAATGTTCATGCTTTGGTTAACCCAAAACTATCATTTTTGCAGGACTCACAGGAGTGAGTATTCTAGCTGTTTTACAATGTGGATTTCAATACAGATTGCTGCTAATATATCTAGAAAATTTACTGTATTTTAAAAAAACTAAAACTTCATGTAAGCTTCATGGAGTCAAAGAAGTCATGAGATTTTGATCCACTTGTCACAGGTCAAATGGACTCTAAATATATGGAGCCTAAGATTCCCCTCCTGTGTTTTCCTGAGGATAAGATCTCTCTTCCTTGGTCTTGTGATTCCTGCCCCTCTTCTCCAAGGACTAGGACTACAGGCCTGGATGTTCCAAATGTACGATTTTCCTTTAATTTCTGTCCCTAGTCTGCATTTATCTCCGAAGATTTACATTTGGCTGACAGTCACCATTCAGGGCTCACCTGCAGATTGCAAACTGTTCCTCTCTCAACTTCCTGAAAGCTAATGTGAACCAGTCCAGCTAATGTGATAACTCCCTGTCTATTCAGCTGGGTCAGCTAACTGGGTGCTTTTGATGAATGCCCAATTATCCAGCCTTTGACTAATCTTTCTGCCTTCCTGGACCCTGACAACGATGTCCTAGTTTCAGCTAGAAGTTACATAAAAGATACATTGTCTATCTGTGTCCCGTCTGTCCGTGTCCCTGTCCTGTGTCCCCCAATAGGCTGAGATACTAAGTCAAAAAAAAAAAAAAAAAGAAAGAAAGAAAGAAAAAAGAAAGAGAAGAAAGGAAAAGAAAAGAAAGAAACTCCCCAGCATAGGAGACAAAATGGCTACTTATAATGTCAATTGGCATATTGGGGAAATGGGCTCAGATATATCAGTAGGTAAATTCATTAACTGAAATAGTTCTATGGTATATACTGTATGTTAGGGTATTTGTCCTGTTTTATTCAGAACAAAGAGGTATTA
The DNA here is from genome assembly GCA_964023405.1 of Apodemus agrarius. Taxonomy (NCBI): domain Eukaryota; kingdom Metazoa; phylum Chordata; class Mammalia; order Rodentia; family Muridae; genus Apodemus; species Apodemus agrarius. The sequence continues at coordinate 13,491,146 of OZ030022.1, read as the reverse complement.
TATGGCTTTAAGAGAAAATTATTATTTCTATACAAACCATTCAGGATAATAATCTGGCTACCCAAAGATACATTACAAAAAGCTGAAATGAAATAAACTATTGGTGTCCTGTCCATTTCTAGGTTCTTTTTAGATTAAAAAAAAATTCTGATGTCACCTATCACAGGGTCTATGGCACTTCTGTTTATGCTAATTACAATTGGTTCTTGCATCATTGATGCCTTAACAAGATAAAAAATTCTGTCTGGGTGCCATTAAGCTGGTGTTTATTAAATCCTAATCTAAAAACATACCCATCACATAGTCAAGGATTTGACCCAGAACATAAGTCAAGGGGGTAATGTAAGAGCCAAGCTGGTGTTTATTAAATCCTAATCTAAAAACATACCTATCACATAGTCAAGGATATGACCCAGGACATAAGTCAAGGGGGTAATGTAAGAGTCAAGCTGCTGTTTATTAAATCCTAATCTAAAAATATACCCATCACATAGTCAAGGATCTGATCCAGGACATAAGTCAAGGGGGTAACATAAGAGCCAATATCAACCTGGAAACTCCACCTAACCAAGGGCACGGTAACTTCCTGGAATGTTGGGAGTTGTAGTTCTAGGAAAATAACAAACCCACATTGAGAAATATGGTGGCACCCAGAGACTGCTCTACCTGGGGATTCATCCTATAAAGTCAACAAACCCTGACACTACTATGGATGAAAAGAAGTGTATACCAAAAGGAGCATGCCATGGTTGTCTCCAGAGAGGCCCTGCCAGAACCTTACAAATACAGAGGCAGATGCTAACAACCAACTATTGGACTGGGCATGGGGTCCTCAATGGAGGAGCTGGAGGATGGTCCAGAGGAGCTGAAGGGGTTTACAGCTCCATGGGAAGAACAATGACTTCGGCCACCCAGACGTCCCAAGACTCCCTGGGACTGAACCATCAACCAAGGGGCACACAGGGTTCCAGCCAAAAATGTGGCAGAGGAAGGCCTTGTTGGGCATCAGTGGGAGGAATGGTCCTTGGTCAGGTAAAGGCTCAACAGAGGCAGAAACAAAGGGAAACCGAGAGGGAAGGGGAGGAGGGAGTGTGGTGGGTGGAGAGACATATGTGTGGAGGCAGGGGGAAGGAGGAAGGGGAGAGGTTGGGAGTCTTAGGGGAGGGGAGATATTGAGAAAGGTTTTACCATTGGCAATGTAAATGAAGATGATATTCAATAAAAGAAAATAAATTAAAAAATAAACTAAAAACATAAATAAGAGAATATGGTGGCCAAATTGGTTTGTCCCTAAAAAGCCCTTACAACATCTGTCTGTTATTACCCACTGGAAATCCTGAAGAGTGGACCTGACCAGTGTCCATTCTGGTCAGTATTTAATTAAAGTTTACTTCAAATTTGGCTCAAACTAGTGATACTGATGCTAGGTAGTGGTGGCGCACGCCTTTAATCCCAGCACTTGGAAGGCAGAGGCAGGTGGATTTCTGAGTTCGAGGCCAGCCTGGTCTACAGAGTGAGTTCCAAGACAGCCAGGGCTACACAGAGAAACCCTGTCTCAAAAAACCAAAATAAATAAATAAATAAATAAATAAATAAATAAATAGTGATACTGGTTTTTCTCTTGTGAATCTTAGAATTAACACTAACATAGAGCCTCCGCCATCTTCCCAGCTGTTCCAATCCAGCCTGTGGAACCAGGTACCCAAGATATCCCGAGTTTAAGACCTTTGGGGACTCAGGCCTTGAGCAGGAGCTGTGCACAGAGCAGTGGTTTGGGGGGCCCCAGCCAAGCCTAGGCTCGGTGCCCTGAAGACAGACCCTGCACTCACTGCAGCCTCCGCCATTTTCCCAGGTGTTCAGATCCAACCTGCGGAACCAGATACATGATATATCCCGAGTTTAAGACCTTTGGAGACTCAGGCCTTGAGGAGGAGCTGTGCACAGAGCAGCAGTTTGGGGAACCCCAACCAAGCCTGGGCTCAGTGCCCTGAAGGCGGACCCTGCACTCCCTGCAGCCTCCACCATCTTCCCAGCTGTTTCGAACCAGTCTGCGGAACCAGGTACGCAAGATATCCTAAGTTTAAGACCTTGGGGACTCAGGACTTGAGCAGGAGCTGCAAACAGAGCAGTGGTTTGGGGGGGGCAGCCAAACATGGGCTCTGTGCTGTGAAGGTGACCCCGCACTCCCTGCAGCCTCCGCCATCTTCCCAGCTTTGAACCAGCAGGTGGAACCAGGTACCCGAGATATCCTGAGTTTAAGACCTCTGGGGACTCAGGACATGAGACAGCAATCCCTGAGCAGGAGCAGTGCAGAGCAGCAGCCCAGCAGGCGGAACCAAGTACCCGAGATATCTGGAGTTTAAGACCTCGGGGGACTCAGGCCACCTGTCAGCAATCTGTGAGCAGGAGCCCTGCAGGGCAGTGGTTCAGGTGTCCCAGTCATGGGGAAATAGCCTTACGAGCCCACAGGAGGTTCAAGCACAAGCTAGTAACTACAGGACCAACTAACACCAGAGATAGCCAGATGGCAAAAGGCAAACGTAAGATAGTTACTAACAGAAATCAAGGCAATATGGCAGCATCCGAACCCAGTTCCCCGACAGCAATAAATCTCGGATACCCCAACACACTAGAAAAACAAGACTCAGGTCTAAAATCACTGGTCAGGATGCTGATAGAGGAACACTTAGATAAATCTCTTAAAGTAATACAGGAGAAAATAGATCAAAAGCTAGAAGCCCTTACAAGGCAAACACAAATAAGTCTCGGATACCCCAACACACCAGAAAAACAAGACTCAGATCTAAAATAACTGTTCAGGATGCTGATAGAGGAACACTTAGATAAATCTCTTGAAGTAATACAGGAGAAAATGGATCAAAAGCTAGAAGCCCTTACAAGGCAAACACAAAAATCACTTAAAGAAATTCAGGAGAATATGGATCAAAAAATGGATGCAATTAAGGGGGAAACACAAAAATCACTTAAAGAAATACAAGAGAACGTGGGTCAACAAGTAGAAGTCATAAAAGAGGAAACACAAAAATCTCTTAAAGAATTACAGGAAAACACAAACAAGCAAGTGAAAGATCTGAGCAAAACCATCCAGAATCTAAAAACAGAAGTAGAAACAACTAAGAAATCACACAGGGAGACAACGTTGGAGATAGAAATCTTTGGGAAGAAATCAGGAGTCATAGATGCAAATATCAACAATAGAATACAAGAGATAGAAGACAGAATCTCAGCTGCTGAAGATACCATAGGAACCATAGATTCAACAATTAAAGAAAATGCAAAATGCAAAAAGCTGGTAACCCAAAACATTCAGGAAATCCAGGACACAATGAGAAGACCAAACCTAAGGATTATAGGTATAGATAAGAGTGAAGATTTACAACTTAAAGGGCCAGCAAATATCTTCTACAAAATTATGAAAGAAAATGTCCCCAACCTAAAGAGAGAGATGCCCATGAATATACAAGAAGCCTGCAGAACCCCAAACAGACTAGACCAGAACAGAAATACTTCCTGTCACATAATAATCAAAACCCCAAATGTACTAAACAAAGAAAGAATATTAAAGGCAGTAAGAGAAAAAGGACAAGTAACATATAAAGGAAGACCTATCAGAATTACACCAGATTTCTCACCTGAGACCATGAAAGCTAGAAGATCCTGGGCGGATCTCATGCAGACTCTAAGAGAACACAAACTTCAGCCAAAACTACTATACCCAGCAAAACTCTCAATCGCCATAGATGGTGAAACCAAGGTATTCCATGACAAAACCAAATTTGCACAATATCTATCTACAAACCTAGCCCTACAAAGGATAATAGGGGAAAATACCAACACAAGGGGGGAAACTACACCCCAGAAGAAACAAGATAGAAACTCCCTCTCATCAAACCCAAAAGAAGAGAACCACTCAAATATAAAAAATAATGCACAAAAAGTCAGGAAGTAATAATTACTATTCCTTAATATCTCTTAACATCAATGGACTAAATTTCCCCAATAAAAAGACACAGACTAACAGACTGGATACGAAAACAGGACCCTACATTTTGCTGCATACAGGAAACACATCTCAGTGTCAAAGACAAACATTACCTTAGAGTAAAAGGCTGGAAGACAATTTTACAAGCAAATGGTCTCAGGAAACAAGCTGGAGTAGCCATTCTAATATCAGATAAAATTGACTTTCAACCTAAAGTCATCAAAAGAGACATGGAAGGTCACTTCTTCCTTGTCAAAGGGAAAATCCACCAAGAAGAATTCTCAATACTGAACATCTATGCTCCAAATGTAAGGGCACCCTCATTTGTAAAAGAAACTTTACTAAAGCTTAAAGCACACATTGCACCTAACACAATAATTGTAGGTGACTTCAACACTCCACTCTCCTCAATGGACCGATCAGGAAAGCAGAAACTAAACAGGGGCACAGTGAAACTAATTGAAGCTTTGGACCAATTGGATTTAACTATATATATATATATATATATATATATATATATATATATATATATATATAAAACATTTCATCCTAAAGCAAAAGAATATACCTTTTTCTCAGCACTGCACAGTACCTTCTCCAAAATTGATCATATAATTGGTCACAAGACAGACCTCAACAAATACAAGAAGATGGAACTAATCCCATGCCTCCTATCAGATCACTATGGAGTAAAAGTGGTCTTCAATAGCAAGAAGAACAACAGAAAGCCCACATACACATGGAAACTGAACAATACTCTACTCAATGACACCTTGGTCAAGGAAGAAATAAAGAAAGAAATCAAAGACTTTTTAGACTTCAATGAAAATGAAGGTATGGCCTACCCAAATCTATGGGACACAATGAAAGCAGTGCTAAGAGGAAAATTCATAGCCTTGAGTGCCTCCAAAAAGAAACTGGAGAGAGCATACACTAGCAACTTAACAGCACACCTGAAGGCCCTGGAACAAAAAGAAGCTAATTCACCCAGGAGGAGTAGAAGACAGGAAATCATCAAACTAAGGGCTGAAATCAATCAAGTAGAAACAAAGAACCATACAAAGAATCACAAAACCAAGAGCTGGTTCTTTGAGAAAATCAACAAGATAGATAAACTCTTAGCTAGACTAACCAAAGGGCACAGAGACAGTATCCAAATTAACAAAATTAGAAATGAAAAGGGGAACATAACAACAGAAACTGAGGAAATTCAAAAAATCATCAGATCCTACTACAAAAGCCTATACTCAACACAACTGGAGAATCTGGAGGAAATGGACAATTTCCTAGACAGATACCAAATACCAAAATTAAACCAGGATCAATTAGATCAGCTAAACAGTCCCATAACCCCTAGAGAAATAGAAGGGGTCATAGAAAGTCTCCCAACCAAAAAAAGTACAGGACCAGATGGTTTTAGTGCAGAATTCTATCAGACCTTCAAAGAAAACCTAACACCTATACTCTTCAAACTATTCCACAAAATAGAAACAGAAGGAACACTGCCCAACTCTTTCTATGAAGCCACAATAACGCTGATACCAAAAGCACACAAAGATCCTACAAAGAAAGAGAACTACAGGCCAATTTCCCTTATGAATATTGATGCAAAAATACTAAATAAAATTCTTGCCAACTGAATCCAAGAGCACATCAAAACGATCATTCACCATGATCAAGTAGGCTTCATCCCAGGGATGCAGGGATGGTTCAATATACGAAAATCCATCAATGTAATCCACTACATAAACAAACTAAAAGAAAAAAAAACACATGATCATCTCATTAGATGCTGAAAAAGCATTTGATAAAATTCAGCATCCTTTCATGCTAAAAGTCCTAGAAAGAACAGGAATTCAAGGCCCATACCTAAATATAGTAAAAGCAATATACAGCACACCAGTAGCCAACATCAAAATAAATGGAGAGAAACTTGAAGCCATCCCACTAAAATCAGGGACTAGACAAGGCTGCCCTCTCTCTCCATATCTGTTCAATATAGTACTTGAAGTTCTAGCGAGAGCAATTAGACAACATAAGGAAGTCAAAGGGATACAAATTGGAAAGGAAGAAGTCAAACTATCACTTTTTGCAGATGATATGATAGTATACCTAAGCGACCCAAAAACCTCCACCAGAGAACTCCTACAGCTGATAAACAACTTCAGCAAAGTGGCTGGTTATAAAATCAACTCAAGCAAATCAGTAGCCTTCTTGTACTCAAAGGACAAGCAGGCTGAGAAAGAAATTAGGGAAGTAACACCCTTCACAATAGCCACAAACAATATAACGTATCTTGGCATGACTTTAACCAAACAAGTGAAAGATCGGTATGACAGGAACTTCAAGTCCTTGAAGAAAGAAATCAAAGAAGACCTCAGGAGATGGAAAAATATTCCATGTTCTTGGATTGGCAGGATCAATATAGGAAAAATGGCCATCTTGCCAAAAGCAATCTACAGATTCAATGCAATCCCCATCAAAATCCCAAATCAATTTTTCATAGATCTAGAAAGAGCAATTCTCAAATTCATTTGGAGTAACAAAAAACCCAGGATAGCTAAAACTATTCTCAACAATAAAAGGACTTCTGGGGGAATCAATATCCCTGACCTCAAGCAGTACTACAGAATAATTGTGCTAAAAACTGCATGGTATTGATACAGCGACAGGCAAGTAGATCAATGGAATAGAATTGAAGACCCAGAAATCAACCCAAAGATTTATGGTCCCTTGATCTTTGATAAAGGAGCTACAACCATCCAGTGGAAAAAAGATAGCCTTTTCAACAAATGGTGCTGGTTCAACTGGAGGTCAACATGCAGAAGAATGCGAATTGACCCACTCTTATCTCCTTGCACTAAGATCAACTCCAAGTGGATCAAGGACCTCCACATAAAACCAGACACACTGAAACTAATAGAAAAGAAACTAGGGAAGACCCTGGAGGACATGGGCACAGGGGTAAAGTTCCTGAACAGAACACCAATAGCTTATGCTCTAAGTTCAAGAATTGACAATTGGGACCTCATAAAATTACAAAGTTTCTGTAAGGCAAAGGACACTGTCAGAAGGACAAAACAGCAACCAACAAATTGGGAAAAGATCTTCACCAACCCCAACCCCACATCTGACAGAGGGCTAATATCCAATATATACAAAGAACTCAAGAAGTTAGTCCCCAAAGAACCAAATAACCCTATCAAAAAATGGGGTAAACAAAGAATTTTCACCAGAAGAAATTCGGATGGCTGAGAAGCACCTTAAGAGATGTTCAAGATCATTAGTCATCAGGGAAATGCAAATCAAAACAACCCTGAGATTCCACCTCACACCAGTCAGAATGGCTAAGATTAAAAACTCTAGGGACAACAGGTGCTGGCGAGGATATGGAGAAAAAGGAACACTCCTACACTGTTGGTGGGATTTCAAGATAGTACAACCGCTCTGGAAATCAGTCTGGCAGTTCCTCAGTCTGGCATGACACTTCCAGAGGACCCTGTTGTACCACTCCTGGGCATATACCCAGAGGATTCCCCTGCATGCAATAAAGACACATGCTCCACTATGTTCATAGCAGCCTTATTTTTAATAGCCAGAAGTTGGAAGGAGCCCAGATGTCCCTCAAAGGAGGAATGGATACAGAAAATGTGGTATATTATACAATGGAATACTACTCAGCAATTAAAAATAATGAATTCATGCAATTTGTAGGCAAATGGTTGGATCTGGAAAATACCATCCTAAGTGAGTTAACCCAATCACAAAAGAATACACATGAAATGCAATCACTGATAAGTGGATATTAATGAGCCCGAAAGCTCTGAATACTCAAGGCACAATTAGCAAATCAAAAGATTCCCAAGAAGAAGGAAGGAAAGGACCCTGTTCCTGAAAAGACTGGATCCAGATTTGTAGGAGAGTATCAGAAAAGAGAAATGGGGGGTGGTGATTGGGGAATGGGTGGAGGGAAGAGGACTTATGGGACATATGGTGAGGGGGGAACTGGGAAAGGGGAAAGCCTTTGGAATGTAAACAAAGAATATAGAAAATAAATAAAAAATTGCTAAAATAAAAGAAAAATAAAAAAAAACACTAACATAGGTATGCACAGGGAGGGAGTAATAGGTTCTATCAGACTTATACACTTATAAACATTACATAAAAAGCATAAAGAAATTGAAAGAAAAGTTTGTTGCACCTTTTAGAAATATAGCATTCTCAAATGAGAAAAAATATATCTGAATATTAGAATGGGGGGCAGTTATCTTAATGAGAATAATTTTCTTTCCTTTTCCATCCATTTATGTGAAAAAAATCATGATTTTATTTTTCTTTAAAGCTGGGTAGTATTTAATTTTATGTATGTACTATGTTTTTATTATCCATTAATCAGCCAGTAGATAACAGCATCTTAGTTACTGTTCTATTGCTGGGTTGAAACACCATGACCAAGACAACATATAAAAGAAAGCATGTAACTGAGGGCTTGCTTACCGTTTCAGAGGGCTAGTCCATTGATTATGACAGTGCTGGGGAGAGGCAGCAGGAGTAGCACTGAAGTAGCAGCTAAAAGCTTATATTTGGACACATAGGCAGCAGCAGGTAGGAAGAGAGAAAATCTAGGTCTGGTGCAGAGATTTTAAAACTCAAAGGCCACCCTCAATGACACACTTGCTCCAACAAGACTATACTTTGTAATCCTTCCAAAAGGACTTGTAAACCACACATTCAAATATATGAGCCTACACGATCCATTCTTATCCAAACCACCACAGTAGCACTGTGAATGTGTAGGGATCTCTATATTAGGATAACCTTTGGGTATCTGCCAGGAGTGGTAGAGCTGAGCAATACAGTTAATTTTATTTCTAATTCTTTTAGAAACGTCCAGCATTTATTCCAAATCATCTGTTGTCATTTGCACATCCAACAATGAGAACAAGGCTTCCTTCCCTTGTAGTGAGATGGATGAATAAAACATAAAGCAGTTTTATTCCTCTCTAAATGGTGGCCAAGGACAACAAGTGCCTTTAAAATGTTAATTATGTTTATATTTTTTCCTTGGAAAAGTTTGCTTCCAGATTCATAACCATTTTTTTTAATTGGGTTGTTTATTTTCCTGTTTTTAGTTCTTTGTATTTTCTAGACACTAGTCCTCTGTTAGATGACTACCTGGCAAAGCTTTAATCCCATTCCGTAGGCTGCCTCTTCGCCCAATTAACAATTTCCTTTGCAGTGCAGAAGCTTTTTAGTTTTGTGGGATCTCATCTGTCCATTGCTTTTTTATTTCTGTGCTGGAGTTCTATTTGAAAGTATGCTTATCTCTGTGACGTAAGCTGAAGTGCACTTCTCACTTTTTCTTCTAAGAGTGTTGCAGAAGTCAGTGGGCTCATGTTTGTGAGGATACATGCTGAAAGGAGGGGAGGATAGACTATAGGCCAGATGAAAGTGGAGAGGGGAAAATACTAGGTCCATAGAGGATTACAGTACCAACATGACAAGCAAGCTGTGCCTGCTGGGGCAATAGTGGTACAGCTGTTCATGGAATTACCAGCTATTCTTTTGATTAGACTTGAGGCCTGCTCCACAGGAAGGAACTCATGCTTCATGCTATATCCACTTTCAAATACCAGGGTGAGGGCAGCCAGAAGCCTAGAGTAGAATGTATTGATGTTGTTTCTTTCCCAAATAGTCATGGTGTCAAACTCCTTCCTAAACACTTATGGTGTTTTTGAATGGCTTGCCCCCCAAAAAGTCTCTGGCATTTAAAAAAGTATGGTTCCTAGTTGGTTGCTGTTTGGGAAGGATTAGAGATGTTTTTGGAAACTGTGAATTAGGAGTGGACTGAAGGCTTCAAAACCTCTCACCTTCCCCAGTGAGATCTCCACATTTGGTTTGTGGATTGGAAAGCGAGCTCTTAGCAGCCACTCCAGCCCTATGCCCGTCTGCCTGTCTCTATGCTCCCTTCATGATGGTTATAGATTCCTATCCCTGTGGGACTATAAGCCCTATATAAACTTTTCCTTCTATAAATTGCCTTGATTGTGGAATTTTATCATCATAATAGAAAGTTAACTAAGAATATTTATATTTGTATCCATAGATTTGAATCAGTCTAGTCAGAGAAGGTTTTTATTACACAGGATAGTGATCAATGCAGAAGTTAACTGGCCTCTGAACATGACACGGCTGTTGCATACATGAACACAAAGCAGCTGTTATTACCAGGATAAGGCCACAAGGTCTTCAAAAGATAAAGAAGACACATATCAGGAGAGAACCGGAAGACTGTCTGCCCAGATGAAGAGCTGGTAGCTGTGGATGTTTGCTAAAGGAGGGGAGCTACTTTACTCTGTGAGGAGGTAGCCACTGGTAATACACCTTAGAGGATCACCCTACATGGATATGCCTATAGGTATAACTGAATGGGCTTTGGAAGGAGATGGAATATGTTGGCATAGTTGGGCGGGAGGAAGTGGGGCATGGATATGAACAAGATACAGTACACCTATGTATCAATATATTTAACATCACATGAGTTACGATTATGGAGTGAAGGCCAGCATGACTCCTGCTGTGATCTCAGGGTTATTTTAAGCCTTCTCTTACTCTTCTAAACAAGAAGAAATCAAGGCAACTACCAGAGCCCATTTGTAGTTTGATTCCCCCTTTGTTTTCATCATCCCAACAGACACATTCATCAAACTCTGTAAGAAGTGGTGGAATTTCAAGAAAGCATACATTGCCTTTGGTTCCAGGGTGTCAAAACCACACTCATTCATCTTTATTTAAAAGTAGGAAAACCCACTGTGGTGGCTTGAATAAGAATGGGCCCCATGTGAGCATAGGTGGGAATGCTGAGTCACTGGAGAGTGATACTATTTGAAAGAATTAGAAGGACCAGAAGGAGTGGCATTGTTAGAGGAATTAATGGCAGGTGATAGTTCAGGGCCAGCCTAGACTACATATCAAGTTCCAGGTCAGGAAGAGCTACGTAGAGAGACCGTAACTTTAAAGAATGGAGAAGAAATATGTAAAATTATTTCATTTTTTTCATATAAAAACCATTTTTTATTTGATATATTCTTTATTTACATTTCAAGTGGTTTTCCCTTTCCTGAACTCCCCCCTCGTCGAAAATCCCATAAGCCCTCTTCCCTCCCCCTGTTTCCCAATCCACCCCTTCTCACTTCCCTGTCCTGGTATTCCTCTACACTGCTGCAATGAGCCTTTCCAGGACCAGGGGCCACTCCTTCCTTCTTCTTGGGCATCATTTGGTATGTGAATTGTGTCTTGGGTGTTCCAAGCTTCTAGGCTAATATCTGTTTATCAGTGAGTGCATACCATGAGTGTTCTTTTGAGACTGGGTTACCTCACTTAATTATTTCTTTTGTGGGCATACATGTGCAATATAAAGGAACCCACTATGTTTTTAGATGATGGAAGTGGAGAGGACTCATCCCAAGGTATAACAAAGTAAACACTAAAACCAACTAGCTTGTTTACTCTTTTTAAAGATTTATTTATTTTTATGTATATGAGTGTTTTACCAACTTGTATGTATATGTCTGTACAACATGAGGACCTTGGGTCAGAGTGTGTTAGATTCCCTGTAACTGGAGTTACAGATTTGAACAGTCACGTGGAGACTGGGAACCAAATCCAGGTTCTCTGCAAGACAAGCAATTGCTCTGAATGGCTGAGACATCTCTCTGGTCCCCAATTAACATTTCTTTTATAACTTGCAGAAGAAAAATCAAGCCATCAGAATAAAAAACAGAAAAAGGACAGACTGTTGGACTATCTCAGCTAAACCGGCCAACGATAAAATTAGACTACAACTTTCAGAAAACTGCTCTCAGAATTTTACCTCCCACTGGCCCTGTTTATAATGCTGGTGGAAGATAGCTTCATGAAATCAGAGGTGCATACTAATTTAGAGGAAGATATAGGAAGCAAATTGAGAACACCAACAGAAAAACCCTAGAAAGGCCTCCCACAGAACCATCTGCTTAAATTTGGCAAGACTTTGATTATTGTCAAAGGGAAAGAAGAGCACTGGTGAATAATGATGTATTAGTGGTTCTTTGTTTTCCGTAAACAGCAGTCATTAACCAGCATCTAAACTTGACTAATTCTCAAATCTTGGGAGTCCGGTGTTGTTGGAACATGTTGGAACATGTTACCTTTAGAAGCTAAGTTTATTTCTGCTCTCTATCCTCGATGCTTCTATCTCTTCTCTCTCTGTCTCTCTGTCTGTCTTTCTCGGTTATGAACAGAAGAATTTCTACTTCTGAAAACAATTTTTTTATTTGATATATTCTTTATTTACATTTCAAATGATTTCCCCTTTCCTGGATCCCCCTCCCTGAAAGTCCCATAAGCCCTCTTCCATCCCCCTGTTCCCCAATCAACCCCTTCCTGCTTCCCTGTCCTGGTATTCCCCTACACTGCTGCACTGAGCCTTTCCAGGACCAGGGGCCTCTCCTTCCTTCTTCTTTGGTATCAGTTGATATGTGAACTGTTTCTTGGGTATTCCGAGCTTCTGCACTAATATCTGCTTATCAGTGAGTGCATACCATGTGTGTTCTTTTGAGACTGGGTTACCTCACTCAGGATGACATTCTCCAGTTCCATCCACCTGCCTAAGAATTTCATGAATTCATTGTTTTTAATTGCTGAGTAGTATTCCATAGTGTAAATATACCACATTTTTTGTGTCCATTCCTCTGTTGAGGGACATCTGGGTTCTTTTCAGCTTCTGGTTATTATAAATAGGGCTGCTATGAACATAGTGGAACATGTATCCTTATTACATGCTGGAGAATCCTCTGGGTATATGCCCAGGAGTGGTATAGCGGGGTCCTCCTGTAGGATCATGCCCAGTTTTCTGAGGAACCACCAGACTGATTTCCAGAGTGGCTATAACAGCTTGCAATCCTATCATCAGTGAAGGAGTGTTCCTCTTTCTCCACATCCTTGCCAGCACCTGTTTTCTCCTGAGTTTTTGATCTTAGCCATTCTGACTGGTGTGAGGTGAAATCTCAGGGTTGTTTTAATTTGCATTTTCCTAATGACTAATGATGTTGAACATTTCTTTAGGTGCTTCTCCTCCATTCGATATTCCTCGGGTGAAAAATCTTTGTTTAGCTCTGTGCCCCATTTTTTAATAGGGTTATTTGGCTCTCTGGAATCTACCTTCTTGAGTTCTTTGTATATCTTAGATATTAGCCCTCTGTCGGATATAGGGCTGGTAAAGATCTTTTCCCAATTTGTTGGTTGCTGTTTTGTCCTTTTGACAGTGTCCTTTGCCTTACTGAAACTTTGTAATTTTATGAGGTCCCATTTGTCAATTCTTGATCTATTGGTGTTCTATTTAGGAAAATTTCCCCTGTGCCCAAGGGTCTTTCCCAGTTTCTTTTCTATTAGTTTCAGTGTGTCTGGTTTTATGTGGAGGTCCTTGATCCACTTGGACTTGAGCTTAGTACAAGGAGATAAGGAATCTATTTCCATTCTTCTGCATGCTGACCTTCAGTTGAACCAGCACCAATTGTTGAAAAGGCTATCTTTTTTCCACTGGATCGTTGTAGCTCCTTTGTCAACAATCAAGTGACCATAGGTGTGTGGGTTCATTTATGGGTTTTCAATTCTATTCCATTGATCTACTTGCCTGTCATTGTACCAATAGCATGCAGTTTTAACACTATTACTCTGTAATACTGCTTGAGGTCGGGGATACTGATTCCCCCTGAAAACAATTTTAATCCATACATATGATATTAGATATCTTTGGAGCATCTTCAACTAGTGTCAGATATATGGAAAATTCCCTTTTCCTCAGTTTTGATACTAATGTAAAATTTCTCTAAAAGAATTAAAAGGAACCCGGGAGTTAGATTTTAATGTTTTATTTCATTTTTTCCTTCTTTTAAATTGGGATTAATTTGCATGGGATAATTTTTTGTCATAATTGCCATGTAAAATGATCATTTAACAAAACTATTACTCTTTAAACTCTCTGTGTCTGTCTCTCCCCCCACCACCACCTCCGTGTGTGTGTGTGTGTGTGTGTGTGTGTGTGTGTGTGTGTCTGTGTTTGTGTGTGTTTCTCTTTCCCAAAGAATAACATGCCTTAGGAACTAGAAGTCATTTTGTCACCAAAGAAATGTGGATTTCTTTTAAAAAATTTTTAGTCTCCTAACAAAATAATTTAGAAACAGAATCAGAAGAAAGAGCAAGGATCTTCTTCTCCTTCTTCTCCTTTTCTCCTCCTTCTCTCCTTCTCCTTCTCTCCTTCTCCTTCTTCTTCTCTTTTTTTATGTTACACTCAGCAGCTCCTGGGATAACAAAGATGAGAAGAGGAAGAGAAAAAGCCTTACCTTTAAGGAAGCAGGTAAACGTGGGCATAGTGTCACACATCTTTAATTCCAGCACTCAGGAGGAAAAGGGGGTGTCTCTTAGTGAGAGGCTGGCTTTGTCAAAATACCAAGAATTTCAGATCAGCCAGAACTACATAGTGAGACCCTGTCTCACAGGGGTGGGGTGGGGGTCGGGTTGGGGGATGGGAACAAGCAAGAAGGAATCATTCACAGGGCAGACAGGCAGCTGTGTGATGGCAGGCAAAGTATTTCAGAGAAAAGAGTTGGAAAGGCCCAGACTACCCAGGAAAGCATGTCCAGACTGCCCATTGTGAGACAGAGAGGGGGAGGGAGAGAGAGGGAGAGGGAAAGGGAGAGGGGGAGAGAGAGAGATAAGGAGGAGGAGAAGGAGGAGAAGGAGGAAGAGGAAAAGAAAAGATAGAAAAGGAAGGAAGGAAGATAAAAAGGAAAGAAGGAAGGGAGGTAGTTCCTTATTTTAAGGAACTGGAGAAAGATGTGGTGTCACATGATGGAAGCTCTGTAATGTACTGAACAGGAGCTTCCTGGAAAGGATAAGTCCAGTACCTCATTAAGACAATTATTTTTCCTCCCATCTCAGTGAGTATTCAGGTGAATCAGATTTCCTGAGAGTTGGTGTCTTGCTTATGTGATTGTCAGGCCCTAGGTTAATTCTTGGAGGAATACACCGCTGTGTGCAGGGTTCTAACCTTTCATAAAGATTAGAATATCATGTCTTCACCAAGGAAGAAAGGTAGATGCCCTTTGTTTAACCAGATGGAAATAGTTCTCCCTTCCTAGACTGGCAAAACCCCATCCTCAATGGCCTTCAAGATTACTGTTAACAATTTCTCCTATAACCAGACACAAGTCCCGGATTTATTTTAACATTCTACTGAGACCATTAAAATAGTCATATTTTAGTAGAATATTTAATATTCTTAGGTTTGTTACCGAGAAGCTCTCTGGCTACTTCATCAGACAGTATATAATCCCACACTCTAGAAAAACACCTGACCATACATGGAGAGAGGTGAATACTGTGACGTGACATGAAGGAATCTGAATGGACAGCCAAGCTGGGTTCTTTTCTCATTCTGGGCCTATTGGTTTCCACTGATAACAATGCAGATACTTCTCTGTGGTTAGTCTGAGTATTTCAAGATGTAATTCTCTGTTCAAGTGGTTTCCTTGGTCATTAATAATTACATATGAGCCTCAACATCCCATTTACATCTGCAAGCCAATGATGACTTCTTCATTTAGGAAAGTTATTAGTTTTTTGTTTGTTTAGTATTTGTTTTCATTTGTTTGTTTGCTTTTAGTGTAATAAAGATTTTATTCCTTTTCTCTTAATTAAAAAAAATCCATGTCATATATTCTGATCATGTTTCCCCATCTGTCACTTCTTTCCACGTCCTCTCTAAGTACATATCTACCCGACTCCATTCACTTTCTCTCTCTCTTTTGAAAACAAACAAGCAAATAAAACAAAACAAACAATCCATACTGTTTTAAAAAGAACAAAACATAAGAAGTATAACATATACAAACACAAAGGAAAAACAAAATCAAAAAAAGCACAAAAATCAGAAACCATAACATATGAAGAACCTATGCCCAATCAAAGCTTTGTGAGACCAAACATCTACAAAAATACCATTGAAGGTTTTGTGAGTATTGGCTATATACTGCTGGGCATGGGGCCTATCTTAAGCATGGTTAATATACATAGTGAGACTCCATTCAGGATAACTAAGTTTTACTTTATAAGCAGTTGTCAAACAGAGATATCTTCTTAGTTAGGGATGAGAACTCATGTCTACTTCTCCCACTAGCTGTGGGACTATATATGTCACAACCTGTGCACATTTTGTGCATGTGGCCACAATCTTTGTGACTTCGTATGTGCATCATTTCTGTTGTATCTGAGGACACTGTTTTCATGGAGTCATCCATCACCCCTGGCTCTTATAATCTCTGTCTCCTTTCCCATATAGGTCCCTAAGTGGGAGGCTTTGAGAAAGATGTTCCATTTAGGGACTGAGCATTCCAAGGTCTCTATCTCTCTTCATGGTGTCAAGTTCTAGGACTCTGTGTTAGTTCATATCTACCACAGGAGAAAGCTTATTTGACCATGACTGAGTAAGGGTTGACTTATGGGCATAGCAAATGCCATTAGGAGTCTGTCTTAGGGTTTTATTGTTGTGAAGAGACACCATGACCACAGCAACTTTTATAAAGAAAAACAATTGGGGTTGGCTTACAGTTTCAAAGGCTCAGTCCATTATCATCATGGCAGGAAGCATACAGTGTCCAGGCAGACATGTTGCTGGAGAAGAAGCTGAGAGTTCTACATCTTGATCCACAGGTAGCAGAAGGAGACTGTGTGTCACACTGAGCAGAGCCTGAGCATATAAGAGACTCCAATGGCTGCCTCTACAATGACACACAAGGCCACACCTCCTAAAAATCCATTCTCTATGGGCCAAGCATTCAAATACAGGAGTCTGTAGTGGCCATATCTATTCAAACTACTGTGGAGTCATTTTATTGATGCATTCTTTTAGCAAAATAGTTATGTGACTTTTCATTTAAATGTACAGTATAGGGTTCTCAGACAAGTAACATTTTCCGGCATGGGTTCTACCTCAAGGAGTGGGTCTTAAATCCACTTGGAGAGAGAGAGGTGGGTTACTTCCTCAACCTTTGTGCCATTTATACCAATGTATCATTCAGGCAGATCACTAGGGTTCGTAGGTGGGTTGGTGTTTATTCTTTATCTTCTTTTAGCATGCAGAGTACTTTCTCATATCACGAACCTTTGTCAGCAGTAATGAAACCTTTACTTAGGCATCAGCTGGACTTCCTTTTATTCAATGAGATATGTAAATGTTGTCCTAAGCAGTAAGGCCTAACTATCAATCTGTGGAGAGCAGCCACAGCCTTAGCAATAGACTGAGAAGGTTGATGGTTTCTACAGGGCCCCTTTGGACCATGTCTCAACTAGATATAACCAATTCTTAGCCCTGGAAGTTTCACTTGGTAGGGAAAGAAGCCTAGTAGTCATTATATCCCCACTATTTGGTTATTTCATACAGATTATCTTCATATATGTATATATTGTAAGAAACTACTACAGTAATAGATTTATATATGATAAACATCTAAGTGGTTTCCAAGTTTTGGCTATTGAGTAGAGCAGCAATGAACAAGGACGAGCCAAATAACTCTGTAGTACGATGCAGCATCCTTTGGCTATATACACAAGAATGATATAGCTAGGTCTTGAAGTAGATATTATCCCAGTTTCCTGAGAATATGATAGGTATAAAAATATGTGTAGTGTTATATATAGTAAAGCCTTTATGTCTGGCTTTGAGAACCCCTCTGCTCCTTGGGAAAATGAAGGCTCAGTAACAATGTTCTATTCAGAACATGTTTTCCTATGCCAGTGAGTTTCTCTTCCATCATATTCAGGGCATGTGTTTTATATTGAGGTCCTTGATCTATATGGAACACATTTTTGTGCGGGGTAAGAAGTATGTACAGATCTCTTTGCATTCTTCTGCATACATCCACCCAATTAAAACAGCACCACATATTGAAGATGCTGTCCATTTACTAGTATTTCTTATTTCTATGTAAAATATCAGGTGTCAAGAGGTATGTGGATTAATGTCTGGGTTTTCAATTCAATTTTATTGGTCAGCATACTTATTTTTAAGCTAATACCATACTGTTTTTATTACTATACCTTTATATGTAGTGCAACTTGAAATCGTGGGTGTTAAGACTTAAAACAGTTCTTTCATTATCCAGATTATTTCTCTCTCTCTCTCTCTCTCTCTCTCTCTCTCTCTCTCTCTCTCTCTTTCTGTGTGTGTGTGTGTGTGTGTGTGTGTGTGTGTATTTCCTTATGAAGCTGAGGATTGTTTTTCAATTTCTGTGAAAAAAATCATTCTGGAATTTTGATAGGGATTGTATTGCATCTGTAGAATGATTTCATGGAACGTCCATTTTCACTATATTAATCCTATTGATCCATAAACTTGGGAAATCTTTTCATCTTCTCAGGTCTTCTTCCTTCACTGTATTATATTTACAAGTTTTTCACTTTCTTGGCTAGAGTTATTCAATGATTTTTTTTTTAGGTTATTGTAAAAGGTACTGTTTGTTTCTCTGATTTCTTCCTCAGCCTGTCATTTGTATATAAGAAGGCTATTGATTTTTGTGAATTAATTTTGTATGCTTGTACTTTATTGGAAGCATTTATCAGCAGTAGATTTTTCCTAGTAGAGTGTTTATAGAAATATAAAGATATTTAATATATTTATGTAAGATATTAAATAGCTATGGGGAGAATGGATAGCCTTGTCTTGCTCTTGGTTTTAGTGGAAATGCTTTGAGATTTTTCTGTTTAAGTTAATGCTCTGAACTTGCTATAAATAGCATTAATTATGTTGATGTATGTCCCTGTTTCACTAATTCCTTCAAAATTTTATCGTGAAAGGAAGGGTGTTGGATTTTGTCAAAACTCTTTTCTACATATAATGAGATGATCATGTGGTGTTTGCCATTCAGTCTGCCTGTGTAATAGATTACATGTATTGATTTATATATGTTGAACCATTCCTGCATCTGTAAGATGAAGTATACTTCATCATGGTGAATAATCCTTCTTAATATGTGGTTGGATTCAGTTTTCAAATATTTTATTGAGAATTTTTAACCCAATGTTCATATGGGAAATTGATCTGAAATTTTATTTCTTTGTTGGGTCTTTTTGTGGTTTAGATATCATAAAAATTCTGGCTCTGCTAAAATAAAACAGAAATGTACCTTTAGTTTCTAATTTGAGAAATAATTTGAGGAGTGTTGACATTAATTCTTCTTTGAAGGTCTAGAGGAATTCTACACTAATTCAATCTGCCTCTGGTTTGTTTGTTTGTTTGTTTGTTTCTGCATCTATTTTACTTGAGGTTATGGAGCAATTTAAATTAAATATCTGCTCTACATTTAACATTGGTAGATTGTATATATCAAGAAATGTATTCATTTCTTTTATGTTTTCCAGTTTGGAGGAGTACAGATTTTTAAACTATTTCCTTAGTATCTATTGTGATGACCACTTGTAATATTTAATTATATTAATTTTGATCTTTTATCACATCATTTGGTGTAACACAGAGTGGAAGGAAATCCAGGGTAAAGCCTGTGCTCAAATAGTGTGTGTGTGTGTGTGTGTGTGTGTGTGCGCGCGCGCGTGTGTGTGTGTGTGTGTGTGTGTGTGTGAACCGGATATGCTCCTGCTCCTGGTCATTCACCCCAGAAGTACCCAGTGTCCTCCCAACTAAGGATAGGAAAAAAATGGTCATGAACTTCAGTCTCAGTGAAAGAAGAGAACTAACAAATACCAGACTTTGGGTTACAGGTTTTGACAATGTCAAACAGTTTTCCCTATGCAAAGTAGATCATGCTTTAGAGACTCTTTCAAATGGGGTTTGCTTATCTGATATGTTTGCCCAAGTTAGGTTAAAAATATGCATTTCCCTTTCACTTCTAGTGACATCAAGAGATCAAATCTTCTTTCTCATGTTCAGCGGCATTCACTTTAGAGCTCTGTATTTTCCATTCCAGATAAGCCAGAGAAAGAGCTGTTAAGGAGGTCAGTCTCTGCTTGCAGTTTATGTTCAACAAAGAGAGAGCGCAGTAACTGTATTTTATATGGAACATAGCTGATCTCAAAATTTTCCAACAGCCCGAGCTCATCTAACCTTATGCACAGTGCATCATCCCTGCACAGTAGAAGATTACTGCACAGGACATTGAAGTGGGCCAAGGCTAGTCTTTGTTCAAAGGTCATTGTGTCTCAACAGAAGAGGATTCTCCCTGTGCACATGCTGCTCCTGCTCACATATATAAGATTGACTGGATGCAGAAAAGCTTTGTTAATGCTTCTAACCAAAAGCAATAACTCCTGCACTGTTTGTCTCTTCTTCAAGCACTTTGTAGCTACATTGTCCAATATCCCTTAGCCCATATATTTGTGCTAAGAGGTTAATGACTTTTAGCACATGGAAGATATTTATACCTGATAAATATTCTATAAATCAGAGGTTTTCAACCTTCCTAATGACGAGAACCTTTAACACAATTCATGTTGTAGTGACTCCAAACTATAAGGTTAATTTGTAGCTACTTTATGACTATAATTTTGCAACTGTTATGAATTATTATGTAAATAAACAATATGTGACCCTATGGGAGTTCCAACCCACAGGTTTAGAACCACTGATGTAAATGTTGGCCATAATAGCAATAATTGTGGTTGTTGGGATAAATTCACTCAACACATAATATAGATTACAATATCAACATTTCAAGTAGTGGGGATAGAGAAAGGTGTGCAGAGAATTAGTATTTAAGTCAGATCATGTTTTATATAATTAAGAACATCAGTTATGAGCTCTTTGTTAAAAAATGTGGTTTCCAAAATTGGGGAAATGTTCAAGTAAGAAAGACAAAGATGAATATAAAGGAGGCATATGTATTAATAAGAGAGAGCACTTTTAACTGCTAAACTGCATTAAATCAAGTTTGCAAGAGGAAATAACAAGGATAGAAATAAGGTTATATGTAATAATTAAGAGAATCAATACAACTTGAAGAGGAAGGAGATAAAAGCTAAGAGGAGTTTTAATTCTACAGAAAAAAATAGTATGCAGGGCAGAACAACAGGTAGTTGCTAGCAGATTACATGGAGCTGAAAACAACGACTAAGTTATATAATATTTTAAAAGTATGCTCATTTTATAACATTTTGGATCTGGTTGCAAATTCGACTGTGCTATAATTAGAACTTCGACAAAGTATACCTCTCTCAGGTGCAGCAAAAATCAAATTCTGCTCTGCCACAGGGCTCCCTACCCAGGTGGCACAGGGAGCTAGCTAGCTTCCCCAGTGCAGACAGGCCTGGGAGTGCAGATAAGAACACCCCTGCTGCTCAGGGGAACACACCCAAAACCCTCAGGACACAAGGACCCAGGGGCAACCTGGGACAGGAGTCCTCCTATTTCATTCTGCGCCCAACACTGGGCCATAGAGCTACTTACACAAATACTGCCACAAGAGAGCTGGTCTCTGAGGAGTGCCAACACACCTGTGTGCACAGGTAAGATGATCACCTCTTCAAATTCCTGGCGCAAGAGGGACCTGCTCAGAAACATCAGGACACAGGAACCAAGGAACAGCTGGGGACAGGATCCTTTTGCTTTCTGTATACACACCTGAGCTGAACCTCCATACCTTAATTCCTCCCAGAGAGAACTGGTCTACCAGAAGTACTGATACACTGGTTTGTAGGACAGAGAAGCAATAGTCAGATATAGCAAGAGCAGATAACCCCAGAGATAACCAAATGGTGAAAGGCAAATGCAAGAACATTACCAACAGAAACCAAGGCAACATGGTATCACTGAACCCAGTTCTCCCACAATGGTGAGCCCTGGTTACCCCAGCACACTGGAAAAACAAGATTTGGATTTAAAATCACATCTCATGATAGAAGACTTCAAGAAAGACATAAATAACTCCCTTAAAGAAATACAGGAGAACACAGGTAAACAGCTAGAAGCCCTTAAACAGGAAACACAAAAATCCCTTAAAGAATTATAGGAAAATACAAACAAACAAGTGAAGGAACTGAACAAAACCAGCCAGGATCTAAAAATGGAAGTAGAAACAATAAAGAAATCCCAAAGGGAGACAACTCTGGAGATAGAAAACCTAGGGAAAAAATCAGGAGTCATAGATGCAAGCATCAACAACAGAATACAAGAGATAGAAGAGAGAATCTCAGATGCAGAAGATACCATAGAAAACATTGACACTACAGTCAAAGAAAATGCAAAATGCAAAGAGCTTGTAACCCAAAATATCCAGAAAGTCCAGGACACAATGAGAAGACCCAAACCTAAGGATTATAGGTATAGAAGGGAGCAAAGACATTTAACTTAAGAGACAGTAAATAGCAACAAAATTATAGAAGAAAACTTCCCTAACTTAAAAAAAGAGATGCCCATGAACATACAAGAAGCTTACAGAACTCCAAATAGATTGGACCAGAAAAGAAATTTCTCCTGTCACATAATAATCAAAACACCAAAGCCACTAAACAAAGAAAGACTATTATTAAAAGCAGTAAGGGAAAAAGGTCAAGTAACATATAAAGGCAGACTTACCAGAATTACACCAGATTTTCACAGGAAACCATGAACGCTAGAAGATCCTGGGCAGATCTCATTCAGATTGTAGGAGAACACAAATGTCAGACCAGACTACTATACCCAGCAAAACTCTCAGTCACCATAGATGAAGAAACCAAGATATTCCATGATAAAACCAAGTTTAAACGATATCTTTCCACACATCCAGTCCTACAAAGGATAATAGATGAAAAATGCTAACACAGGAGGGAAACTACACCCTAGAAAAAGGAAGAAAGTAATCTTCTTTCAACAAATCCAAAGGAAGATAACCACACAAACAAAAATAACATAAAAAATAACAGGAAGCAACGATCACTATTCCTTAATATCTCTTAACATCAATGGACTCAATTGCCCAATAAAAATACATAGACAGACTGGATATGTAACCAGGACCCAGCCTTCTGCTGCATACAGAAAGTGCATCTCAATCTCAAAGACAGAGTAAAAATCTCAGAGTAAAAGGCTGGAAAACAATTTTCCAAATAAATGTTCCCAGGAAACAAGCTGGAGTAGCCATTCTAATATCCAATAAAATAGACTTTCAAACAATAGTAATCAAAAAAGAGGAAGGACACTTCATACTCATCAAAGGAAAAATCTACCAAGAAAAAGTCTCAATTCTGAACATCTATGCTCCAAATGCAAGGGTACCCATATTCATAAAAGAAACTTTACAAAAGCTCAAAGCACACATTGAACCTCACGCAATAATTGTGGGTGACTTCAACACCCCACTTTCATCAATGGGCAGATCAAGGAAACACAAAATAAACAGAAACACAGTAAAACTAACAGAAGTTATGGACCAAATGGATTTAACAGATATCTATAGAACATTTCATCCTAAATCAAAAGAATATACATTTTTCTCAGTACCTCATGGTGACTTCTCCAAAATTGAGCATATAATTGGTCACAAAACACACCTTAACAGATATGAAAAGATTGAAATAATCCCATAACTCCTATCAGATCACTACAGATTAAGACTGGTCTTCAATAGCAAAACAAAACAAAACAAAACAAAACAAAAGAAAACAGAAATCCGACATACACATGGAAGCTGAACAATGCTCTACTCAATGATACCTTGGTCAAGGAAGAAATGAAGAAAGAAATCAAAGACTTTTTAGAATTTAATGAAAATGAAGGCACAACATACCCATACTTATGGGACACAATGAAAAGATTGGAAAATTCATAGCTCTCAGTACCTCCAACAAGAAACTGGAGAGAGCATACACTAGCAGATTGACAGAACACCTGAAAGCTCTAGAACAGAAAGAAGCTAATACACCTAAGAGGAGTAGACAGCAGAAAATCATCAAACTCAGGGCTGAAATCAACCAAGTAGAAACAAAAAGAACTATAGAAAGAATCAACAAAACCAGGAGCTGGTTCTTTGAGAAAATCAACAAGATAGATAAACCCTTAGCCAGACTAATAAGGGCACAAAGACAGAATCAAAATGCACAAAATTAGAAATGAAAAGCTGATATAACAACAGAAACTGAGGAAATTAAAAAAAATCAGATCCTACTACAAAAGCCTATAATCAACACAACTGGAAAATCTGGATGAAATGGACAATTTTCTAGACAGATACCAAACACCAAAGTTAAATTTGGATCAGATAGACCATCTAAACAGTCCCATAACCCCTAAAGAAATAGAAACAGTCCCCCAGTCATAAAAGCACAGGACCAAATGGTTTTAGTGAAAAATTTTATCAGACCTTCAAAGAAGACCTAATACCAGTACTCCTCAAACTATTGCACAAAATAGAAACAGAAAGAACACTATTAACAGAAAGAAACAGGAAGAACATAACTCGTTTTATGAAGCCACAGTTACGCTGATACCAAAACCAAGTAATGACCAACAAAGAAAGAGAGCTTTAGACCAATTTCCCTTATGAATATCAATGCAAAAATACTCAATAAAATTCTTGCCACTGAATCCAAGAACACATCAAAATGATCATTCACCATGATCAAGTAGACTCCATCAGAGGGATGCAGAGATGGTTCAATATATGGAAATCCACCAGTATAATCCACTACATAAACAAACTCAAAGAAAAAAAAACACATGGTCATTTCATTAGATGTTGAAAAAGCATTTGACAAAATTTAGCATCCCTTCATGTTAAAAGTCTTGGAAAGATCAGGAATTCAAGGCCCATAACTAAACATAGTAAAAGCAATATACAGTAAACCAGTAGCTAACATCAAACCAAATGGAGAGAAACTTGAAGCAATCTAACTAAAATCAGGGACTAGACAAGGCTGCCCTCTCTCTCCATATCTATTCAATACAGTGCTTGAAGTTCTAGCTAGAGCAATTAGACAATACAAGGAGGTCAAAGGGATACAAATTGGAAAGGAAGAAGTCAAACTATCACTCTTTGCAAATGTGACAGTATACTTAAGCAACACCAAAAACTTCACCAGAGAACTCCTACAGCTGATAAACAACTTCAGCACAGTGGCCAGATATAAAATTAACTCAAACAAATCAGTAGCTTTCCTATACTCAAAGGATGAACAGGCTGAGAAAGAAATTATGGAAATGACATCCTTCACAATAGTCACAAAAAAATAAAGTATCTTGGTGTGACTCTAACCAAACAAGTGAAAGATCTGTATGACAAGAACTTCAAGTCTCTGAAGAAAGAAATCAAAGAAGACCTCCGAAGATGGAAAGATCTCCAATGCTCTTGGATTGGCAGGATTAATAGAGTAAAAATAGCCACCTTGCCAAAAGCTATATACAGATTCAGTGCAACCCCCATCAAAATTACAACGCAATTCTTCATAGAGTTAGAAAGAGCAATTCTCAAGTTCATCTGGAATAACAAAAAAACAAAAACAAAAACAAAAAACCCAAAGAAACGCAAGCATAGCCAAAACTATTCTCAACAACAAAAGAACTTCCAGGGGAATCATTATCCCAGACCTCAAGCAGTACTACAGAGCAATAGTGTTAAAATCTGCATGGTATTGGTACAGTGACAGGCAGGTAGATCAATGGAATAGAATTGAAGACCCAGAAATGAACCTACACACCTATGGTCACTTGATCTTTGACAAAAGAGTTAAAACCATCCAGTGGAAAAAATATAGCCTTCTCAACAAATGGTGCTGGTTCAACTGGAGGTCAGCATACAGAAGAATGCCAATTTATCCATTCTTATCTCCTTGTACAAAGCTCAAGTCCAGGTGGATCAAGGACCTCCACATAAAACCAGACACACTGAAACTAATAGAAAAGAAACTGAGGAAGACCCTTGAGGACATGGACACAGGGGAAATTTTCCTGAACGGGACACCAATAGCTTATGCTTTCAGATCAAGAATTGACAAATGGGACCTCATAAAATTCCAATGTTTCTATAAGGCAAAGGACACTGTCAATAGACAAAATGGCAACCACCAAATTGGTGAAATATCTTTATCAGCTCTACATCCAACTGAGGGCTAATATCTAACTTATGCAAAGAACTCAAGAAGTTAGTCTCCAGAGAACCAAATAACCCTATTAAAAGTGGGATACAGAGCTAAACAGAATTCTCAAGTGAGTAATACTGAATGGCTAAGAAGCACCTAAATAAATGTTCAACATCCTTAGTCATGAGGGAAATGCAAATCAAAACAACCCTGAGAGTTCATCTCATACCAGTCAGAATGGCTAAGATCAAAATCTCAGGAGACAGCAAGTGCTGGCAAGAATGTGGAGAAAGAAGTGGTGGTGGGATTGAAAGCTGGTACAAGCACTCTGGAAATCAGTTTTGCAGTTCTTCAGAAAATTGGGCATAATATTACTGGAGGACCCTGCTATACCACTCCTGGGCATATACCCAGAGAATTCTTTAGCATTCAATAAGAACACATGCTCCATTATGTTCATTGCATCCTTATTTATAATAGCCAGAAGCTGGAAAGAACCCAGATATCTCTCAACGGAGGAATAAATACAGAAATTGTGGTACATGTATACAATGGAATACTACTCAGCTATTAAAAACAATGAATTCAGCTGGGCGTGGTGGCACACACCTGTAATCCCAGCACTTGGGAGGCAGAGGCAGACAGATTTCTGAGTTCGAGGCCAGCCTGGTCTACAAAGTGAGTTTTAGGACAGCCAGGACCACACAGAGAAACCCTGTCTTGAAAAACCAAAAAAAAAAAAAAAAAAAAAAAAAAAAAAAAAAAAGAATTCATGAAATTCTTAAGCAAATGGATGGAACTAGAAACTATCATCCTGAGTGAGGTAACTCATTCACAAAAGAACACACATGGAATGCAGTCACTGATTAGTGGATATTAGCCCAGAAGCCTGGAATACCCAATACAATTTACGGGCCAAAGGAAGATCGAAAAGAAGGAAGAACATAGTATGGATACTCTGGTCCGCCTTAGAAGGGGGAACAAAATCTCCACGGGAGGAGAAACAGAGACAAAATATGGAACAGAGACTGAGGGAAAGACCATCCAGAGCCTGCCCCATCTAGGGATCCATCTCATATACAGTCTCCAAATCCAGACACTATTGTGGATGCTACCAAGCACTTGCTGACAGGAGCCTGATATAGCTGTCTCCTGAGAGGCTCTGCCAATGCATGACAAATACAAAGGGGGACCCTCTTAGCCAACTGTTGAACTGAGCACAGGGTCTCCAATGGAGGAACTAGAGAAAGGACTCAAGTTGCTGAAGGGGTTTGAAGCACCATAGGAGGAACAACATTTAAACCACTCAGTACCCCTCAGAGCTCCCAGGGACTAAACTACTAACCAAAGAGGGACCCATGGCTCCAGCTGCATATGTAGCAGAGGATGGCCTTGTTGGACATCAAAGGGATGAGAGGCCATTGGCCCTGAGAAGACTAGATGCCCCAGTATAGGGGAATACCAGGGAAGCAGGGGTGGGTGGGTTGGTGAGCAGGGGGAGGGGGATGGGATAGAGTGTTTTTGGAAGGGAAACCAAGAAAAAGGATATTTAAAATGTAAATAAAGAAAATATGTAATAAAAATATTTTTAAAAAAAGAAAAGCAAATTCCTCAAATAAAATTGATTATCATGAGCAATGTATTTCTAAATATTGGATTGTATCACTGTTTTCTTGATGTACTTTAAACTCTTACAATGAGAGGGCTCTCTGTGTGAAGTAGGTCAGTACTTCAAGGATAAAGTAACAAAAGCAGGGGTGTTAATTTTTCAAAAGCATTCTTAAAATATTGATACAAAAGAAGGCACGACTTTAGTCAACAAATACTGATGTTTAACTTATTGTTAAATGTGTCTTTATCTAGTTTTATGAAATCTAAATGTCTTATGCAGGGTTTGTATTCCTGTATAAAACATCATGACCAGGAAGCAAGTTGGGGAGGAAAGGGTTTATTCAGCTTACATGTCCAAGTTGCTGTTTAATCACCAAAGGAAGTCAGGACAGGAACTCACACTGGGCAGGAACCTGGAGGAAGGAACTGATGCAGAAGCCTTGGAGGGATGCTGCTTACTGGTTTGCTTCCCCTAGCTTGCTCAGTTTGCTTTCTTACAGAACCCAAGACTACCAGCCCAGGGATGGCACCACCCATTGGGGCTGGACCCTCCCCCATTGATCACTAATTGAGAAAATGCCTTACAGCTGGATCTCATGGAGGCATTTCCTCAAGGGAGGCTCCTTCCTCTGTGATAACTCCAGTTTGTGACAAGTCGATACACAAAACCAGCCAATACACTGAGCAAGTTTATAACAGACAGATGTCGGCAAGCTGGACGCTCTGAGATCGTAGTGTCAATGTTTCTACTCAACATTCAGCTACTCTCTGGTGCTGATTCTTTTCATATATATAAAAAAAATCGCTTATTGTAGTCAAAATACATTGAGAAAATCACCCTCAGAATCCTGACAAGTGATTGTACTGGTTAACAAGAGAAGAGAAGCGTTGATCATTCCTTTGGCCTTGTCTTTACTAGGCAACAAAATATGCGTAAAGATTTGAGTCCCCAGCAAATGCCGCCAATATATCTAGTTATTATGGATCATATGGGGAAAAAAGAGCCTGATGTTATGATTCTGATCCAGTCCAGTCCAGACCTCTACTGTCTGCATTTCCAGTGGTCACCTGATACCTGCATCTGACACTTGCATCTCTCAGCATCTCTTCATCTTTCCCATGTCTTATTTCCTTTCTGCCTCTACCTTTCAAAGTTTGGTGGTTAGAAACTGGCTCCACTTTCAGATCACAAACTCTTGTCTGTTATCTGTCTGTCTGTCTCTCTCTACCTGTCTCTGTCTTTCTCTTTCTTTCTCTCTCTCCCTCTTTGCATATCATTAACACTACACCCTATTTGTTCTATGTGTAAAATATTTCCAGAACCCGTGGGGTCTCACTAACAGTTCTAGAACGACTGTGGTGTGAGTCGCAGTGAACTCCTTTAATTAACTGCCCCACCCCCATCCTCTTTCTGTGCATGTATTTCATCCATTAGGCAGAGCGAAGCTTTATAGTTTAAATATAGGAAGACTTTTTATATATTAAATTTCAAATGCAAAATCAAGAGAACAATCTGATTGAGTCTTTGTGCCCGGTGCTGAGCGATATCAGTTATAATCACTTTCATGCTGTGTAAATCTTTAACCAGTCCCCACTTCCTAACCACCTGAATTATTTTCTAGCAATCTCCTCACTTCATACCGTGTCCTTTCATCTAGAAATATTTTTGGAATATGACTCTAATTGTTGAAGAGTTTTTATTTTGTTTTGTTTTAAGATTTACTTTTATTATTTTCAATTATGTGTATCTGTGCGGTCTCTGAGTATGTGCACATGAGTGAAAGTTCTTGCAGAGGCCAGAGGTTTTGGATCTCAATGTAACCAGAGTTTCAAGAAGTTGTGAACTGGACTTACGGGCAGTATGAATCTCCAGACATGGGTACTGGGACTTGAACTTAAGTCCTCTGGAAGAACAGCATGTATGGTTAGCCTCTGAACCATCTCTCTGGTCCTCAGGTTGACTTTTGTTGATTTGTTTTGTTTTGACTCTCCATAATATTACACTAGTATTTTCAATAATATACGTCATTCCTTGGCACCATTCCTTGGCATGTGTGTGTACATATGTATGTGCTTGCATGTTTATATAAATATATTTCTACATGAGAGGGCACACACAATGGTGCGTGAATCATGAGTTCCATTAGGACTGCAGTGATATCTTCATGTCGTCTTGATGTTCTTCTGAGTTTCTGTTAATTAGTCTTCAGTGAATCTTAAAGGTGTTTGGTCCATTGTGTACTAAAGTTTACCAGACTCAATCTTTGCATCTACATTTCTGTGATTAGGGTGTAACAAACTCCTCAACCTAGAATTTCCCTTGCATTTGTAGTTAAATACAGAAGTTTAAAATAATAAAACTTTCTCCTATTTGAGCAAGGATGACTTATTGATGGTGCATTGCCACTTAGGCAGCACAAAAAAATCCACTGATCTTTTTGTTTTTCCCATAACATTATAAATCATCTTCAATTCACATTTTCTTTCAGGTCACATTATAATTCATGTTCATTTATCATCTGCCATACTTCTCTACAAAGGGAAATTCTGTCTCATTAGGTAGGCAACACTCAGCCTAGTGAAAATGCACAACTTGTTGTTTCACTTACACACACAATCTAGTTCTAGCCTCTGTGTAACCATTGACGTTTCCACTGTTTCTGAGGGCTCAGCAGAGTTTGAATGTCTAGTGATTTTTTAAAAATCCTCATAAAGTTATGAGTTACAGAATATTGGCTGTTATTGGTGTCATTATTCTTGCTGACATTCAAGCTGCGACAGAGTCAGCCAGTAGGACCTCACAGAACTGCTCTTCAAGGCATTTTGACATAAGACTAATGTATTTTAATTTCCTCAAGTTTCCGATATGACAAATCTTTCAGATTTCTTTGTCCTTCCATAGAACTAGAATATGCATTTCTTCAACAGTTCCTGCTCCCTCGTGGGAGAAAAATGCACTGTAAAACCCTAAATCCAGGAGTTTTGCAGTTCTCTCCATACTTCTTAGTGAACACTGCTAAGTGGAGAGAGAACTTTCCAGTCTAAAAAAGTCAGCACTCTCTCTGTAAGCCATATGATGTCTTCGTGCATTGTCTGCTCAAGTGAAATGAGCCTTCGTTCTCCTCAAAGGAAAGAGTGGGCAGGATAGCATTTATGGCTCACGGATGCCTCTCCAGTTTGCTTGAAAAGTTTGAAAGTATCTCGGAAGCTCTCACCTTCTTTGCTCTTTGCCCCTGTTTGCCTTAGAGTCAGCTACTCAGTAGCGTCTCATTTCAAAGAGTAAGATCCCGGCTATGCCATTCCCCAGATGAGTGCTCGGATACTCAAACTCCGCAGAAGTCTGTCCCTAACAAACTCATACTTACCCCTGAGAAGGAGCTGGATGAAGCCACTTTCCAGTTTAGATGCCCTCCTCAAAGTGGCCTATTGTACTTTCCATTGAAAGCAGTTTCTAAGTATATGTTTTTTTGGGAAAAGGCTTCAATTATTTTTTTTAACTAGTTACTGATGCTCCCAAAATCTTGTGAATATAGTTTATGCAATAACTCATACTATGATTTGTATGAAACCCCCACCCTCTCCTTTAGTTGCAGACATTACCCATGTGCTTGGGTTTTATTATTCTAGATTCCAGTTGTCTTTTCTGTGTGACATGTGTATGTGTCTGTGCATGCATGTGTTTATATGTGTGCATTGGGGAGACTTCCTAGGAGCTCCACTTAGAGCTGTAGTTGCTCTCTATACATGTTAACTCTTCTGAAACAGACATTAAATCAATTTCCCTTTTACATCTCATCGGTACAGAATCCTTAATCAGACTAAATATATGATCTACCTAACCTCTTACCAAATGTCACACTATCTCTCTGATACATTCTCTTTGGGTCCTCAGTTTCAATCATCTTGAAAGCCCATCTTGTTTTCCAGGAAGCCTCAGAGTTGGGTATCTTTCTCAAGATACCCACTCTCAAGAATAAGCATTAATGCCTTCTTTTTTTTTGTTTTGTTTTTGTTTTTTGAAAATCAACAATTATTTTAATATTTCTCTTAATTTTAGACTATCATAGACAATAAGGATATAACTCAAAATAAAACAAACAAAAATAAGAAAAATGTCAAACAGAAGATAAGACAAAATGACTGCACGCAAAACAAGCAAACAGATGAAGATCATAGAGTTTGCTTTTTGGTGTTTTTTTTTTTAATTTTTATTTTCTATATTCTATGTTTACATTCCAAAGGCTTTCCCCTTTCCCAGTTCCCCCCTCCCTATGTCCCATAATTCCTCTCCCCCCCAACTATTCCCCAATCATTCCCCCTCCCCCCACGGTTTCTCTACAAAACTGGATCCAATCTTTACAGGCCCAGGGTCCTCTCCTTTCTTCTTGGGAATCATTTGACTTGCTAATTGTGCCTTGAGTATTTAGGGCTTCTGGGCTCATTAATATCCACTTATCAGTGATTGCATTTCATGTGTATTCTTTTGTGACTGGGTTAGCTCACTCAGGATGATATTTTCCAGGTCTAACCATTTACCTACAAATTGCATGAATTCATTATTTTTAATTGCTGAGTAGTATTCCATTGTATAAATATACCACATTTTCTGTATCCATTCCTCCTTTGAGGGATATTTGGGCTCCTTCCAATTTCTGGCTATTATAAACAAGGCTGCTATAAACATAGTGGAGCATGTGTCTTTATTGTATGCAGGGGAATCCTCTGGGTATATGCCCAGGAGTGGCATAGTATTTTTCCTATTACCTACTATTACCAACACTAAATAATTCTAATCTTTAAGAGGTGAGTGTATATTGGTGGTATAGTGAGTGATAAGGATAGCTGCCCTCTAAGCAGATGACCCAGGTTGAATTCGCAGACAACACATTGGTTGTTCTTTAGCAAGGCATGGTGGCATATGCCTTTAATCCAAGCAGAGGCAGGGGTTTGTTATGAGTTCAAAGCCAGCATGGTCTACATAGAGACAAGGCCAGCTTGGCCTATATAAAGAGTTCCAGGCCACACAGGGTTATATAGTGAGAACCTGTATTCAATGAAATGTCTTTATACAGCAGACATAAATTTTATAGAGACAACAAACTGGTCAAAATGCAAAGAACAACGATCATGGTGTGCCTAGCCCTTGAGAAAACATGCACAACACAACCTCTGACACCGAAAGATCAGGATACATTGCTGAAGAAATTTACAGAAAGTTCCTAAGAGCCAAAGGACCAGCTAGCAATGGCTCATGGGCTTAACTTATGGATACCTTAGCAATTTGGCGGCCTACACAAGACATGCTCTTTGACACCGATAGACATGCTAATGAAAGGGGCAAATCTCTGGGTCTCCATCTCTAGATATATACATATATCAATTACTCAGGAGAAATAAAAAATGAACAGAGGCGGAAAAAAACATATTCAAGGGAAAACCACTCCCTCATTACCAATAGCCATGCAGTCAGCAACTAGATTTAGTCTCTCATCCAGGGCATCCCTGCAGACTGGAAATTCAGAGTTCAGTGGACAACCAGGTCTCGATAGCAACAGTATGCATGCTCATATGGGGCAATTCTGTAGTCAATGTACTTACTAGAAGGTAGAATATTTTCAGTTGTTTGTGAAGTAATCACCAATTCCTTGGTCAGATCCCTGGAAGAGAAAGCTTCTAATTATCACAGTCCCTGTGGCTGTCCACTGTCTTCTAACCCATTTCATCCTCACTTGAGGCCACTAAATGAACATAATGTGGCTCTGGCCTTTCCATTATTTACTTTAATCGGAGCCTGAAGCATAGTCTTCACTTGAATGTGATCAAATATAATACTGACAAGTCCTCCGGAGCCTAGTGTCTGTCTTAATTATGTTTTGAACATTGCTTTTTTGCTTTTCTAAATAGATCTTCATATTGAAAATAGAAAAGAATGCCCACACACATTGCAAGTGTGGGTAATACAAGGAGTTTGGAATCTCACTGATCCCTAAAGTGTCATTATGAAGTACATGCAACTAATACTTCTTATGAAAATTAAAGCACTATAAGTCTTCATTCATGCAGAACCATAAGCAAAGGCCATTGTATTCAAAAGTGTGTGCCTTGCTCCTTTATTGGGACTACAGGTTGGAACACAGAACTTAGTGGAGCGAGGCCACGACATTTCATATTGGGCATGTATTCATTTAACTTTTGTAGGAACATTATTGAAAGAGAGAGAACTGTGCTACTTAGAAGGATCTGCATGTGATCAATGTGTGGGCCACAACCATCTAGCAAATTGGCATAGGGACGTTTATGCACATGTCACCATCTGTAGACATTTGCTTTGTTCTATTATGAACAGGGCACAACTTTATAGAAGGTATGCCATTTTCTAAACAAGGTAAAAGAAGCCAGAGTAGCTTAGGATGATGGTGTTCTAGAACTTAAAAGGCACGTAGCCATGCATTGCACAACCTGGTCTCATTTGCTTGCTCTGGAAACTGGGGCAAGCTATCTAGCCTCTGTAAACCCCAGAATTGTCATTTGTAAGGATGAAAATAGTATCACAGAAGTTTACGAGCTTAATTGATATTGTGTGTGTGTGTGTGTGTGTGTGTGTGTGTGTGTGTGTATGTGTGTAAACATTTGGAAAGAATGTTATCCCAAACAAATTTTAAGAATTTGTTTTTTTATTTGTTTGTTTTGTAGTCCTGACTGTCCTGGAACCAACTCAGTAGACCAGGTTAGCCTTTAACCCAGAGGTCCACCTGCTTTCGCCTTCCCAAGTGCTAGGATTAAAGGCATTTGCCACCACTGCCTGGTCTCAAATAACAAATCAAAATTTTACCAAACTGTACTACTAATCTAAAAATAGAAGTACTAAGACTATCACCTGACACCTTTATCATCTATGTTAAAACATTCTTGGGGAGGAGCATACTGTAAGTTTCATTTTGAGTCACAAAAATATCACATAATGAAATCTGGGAAATCTTCATAAAACTCTAGGCCGCTGTGGGGAGGTGTGGTAAACTGTCTAAGGCCTGTCTTCACCCTCCGCTTTCACCATTGTCTGCATCTTCCAAATTGTTGCTTCATCTTGATCTATGATTTTCATACTTCTTCAACCCCATTTATGTTTGGTTTTAAATAGGCTCTACATATTCAGGGCTTTACTGCTTTATTTAAATGGTTAGACATTAAAATTTTAAATTGTATTGGTTCTACATGTACACGTATCCTAGCCTATTGAACTATTCCCTCCTTTATAAGCATTTGGAGTGTTTGAATATTTAGGAATTAACAAATAATGCTGCAGTATAAATCCTCATACAAGTCTTTTTGAAGACCAGGCATACGCTTTGTGGTAATAATAAGACTTTGGAAGACTTGGAAATGTCACATTTGAGGTAAAGGCAGAGGGTTCAAAATGTATGAATCTATCTATAATCAAGACTAGGTGATCCTTGTTTCAGTAAATATAGCATCTCTCTATCACACCCTGCATCATCCACCTATACCCCATACATTCTAAAAGTTACTACTTTCTTTCTGTTAAGTCTTCTAGAATTTGTAATAAAATAATACAAAAGCACCATAAAGTTATAAGAATTTTCAAGTTGGTTTTTCCTATGGAACAATAGGTTCCTTTCATCTGCAGACTGAATTGTCTTCCACTTGTGTTACTTAAATCTAGGCTTCATTTTACTTTGCTGTTAGTTTTGTGTCGGATTAGGAATGACATCTTTCGTTGTTCTACATGTGAGGCCAGCATGTGACCTCCTGTTTTCAAAGGATATTTTATTCAGTACTTCGAAGGTTCTGTGTTATGTTGTCTGATCTCAGAATGCTAGTTGTATTTTGTGACTTTATTGTATTTAACGTGTCACTGAGCATTGAGGGAGGCATTTAGACATGGACTTAGCTTTTATGTAGAATAAGACATATTTTCATCTTTACACTTTCCAGGAGTGTTTGTGGTCAGGGCTGAGAACTGTTTAATTCACACCCTGCTGTAAGAGTGGAACCCAGCCAAGGACATGGCCATCTCACCTGGATGTAGATTTTTGCACTTGCTTGACACCAGCCCACTTGCCTTTCCCTAAGGAAGCTTGTTCTTTCTGGAACTAATGTGCCCCTTTATTTGGGCAAATCTAACATCCATCTGTTTATGAATTTCTTTGTTTGACTGTGTGGAAAGGTTGGCAAATTTAGGCCCAGGAAACAAATTAAATCATTTTTATATTCCCAGACATCTATGAAATAAACAATATGAACTTTCTCCGAATGCTCTTGACTCACCTACTTCCTGTGAGCTGGATAATTAAAGTGTGGGCTCACAAATAGAAGCACGCCATTCTATACAGGTTAGAGATGAGCTTTATTTCTTTTGAGTTATACAAAGAAGTTGATGTCAAGATTTGATAGTCTGTGAACATGCATATAAGATAGAAATCTTGGCTTTTCTGAGAACCAATGTGGCTACCTATTAAAGATCTCACTGATGTAAGCTTTTGTTTGAATCTGTGATGGTTTGTATATGATTGGCCCAGGAAGTGAACCTATTAGGAGGTGTGGCCTTGTTGGAGTAGGTGTGTCATTGTGGATATGGGCTTAAAACCCTCACCCTAGTTGCCTGGAAGTCAGTCTTCTACTAGCAGCCTTCAGATGAAGATGTAGAACTCTCAGCTCTTCTGTACCATGCCTGCCTGGATGCTTCCATGTTTCTGCCTTGATGACAATGGACTAAACCTCTGAGCCTGTAAGCCAACCCAAATTAAATGTTGTCTTTTATAAAACTTGCATTGGTCATGGTGTTTGTTCACAGCAGTAAAACCCTAACTAAGACAGAAGTTGGTACCAGGGACTGGGGTATTGCTGTGATAGGCCTGACCATGCTTTTGTTCGGAAGAATGTGGATTTTGGGACTTTGGATTTGGAAAGCCATGGAATTCTTTAAGTGGGGCTTAATGGGCCAGACTAGTAGGAATATGGAAGACAGTGGTGCTGAGGGACATTTGAACTGTGTAGGCCTGACAGCCCAAGAGGTTTCAGTGGAGAAGAACTTTAATATGTGGCTGAGAAACTGTTTTTGTGATGTTTGGGTGAAGAACATGGCTGTTTTTTGCCATTGCCTGAAGAGACTGCCTAGGGCTAAGGTAAAGAGATTTATATTAACTGCATCTGCAAAGGAAGTCTCAAAAAAGCCCAACAAAGACTTTGTTCTCTGGTTAAGTCTGATGAAGAGAATTTTGAACAAACATAGCAAGCTGAGAAAGGAAAAGCACAAAATATATAGTTTGAGTATTAAAGGGACTCCAGGAAGTGAAATGGAGCTGAATTCAAGGATATTGAATTAAAGGAGTGGTGACCTTGGGGCAAGATTCCACCCAGCTAAATTTAGGTCCAGGTGTGGTAGTACAAGCCTTTAATCCCTGGAGGCAAAGATAAGCAGATCTCTGAGTTCAAGGCCAGCCTAGAACAGAGCAAATTCTAGGTTCAGAAAAACTTTAATCCAGGCTTGCTTGGTGGACCACACCTTTAATCCCAGTGTTTAGGAGACAGGCATGCAGATCTCTTGAGTTCAAAGTCAGTCTAAGGAGCAAGATTCAGGACAGCCAACTTAGGCAGTGAAGGAGCTGGGAAAAAGGAAGCTAGTGATAATGTAATAGAACTAGGGGGCAAGCAGCAGAACTCAGCAGCTTCAGCTATGTGTCTCTGGCTTTATATTCAAGAGAAGAAGGAGACTACTGAAACAATTGATGCTGGTTAGCTGGAGCTAAGAAATTAGTGGTGATTAAGAAAAAAACAGCATCACTGAGGTGAAATATAGGAAGTGTTTTCTGAGAGCACAAAGAAGCTGTATTCCAGGGATAGCCAAGTGTTCCTCATGCTGCAGCTGTACTTGGTAACATGTAATAATCATCCAGGTGGTACTGGTTTTGAAGGCATGAAGGCATCATGAAGAACAGCTGAGGCTTGGTACTGTGAAAGTGTACCCTCAGATGTAATTGACAGCCCAGGACTGAAGGGGTCATGCAAAGGAGTTGAGGCTTGGTACCATGAAGAGAGCCTATGAGAGGCTTTGGTGAAGTATAGTTGCAGTGGAAGACCCTAGCATATTGGAGATGCCAGTACCATGGGATGACCACCAAGAACAGCAGTGGCAGTGGAGTGGATCAATCGGAACTTAGAGTGCTACAGAGGGCAGAGCTGGAGAAGTGACACCAGCTCCTTGGAGATGTACAAAAGATCATGTGTGGATCTCAGACATTGGAACAAGAAGCTGTGAAGCTGAAATTGACTTAGGGTACCCAAGATGTTAAAGATGCCAGAGCCACAGGATGCCTGCCAAGGAAAGCTGCTAACAGGGAGTGGAACAAGCCCAGGAGAAAGAACCTTGTTGAAGTCAACAAAGATGAAAAAGGAGTTGGATATCTGAAGACAGCTTTGCCATCAGACATGGAGATGCAGAGTTTGGACTTTGCCCAGCTGGTTTCCTGTCTTGCTTGGGGGATTACAGTTAAGTGATTGGATGAAGTCAAGAGACCTTGAATTTTGGACTTTTAACACTGTTGAGACTGCTATAGACTACAGGGACTTTTGAAGTTGGACTAAATGCATTTTGCATTATGCTATGTTTAAGTATGGCCCCCATAGACTAATGTTTGAACAAGCCTATGGGGGCCAGGGAGTGGAATGTGATGGTTTGTATATGATTGGCCCAGGAAGTGAACCTATTAGGAGGTGTGGCCTTGTTGGAGTAGGTGTGTCATTGTGGATATGGGCTTAAAACCCTCACCCTAGTTGCCTGGAAGTCAGTCTTCTACTAGCAGCCTTCAGATGAAGATGTAGAACTCTCAGCTCTTCTGTACCATGCCTGCCTGGATGCTTCCATGTTTCTGCCTTGATGACAATGGACTAAACCTCTGAGCCTGTAAGCCAACCCAAATTAAATGTTGTCTTTTATAAAACTTGCATTGGTCATGGTGTTTGTTCACAGCAGTAAAACCCTAACTAAGACAGAATCTGTATTTAATTTTATTCTGCATTCTATTTTCTATGTACTGTGGAGTAGGCAAAACAGTCTTCTATTTGCCCTACCCTGAAAGGACTGGCTCCATTTGTCTTAAAAACACAGGGGCACGGGACGAAGGTAGAGTAAGCATGAGGATAGTGGAGAAACCCAAGCACAAACTGAATAATGTGGAACCGTTGACCATCAGTGATGGACGCCTGGCTGTGAGCTCAGCGGGGCTTGTGGCTGGGGGGGGGGGGGGCTCCATCGCTGCCTGAGCAGTGAATGCTGACTGGTGACTGAAGAAGTCACTGAGCATCTGTATTTCCTTATCGCTAAACAGAAAACGCTATTATCTTTGAGAAGAAATTTTATTCAGTAAAAGTATTGGTTTGATGAACTCTGCCGCTGTAGAAACTACAATTCTAAGATATCAAAAGCTGTATCTGGATTTTTAATTTTATTCCTCAACTCGGTATATTTATTTAACATAGGAAAAAATGAGATTTTTTTTTTTTTTTTTTTTTTTTTTTTTTACAAAAAGTTCTGATTAAGCATGTTTAAAATTTGGGGGAGTTCTTATTTTACTCGTTTTTAAACAAATGTTCTTCATGAAACATTTCAATCATATTTTCTCTTCCTGCAGTTCCTTCTAGATCCTCCCAACATTCAACTTGGTTTCCTCCCAGTTGTTGAAATTTCCAACCCACTATAACAACAAACAGCTTCTTGGGTAAAGGTAGGAGCGTATGTTGCCTTCCTCCTCTTAGTGCTGTGGTCCTGTGAGGCTTGAACTTGTGTGGGCCTTGTGTGTGCTACCACTCTTTCTGTGAGTTCATATGAGCATCTGTCTTGTTGGACCTGGAAGATAATGTTTCCTTGGACTCATCCATCACGTCTAGCTCATCGGGCTTTCTTACTCTTCTATGTAGTTCCCTGAGCATTGAGGTGAGGGCTTTGGTGAAGACATCCCATTTGGGATCAATTGCTCTAATTACCGTGTGCACATTAGCCGTCGTCTCTCTCCATGTTAATTCTCTTCCAGTGTAAGAAAAGTTTTATTGATGTGGCAAAGACTGAGCAAAGCATTGATTGATGTGTACAGTGGTATGTCATTAGGAGTCATTTTGTTGCTATTACTTTGAGCAGAATACTAGTAGTAAGTTTCCCCCTAGGCCCATGACCACTTTACCTGTTTCACATATGGCTTTTACCTTGTGGAGTGGGCCTGAAGTCCAACTAAAAAGTGATCGGTTACTCCTATAACATGTGTGCCACTATCGCAGCAGGACACCTTGCAGGCAAGTCACCATTGCAGGTAAGCAGGGTTGGTAGCTGGAAACTATTGATGGTTACATTTCTCCTCTGGTAGCATGCAGAAGACATTCCAGCACAATGAATGCTAGTTGGTAGGAGTGAAATTCTCTTCTGGTAGCTTGCAGAAGACATTCCAATGTAATGAATGCTGGTCCATAGGAGTGTAGTTCTTCTCCAGTAGTATGCAGAAGATATTCTAATGCAATGAATGCTAGTTAAGAGGAGTGAAGCTTCTAGTTAGCACAGCTCTGCTTCTCTGTGTTCAGTGACAATATGGCAGTATTGTGTCTTCAGCAATAGGGTCTTACCTTGGGTTTGTGGAGACTAAACTGATAGCCCCTTACCAGTAGCTTGTAGACTTTAGGGCTTTCCATGAGGCCAAAGACTCAACAAGATGTAAATCAGTTCTACCACTGGAGGCTTATTAAACTTGGTAACATAGAATGTCTAGTTGCTTAAATGTCTCCTCTACTATTTGGTGACTCCATTTATATTTCTTTATGTATATATTTTAGGATATTTATATAGCAGTGAGTTTCCATATGTTTTCTAAATGTCCTATAGTGTGACTTGTTCCTCCTCATGTCCCTTTCTTTGCCAGTTCTCTTTCAGCCTTCTCCCTATTTAATCCTCTTATGCTAGTTTCTCCTTTGTCTCTTAATAACACTATATCCCATTTTTCCTTCCTTGAGAGAATCTCTGCTCCCCATTAGTCCTTTACTTACTACCTAACCTCCAGTTGTTTTTTTTTTTAGATAGAAGCACACGTGTTAACACTTTAAAAGCTAACATCCACATGAAACAAAAACCATACACTCTTAGTCTCCCATGAAATGAACTGTGTGTTTCATCATCTGCTCTGTCGTTATTCCATGTGGGTTTACAAGTATTTTATATTTAGAAGCAAGAGTTACCAGAGTATCCTGGCTTCTAACTTTACAGTGCAATGTGTCTGATTACACAACCAGAGTGACTATGCCTTCAACAATTTAAGAACGTTTAATTCAAAAACCCATATTAATTTGTTTCTTTTTGTTTGTTTGTTTGTTTGATGTTTTTTTGAGACAGGGTTTCTCTGTGTAGCCCTGGCTGTCCAAGAACTCACTCTGTAGCCTAGGCTGCCTCGAACTCAGAAATCTGCCTGCCTCTGCATCCCAAGTGCTAGGATTAAAGGCATGAGCCACCACTGCCCAGCTTAATTTGTTTAATATTCATTTATTTTTAATTCTTTATAAATACATATTAAGAATTCACTTTATATTAAAATATTATACCAAGTCCAAAAGTGCTTTTGGGTTTTATAATTTTTGTTAGACTGATAAGAAGCCATTCTTGTTTACTTTCTGTTCTGTACATGATATCAGGTCATGCCTTGGCACTTTCTTTTCAATTTATAAAACAGAATCATAGTAGGGATCCCTGGCATCTAACAATGATCTTAGTGATCAGGCTAGCCTGGTGCAGAAAACAATATCCTGTTTTGCAAAAATTAAATCCCAGAAGAAAAAAAAAACACAGAACAAACTAATACAAAACAAAACTAACTTTGATTTTAAGAAATTTCTGGATCACAGAAAAGTTCAGTTGGGTTGTTGTTTTCTTTAAAACACTTAAAGTAATTTTAGTAATGTTAATAAATAGTGAAGTAATGCCTGACCTCACGTGCCTGTATTTGTGAGCATAGGCTATAGAATATGTTTAATTTTTTTTTTTTAGTGGATTTGTCCTAAGCTGGCATTTCCATACTAAATTTTATTTTATTTTTTTCTATTATTATGGTTTGGCCAATGTACCAATTTAACTCAATTCTTCTTTTAAGACACATTTTTATTGTCGTTCTTCTGAAAACTCTTACTGTGACTATTGCCTCAGTAAATTGCTATATTAATTTTCCAGAAAGTGTAGACCAAGCACAGGGAAATTGTGGTGCCCTTGGTTGGATATCAAATTGTTTCTCTAAATCTCTCTAGTCAATTTCCCCTTGCTTTCATTAAAGAAATTAAAGGAAAATATTATCAAAGACAGCATAATTTAATCAAGCTTTCTGGGGGGTTTGCAATATCTAAAATGTGTTAAATTTATTCAGTTGGAAGAAATAAATCACCAGTACTCA
This sequence comes from Apodemus agrarius, assembly GCA_964023405.1. Classification (NCBI taxonomy): domain Eukaryota; kingdom Metazoa; phylum Chordata; class Mammalia; order Rodentia; family Muridae; genus Apodemus; species Apodemus agrarius. The sequence continues at coordinate 13,448,999 of OZ030022.1, read as the reverse complement.
TTTTAAAAAGGCCTTTGGAAAATAATTTATTTTATTTATTTATTTATTTTTAGTTTTAGTGTGTGTGTTTGTATGGTGGGGAGTTTGTGTCTATGGGTTTGTGTGTACAGGTGTGGGCCTGTGTGTGTGTGTGTGTGTGTGTGTGTGTGTGTGTGTTCTGGTCTGTCTGTCTCTGTGGTCTGTACAAGGCAGAGGGTAGTTGCCCGAGAAATTCAGGAGGCAGCAGATCTCCTGTCACGAGCTACCTGGCGTGGGAACTGAGCATTAAATCTAGATCCTACGCAAAAGCAGCTCAGTTATTATCTACAGCCCAACCACTCTCGCTGAGAATTGTTGTTGTTGCCAACTAATGTGCTTCTTCTATCACAGTGCTCCATCTTTCAGGTGAAATTCACTCTGCCTAGATATCTTGGGGTTACATCTCAGGTCTGAAGTATGTTCTTTCTTCACTAATTTCAATGGCTGTGATTATGGCATCCATACATCATAAATTTTCTTCTTGGTTGACCCTGAATTGCTGGCTTATATGACCTACTACAGCTCAGGATATGGCATAGTGCTTTCTCAGAAAAAAATCAATACAGAAAAGACAGTTTTTGTGACACAAACAGAAGGACACCCCTTCCAATTCTTTCTCTTCAGTTTCCTAAATATTAGAAAAGAGCACTCATCAAAGGAACATATCCTGCAAGTTATGTTATAAACATAGCATAGCAAATGGTGTCTGTTCACATAATCAGCTAATTATCTACGTGCATGTTAGAAGCCTCACTTCTCTCTGCCTGTCTGTCTATGGATACACTCTTTTCTTGACCAATTTGTGATTAGGTTCTTTCAAGCTCCTCTTTTAATTAGAACCTGCATTTCTTTGGACTGCTCAGTTTAATCAAGTCTTCTCTAGAGCTTAGCCAGAATCCCTCAATCTTTCCATGCTATCTACTCATCCTCCACCAATGTCCAAAGGTGTCTGCTCAACCTGGAATACCTAAGAGCAAGAATCCTAAAGGTCAGTTAACCAGGACCCCCTTTTCTCTGTTATGAACCCTAAGACATTTCCACCAGAGTCATCTACTCTGTGTGAGGTGGTCTGAATAAAAATGGCCCCTCATAGACTTATAAGGAATGGCATTATTGTAGGTGGGTTCTTGTTAGAGTAGATGTGTCTGTCCTTGTTAGAGAAAGTATGTCACTGGGGGTGGGATTTGAGATTTCAGGAGCTAAAACCAGGTCTAGTGGCTCCTCTACTCTCTCCTAGAGGCCTGAAGAGCCAGATATAGAACTCCCAGCTTCTTCTCCAGCACCATGATTGTCTATAGCTACCATGTTTCTTACCGTGACAATAATGGACTAAACCTCTGAACTGTAAGCTAGCTCCAACTAAATGTTTTGCTTTATAAGAGCTGCCTTGGTCATGGCATCTATTCCCAGCAGTAAAGCCTGAACGAACACACAATTCCTTGGCTATGAACTTTCTTTCTTCTATTGCTGTAGTTGAGTGGAGCCCACTCCTTCTCCCAGTGTCAGAGCCTCACCATTATAACCATTGTCCTCCTTATGCTACTTTCTCTGAGCAGGAGTTCTGCCTCACCCTTTCTTAACAAGTCACATTAAACTTTTGTCCTTTATTATTACCAGTTCAAATTGTAAAGTGAAAGGATGAGAATTTAAACTAGACGGAGTATTAACTTACTGATATGCAATTAAAAGGCTTTCAATGGGCAATAGATAGTTTCAAAGGTTTAAAAATGCTTGATAAAGTGAGAGGAAGTAGAATTGTATATTCTGAGAAAGAGACACGGGTATGCCCAGTCTTTTAAAAAGTAGTAGACATAAAGTTACAGATGAACCCCAATATAGTAACAGTGGTCACTTTAGTCCCCAATCCTCACCTAAGGGCAGGTCATTCAAAAAAGAAGTAAGCAGAGAAACAATAGAGTTAAATGCCACTGTAGAGCAAATGAACTTGGACCCTTGGCAGAACAATCCACCCAAACAATATAAAATACACATTCTTCATGAGACTTGTTCTAAGATTGATCTCATAAGCCAGGCATAGTGGCTCAGGCATTTATTTAACCCTGCACTTGGGATGGAGAGATGGGGAAATTTCTGTGAGGTCAAGGCCAGCATGGTCTACTGGTCTACATAGAGAACTCCAGTACAGCCAGGGCTACATAGAGAGACCCCCCCTTTCAAAAATAATAGATTCCATACTAAGACTCACATCTCAACTGAAATAGATTAAAGTAACATACTGTATTCTATCTGGTCAAAATAAAGCAATTCTAGAGATCTATCGCAAGAGAAAGTATAGAAAATTCACAAAAATTCAATCAATAAAATGGTTTATACTCTAAAAATATTAATAAGTTTCACAAAGCTGTAGCTAAATTAACTAAAAGAAAGAGTGAGAAAATCTAATAAAAGTAAAGGTGAAACTAGAAGGGCTGATGAAATGACTTCAGAGCACTGGACACACAGAGGCTGTGTGTGTGTGTGTGTGTGTGTGTGTGTGTGTGAAGCTAAAACGACCTTCAGCAAAAGGAGTATTACTAGAATAATTCCATACCTAATTTCTTTTTTAAAAATGATTTTATTTATTTATTGTATATATGTGAGTACATTGTCACTGTCTTCAGACACACCAGAAGAGGGCACCAGATCCCATTACAGATGGTTGCAAGCCACCCTGTGGCTGTTGGGTATTGAACTCAGTACCTCTGGAAGAGTAGTCAGTGCTCTTAACCACTGAGTCATCTCTCTAGCCCCTTCCATACCTAATTTTAAGCTTTACTTCAGAGGCATAATTTATAAAAACAGCACATGCTTACATAAAACAAGATATTCTAACCAGTAGAATAACATAGAATGCAGATATGAGTCTATGCAGTTTCAGCCACTTGACAAAGCCATTCTGACAAAGATGCCAAAAGTACACACTGGAGGAGATACAACATCTTCAACATACATTATGGGCAAAACTAAATGTCTATACCTAAAGGAATGAATGTGGACTTCTACTTTTCCACCTGAACAAAATTTAATTATAAATGGAGCAAAGACCTAAAAGTAAAACCTGGAACATTTAGAGGAAAATGTGGAGAGCATGCCCCAAGATGGAGCAACATAAGGATTTTCAGGATGGACGTTGGCCTCTCAGAAAACAAAGTCAACAATTGATCAGTGGGATTTCACAAAATCAAACGTCTCTTCTTCAACAAGGGAAACAGGTGAGTGAAGAAGCAGCCTACAAAGTTGAGATAACTCAAGATCAAGGAAACAAAAAGGCAAGCCCCCAAATGGGTTATAGATCTGAAGAAAGTTCTGAAGAAGAGGAAATGTAAATATTTTCCTTTTAATGCCCCAAGTCATTAGCCTTCAGCTACTTGCCAACTGGAACTACTTTGAGAGTCCCAGTCCGTGTCTCATCCCAGAAAGAAGGTGTAGGAAGCCACTCCCGCCATTGCAAGATGGCGCCCATTTCCTGTGATGAGTCAGCGCTGTGCTGTTGTTTACTCCACTCCGTGCCCTACTGCACATGCACGAGTAGAGGTTTGGCAGGCTGCAGCTCAATCCCAGAGCATGCTAATGAGGCATCATGGCATGCACCAATCAGGTAGAAACACATCCAGCCTAGGCCTATTTAAGTAGCACCATTCCTTCTTTCTGGGTCTTTCGCCTCTGCAATCAACCCCGCAATAAACGTCTATGGAAGGATCCTGATTGTGTCTTGTCATTCTTGCTGGACAGATAGACGCGACCGACAAAACGGTACATCATCAGGAAGTCAGACAACAACAAATGTTGTCGAGGAAGTGGGAGAAGAGTCCTTATTCACTGTTGTTGGGACTCTAACCTGTTGTAGCAATTAGGAAAATCAGTGGGAGGAGTCTCGCTGCCATGCGATCTAGCTATAAGTGCTCTAGGCATCGACCCAAAGCTGCTATGTAGACACGGGTCAACCGTGTTCATTGCTGCTCATTTCACAATAACTGTGACATAGAACCAGAGGTCTTAGTCTCCGTTCTTGTTGCTACGACAAAATATCTTTATAAAAACAATCCAGCAGAGAGAAGGTGTTTGCCTTAGCTCAAAGCTCTTGGCAGCAGCCCACCACAGTGGGAAGAGAAGGCAGCAGGGACCCTGAAGCAGCATGTCACACTTCACCCACCAGAGCAGAAAGCGATTAATTAATACAAGTACACTCAGATTCACCTTGCTTTCTCTACTCTTAGGAGACAATTCTGAATTCTCTGCCTAGGCAATTATGCCACCCAAATGAGGTTTCCTGACCTCAGTGAATATAATCAAGATAATCTCCTAATGTTCCCTTCACAGGCCAATCTGATCCAGGAAAATCTTTTCTTAAAACTCATTTCCGGATGATTCTAAAATGTGTTAAACTGACCATTAAAACTAGATCATCATACTAGATGATGATCTACTAGATAGATCATCATACTAGATGTCTATCATACAAGATGTCTATACCTAATATATGCACCCATTTATCAGGTATATATATATATATATATATATATATATATATATGTGTGTGTGTGTGTGTGTGTGTGTGTGTGTGTGTGTATGTGTGTATAATGAAATCATACTCAGTTGTAAAGAAAATCTAAATCATGCAACGAGGAAGCTGGAAACTGTTACACCAAGTGAAATAATATAGGCCCAGAAAGACAAGTATTGCATGTTCTTGCAATCCTTAACTCTGAACTTAATGGTTACATCTTTAATTTGGAGTACATGTAATTGCCAGAAAGCTAGAAAGGTATCACTGACAGAGGTGACCCAATAGAAAGAGTATAGAGGAATAGAGATAACATTGTCTGACCACGTTGTTTCCAGAATAGCTGTGGCCATTTTGTTCCATGCCTGCCAGCTATTTCATATTTATTTCGTTATTTTCAAAACATCCCAGTGCCAGGTATGAGATACTCCCTCAAGAGCTACTGGTCAAGAGCAATCCGACCTCTTCTGGCTTCCCTTGATCAATTGCCAGAGCCAAATGATAGGATTGTGTTGCTGTAGATATAGCACAAGTTGGTTGTGAGAAATAAAAAATGGAGCTATAAGGTTCCTAGCTTGTAGATTTCTAGATTTCAGGATACTAGACATCCATATGCAGGATGTTAAAGGCTATCAGCGGTCCATCTCAGCAGTTGGGTCAACGTGCTATGATAGTAACCTGAAATGAATGATGTACTGCCGATGCAGTAATGATGTGACTGTCCCTCAAGTCCTTTGTGACTGGATTTAAAGCTCAAGTCACAGAAGGAACTCAGGCCTTGTTGAAGCCCAAGGCTGGGCATGTCATAGGCCACAGCAGATGTCTACTGCTGTTATTTTCTTACATGGACATGGTGTTAAACTATCTTCCAAATGTTTATGTTTACACTCATAGACTAGTGCTACTGTCAGCCTTGGTCAGAGGTGCTTTGCCTTGTTGTGGGAAAGAGTTAATTCAGAGACTCATAATTGGACCAAAATGCTAGCAATAATGAGTATTGGAAGTGAGCCAGCAATGTTACCCCTTCCGGGCTTCAGGTAACATCATTTGAGAAGTAATGGAAAGAATTTAACAGGATCATTGAGGGCAGAAAAATGTCTATTGCTCATTGAGGTAAAATAGCTCTCTGCTGTTATAAATGTGTCAAAAAAGAAATGGAGAAAGAAAAAGAAATCCCGGAACTAAATCAAAATAAAAACACAACAAAACACCTGGAACACATGGAAACCCATCCTACTAGGAAAATAATTTAGAGCAGTTCTGAACATTAAAAGACAAGAAAGAGCACAAAAATGATGCCTCTCAAAAAATTGAATATAAGAGCCAACCAAATCTAAACCTAGTCGATGATAAGAAACCGTATAAATCAGAACAGAAACCACTGACATAGAAACAAACAAAAAAATGAAGAATAAATGACTCTGAGAGCTGGTTCTTTGAGAGAATGAGAAAGATTAAAAGATCCTTAGACCAACTACCCCAAAAGAGAGGACTCACATGAACAGAAAAGATCAGGAAAACATTATGACAGACTCCAAATAAATTCTGAATATTTTTTAAAGATTTATTTATTTACTTTATTTATATGGATACACTGTAGCTTTCTTCAGATACACCAGAAGAGGGTATCAGATCCCATTACAGATGGCTGTGAGCCACCATGTGGTTGCTGGAAATTGAACTCAGGACCTCTGGAAGAGCAGTCAGGCCTCTTAAACATTGAGCCATCTCTCTAGCCCCAAATTCAAAATATTTTAAATATTTCAAAAACTTCCCTAACATTCCCAAACAGCCCTACATCCACGGTGAACACATCCTAAATTTCGGACTATCCACTCTAGGTTTCATGAGTAGATGGACAATCTATTTCCACATGTAAGATAGATTGCCCTTCTAAGGAAGGAAAGGTAAGCAAAAAATTCTACAAGGATAGAATATAAAAGCAGCTAAATTGTGATGAGTGGGGGAATTTTAACAACTGTGAAGAAACTGCACAGTCAGGAAGGGAGAAAAGGGAAGCTACAGCGAGTGTCTCCTTCAGTTTCACAGCTGTCAAGGGCTCAACAGGGTGCTAACCACTGGAGTGGCAGAGGTGACTCCTACCTACTGACCTACTGACCTACTGACCTTGAATCTTGACCCCCTTCTAGGAAATGGTGTTGTGTTCACCTCTCCTTTGCCTGCTTCAGATCTCACAGGACACCTGCTGGAGGAGGAGGAGGCTTTTCCTTGTAACCATGGAAACAGAAGTACAGCATGTGTGGCCCTTACCTTGCTATTGCTTTTCTTACTAAGCATCAGGTGCTTCACCCTTGTCAATCTCGGAGAAGTGAAATATCGTAACAAGACATGGTGTGGTGGTTTGTATAAAAATGGCCCCCATACACACCTAGGGAGTGTCGCTGTCAGGAGGTGTGGCCTTGTTGGAGGGAGGGGGTCACTGGGAGGTGGGCTTTGAGGCTTCAGAAGCTCACGACAGGCCTGGTGGCTTACTATCTCTTTCTACTGCCTAGGATCTGGGTATAGAACTCTCAGCCACCTCTCCAGCACCACGTTATTTCTGCATGACACCATGTTTCCTGCCATGATGATAATAGACCAAACCTCTGAAACTGTAAATCAGCCCCAATTCAATGTTGTCCCGACGACATAAGCCCCAAATAGGAGTCACCTTGGTGTTTGTGTCTCTTTACAGCAATGAAACCCTAAGACACATAGTTTCTTACACTGTCTGCCTTTGCTTCTCTTCTAGGAATAAAGCAATGTCCCAGTCAATTCACATTAGAATGACTTTCAGCATTCGCTTTTCCCTTATCTTCTTTCAAGAGGGACTTATTTATCCCTGAGCCCGTTCGTTCTCTCTGCCTGACCTGTTCCAGACACAGCAGCAGAATAGGGAAGGAAGCCTGATGCCCTGCCCTGCCCTGCCCTGCCCTGCCCTTTAGAAATTTACAGTGTGATGGAAGAAGTTGGGTGGAATTTTTGTTTTGTTTTGGTTTGGTTTGGTTTTTGGTTTTTGGTTTTTCCAGACAGGGTTTCTCTGTGTAGCCCTGGCTGTCCTGGAACTCACCCTGTAGACCAGGCTGGCCTCGAACTAAGAAATCCATCTGAGTCTGTCTCCCAAGTGCTGGGATTAAAGGTGTGCGCCACCACTGCGCACCTGGGGAAGTTTTCTTCCATAATTTTGTAGAAGATATTTGCTGGCCCTTTAAGTTGTAGATCTTCATTCTCATCTATCCCTATAATCCTTAGGTTTGGTCTTCTCATTGTGTCCTGGATTTCCTGAATGTTTTGGGTTACCAGCTTTTTGCATTTTTCATTTTCTTTAATTGTTGAATCCATGGTTCCTATGGTATCTTCAGCATCTGAGATTCTGTCTTCTATCTCTTGTATTCTATTGTTGATATTTGCATCTATGACTCCTGATTTCTTCCCCAGGTTTTCTATCTCCAACCTTGTCTCCCTTTGCGATTTCTTAGTTGTTTCTACTTCTGCTTTTAGATTCTCTATGGTTTTGCTCAGATCTTTCAGTTGCTTGTTTGTGTTTTCCTGTAATTCTTTAAGGGATTTTTGTGTTTCCTCCTTTATGACTTCTACTTGTTGACCCATGTTCTCTTGTATTTCTTTAAGTGATTTTTGTTTCTCCCCCTTATTGGGATTCATTTTTTGCTCTATATTCTCCTGGATTTCTTTAAGTGATTTTTGTGTCTGCCTTGTATGGACTTCTGGCTTTTGATCTATTTTCTCCTCTATTACTTTAAGAAATTTATCTAAGTGATCCTCAATCTGCATCTTTACCAGTGATTTTAGATCTGAGTCTTGTTTTTCTGGTGCGTTGAGATATCCAAGATTTAATTGTGTTTGCCTTGTAAGGCCTTCTAGCTTTTGATCTATTTTCTCATGTATTACTTTAAGAGATTTATCTAAGTGTTCCTCTATCAGCAACCTGACCAGTGATTTTAGATCTGAGTCTTGTTTTTCTGGTGTTTCGGGGTATCTAAGATTTATTGCTGTCGGGGAACTGGGTTTGGATGCCGTCATACTGCTTTGATTTCTGTTAGTAACGATCTTACGTTTGCCTTTTGCCATCTGGTTAACTCTGGTATTTGTTGGTCCTGTAGTTACTAGCTGGTGCTTGACCCTCCTGTGGGCTCGAAAGGCTATTTTCCAGTGTCTGGGACATCTGAACCACTGCCCTGTAGGGCTCCTGCTCACAGATTGCTGACAGGTGGCCTGAGTCTCCCGCGGTCTTAAACTCAGAATATCGCAGGTACTTGGTTCCACCTGTTGGGCAGCTACTCTGCACTGCTCCTGCTCAGGGTTTGCTCCCGCTCCAAACCTGAGTCCCCGAAGGTCTTAAACTCAGGCTGTCTCGGGTACCTGGTTCCGCCGGCTGGGTCTGAGCACCTGGCAAGCTGGCTGGGTCTGGCTTCCCCGCCACCGGCTGGATGGGAAGCTGCAGGCAAGATCGGAATTCTTTTAAAGGCGTTTTATTTATTCTTTTTCTACTACTTACTTCTGTGAACCAAATGCATGGCTTCCCGCTAAATAGCTGAGCTGGCAATATCATCAAAGAAACTGCACAGCGCCTATATCCATTTGTTCTTGGGTGGCAATTTTCACTCCTTTCAGAACCTTAGCAGCACTTGGCTGCTGTCCAGTGTCAACCTGGGAGAACTGACCCCTTTATTCATTTTTTTTCTGCACCCTTCGATGGACTCGCTTCATGATAAAAAGTGACCGGCACCACTCTCCTAACATTTCTGATCTTTTGGGAGTAATGGGGCCCTTGCAAATCTTTATTAATGACAGTTTCAACACAAAGGGGAAGAACACTTGTTCTGTTTTTGCTTTTTCTCAGTCTTAGGTTTTCTGCTCATATTTGACTGTAGTGAGTTGAATAAGCAAGGCTCATTAATATTTATTATTTTTCTAAAATTAGCCAGGGTCTGAGAAAACTGCACCTTACTTTGACAAGACAAACTGATTTTGCTATGGGTAGCTCCCCTGGACACCTCCCATTCCTCTTTCTTTCTTTCTTTCTTTTATTTCTTTCTCTAGCCCATCACAAGTAGATGCTCATACTGAAGGGCTGAGCTAAAGCATTTAAAGGCTCAGGAGGAAAAATCAAACAAAAATCAGCTTAAGGAACCTAGCTCTGGATGTATGTGTCACATATCAGACCTGCACTGCCTCAGTGCCCATAGCAGCTAGATGAGGTAGACACACTAGAGTTGAGGAGTCAAGGCCGGAGGAATGAGTAGAGCCCATTGTAGCTACATGATCCCTAGAAGCAGATCCCAGTTGAATCCACTTGAATCCGGGATGTTTGTCTATGTGCCACGTTCCCTACTAGCTGCTAAAACCCACTCTCAGCCCTTGCTATGGTCGACTCTCACTGCCCTTTTACTTTTTCTCCTCATAGCTGACCTCCAGGCACCAACAGAGAGTCACAGCTGCTGTCTTTTCTCTGACCTAAGAGCCAGCCTTCGACACTTGCACATCGTTAACTGTCCCAGGGCTATGGAGAGAGTAAGTGGACAAATTACTGGGTTGTTCTCTTCAGCTCAGTGTTTGAATCTGTTACCTTGAATCATAGAAAGTGTGGTGGTTTGAGAATGTCTCGATAGGCTCACATATTAGAATATATGAGGTCATCAGGGAGTGGTGCTGTTTGAAGGTATTGCAAGGATGAGAAAGTGTGACCATGTTGGAAAAGGTGTATCATGGATGGTGGGCTTTGAACTTTCAAGACTTTGAACTTTCAAAAGACTTTGTTGAGCCCAAAGTCTTTTTCTCTTTGCCTGTGAATCAGGAGATGGTCCTCAGCAACTGCTCCGGAGTCTGCACGCCGCCATGCTTCCTGCCATGATGATAAGGAACTAAACCTCTGAAACTGTAAGCCAGCCCCATAAATGCTTTCTCTTTTTAGAGTTTCCTTGGTCATGCTGTCTCTTTGCATCAATACCCCAGTGACTAAGACATGAAGGAAATACTTTTAATACTGAATTATCACAGAATTAAAAAGTTGATGCTGATATAAGCCTCTGGTTCATCCTTATCACTAATTTGTAACTTTTAAAAGAAAAGCTGAATTCCACGAATACACATGCAGTGCCTCACATGCATACAGAAGGGATGAGACAAGCTGACTCCATGACAGCTTCAGATTGGCCATTCAGAAGACTAGGCCTAGGTCTCTGTTTTCAAGAACTGGGCAAGTCCAGGTCAGTCAGTTACTGTAAAAAAAAAATCCCAGGCTTCAGGCAGCCAATCAGAAACTGCCCCACTCAGTAGCTGCCCTGCCACCTGACGTGAGACAAGGACAATGGGTCAACAACAGTTTCCAGGCTTCCCCAGTAACAAATTTGAGCCCCCCACACTCCAGCAATGGTCCTGGAATATCCCTAGATATAAAGCCAGCTAATTAAGATAAAAGTCACCTACTCCTCTCTGAAGTACCCCTAATGTGCTTCAAATTGGGCCTGGGAGCTCACTTGGGGGTCTCCACCTTGGTAAATTAAAGACCCCAACAAGCTAGACTCCCACAGAATAAAAGATTCTTTACTTTTGCATACTATTTGCGTCTGAGGTATCATTCTTCGGTGAATCATGGAAAGTTACACACATAAAATATGAACTCAAATACACCCACCCCTCACATGCATACACACACACACACACACACACACATATACACACACACACAGTCACATATACACACACACCTAGCTGTATTATCTATTCAGACATTAATAGTTGGAGAAACTTGATAACTATTAGTGTGTTAGATACCTTTATGAGCATGTATAATAGTAGGATGGGAAACAGCTCAGGATGGACTTCTTTTAAAAGACCAAGCTAGCAAAATGGAAAGCTATTTAGAAGGAGAGAGATATAGAGATAGTTGGTAGACCACGTTAGAAGATGTGGAGGACAAATTATAACCATTGGACCCAAAGATGTCAAATTTCATCCAGTAAGAGAGAGAGAGAGAGAGAGAGAGAGAGAGAGAGGCTGACTCCATGACAGGCTTCAAATCAGCAGTTCAAAAGGCGAGGCCTAGACCTCTGTTTCCAAGAACTGGAATGTGAGTGGTTACCAATATTTGGTAGTGTCGAGTGCCTTCCCTTGATGGCAAATATATTCAGTACATTTGCAAATGAAATGATCTATAAAAGACAGGGACATGGTTTCCTTAGAATACATATTTTTGTTTGAAGATTTTGCCCAAAGTAATCAGCCCTAATTAACACTTAGCTCTGAAGCAGCAAGCAGGGCTAACGGGCTTTACTTTTCTCTGCAGGGAGGGTCTCTTGGGGGCTCCCCATCCTGTCTCATCTCTCAGCAGCTTGAGGGACTTTTTCTATTTCAGTCCATGTGGGGGTTCTGCTTCCAGTTCCTGTTTCACTTGGCACACTTACAAAGAGGATGCCCAGCTGGCAAACTTGGGAAAGAGTTGTGGCATGGCCTGCTTCTTGGGCTTCCAAGGGTTTCCCAGAGCTGAAGATAAAACCTTACTATTCTTGTGAATTAGAACACTTCATTTACGGGTGACTCTGCAGTTGGCAACCTGACCTACCTACTGCTTGTGGCTTTGTAGCTAAGTACACAAGTAACCCAGGTGCCTTTCTAAATACAAAAGGTTATCCTACCAAAAGATTCATTCATGGATCTGTGAAAGGGGAATGTGTTCCCAACTGTTCTAACTTTCCTTTTACAATCAGAAAATGTGTCTACTTGTCTTGCATAAGAATTGCTTGTATGTTTATTACTTACAACCCTTTAACATAAACACACACAAATAGAATCACATAGTGTGCGTGTGGAAACTGTGGATAAGGGTTTGACTAACTATTTGGCTATGTCTAACATACACAAATACATATCTATATGCCTTCATGTAACAGTGAATAAACATTAACACGTCCTGCAAATGGGGGTGCGGTATAATTTGGTAGTTTTGTTTTTGTTCTTCAGTCATCTACCCAGCCAGGAAAGGGTGCATTTTAATTAGTAAGCTAATTAAAAAGAATAGAATTCTTCACTTTCAGTATTGATTGTGGAAATAGTCTCATTTCATCGGCAGGAAACTGATGCTCAGATCGCTTGGGGTGGCTGCTGGTCCAATGCCAGAGCTGGGAATTAATTACATACGGTTTGCCATTTTGTTCATGAGTCCTTACCAATGATTTTTGCCTTTTAAAGGGAGACAGAGTTGCACAGTGTGTACACAGTCCATTTAAATAAAAAGGAACAACTTGGTTTTAGTTTTAATATTCGTCCTGACAGCAAGGACAAGCTAGAGAAAGCCATTTGAAGTTTCAGATGACCAGCTCTCTGGTAGAGTAGAATGCCTATTGTGGTTTTGAGCTAGAAGGAGGGAAAGACCTGTGTGATAGTTACTACCTTTGATTTGATAAGACCTGGGATGTTCTAGGAGACAAGCCTTTGTTTATGCCTGTAAGGGATTATGTAGCTTAGATGAGCTGAGATGGGCTTACTCCATTTACCTGTGTGCATAATCATTCCACGGACTTGGGTTCTGGATTAAGGAGAGTTGAAAGCAAGAGCGCCCATGATTGGTGCTTCTTGACTGGCTGCTTTAGACTCCTGCTTGCTTTTTTGGTGTTCTGGCTATGAAGCGCTACACCCTCAAACTCGGAGTCAAAACAAAGCCTCCCTTCATGAAATCGCATTTGATGTGTATTATGAATATTAGCAACAATGAGGTTAGCAAAGAATAGAACCACTTCCGAAGGTGACCTGTTCACAAAAACAACCTAAAACTTGCAAAACTGCAAACTCTGCCACCCTCTGTCCCATTTAGATCCACACACTGTTAACACTGTTATTCCAAACAGCTTCTTGATGCTTATAAAAACTCTCATTGGATCGCCACAGCACCTCGGTGTTATCTGATGTCACAGTGTCACCCATATGCCTGAGGATATTTTCTCTTCCCATTGATACCAAAATGTGTTTTGAGATGCTCCAAGAGAAAAATATTTTCCATTCTTCATTTTTTACCCCACATCATTTTGTAAACAGCGAGAAAAAAAAAATCAAGTTTAAAGACCGGAGAGATGGCAGAGTGGTTAGGGGTACTTCCTGCCCTTGCAGAGGACCTGGGATCAATTTCTAGCACCCACACCAGGTGGCATAAAAGTGTGTATAACTGCAATTCCAGAAAATCAGCAGCATGAACCCATGTGGTGTATATACAGACACACAGATACACAGATACACAGACATAGGCAAAACAAATAAATAAATAAATGAAGATGCATATACACACATATAACAAGTGCCTGTGGCCACGGGAAGGTTAGTGTGGCTTGTTTATCTGTATAGTCTTGATGTCAGTATCTTTAAAGATTCTTCATTAAAAGGATCATATTACCCAAAAGAAAATCCTTCTTATGCTCTGTCTGACAAATGAAATCGTGGCTTCCATCATTGTGGTAGATGAGAAATCTGTAGTTCCCAGAATCTAGTCTCCCTGTTCTCTGGGCATAGAAACAAATAAGCCAAATGTGCCTGATATGTCAGTGAATCCAAATGTAAGCAACAATAACTATCACTTTTGCCTAAGGAGGATTTTCAGTGTGGGAATCTACAGAATATGAGGGGCCAGGGAAAGAGTTCCATCAGCAATTATTACTTAAGTCTTTTAACCAATAGCTCATGTTTACTCTATCCCTTCATGTCTTCTTTCAGTAGGACATCAGATAGATATTATTTCTAATCTATAGAGAATTCTTAAACTATAGTGAATATTGTACTTTAAATAACTTTTATAGGGCTATTGTCCTCAGATACACTATTATTATCTGTTTCCCAGTTTTTAAGTTTTTTTTTCTGGTGTTTCATCCATTTTTCTTTCCAGCTGTTTACAGAATTATCATCTTTAACTGTCTTTATGTATCATTTACAGCAGTTTGGGGTGGAGAAAAATTAGCCTGGTGCATTTTCAATCATCCACATTATAGCAGCACCCTTCATGGCTGTGCTAAAATCCTCCTTTGCCATGAAGTACGTTGGGAAAATGTCTGTAATCCCAGCTTTGGGGAGGTGGAGGCACAAGGATTTGGAGGTCAAGGCCAACCTCAGCTACACATTGTGCTTGAAACTGAACTAGTGTTCGTGAGACACCGACTCAGTCTCTTCAATGGGTATTACCACTTTCCCTCATGGCCGCTTCCACTTTCTATTGTTTACCTATTTCCCATACTTTAGTATGCATATGTATTTTCAGAGCTGGGTAGAGATGAAATTATGCAACATTAGTTTTCCCTGATGATAACACCTTGGCACTATGTTACTTAACAGTTTTAAATGCTTGGTATAAGGTTGAAGAATTAGGAAAGAAGTCTGAATCATTTACTAACATTATCGCTGATTTTTTTTTTTTTTTTTTGCAAAGAGTGACTTCAGCTGTAAATAGAATCATAGCAGATTCAGAAGTGAAAATGCTAATTCAGAATGCAAAAGGTTGATTAGACCTTTAAAGGCAAGATCAGCACCAATAGATGAATGGACCAGAGATACAGCTGTTTACTATGCTAATCTGACAGAAGTAATTTCTAAATCTTTTTTTTTTTTTCTAAGTATAGAATGGAGCTTATTCAGGGCATGGGCAGAGCAGTTGAGAAGGGAGTAGAGACAGAGAAAGGCAGAGAGAGAGCAGAGAGGAGGAGGAGAGAAGCAGAGGAGTAGAGGCCGGCCATGAGCTCTTGGAGAGGGGACCGGGAAGGCAAGGGCACGAGCTCTAAAAATCTTAAGAAATGGAACGACAGCTGTTTTAATTGTGGAAATCAAGTTCATTTGAAAGGAGATTGTAGGCGAGACATTCCTACAAATAAAGTTTTTTTTTTCCCTCTAGAAATAATCCAGAAAGGCCTTCTAGAGTATGCAGAAGGTGTGGCAAAGACTAGCACTGGGTTAATGAATGCAGATCAACAAGGGAGAGGCAAGGTAACCCTGTGCCTTTGGGAAACCCCCTAGGGGGCCTCAGACAGGCCCTGATATCAAAGTGATTCAATCAGCCACCAAGCAGTTCAAATATTTAATGTCTAGTGTTAAAAACAACACCGCTCTGTGTATAATCCAGGACAGAACAGCTTCAGTAGATAAAACAAACAAAAAATAATTCAGGAGACAACAAGTATTTCAGCAAACTGCTCTAAATGATCAGAGACCTAAGCTGAAAATAGAAATAAATGACATTGAAATAGAAGGTTTAGTTGTCAAGGAGAAGATGTAACATTAATTTTACCAAAATCTCGGCATTCAGATTGGCCTGTTCAGGAGGTCAATATTCAGCTTCTAGGAACTGGAACTTTATCTCGGTTTATTTATCTGCAGTTTATTTACAACAAACTGCAAGATGGGCCATATGGGGCCAATGTATCAGGCCAAAAGGACAAATATGAAAATTAAAGCCATATGTGGCTAATATACCCATGAATTTGTGGGGATGTGATTTGTTGCCATAACAGAAAACACAGACTGACATGAACATTAACATTCCTCTGATCTCAGGAATCAACCATGAAAGGATGATTCTGAGAAAATCAGAATGTCCAGGCTGTCCATAAGCAGGGCACAACAGGGGTGTGCCTTTCAAAGGCAGCAGCCACCCTGCCTTTAAAATGGTCGATGAGGCATGAAAAAATAAAAATAAAAAATATATTTTTGAATGATAATTTACCAAAGGCACACTTGTACTGGAATGAAATTAAAAATTAGTTGTCTTAAATCAAATGTTAGACTGTAGATCGCCACATAGCCCACACCATCTTGGACATCAGCTTTTGAGTTCTCTTCTTAAATAAAAAACGGATATTTTTGTTGTTTGGTACTTAGAACACAGTTAAGGGATTTAAAATGTTTTGAGTACATTCAAAGGGTTACTACAGTTCAAACTCATTTTCTGAATCTTTAAGAGTTGGAATGTTGGAGCTAAGATAAAATATTTGAGCAGGGAGGTGGTAGCTTATGCCTGTAATCCCAGCAGAGACACATGGGTCTCTATAAATTGGTTGGTTGCCAAATTTTAGAGTTATACTGAACATGATGGTGGTGATTCAGACCTTTAATCCCAGTACTTGCAAAGCATATAAAAATTACAGTGATTTAAATTTAAAAACCGCTTGTAGAATGCAGGCTGAAACTCATAGTGAATGTCCTTTGTGATCTAAAATTAAATATACTTAAATCTTGAATATATATATATATATATACATATATGCATATATATGAGAATAGGTATATTTATCCACTAAAAGTATATAGTTTCCAATTTTCAAAATAAGTTTTAAATTTCAGTCGAAAGATAATCCTTTTTTATTGTCAAGAATATATAATTTGCTAAGAAAGAAACCTCCCAGAGTTAGAGTTGGGCAGGGTTTTGTTTTTATCTTTCCAGGAGAATAAAAACATCCAACTTTGGAATCTGAAAACCATTGGACAAGTAAAACATCTAAGACAAAAGAAGGATCCTTGTTGAGGTCTGGCCCCCCACATAGCTTTGGCCATTCTGTTCCACGCCTGCCAGCTAGTTCATATTGTTGCTGTAACATACCTGCCAGTCACTGACACAGAAAAAAATAACTTGACTCAGAGCAGGGTCGTGCTGATCACATAGCCTGTTCTGTATGAGGTTTATTCATCTTAAGAAATTCCCCAAAGATTTACATAGGTTTGATCACATTAAAGGTCAATATGAACTACGGTCTAAAATGGCTGGAGTCAGAGCCAACCATGAAACCTCATTTCCTGCACCTGGGTATGAGCTTGCTGTGATTTTTTGTGATTTTTAGCCTTTATAAGCTGACAGAGATGTTCAGGGTTGTAGCCTCAGCTCCAAATTCTTAGCCATGGCCCTGATTGATCAGTCTCAGGATGTATGTTCATCGATCATTGCCATCTCACTGTGATCAGTATCCGAGTGCTTTGTGGAGACAAGTCCTGGACCCCAACAATCACAAAGAGAAAACGCCCCAAGAAAAAGAACAAATTGGCCAAATGATATGACTGCCCCTACAGATAGAAGTGGCAAGTGGTCTTTATGTGGTCCCAATTCATTTAAAACAATAAAGCTGTCTGTAGGATTGGAGTGTGGCTTTCTCCTTCTCTAAACCCATGTATGCTTGTTAAAGGAAAATCCAAAATCTGTCTCAGACCAGAAAGCCCCCCTGGTATGGGACAGAGGAAATTTTAAAATGGGACTATTCTATTACCACTCATCTCATAAAGTCTTGGATTTAATTTGACTCCTTAAAACCTTTCTTAAGGAATAAATATTATCTCAAAATCTATAAGATTATTGTGCATATTTAAATTTTCTGTTATCCTACAGAGTGCTAATTAATTCTAGAAATAAGCTCTCCTCTAGCTTCCTGGATATGTTTTCAGGTTTAAGTCTAACACCAGTAACTAGGAACAAAGTTTGTATACCATGGATGTCCCTTAATAGACTGTGTTCCTCAAATCTTTCTGAGATCTGCTGGAAAGGTCATTTAAAATGTCCCTGGATCCAGGTTCTCATTTCTGGGAAACAGAAACTTAGGCCTAGTCTCCCAAACCGCCAGTTTGCAGCCTGTCATGGAGTCAGCCTGGCTCTGGCTGACTCGGTCCACTCAGTGCCCCCTCTGACTTGTTACTGCATCAAATAATTGATTCATCAGTTCCTTTGTCCACGTCATTGAACAAGGAGTCAATGGGAACTAAGAATCATAAGGTATTACCAAAATGTAGGCCTTTTTGACTTTGAATCTCAGTCTGTAAGGGGGGGTAATGGACGTTGTATTTTAATTCTGTAACTGCTTCCTGCTGACGTTTGGATGTTGTCTCTATGCAGCCCAGGAAGGCTGAAAGGCTGGGCAATGGGGCATTCATCAATCAGAAGCACCTGATTAGATGATCCAGCTGAAAGATGGCGAATGGGGAATGCTCACATTTGCAGGATATCAGGCTAACATCAGCTTTCAGCAAGTCAGAGTTTAGCAGCTCGAAGTCCTCAGGTGTTCCCTGGATGGAGTCTGTCAGCATCAGCCAGGTAACAATCTGCTGAGACAAATATAGACGAGGGGCAGACATTAAAATTGTCCAGTTAATTAGCCTCATGTTTTAATAAGACTGCCCTTGATCTTCCAAGTCCATTCTTAAATTCTTGATTATTGTTTCTTTTTATTATTGTTGCTGTTTTGAGAAGGAGTTGTTTGTTTTGTCTTTTGAAATAGGGGCTCAATATATGAGTCTGGCTGGCCTAGAAGTTGATATGTAGACCAGACTGGCTTTAGATTCAAAGAAATCCATCTGCTTCTGTCTCCCCTGTACTGGGTTAAAAGGTGAGTGCCATCACACTTAGCTGTTTTGGAATATATAAGCAACTAGGAAAATACAAAAAATTGCTGTGTTTTTCCACTGATATGAATCAAGTGTTTATCACATATATGTTTGCATGTATGTTTTCATTTCCATTCTTGCAATGGTGGCTTCCAATTATAAGAGAATGATACTGATAAAGTTTTATTGGTCACACTTTCAGCAACCTGTTTTAGGAACTATCACCCAATGCAAAGCCACAAAGGTTTCCCTAGGTCTGTCCAGAATGGTAATTTGTAGGTTTATATTAACTTTGTTCTGAGGTGATTTACATAGGATACAACATGAGGAACTTTGTTTTTTTTCTTTGCTTTTGAGGCCAGGTGTGACAGTGCCCGTGCCGTCAAGGTACCAAGTATCAGGTGTAGGCCTGGGGGACTGACAGAAAACACAGACTCAGGTCATTCTGGTGAGGAGAATGCCGAAGCGGTACTGAGGGACCAGCAGTTTATACTTAAGGCCAGGTGAAAAACAATAGGGAAAAAAAAAACAATCATAGCTATAGGTCAGGCACCTGGGAAGCCCTACCACACTGGGCAGGAAAACAGAAATCAAGCTAAACCACAAGTTGTTCTGCTCTCAGGAAACCAGTGCAAACAGTTCAGCTGGGGGCGTTGAGCTAAGCTCCCAATGCCCAACAAGGAGTTTTCCTAAAGGTAGGAAGGAAGGACATGGCCCATAGTACACAGTAACTTAGTCATGGAGCCTAGGGACAAGGAAGATACAATTTAATCAATTGTCTACAGAATGAGTGAAGTCAATGAAGGGAGAAAGTGGACAAAAATGGGCATGGCTCAGATTCACTTCCCAGGGACCAGACAGGAAGAGACTACTTCCTAGAGTCAACTGGGGCAATCAAATGATATTTTAGACTCCTTTTTTTTTCTAATAAAAGGATTTTAATCAGCCAACGTCATCTATTGCCATAAAAGCAACTTAAACATTTTAAACAAACTGTCATACAGATGTTCACGTAATAACATACAGTTCAGATACTATCATCAAATACCATTCAGTGTAATAGCATCTTTGTTAAGAAACCTTGACAGATATATTTTTGTGGACTCTTATAGGTTTGGCCCGCAGTGTGTTTAAAGCAGCAGTAGAAGGGAAAAATAGTCAAAAGTAGAAAACCTCTACATGGATAGATTCCAGTTGAACAAGTCAGACAGCTGGGTAAGGGCCTACTCTTGGAAGGAGAGATTAGACCACACCTAGGAAAGCAGGCTTACCTTAAGCCACACTAAAGAAAAGGAGGGACAATTAACTATTCCTTTAAGGAAATACTAAACTATCTTCCAGGACCTTTACCCCAGCACATTCCTTACAAACTGCAATAAGGCTGTCCTGAGAATCATTGGGCCCACCTGCTTTTGGGAGTCCTGTGCAATATTTTCGTTTTCTGTATTACTTTCTGGTGCTGGCACAAACATAACTGCAGTTACCCATCCTGTGAGCTTCCTTGCTCTTTCTCTGAAGTCCACTCCCAGCTTGCTGCCGGGTAATGGCTCTCTGTGCCAGTAAGCCATATAGCTTGTAGCCCAAGAGTTGGCCGAGAATCACCTAATAGAACCCTTCCACTCTAGACAGAAGCAAAGCTTGGTAACGGTGGTGTCCTTTTCTGATGGATGAAATCACCTGATTTTTTTTTTTAACCTTCCCAGAAAAACCTTAACCAAGAGTGAATTTTTACTTATGACACTTAAAATCCCTTATAACAGGATATGTCTCCCTTTATCAAAAATAGCTCATAGTATTTCATTTTTTTAGAGTCTGTAAAGTACTAATTTTATGGGGATGTAATGGATAATTTCCAAAATTTGTAAATCTTGGATTTAGAAGAGATATTGGGATCCAGAGGCCCATCTGCGGCCTGGCCTCTCACAGCGCAGGTTGGGGAAGATGCTCAGAAGCCCCGCCTACCTACAGACCTCGAAGTAGTGCAGGTGAGAGAAGATCTCCTGGAGGCCACCCCACAGCACAGCTTGACTGTCGATACTCGGAGGCCTGCCTACAGCAGCCATGGCACACAGTGAGAGACGGTTGAGAACACCCAGAGGCCCACCAACTTCATGGTCCTTCCACAGAAAAGCCACTACAAGAAGCAAGTATGTAGTATGCAGATGTGTGTGTGAGAGAAGCAGAACCGTTTGAGCATTATGAAGAGAGGCAGAACTGGAATCGCAAGGGTGGACAGGAATAGGCTGTCACGAGTGGTCTTCCCCACCACCCGAGGTAAACTCCTAGCCCGTGCTGTCACTGAAGGACATGTCTGGGTCCGGGGACACGCAGCAGCAGGAGTCTGTGTCGCTGTCCATGGCTCATCTTACCACTAAAGACATACAGATGTCCCTGGCCTGAGCTGATGCCAGGAGCCATATTGACCTGAGGAAGGGGACTCTGCAGAGCCTTCCCTCACTGGCTGTGGCACTCTGGAGAGATAGCCTCATCTCTCCCCTCCTGCAGCCCTTGGGAGAGGGAGCCCTGCACCTCATTGGACATGAGGAGGCATGTCCATTCCCTCTAGATGGAAGTGACTTCTCATTCATCTAGCTTGCCTTGCTATTTGGCCTCTAAATATAACAGGGAAAAGTAGATTCTGACCTTCTTCTCCTTCTCCTTCTCCTTCTCCTTCTCCTTCTCCTTCTCCTTCTCCTTCTCCTTCTCCTTCTCCTTCTCCTTCTCCTTCTCCTTCTCCTTCTCCTTCTCCTTCTCCTTCTCCTTCTCCTTCTCCTCCTCCTCCTCCTCCTCCTCCTCCTCCTCCTTTTCCTTCCCCTCCTCCTCCTCCTCCTCCTCCTCCTCCTCCTCCTCCTCCTCCTCCTCCTCCTTGTTGGGTGTTGGGGAGATGGCCCACCTTGCCCCTCACCACCTGCAGCAGTCAGATCTGGCCCTGGAGTCATGAGAGTGGGAGAGTTGGTCCCATACCTCCCCAGCTGTGGCACTTGGCAGAGTGGGCCCCTGCACCTCGCCTGGGGCAACACAGTAGAGCTAGCCCCGATGGCAGAGGCATCCAAGGGTGTGAGATCTGGAGAGCTGGCCTAGCCCCTTGCTGACTCTGTCGTTGTGTGAACTATCCCAGCAGGGCTGGAGAGCTCGCCCTGGTGGTCCATGTGCAGGAGAGTTGGCAGGCTGACCAACTCAGCTACCATTTAGGTTGACATCCAGAGCTTTGACTTGGCCCACTCCGACATATACCCCATGAACTAACTGCTGGTGTATATGTGAAGGGGCTGGTCCTGCAGAAGCAGACCTGCAGGCTCTTCACAACACGGGGCAACAACAAGATATCCAAGCAGAGTCCTGGTGGGGATACAGTGTTAATAGTGTAGCAGAAGCCAGAGGCCTCAAACCAGACCAATGATTCATTGCAGTGAACATTTGCAAGTAATAAGGATGTGTGTATAAAAGAGCATCCAGCGGGACATACTGGGACATACCACGGCTTTCACAAAGAGATGCTTTCCATGCTTTGTCTTGTTTTTGTTTTTATTTATTTTGATCTAGAGATTGCAGCGGCAGAGGGCAAATACAAAGGGATGGGGATATGAGTGTGGATGGGAAACTCACAGGGAACCAATAAAAAGCTTAAAAAAGAGATATCAGAAACATATTAGACTAAACAGGTCAGCAGCCTTGTTTAACTTTGCCAGTTGATTTTTATTTTTTACATTGTCATCCATTCCCTCAACAAAAACAGAGGATGGAGGTGGTTAACCCAGTGAAAAGGATAATGAGATGAATTTTACATAATCTGGCAGGAGGGTTCCATGTAGAAATAATTCCTTCTAACAGAATTTTCCCTCTTACTGAGGCAGTAACTTTACTCCCAGCCATGGAGGTTTGACTACTCACTGGGGAAAAAAAAAAAACTTAGCTCCTGAGTATGATCTGCTCACACATTTTAAGTGCCCCATTTAATAAAAAGATAAAACAAATAACTTTTTTGAAGCCAAATTCTCTTTTTTTGTAAACATTACACAAGCAGATCAATGCATAAAGAAACATCAGTTTTATCTCAGGGTATTAAATTGTGACCTTGGATTTTTTAATAACCTTTAACTTCATCTAATTTAATTTTAACTACATCATCTCTCCCCAATTCTTAGCACTCACAACCATTCTTTAAACAGTATTCAGTAACCTAATTTTGCCCCTGATTATCTTTCCACTTTGGAACACTATTTTCTTACCATATGAGGTTTTTATTCTCATCCCAAAGCACGCCCCCTTTAACCTCATTAGCAATAATATACTTCATGTCTGTTAGACTGGGGCTGATCAAGGAAATGTTAAAATAAAAGGAAGACCTCAACAGAAGAAGATCGGCTTCCATTAATGGGGCCAGAGAAGGGCAGCAGGCTCTGGAGGAGGGGAGACTGTGTACTGAGTTTGGGGGCAGCAGGGGTCAGGGTCATAGGGCAGACAGGGAACTTCCAGGGTGGAAGATATCATCTGTAGGTCTGTTCCCTAGCAGTCTCAAAGTTGTCTGCTGGGAACTGCAGGCTGGGGCTGGCAGGAGCTTCCCTGCTCCTCTGAACTGCCACAGATGCTGGGAGCTTGGCTACTTTTCAGGCTGGGAGTTTTTCAGCTCAGTCTAGGCTTTGAGGTCATTAACCCTTCCATGTCTATATCCCGTTCATCCCTTTTCCTTGCTTGATGATGCCTTTCTTATAGCAGCCTCATTCCTACAAAAGTATTTCTTCTTAATGTGAAAATGATGTTTGGAGTGAAAAACCAGGAATTTTAAAAAAAAAATACTAATAGTCATTAATGATGAAACATATTAATTATGCTATGTTTTCTTAAGACATTAAAAACAACTGTCCTTTAAAGGTTCAAGCAATTATAATAGGCACTTTGAAACTTGTTGGAAATCTCAGGGAGAGATAAATAACCTTTCCAGTCATTAGGATAGAAGGTCGAGCAGATGTATTCCCTAGATAACAATAAGTATCTATTAAAGGGCAAAAACATACCACAGGACTAATCATCCCTTGAAACACAGCCCATCTTCTCAATCAATAGACATCTCTGCTCATTACGTAGTACAGGAAATGAGAGAAGAGTTGGCGATTCATGTCAGGCAATTAAATGGTGCCTAATACAGGAATCCACACTTCTTTTATCTACTTTTTTATTTTCCTTTCCTTTTTTCTTTTTCAGACAAGTACAGGCAGTTTTGTGTAACCTCATTATGACTTATGGAGTACTTATTGCTGTCTAGGGAATACATCTGCTTAACCTTCCATCCTAATGACTGGAAATGTTGTTTCTCTCTCCCTGAGATTTTCCTAAGTACAAAGCTCTGGCCTGAAGTGCTCTTGAGGTCAGCACCTCCATCAGTAGAGGCCTCTCCCTCCGCGGTCTAGCTCTTGCAGCAAAAGATAACTGCTTTAAGTATGCAGGCAGAGTTCGATATCAGGATTTGACACTGCTTGACTCTTTCAGTAATAAGGTTAGATTCTATACTTAAGATATAAGTTTTTCTGTCTTTCACTCATGCACTGCATGACTCTCTGGCCAGAAAACAGAAAGACACAAATCCACATAACATTCGAGCCATGCTTCTTAGCGGGGTGAATTAGCTAAGAGACAGTCAAGCAAACTCAGAAAAACGCTTCAGATGGATCTCAGCGTGAGCCCATAGATAGCACCAGCCAGGGTCCAGACACACAGCTCTGTATCACCTCTCTCTGCAGCCTGATGGATTCCCCTAATCACTAATGGGCCTTCGCTCAGGCCGAATTGAGATTTGGCTTTGACACAGAAATGAATTTTAGGTTTAGGCTTAACCAGTTTGTAGCAGAGTTAGAGATTTCATTACAGATATTTTAGTATAAGCCGAAGCACTGGATGTAGGAAACAGAGGCACTCGCGAGGCAGGCCTATCCGTCGAGAGCTCACAGGAGCTGCGTCAGGAGAGTCACCTTTGGTTAGGGGAACGCTCAACACACTCTGAGATCACTTCTCTCCTTCACTCTCAAACAGGTCACAACAATGTTTTCCTTTGATATATAATTTGTTAAGTAATGAGATAAAAGGGCAAAATTCTAAGTCAGAGAATAGGTAAGAGTAAGGGGGCAAGGACGGGGCGAGATCACTCAGAATTTAGAGTTTGAACATAATATCAGATTTTGTTAATAATTTTCAATTTATTTTTAACAACTTCGGGCTCTTCATAGTTCCACCATTTTAGACATTGTCTTTCAGTTAAGGCAGGCTGCCCATTTATGATTTTAAATCATTCTGTTGCTTAAGACTTCTAGTTAAGTGTGCAAAGTAAACCAACTTAGAAATATTAAATGGAGTGAACTATAAGGTCAGGTTTTTTTTTTTTTTTTTTTTTTTTTTGGTTTTTTCGAGACAGGGTTTCTCTGTGTAGCCCTGGCTGTCCTGGAACTCACTCTGTAGACCAGGCTGGCCTCGAACTCAGAAATCCGCCTGCCTCTGCCTCCCAAGGGCTGGGATTAAAGGCGTGCGCCACCACCGCCCGGCTAGGTCAGGTTATTTTTAGCTAGATTTCCCCCATTTTCCCTAAAATTTGTACGTTGTATTCACACACTTATCAAGGATAAAACAACCTGTAGTGTTCAATGCTTGCTCTCTAAACATTTTCTCCTTCCTTGAACTAGACATTGGAGGAGTGTCTGGAGAGAAAAGATGGGATGCCAGTAAATCAATAAGCAATGTTTAGAAATCTAATGTGTTAATGCCATTAAGGAGTTTCTGTGTTATAAGGCATACAGAATAAAGAAGGTCGTAAATGAACACAGTTTTCAAATACATTGGTAGGTTCTTTGTTTAAGCACAGCAGAGTGTCCTGGTTAGTTTTGTTCTTAGCTTGATTCACCTGGAAAGAAGGAAGCTCAACAGCAGAATCCCCTTCATCAGATTGCTCTCTGGGCATTGCCTGTGGGAGTGATTTTTTTGATTAGTGGTTGAAGCTCACTGTGGCCTGTACCATCCATGGGCAGATGGGTTTGGGCTTTATAAAAAATACAGATGATGTGGGGCAGGGGTGGTGGTTGCCCCTAATCACAGGACTCGGGAGGCAGAAGCAGGCAGATCCAAGAGTTTAATGTCAGTCTTATCTAGAGTGGGTTCCAGGACACCCAGGTCTACACAGAGAAACCCTGTTTCTAATACCCGCTCTCCCACCCACCCCCCAAAGAAAGCAAAGGTAGATGACTTATAAGCCTGGAAATGATCTAATAAAGAGTATTCCTTCATGGTTTCTGCTTTAGTTCCTGCCTGTTGTTATTGCCTAGCAATAGAGAGGCCAATAACCATGGGTTCCACTGCTATAGGCCTCGGATGCTATCTGATGCCATTTCTACTGGCTGATGGAAGAAAGGGGTGTCTTTACGTCCCCAAAGACTCACCTAATTGCCACAAGAACATTGGATCATACACAGAAGTGAGCAATAAACAACTATTCAAATGGGGCCAAGAGATCCCCAATTTTCTCTGGACCTTCAACGTTTGCATTCTGCACTCTCACTGGTGTTCCAATCAGCTGATCAGCTGAGCAGCCACTATAAGCCTCAGTTTCTTTTCAGGACTTTTGGTGCACAGTCCTTCACTGATCATTCATGGTCGATGTGTGTGTGTGTGTGTGTGTGTGTGTGTGTGTGTAAATATACCTTAAGTTCTCTCTTGCTAGAGGTTGAGTAAACACAAAAGCATTTTCGCACATAATGATCATGCTGTATATCAAATTCGCCAAACTTACCTGCTTGATATTTGAAAGTTTTTATCCCTTACTAAACTTGCTACCATTTTCTTCTTTCCCTGTCGCCCAGAAGTTTCTCTATACTGAGTTGAACATTCTAGAAGGAGCCTGTAGCAACTGTCTTTCTGTGTCTGACTTACCTCTCTAGTGTAATGTCCCTAGGTCCGACATGTACATCTAGGGCAGCCTTTACTCTTCTGTGTGCAATACACTTCTCACTCTAGCACACGGCAACATCACCGTGTCTGAGCAATTTGATCAGAGTTTGCCCTAACATAGAGACAAGGTGACCCAAAACAAAAGGACAGTTACAAAGCAAAGCTGTCCACTCTCCCACAGACGGGCTCTAATTGCTTAGTTCTGACCCAGTGACTTATCCTGCCTCCTACAAACTACTATAGCCTAACTCCCATCGGGCCTTTCGTGCCGCATCCCACATTGCCAGTATGGGAGAGAAATGATGTTATAAGATTGAAGGCACCAAGACAGTGAATCTCTATGACCCTATACACACGGTCCAGGAAGCAAGGCCAGCCCCCCTCCCCCTCCCCAGGGTGGCTATTTTTCTTACTGTTTCTCTTCACAGCGTCTATTCTTTATCAGGACATTTATAGTTAATTCAGCCCTGATAAATACTTTTCCGCCTCTGACTCCCATGACATTTGGTGGTCTGGCTGGGGAAATTTCTCCTTGCCTCCACTGGCCTATCTTCATTTTGGTCCTTCTGGTGCACAGCCAAGTAGCGTGTGGACAACTGAAGCCCTGTGTCTGGGACAGCTCTCCAAGGCGTCTGAAGGCCTCTTGGCTGCGATGGAGCACTGTTTCCTGTCAAGGTACAAGCTAATAAGTTTATTTCCTCTCCTCCATAAGATTAAAACACTCAGCATTTGTTCCGGTCAGGGAGTTCCACTCCCCATCAGCCGTAGTACGGCGACAGTCACAGCTCATACTGTGAACGTACACTCGTGTCTCGGACCCCTCGCTTGTTCCTGAATGACACTGCTCTGCAGTGTCCGTTCCCAACCCGACTTCCTGGACTGAGGAAGCCACAGCTAAGCAGGTTTGAACTCTCTCTGGGGCAGAGAGCTTCCCTCTCCCTCACAGCTGAGCTTTATCCAATTTCAATTAGAAGTTCCTTTTCAGGTCAGTCTAGTTCAAATAACGGAACTGGTTTGAATGGAATGAAGCCAGATTTGACTCTAAAACCTGGGAATTGTGTATTATTGAGAGATAACGCAACTCACAGCACACCTATGCCAAATCATCCTTGACACAGAGGAAGGACCCATCCATAAAAACAGAAGCTTTGCAGATAATCGTGAACTTCTTATAAAATTAATGATGGATCCCATTCTACGAGAGAGAGAGAGAGAGAGAGAGAGAGAGAGAGATTGATTGATTGATTCTTCTAAGTTTGATTCTCAGAATCTCAAGTATTTCCTTTTGTAATAAAATCGGGCCTTTATACCAGCTCTCAGACTGTTAGCTACCTAATGGCAAATTTCAACTATTAACTGTGCTCTATAATTGGACCTCTTGCTGTACTTTAGGAAATAAAGTCAAGATTCCTATGTCTAAGCCTTCATGTCCCTGTCATGGAACCCTCAACTGTGAGAGGGATGTGGTGCCAGTTCCTCTCTCTTTGCACAACTCCAGAAGATTTCCTTCCACTCCATCTGCTGTGAACACACAAGTCCCTGCTCAGTGAGCGCCACAGCTACCGCCAGCCACACCTCTAGCAGTGCCTTAGTCTAATAAGACTGCTAGTGTTTTTCTCTCTCTAACCTTTCTTTGGGCTCCTCTCTGTCCTCATACCTACAGAGCTTTCTTAGGCCTCTCCAACTCTACAGAGACATGGCCTCTTTAGCTCACACCTTGTCTGAGAATTTTATACAAGGAAATGCATAAAGTGAGCTCTATGCAGACATAACAGAGAACAACTGAAAGTTATTTCTCCCATGAAAAACTGTCTTCTCCTTCACATGATGGAGAATATTTGACACACTCCAAATACCCATTCTTCTTTTTCCTTTCAGTTCTTGCTGGACCCAAATGTAATCTGGGTAGTGTTGTTTAGCCAGAATTTCCCCATCTTTATTAGAGAATTCTAAGGGCTCTCTGTACCTTTTGACCTAACCTAGCAACATATGTATGTCATCCTGGCATCTGCTGCAGATATAAGGAAAGACACTGGAACAGATGAAATTCACACACACACAATCAAATACAGCCAGACACAGGATCTTGCTGGCCAGATCAGGCCATAAAGTAGATAATGAAGGATGAAGACCTTACCAAAACGATATGATTATACTTGTTTATTAGAAGAAATGACAAAAGACATTATTGAACTAATTAGCAATTATAACTTCTGAGAAACACACAGGGGTTTCCCACAACCCTGTTCTCTTTCCATCTAAGCCAGCTGAAGCATCGGGCAATTATACCAGTCTGAACCCCAATACTACAGAGGGCCAAAGCCCTGCTGCATGTCCAATGAATAAATAGTCGCAAATAGTAGATGAACGCTTCGAAAACATGGTCTTCAAGGTCCTTAGTGATTTAGAGATCTTCAGAGTCAAAGGGCCAAACCAGAAGAAGAAGGACGCTAAAGATGTGCAACACTTTAAGAAAAAAAGCAATCGGCTACATCTTGTGGACCATCCAGTAGCCGCCTAGGCCAGTTTAAAGAAACCAATCAATCCTTAGTGAATACGACTCCTTCCTTCTTTCTTACTGTGCTGTTTCATGGAGCAGCTCCAAGGCCTCTTCCAAGGACCACACCCACTCCTCAAAGTTGGGGTTGTATGGAAGTGAGAAAAGCCCTCTTTCTATGATAAGGGAAGGACAGTACCTATCTAAGGACATCAAATTCAGGCCAAACCTAAGCAAAAGCAAATGTACCAGGCTCTATTTATAGACTGTTGCAGATGAAAAGGGCCTTGTTGGTGTACAAGAGAAACAATCCTACATGTGACAGGGAGCACAATTATTTTTCTTTGGGACAGTGGGAATAACTTGCCAACACTTACCACCTTCCCTAGTTTGAAATTTCAGTCCTTGATCTGCCTTTCTGGTATTGATAGCAAACCAAATTAGACTCATTTATATCCTTTTCAATGTGTATGATGGACAAGTATCATTTCACTTGTTTTTTGTTTTTTGTTTTCTTGTTCTATCTAGTTTCCCCATTCTGTTTCTAGGTAGAGATATCATATCTAAATTGCAGATCCATTTAATAGTTTTTGAGACCTCCCCAGAGACTATAAAGGCACGTTTAACACTAAGACCTCTGTCACATTATGACCAGGAGATATCTGGAACCTCAAAGATCTTTGGCATAGATCCAGAAGCATCTCCTGCAGTTCCTAGGCGCTCACCAGTATCTTCTCCTGTCACGATTCCACTGAGGACCCAAACAATGTTGGCTGAAGGCTCTATATCCCTTGAAACTCGAGGTGCTAAGAAATTGCAAACTTCCTTTGTTAAGTTTCTGGCTACTGGACAGGGTTTGGTGCACCACATTAGCGGAGTCACTGTGCCACAGGCTTAGGGTAGATGGATATATTGCATTCATTGCCAAGTAGCATGGAGCCATCGATGTTAATGCTCAGCTCACTTTTCCTTTTCATATGGTCTTGAATTCCAGCCCGGAGAAGGTTGGTACCCACGGTAGGTCACACCTCTCAAATAATGTCATCAAGACAGTCTACTCACGGTTGCCTAGAGACCTATCTCCAGGGTCATTATAGATCTCATAGAGTTGCCAGTTTACATTAACTATCACAAATCTACCCCTTGTCAACTTGATTCTCAAACACGCCATTTTGAATTATAACCTTCTGACCTTTGTCAACTAGAGTCATTTTGGAAGCGAGAACCTCAATTGGGGAAATGCCCTCACCAGACTGGCTTGTGGGCCAGCCTGCGGTTCACTTTCCTAGTGGTTATGGATGTGGGAGGGCACAGCCCATTGTGGGTGCTGGAGCACTGCTGGAATGGCTGTCGTGGGTGCTATTAGAAAGCATGATGGCCAAGCCATGATGGAGCAAGCCAGTAAGCCGTGTTCCATGGCCTCTGCATCAGCTCCTTCCTCCAGGCTCCCGGCCTCTTCTAGTTTCTGTTCTGACTTCCCTGAGTGATGGATCATGCCAGAGTATGGATTTGCGAAGTAAAATAAACCCTCCTGGCTTGCTTTCTGTCACAATGTTTTATTTATTAATACAGTTCTAACTAAGACAACAGCTGTGCACCAGCACATCTGGAAGGTTCAGTGCTGAAGACTGAACTGTGGGCCTTGTGCCTGTTATAAAAGCACTTAACCAAACTGAGGCACATTCACACCACTCAACTGTTGGGGGAAAAATGCCGTTATTATGTCTATTTGGATGAGGGAGTCGTGTGGCTCTTCCTCAGACCTTATAATTTCCTGAAATGAATGCCAGGGGGGATCTGATATAGCTGGAAAATTCTCCTTAAATACAGATCTTTCTGCTCTGTTTCTTTATCATGCTAGCTTTAGCCTCTTCATTTCCCACAGCTTGTGGGATTTACCTGGCTCAATTGGTTTTTCTCATCTTGCAACTTATCAGGAAATGCTTTCTCAAACCTGTTTGCTAAATTTGCCCTTGAGACTTTTAGATAAATGAATTCCTCAGAACACTCTTCAAGGTGACTGCGTTATACTTTATAGACCCTAACCAAAGGGTCATTATTTTTTTAAAAAAATTAATTAACAAAAATTATATATACTCATGGAGTAAAATATATTTTTGATGCATATGACATGTGTAGATTATTGAATGCCAAATAAAAACAATTACATTATTTTGTGTGAGTGCTGGTAACATATTTGAAATGTACTTTCTGTAATTATTAACTGTAGTCGCTGTAGCATAATTAGTCCAATTGAACTTATTCCTTTTAACCAATCCTGTCTTTTGCCCAAGAAATCCATATTAAATACATAGAAGACAATTTCAAATATGGGATCCCACAATAAACTTATTTTTCTAGATGTAGTTTTTAAAGTAAATACATTTCGTATAGGAGGTAGAGAAGAAAGTGAGGTTAAAAATAAGCAAATGAAAAAAAACTTAGAATTTAAGGAGTAAAAACTCACAAGGCATGACAGAGAATAAAGCATATGCAGGAAACAGAAAAACACAAAAGAATTTTAAAAATACAAAAGTAACATCCTATGTATAAGATCCCTGTGACTCTGGGAGTCAAATCCCTAATCCTGTGTAAGTCATTGTCTTTGAGCCTTTGATCATTCTCTATGTCTGGTCCTTATCCACCCTACAAAATGCTTTGCTTTCTTAGAAAACTAGCTCTTCCTTTGCTGTTAGTCATGTGTGTCTGTTCAAAACCTCCTTCAGGCTCACGAGATCTTGGAAATCCCCGCAGATACTTACCATATTCCTTGTTTACTCTAATCGGTCTCCTTGACCTCTGTTGAGTTGGTCATAGGTTTTACATCATTTTGGTTTTGTCTATTTTTGCTTTTATTTGCACTTCCCCCTCATTTTTATTTCCTGTGGAATAGCCTTTAATCTCAAGAGACCTGAATTTGAATAATAGCTTTATTCCACACTCAGATCCAGAAGAGTAGGCAAAGCATGCATCTCTTAGTCTTAGTTATCGCCTGTGTACAATGGCAGAAATAGGTTCTACCTTGAGGATTATTATTTTAAGTTTATTTTGATTTTTATTTTGGGGGTTGGGGTTTTTGGAGAGGGGAAAAACAAAGTTGTTTGGATAGGGAAGTAGGGAAGATCTGGGAAGAACTGGGAAAAGGGAAATAATTTTCACCAAATATATTATAAAAGCATCATAAATAAAATGAAGAATATAATTCAGAATTATGATTAAATTAAAATTCAGACATATGATAATCCTCTATTGGTAGGAAAAGTCAATCTATACTAGTGCTTCTAAGAGTTTATTTAGTGGCTTGAGTTTCAATTTTAACTAAATTTCTTATTCTTTAACTGCTTTTCATCTTTAGGGTTCCCTAGCAGTTTTGATATGGAAATTGACATGATAATAATTCTGTGTTTGTAGACATTATCCCATTTCATATCCCCAGCTGCTTCTGCTTCACAGGTGGTGGGTGGGGAAACCTGCCAGTCTCTAACATGAAGACTTTGAGCTTTTGATAGAAAGTTAGGTAACTTTAGACTCTGGATATTTTGGAGAGACTATAGAATCTAGTTGGGAATTTCTATTCCACAAAACAGCTTTAGAATATAAATGCCTACAGGTTCTAATACAGAAAATTTCCCTTATATTTCTTTCATTGAGTTTAACTGGCAGTTTTGCCTTCCCTAATTAAAAGCTCTGATACATCCCATTCTTTAAGTCAAAGGATGCTAGAGGTGCCACAGGATTCTGGTGTCCAGCTCGGATTTCTTCACTGTTCATGGGCTCTTTGTGTCACATAATGAATGCTGGCTAGTACCCACATTCCTTTACTCACTTCTGGCTAATATATCAGTTTATGTGTTTCTATTATTTGAATAGCGATTCCCACTAAGACTGTATTAAACAGCCCCATTCCACACAAATACAGGAAGTAGAAAAGTTCATGGTGGGTCAGTTCTCATTTAAACAATGCAGAGATGAATCCACAAATTCCGAGGCATGCCCAATCTCGACCTTGCAGAGATGATCTCGTTCCAAAAAAACCAGGTCATCCAGTTACAAAAATTGCAGAGAGAGAAAGAGAAAGAACCAATGAAGTTTTAAGTAATTGTGAGTGTTGAGTTGGGTGACATTCATAGTTGTATAGGGGTACTGGTGGATCACAGGCTGAATATTAGACATACCTGGGATTTCTTGCTTTTTATCACAGAACTCCCCAGAGCCACACATTGTCTAAATGCCTTTATTATCATGTATTAGGCTACCTTTGTTTTCTCCACAAGTTGTCTCAGAGTGATGAAAAGAAACTGCCATAAAATGTGTAATTCTATGCACATTGAATTAAATTAATAAGGAATTAATTACTTGCCACTGCCTAATTAATTTTTATTGTTTGACCTTTGTTATCGTCTGACAAAAAAAAAAAAAAAAAAAAAAGAACTTGAATCCTCAGAAAGGTGTGTGTACAGCCTCAGGGGCATTTTTATTCATATTTGAAGTTTGGAGTTGAGCAGATAATTCTACCTCACGCTAGGTTTTGTGTGAACACAAATCAGAGCATAACATTGTCTACCAAATTAAATAACCATTTTATTTTAATTAGCTTCATTATGACTTTTTTTTATCATACCTGGGTTTGGTTTATTCTGTCCACGGCTACCCACTCCTCGCTCACATCCCTTTGCTTCCCTCCTGAGTTTGTGCACTTCCACATATTCCCCATCCCAGCATTAACACATGACACGTGTTACAGTATTTTCCTGCATTTCTTTTCTAAAGCCTCTTTTTAGTCTCTTATGATCAGATGTATACTTTCCTAGTCTATTTCTAATTTGGCCCCACATAAATAAACATAACGTGCAAACCGGAAACAATGCTCTAAGCTGCCTTCAGAGACGCTTCTACTGTAGCAGTCGGCAGTGAATGCTAAGACTCATAGCTGATCAAAGTGTTAAGAAGGACAGTTGGGGGCCAGAGAGATGGCTCAGTGGTTAAGAGCACTGACTGCTGTTCCAGAGGTCCTGAGTTCAAATCCCAGGAGCCACATGATGGCTCACAACCATCTGAGATGCCCTCTTCTGGTGTGTCTAAAGACAGCTATGGTATACTTATATATATTAAATAAATAAACATTTTTTTTAAAAAGGATGGTGGATTGCTCAGCAGGGTGCTATCTATATCACACCCTCCAAAACTCAAGAAACATCCTGGTGGAGGGAGCAGAGAGCACAGGAGCGGCTCAGAAGGGAAGTGTGGTACCAAAGGCATCTTCCAAACCCGCACTCATGGATTTGCAGCAGCTGTGATTTTCCAAACATGATCTTCACAGCATTTCATCAAGGAAAGAGGAAGGGCTTAGCAGTTCCCATTCCTGGCTCCCTGAAGCAGTTGGATTTGGCTTCTTTTTAAATTTATTCAGCCTTTAAAATTTTTTTTATTATTATTTTACAACCCAACCACTGCCTTCAGCCAGACCCTCCTCTCACAGAGTCCCTCCCCACATTCCCCTTCCCTTCTCCTCTGAGAGGGTGGGGGCCTCCCTTGGGTATTCCCCCACCCTAGTACAACAAGTCTCTGCAGGGTTAAGGGCATCCTCTCCCACTGAAGCCAGACAGAGCAGCCCTGTTGGGGAGTAGATACCATTGTCAGGCTCCAGTTTTAAGGAGAGGCCCTGTTCCAGTTGTTGGGGGGCCCACAAGGAGACTGCCGGGAGTGTAGGTCCAGCCTGTCTATGTTCTTCTGTTGGTGGCGGAGTTTCTGAGAGTCCCAAGGGTTCCAGGTTAGTTGGTCTTCCTGTGGAGTTCCTGCCCCCTTCAGGGCATTCAATCCTTCCCCCACTATCATTCATAGTGTCAGGGATGGTGCTCAGCCATGGGATGGGTCTCCAGTTGGGTCGTTTATTGGTTGGACATCCTTAGCTGCATCAGATTATTTGTTTCTGTTCTCCATTCTTTGTTATCATTCTAATTTTTCCAGTGTGAATACTGCCCTAGCTGGCTTCGATTGCTGTAATAAAGATCATGACCAAAAGCAACTCTGCAAAGAAAGGATCATTTGGCTTGGAGGTTACAGTCTCTTCTTGCATACACCATGGAGACAAGACCCTCTGCATTGGAGAGCCAATCTGGATCCACCTACACGTTCTTATGAAGAACGTGTTGTAAAATCAGTGACCGCAATTTACTTGGTGGTGACTTATCTTTTATTATTTACTTTCAGAATAGTTATTCCAAAAATAGTTATACTTTGGGGAAGTTATTACTTTTCCAAAGCAACAAGAATTTTCCAAACTCTCCCTTCTCCTCGTAATGGCTGCCTTGTCCTTGGTGTGTCTTCCTTTGCTCTTACACTTCAGTGTCTGCTCTTCAGCTTCAGTAGAGTTTTCTCTTCTGCCTCCTTCTAGATGAGAGGGCTGATGCTCCCTCCCATCCCGACTCAATCTTCCTCCTTTCTCCACTCCATGTGTTTACCTCCTTGATTTCCCTCTGCAGAGCCTCATACCAGTTATTGAAAGATGGTTCGTTTTATTTCGCATCTTCTTATTAGTTATGAATAATTCCCAAGAAAAGAAGGGTAAAGAGTGACTCCTGTTACAGTGTAGAAACCGGAAAGCCAGAGTGTCACCCTGTCATCCATTTATCGTAGTGGTTTTCAACCTTCTTAATGCTATGACTCCTTGATTAAATGACAATGATTAAATGATTAAATGGCAATGATTAAAACATGTGCTTTTCCCACAAACCTGCCATTATTGGTGTTAAAATTCTAATAAATTAGCATAGGCCAAAATGTCAAAAATCTATTTTAGTATATGTTTGTTGAAATTTTTTTATTTTAGGGTTAAATAAGAAAACTCTTTCTTATTTCCATGTAAATATTGCTTTCTTTTTCCTCAGATGGAGGGACTACACTCAAGCTCTGTTAAAACATGACATGAGCTGAACCCAGAGCATTTCTTTCTCTGTTCTAACTATCCCTAGACCAAGGCCTGGAAGCTGCTAACCTCCTCACTTCTAGATCTTGGCACTGACTTGGGTTTTATTTTTGTTTTTTCAGTATTTGTTCCTTTAAATTGTATTTCACGTCTTCTGTTCTAGTCTCATCTCTTTTTCAGGGGTGGGGGGGGATGCAGATGCAAACCAAGAAGAGAGGGAAATTTGCTTTCTTCCTCATCTACTGACATTGTTATCTCCCCCTCTGGGTCCCCTTCCCCCGGAGAAAAGGAAACATTGGTCATGGAAAGTGAAGAGGTTTAAAATCCTTCATTGTTTTGAGGGAACTCGACCTCAGCGACTGGCTTGCACCCTGCTACCACCGTTCCTACGCAGGAATTAATTCTGGATGAATATGCTGACCAAATCCCAGAATTCCTTCCTTTCCCCCAGCATTCTTCCCCTGGACCTTTATCCCACGGTTACTGTTTCTATCCTCCTCAGACCTCCTCTCTGTCATCCAGACTCTGATTTGCTGGATGGTTTTCCTGACTGTCAGCACCTTGAGAGTCTGTCTGGAACTATATGCTCTTAATCATGCTTATGCTTCTCTGCTTTTCATTCTTATTATTTTAAACCTGTGATTTCTTTTACATTTATTTCATTAGCGTACATTCATTGAACACAACGAGAGAGGCTTCCTGGAGTGCTATTTTAAGTGTGTGGCATTCACCTCTGCATTTTCATTCACCTCTGCATTTTTAATTGGATTCCCACAATTGCCGGATTCTAATTGCTGGCTAAACTTATGCTTATAAATTCACTTGGGCTCTTGATCTTTTCCTTTGCTTCAAAATTCTGTAACTTTCTTTACTCTTTCCCATAAAGGTTTTTAAATTAAAAAAAAAATCAATCTTTAAATGGAAGTTTAGATGGAAGAAAAAATATGAAGCGGTTAAAGTATTTTAAAGACTTTGGACAGAGGTTCAAGTGAAACTGAGATGGATTACACAATAGGGGGTTTATTGGAAAAGTACTAATCCCATGGGCAAACAGAAGAGAGGGGTAACAGTACAGCAGTGACTGAGGGGCATTCCCAGTCCCAGTACCAGAGGCAGACAGCAAGGCAAGGGGTCTAGACAGAGAAAATCAGAGTTCATATGAAGGTTCATACCTTTCTCAGGATGAAGGACGTTTCATGGGCTCTCTGATTCTCAGGCAACAGACAGGGCACGTAGTGACAAACCTGAGGTATGACCGCCAGTGTCCCCTTTGATATAAACTCATTTCGCAGGTGAAGGATCTTAGTATTGGGAAGTCTGTTAACTAGGCACTCAATATCTCAGGAGGATGATCTTTACAGTGTATGAGAGGGAAAAGTCTTTTACAGATCCAGTGGCCTGAGCAGTGGCCAAATTCAGTCAGTACATTCTTATAGTTTTTAAAACTTGCATCCCAAATTAAAATCTTTACCATGAGAAAGTTTGTACCTCCTTTCTTCCCACAGTCAAGGGTTATAGCAGCCTTGTTTATAATAGCCAGAAATTGGAAGGAGCCCAAATATCCCTCAAAGTAGGAATGGATACAGAAAATGTGGTATATTTATACAATGGAATACTACTCAGCAATTAAAAATAATGAATTCATGCAATTTGTAGGTAAATGGTTAGACCTGGAAAATATCATCCTGAGTGAGTTAACCCAATCACAAAAGAATACACATGAAATGCAATCACTGATAAGTGGATATTAATGAGCCCAGAAGCCCTAAATACTCAAGACACAAATAGCAAGTCAAATGATTCCCAAGAAGAAGAAAGGAGAGGACCCTGGGCCTGTAAAGATTGCATCCAGTTTAATAAAGAAACCGAGGGGGGAGGGGGAATGATTGGGGAATAGTTGGGGGGGAGAGGAACTATGGGAAGTATGGTGGGTGGGAACTGGGAAAGGAGAAAGCCTTTGGAATGTAAACATAGAATATAGAAAATAAAAATTAAAAAAAAACCAAAAAAAAAAAAAAAAAGAAGAAGGCATGGGGATTCCATCAACAAGGACAGCAGTCTCCCAGGAGGCTCTCAGCAGTGTGTGAGGAAAGGACAGAGATGGAAAGATCCTTGGTAGGAAGACCTGGTGTCCTTGTCCCCACAGGGGTCATCTTGGAGAGGCAGGCACATGAGTCTTTAGGGATGTACCTGGGCAAGGTGATACTCTCCAGATCTATGCACTGCATTCTCTGAGCACATCTCTTTACCAGCCAGTTCTCAGTCAGGACAAGGCTGCTTCTGTGTGGCTCAGGCATGTTGTATGCCTTGCTCATGACCCCTGCTAGTCTTTCCACAAAAGAGTGGGGCATTATCAGGCCCGACAAGGATTTGTGGCAGTGGGAGAATGGCACTGAGCAGGCGTCCAACCACAGCCTAGAGGAAGAATATACGTGATCGTCAGAAGCATCAAGACAAGGAAAAAATCAGCAGGCACAATCAGCTACCTAGAACTCCTGAGTCCTGGCTAAAATGAGCAGTGTACTACTTTCTTCAAGATCATCCTCTGTTGATTGTACAAATAGAATACTCATCCCAGCCCAGAGGATGACAGGCTGACCTAATAAAGCATTGTCACAATCCCCAAGTTTGTATTCTCCTCTCTCCACATCCCAGGGGGAGTGAGAAGAAAAGGGGAACTGGAGAGCTCTTTATCAGGCTGAATAGATGTTCCACAGAAACCATTCTAGGGCAAATGGTCTAACACACTGAATTAAACTGAAGCCTAAACAGGGTTTGACTGGTTTGTGTTATCCAATAAGTGGGAGTGCCCATTGGAAAGGTCAGAGAAACTTTAGAAAACCAACATGCTATATTAAAAAGTAGGAAGCAATACTTGAAATGAAAACAATACTTTTAGCAAGATGATAAGAACTTAAATCTGTTTTTATGAGTACACAGTGATTTTATATTTTTCTAAACTATGTTTTAATCAATAATTAATTTTAGCTAGTTTTCATTTAAAAATTTATCAAATATTCTCATCATAGAGAAAAGTGAGACCCCAATGATAAACAACAGTCTTTGTGCTTTTTCTTTCTTTTCATTATTTGTCTCTCTGTGTGTGTGTTTCTGTGTGTGTGTGTGTGTGTGTGTGTGTGTGTGTCTGTGTGTCTGTGTGTGCTGCAGCAGTGATTAAGGGTTTTGAGTTCCCTCTTATTTTCCATGAAAACTGACACTTTTCATGTGCTGTTTTTTAATATAGATGTGTACCTCTTTCAGGAACCTTGATGTGTATTACCAGGGAGATGCTGACATACAGTTAATGAAGCGGAATTGGTTAATGTGGTGGCTATCCCTACACCTGTTCTCATACCCATAACAAAAAGATAAGTCTCGGGATCATACCCAAAGTTACAGTTATTACTGCTTAGCTTCCACCTTACTCTCTGAATTTTCATTCTGTTACAGAGTTCTTTCTACCCTGCCTTGTCTTTCCTCTTTCCAAATAGCTCAATAAATAGTGTAATGTCAGTTCCTTCAAATGAACTATATGTATGTATGTCATTGTCTGACTGTGAGCATGCTCTTTTACAATTTTTCCTATTAGTCCAAAGATTTGGTAAGATCTTGGTTAATATACAGGAAAGACATATCAAAGATCTCACAGATACAACTCAAGGCACCAATATTCTCTTTGTTGGTCCTAGTCTTAGCCATAACTTATGGACAGTGGTGTGACTCTTTTGTTAAGATGTGTGTTGGGGCTGGAGAGATGGCTCAGTGGTTAAGAGCACTGACTGCTCTTCCAAAGGTCCTGAGTTCAATTCCCAGCAACCACAAGGTGGCTCACAACCATCTGTAATGAGATCTGATGCCTTCTTCTGGTATGTCTGAAGACAACTACAGTGTACTCGTATACATAAAATAAATATTAAAAAAAAAAGATGTGGTGTTGCCAAATACTAAGCTCCAAAGCCTAGCTCTACTCTAAGGCTGGGTAACATTGCATGGCAGCTCTTGTGGAGATTCCCCTGCAGACTTTCCAGCAGGCGGGGGAAAAAATGATCATGGTGAGATGAGAATGGAATTCAGCCTAATTTTATTAAAGCTAGCCCTGGACCAAGTCTTCTAGAGTCTGGCCCAGATCATTATACTTTAGTCGTATTTAAGCACAGCCTAATTTTTGAAAAAAAGAAACATATTCAGATAACAATTAACTTAGACCCATGTTCACAACAATGTAAGATTCTTTAAATTGAACTGTTTTACATAGTACCTATGATTTGATCGTTAAGATGATTTCTTGTTGACTTAGAAACCTCTCTCAAGATATGGGTCTAGGGAGAATGACTGAGGTAAGCATAATGCCTGTGGGTTTCAGGACTGACCTAGTCCTAAGATAACATAGAAGACAATTAGGCTGTTGTAAAGTGCAAGTGACATCATTCCTAAGAATGGGTTTTAAGGCCTAAACACAACGCTCAAGATTTAGGGGGAAAAGATCTGGCATACATAAAAACAAAAATTCTGGAAGATATGGGCAGAGCCTGTCTCATCAGACAGCCACAGATCACCAGATTGGAAAACTTCATCAGTGCTGGCACTCCAGGAAGAGCAGTGACACACCTTAGTCTCTTGGAGAGGTAAGCTGTGTGTTTAACTTTCCTGGATTCTCAAGTGCTTATTTGTGTGCACAAGGCCTTTTTGCCTTCTACAAATTCTTACCTGTTCTAAGGTTTAGCTCTCGCCCCATCCTGGCCCCTCTCTCAACCCACTGTGTGTGTGTGTGTGTGTGTGTGTGTGTGTGTGTGTGTGTGTGTGTAAGTAGTCTTATTGATACTGTTGTGGCACCAACTTTGGATAGGAGTTGAAAGATGAAGCTCTAGGAACACCCTCCGCCTCCAGAGAGATGCAGATGCCAGAGCTTTTATTAAAATAGTGTGAACTTTTGGCTCACTA
Source organism: Apodemus agrarius (assembly GCA_964023405.1). Lineage (NCBI taxonomy): Eukaryota > Metazoa > Chordata > Mammalia > Rodentia > Muridae > Apodemus > Apodemus agrarius. Next base: position 13,407,833 of record OZ030022.1, on the reverse strand, counting down.
GTTGGAGGAAAGTGTTTTGTGTGTTACTTAAGTGTGACTTCACTACTTCAGTCAACAGAACCCAAATGCATGGATTTGAGCTGTGATCTACACATTGGAAGTGACATGCTACCATTTAATGCATTATTCTATTCACTTACATTTTTCTTCCATTTCGTTTATAAGATTCCATCCAGGCTCTCTCAGTTTTGTGCCTACTGTCCCCATCATCACCGTAAGAGTAATTTTCCTTTACATACTTGCTTTTGATTAAACATTATCGTTCAATCAACTCTGTTATTTATATGTACTTCTATGCAAAACAGACATTTTGTGCCTTCATGACAGCCACAGTCTGAACAGTGTCTGTGAAGGCAAAAAGGAAACTTCAGGAGATTGTGCAGTCTTTCATGTGTGGTACCAAAGAAACCATATATGTGTTAGCTCAGATCCTGGTTGTGTGTGTGTGTGTCTGTCTGTGTGTGTGTGTGTGTGTGTGTGTGTGTGTGTCTGTGTGTGTGTATATTCATCTATGAAAAGGGTAGAAGGAACTCTAAATGAGGCTTCATGAACATCAGTTAAACTCTAACAATATATATATTGTTATATATATAACTCTAACAATATATATACATATATATGTATACACACATTATATATGTATATATATATATATGTATGTGTATATATATATATATATATATATATATATATATATATGCTACCCCAATGTTAAACAGAGAAGTGAAATTCACTTTGAAAAGGGATTCACTTGGTGGTTTCCTTATTCCACATTTATATTCCCCATCTTCGCTACCTTTACTTAGTCATCCATTCTAACATTTGCTCAGGAACATACTACTGAAGAACTAAGCACAGAGCAAGTGCATATGGAGTTAGTTTTGGCAGAGAGGATATGGCACCCTAAAAAACATGTTCTCATTCCAGTCTGGAGTCTGTCTTTGACAATTTCTCTTACCTACATATAGACAAGTGAAGAACTACATGGTGAAAATATCTAACAGCAAGGCTTTTTTTTAACTTTTGTATGTGCTGAGAGTGTCCTAGTACAGATTAGGAGCCAGAAATCTCAAAGTCTCCTGGGTATATATTTTTTTCATTCAATTCTCTCTCCACGGAGTACCCTGCATGTTGCTAACCAATCATTCTGTTACTGTCTTGGTCAGTAGCTTGTCTGTCCCATATCTCCCTCCACCAATGTTGTTGTCAGCTTCTACTCTTTGTTGTCACAGGTACAGCTTGCCCTACTCCAAAACCAAGCAATATTTGCTTTTACCGCATCAGTCAACCACAGAATATGAATCATTCAGATTCGCTATGAATGAAAAGTTGTACTAAGCAGTAATAAAGTCTTATTTGTTAGACTGACGGTGTATGTCTCCTCAAAGTAATTAAAATTCAGGACTAATGAAGGGAGTTCTTGATAATTTGTGTCTTTAAAACCTGAATTAGAATGTAGAGCTCTACTTGGTTTGCAGAATTAAGGCAACAAAATGATAGAATATATGTTCACTCCAATTCACTAAAATAGCAAATACTTTTTCCTAGTAGCTTTCCATCTTCCTGAATAATGACTATTCCATGGTAGTTATAATCTGCTGACAGTCACATATGCTTGTCACATTAATATTTTTTGGAAAAGATAATATTTATTAAGCTAAATAATAAATTATTACTATGCACTAGAAAGGATTTAAATTCCAAGAAAATCAAGTTCTTACTGTATCAAGATACATTAGTATAAACCTGTCAGAACCATTGACATTTAGATTTTAGGTTGAGACTTTTTCTTGTTACGTTATTGTTTGTGTATTGTGTGGAGCACATGAAAACACTGTTGTGCTCATGTGCATATTAGAAAACACCTTTGGAAGTCGGGTCTCTACTTTTGCCATGTGGATCCCTGAAATGCCATTCAAGTCATCAGGCTTGGCACCCCTAACTTCTGAATCCTTTTCAGCCCTTTCTCTGGATTTTTAATAATACTGCTTTTCTGTCTCTTTGTCTGTCTATCTATCTATCTATCTATCTATCTATCTATCTATCCATCATCTGTATACCTGTCTCTGAGGGAGATTGAGCATTTTCTAACAGTTTTTTTAAATATAAATAACTGTAAAGATGCATAGTTTTAAAAGATCTGAGGGGATGCTTCCTTTCCTATGTGGCATAAATGATTTAGAAGCAGCAATCATGAACATATTACAGTTTCTCCACTAGAACCTTCACACTGTATTAGTTAAGGGAGAAATTGTCAGGCATTTCAAAGTGGAAGAAAAGGATCATTAGTTTTATCTCTGGCAAGAGAAAAAAGGAGATGGGGGAGGAAGAAAAGGATTGAAGGGAGCCAAATAAGCCAATGAGAGAGAGAGAGAGAGAGAGAGAGAGAGAGAGAGAGAGAGAGAGAGAGAGAGAATGACAAAAATCCCCCCTCCCTGAGGTGAATGCACAAAGCCTGACTTAATAGTCTGTCTTTATTATCTGTCTCTACTACCATCTTTTTATCTCAGGACTTGTCTCTTGTTCTAGGACACAGCATCCAGAAACCCCAACAGATACCCTCTGAATCCGGACCCACCACTTGACTACTGTCCAGGCCTAGACACTGGCAAAAGGCAGTTACAGGACCATTAACATGCTGACCTGGATCGTCTTGGCTGGTGATTTATTGAAGATAGTAGATTTTTATGGCGGGAGCACACGGAAAGGGAGGGATCTCCTAGTGCAGTCACTTCATTGCTCTTTAGCATGGACTGTCTAAATCTCTTCAGTCACCTAGGGTATTGAGTGTAGAGGAGGAAATCTGTGGTCAGCACGATTGGGAGGAGTGATTTTAATCATGAGACTCTATGAAAGGCTGCAGTACCCCTGATTATTCATGGATATGTCCCCCTCGGCCGTCCCACTACTCTGTGGCATTCCTCAGCCATCCACGCTATTCTCAGGCTTGGTACCTACCTGCCAGTGCTTCTATCAGTTTGAAGCACCCTCTTGTCTAGCCTCTCTCTGAGGAACTGCCATTCATTCTCCCTATCCCATCTGTGTTCCTCAGACATTTTAGGCGATCTCACACTAGACCGCTTCTACAGCTTTAAAATGTAATTTGCATCTGCTTTTGAGGCGGATTAGGAAGACCATGGATTGGGGTAGCATGAGAAGAGGAGCATGGGGGGCAAGAGACGCTTCCCGGCCTCAGCTGCTCTCACTGCTTAAGAGAACTTCAGATTCACCGATAGGGACTAAATGGCTCATTGAGACAACCTCTGTTTTCCAAAAGGTATCTTATCAAAGATAAATAGATTGCTTTCATGTAGAGCCAGGTGATGCATCTGCAGATACAGCACAATCGAGGGGGTGAGTGACCGTGATTAGGCTGTGCTGACGTAGGGCTGAAAGGGATAACCTCATGGTCCTAACACTCCCCTCTCCTAGACTGAAATCATGTATTGAGAAAAACTCCTTTAACTTCTTCAAACTGTTAAAAACATATTCTTTGGGCAATGTTGAAAAGGAGGGATTCTTAGAAAACCTCAGTGGTGTAACTTGAGAGACACCCAAAGTCCATATATGCCCTATTTGTCAAGAAATATATTTGGGACTCTCTCAGAGAGGAAAGGTATGTTAGAATGTCTCTTTCTGTTTTTAATCAGACTACCTCCATTTCATGTTTGGCTTTCCCTAAAAAGTTTTTCCATTGCCTGTGTGGATATCCATGAGAAGAACTCACCAGGCAGTTAGAGCTGTGTCCCTGGCCACTGGGGTACTTTCATTGAATTGTCTGTTCCTTTTTTCTTTTTATTCAATATATTCTTTATTTACATTTCAAATGGTTTCCCCTTTCCTGGATCCCCCCCTTCCCAAAGTCCCATAAACCCTCTTCCTTACCCCTGTTCCCCAATCAACACCTTCCCACTTCCCTGTCCTGGTATTCCCCTACACTGCTGCACTGAGCCTTTCCAGGACCAGGGGCCTCTCCTTTCTTCTTGGGCATCATTTGATATGTGAATTGTTTCTTGGGTATTCCGAGCTTCTGGGCTAATATCTGCTTATCAGTGAGTGATTACCATGTAATCAACTTTTACAACCTAAGTTAATATGTAGCTGTAATGTTAAATACCTCTGCCCAAGAGTAGTGTTTGTGTGTGTGTGTGTGTGTGTGTGTGTGTGTGTGTGTTATAGATATAAGTATTGGAGCCAGAAAATATAGGTTGAAAGCAACCTTACAAAATGAATATCTATGCTATAAATGTTAAAGACAAAATATGAATACTAGTTGATAGCATTCATATGGGTCAGTTTTTATCTGGGTCAGTTGAAGTCAGTTACAGTAAGTGACTTGATCCCTTATAAATCTCTGTTAAAGATTCTATAAAGGATTCCTCATTCCTTCCCCCATGTGATGATTTCTGTGCAGTTCAATAAAAGAGAAAGTAAACCACTTTGTTATAGACACCCAGGGACACACCCATACAAAGAAAGAGACAAGGACAGACAAAATAACAAGACACAATCCAGAAAGACATAGATTCAAACTCATAGGGTAGACAGACAAGGAAAACAGAAGACACAGGGAGAAAGAAGTAGGGAATTCAAATACGGACTTGCTCATGGCTAAATTATGGAATAGTGCCTTTGAATTATTTTTCCTTAATGTGACAGTGATGCAGTTTGTGTACCCTGAGACCTTTATTAATGCATTCAAACTGATGCAATACCAATTCTGAGTATTTCCCCAAAAAGTGCCAAGCCAATATATGCAGACACACTTCCATACCAATGCTTTTTGCATCAGTACTCACCACAGTAAAATTATAGGACCAATCGTGGTATCTGAAAACAGAAAAATAGATGCAATATTAGATATGATTAATATATATGACATATATCATAATAATGATATATGCTTGTATACACGATTTATATTGAATTACATAATCTCCTATGTATTATTTTCCCTGGTGAGATTATTAAAATTTATGATTTTCATGTAAATGGAGAATCAACAAAATTATGAACTTTGAAATGATTCCTTTACAGATGTAGTAGCTCCTATGATGTGCACATCCTGTAACAAAAATCTAAGAATAAAATAAAATACTTGGCAAAAAAGGAATCAGTGTTTCAGAGGGGTTAATGTTATAATATAAAAATATTATATTAATATTATTGCATTATATTTATTTATAATAGATGCTATATATGTGCATATATATCATATGTAATATATACAACATAATATATAATATATCACATATCACATGCAATGCATACATTATTAATATATTATATGGGAATCCAAGGCAATGTATTATATATTGTATGATATGTGATATATTAATATCCTCTGTATTATATATTATATATGTATATGTATACATAATATACACATATACAAATACATATAACTATCACTGAGGTTGCAGGTACAATCTCAGCCTTTTACACACTGAGGGATCTTTTTTTTTTTTTCTCTAAAAGGTTTTTTAGGATTTTTTTTTAAATTTTTATTTTCTATATTCTATGTTTACATTCCAAAGGCTTTCCCCTTTCCCAGTTACCCCCCACCATATGTCCCATAATTCCTCTCCCCCCCTGCTATTCCCCACTCATTCCGCCCCCCCACGATTTCTCTGTTCTGGGTCTACAATACTGGATCCAATCTTTACAGGCCTAGGGTCCTCTCCTTTCTTCTTCTTGGGAGTCATTTGACTTGCTAATTGTGCCTTGAGTATTTAGGGCTTCTGGGCTCATTAATATCCACTTATCAGTGATTGCATTTCATGCGTATTCTTTTGTGATTGGGTTAGCTCACTCAGGATGATATTTTCCAGATCTAACCATTTACCTACAAATTGCATGAGTTCATTATTTTTAATTGCTGAGTAGTACTCCATTGTATAAATATACCACATTTTCTGTATCCATTCCTTGTTTGAGGGATATCTGGGCTCCTTCCAATTTCTGGCTATTATAAACAAGGCTGCTATAAACATAGTGGAGCATGTGTCTTTATTGTATGCAGAGGAATCCTCTGGGTATATGCCCAGGAGTGGTATGCTAGGGTCCTCTGGAAGTGACATGCCCAATTTTCTGAGGAACCGCCACACTGATTTCCAGAGCGGTTTTACCATTTTGCAATCCCACCAACACACACTGAGGGATCTTAACTAGTCTTATGCTTATACAGCAAGACTTCTTAGTCTCTTTTTAAAAATTGGATATTATCTTTATTTACATTCCAAACTCCCTATCCCATCTCATTCCCCCTGCTTCCATGAGGGTGTTCCCCCACCCACACACCTACTCCTGCCTCCTGCCCTTGAATTCCCCTAGGGCATCCATCTAGCCTTCACAGGACCAACGTCCTCTCCTCCCCTTGATGCCTGACAGGGCCATCCTCTGCTACAAATGCAGTTGGAGCCAGGGTCCCTCAATGTGTACTCCTTGGTTGGTGGCTTAGGCCCTGGGAGCTCTGGGAGGGATCTGATTGGTTGATGTTGTTGTTCTTCCTATGGGGTTGCAAACCCCTTCAGCTCCTTCAGTCCTTTCTCTAACTCCTCCATTAGGGACCCCATGCTCAGTTCAATGGTTGGCTGTAAGCATCTGCCTATGTATTTGTAAAACTCTGGCAGAGCCTCTCAGAAGACAGCTCTATCATGATCCTTTCGGCAAGCATTTCTTGGCATCCACAATAGTGATTGGGTTTGGTGACCTTATAAGGGATGGATCCCAAGGTGGGGCAGTCTCTGGATGGTCTTTCCGTGTTTGCTCCTGTGAATAAGTACTTTGTTTCCCTTTATAAGAAGGACCGAAGCTCCCACACTTTGGTCTTCCTTCTTGAGGTTCATGTGGTCTGTGAATTGTATTGGGTATTCTGAGCTTTGGGAGTAATATCCACTTATCAGTGAATGCATACCATGTGTGTTCTTTTATGATTGTGTTACCTCACTAAGGAAGATATTTTCTAGTTCCATCCATTTGCCTAAGAATTTCATGAATTCATTGTTTTTTTAATAGCTGAGTATACTCCATTGTGTAAATATACCACATTTTCTGTGTCCATTCCTCTTTTGAAGGACATCTTGGTTCTTTCCTGCTTCTGGCTATTATAAATAAGGCTTCTATGAACACAGTGGAGCATGTGTTCTTGTTATATGTTGGAGAATCATTTGGGTATATGCCCAGGAGTAGTATAGCTGGGTCCTCAGGTAATACTATGTCCAATTTCTGAGGAACTGCCAGACTGACTTCCAGAGTGGTTGTTCCAGCTTGCAATCCCACCAACAATGGCTCAGTGGTTAAGAGCACTGCCTGGTCTTACAGAGGTCCTGAGTTCAATTCCCAGCAACTACATGGTGGCTCACAACCATCTATAATGGGATTTGATGCCTTCTTCTGGTGTGTCTGAAGACAACAATGGTGTACTCATATACATAAAATAAATAAATAAATAAATAAATAAATCTTTAAAAAATAAAACTAAATAAGAAATTCCCTCTTTTCATTTCAATTTTTTCTTTCTTTTAAATTTTATCTATTTTTAAACTCTGTATTAAATTGGTATCTACTATAGGCTAAAAATATTGACACCCTGCGCCATTTCCCACTACCCCTCCTTTCATCATTTTTTAATTCCCTTGACATGACTACACTTCATTCTTTTTTTTATTGGCTATATTCTTTATTTACATTTCATTTCCCTTTTCCTGGTTCCCCACCCCCCAAAGGTCCCCTATGCCCTTTTCCCTCCCCGTGTTCCCCCATCCTCCCCTTCCCACTTCCCTGTTCTGGTATTCTCCTACACTGATGCATTGGCCTTTCCAGATCCAGGGTCTACTCCTTCCTTCTTCTCGGACATGAATTGGTATGTGGATTGTGTCTTTGGTGTTCCAAGATTCTAGGCTAATATCCACTTATCTGTGAGTGCATACCATGGGTATTCTTTTGAGACTGGGTTACCTCACTTAGTATGATGTTCTCCAGCTCCATCCATTTGTCTAAGAATTTCGTGAATTCATTGCTTCTAATGGCTGAATAGTATCCATTGTGTATATATACCACATTTTTTGTATCCATTCCTCCATTGAGAGACATCTGGGTTCTTTCCAGCTTCTGGCTATTATAAATAAGACTGCTATGAACATAGCAGAGCATATATCCTTATTACATGCTGGGTATCTTCTGGGTATATGCCCAGGAGTGGTATGGCAGGGTCCTCCGGAAGTATCATGTCCAGTTTTCAGAGGAACCTCCAGACTGATTTCCAGAGTGGTTGTACCAGCTTGCAATCCCACCAGCAGTGGAGGAGTGCTCCTCTTTCTCCAAATCCTTGCCAACACCTACTGTTTCCTGAGTTTTTAATCTTAACCATTCTGACTGGTGTGAGGTGAAATCTCAGTGTTGCTTTAATTTGCATTTCCCTAATGACTAATGATGTTGAACATTTCTTAAGGTGCTTCTCAGCCATCCAAAGTTCTTCAGGTGAAAAGTCTTTGTTTAGCTCTGTACCCCATTTTTGGGTAGGGTTATTTGGTTTTCTGGGGTCTAACTTCTTGAGTTCTTTGTATACATTGGATATTAGCCCTCTGTCAGATGTAGGGTTGGTGAAGATCTTTTCCCATTTTGTGACTATATGAAACTCATAAATACGGATGAGGAAAAATAGTATTTGTCCTGATTATCTCTAATTACATCCATTCTTCTCTGCAAAGGGCAAAACTTTCGTATGTCTGAAAAACCTTCCAATATGTATTATATTATGTATAAGATTCATATAATATAGTAATATATGATATGTATAATACATAATACAAATATAAGGGCTATAGTAATAACAAGAGCATCAATTTTAAAATTATTAAATTTAAGCAATTATTTTTTAATTTAAAAGCCTCTGCTGTATTGTGTAATGCATAAACCTGGACATGTTGTAGTTTATAATGACTTTAGACATGCATATGTGCTAGTCTCTGGGTGAATTGTGATGTCATGAATCTTGAGAGGATGAGAGCTATGAACAGCAAGCTGTGTTGGATCACAGTTAAAGTTGATAGCCAGAAATATACAGCAAGATGGAACTAGAAAATATATTAAAAAATACAGCAAGAAAACAGAAAGGTGTCAGCAAATTCTGTGTCCTCTGACAGCAACCCAAGGCTTAAAATATCATTTTAAAATATGTGATTATCTAATTGAAGTAATTGCTGCCTGTCCATTGAAATGTAACATTCACATCAAATATTTTCTTTTCAACAGATACCCAAGAGAAAAAAGTTTAATAAACAAAAACCATGCTTCAAAATAATAATTATCACTGCAAAGTTCATAGTTTTATTGATTCTCCCTTTACATGAAAATCATAAAGCTTTAATAATGTCACCAGAGACAATATACCTAGGAGAATATAATTCAATATAAATCACATGTATAAACAGAATTCAGGCTTTACTGAGTATATGGTGGTGTTGTGGAAAGGAGTATGAAGGAAAAGACTTCAAACCTGCCTGTCTAATCTCTAAAACAAACCCTAGACTGACACAGTGACTTGAACCCCCTCTGGACCTACTTGGTTCCAGAAAACCTCTCACAAAGTGCCAGGTTTATGCTGTCTCACATGTTCTTTCTTGACTTCTACATCTTTCTGGTTTGCCCTCTTCTGATTTATTTCTATGCCTTCTCTGTATTTTTGATTCTACCTTTATCTTCCTGTCTCATAAATCACGCCTGGACATGGAATGGGAGCTTTGTGGGTCAGGTAGTTATAGCCACAGCGAACACCCTCTTCCGTGGGCAGTGTTCTCTCAGAGGCTTATGTCAAGAGCCTCTGCTATTGGCCTTGAAGGCTACTCCAATTCTTTTGTTCATTCTTCCTCTAGTTTCCTTCAAACTCTTAAATATACAATTCAAGTCCACCTACTTCAAGACTCTCATAGTCATCGCTGATACATATTTAAAGGATGTAAAAACTACCAGTGGTCTCTAGGGAACCAGGTAAACTCTTATGATCATCTTTTCAAAAGACTGAAAGTTTTAACTTCCTGGAGGATTCACAGGAGGATCTTCATTGTCATCGAGGCAAGTAGATAATTTATTTAAGAGATGCTAGATACACTCAAGAAAGTATCACTTTCTTTGTGTGCTTTCTGTGAGTGAAATCACCAAACCGCTTTAAATAATTTAGGGATTCAATCATTTTAATCCAGAGTTAGCATAGTTTTAAACACGATCTAAAATTCCTTGTCTGTCTTCGTAAGGGAAATTTCTTATTTCACAGACAGACGTGGTCTGCGATGCTGATAGTGAAGGAGGAGGCGTCATCCTAACAGCAGGCAGCTGGTCCAGTCAGCAGCAGTGGGGAAGTACCGAGCAGAATAAGGCCTCCCGCTCTCTCACAGAGTACAGGATATGAAGAACACACAGACAGTCACAGAGCACAGGGACAGACGAGAACACATGTAGAAACAATGAACATAGGGAGAGACAAAACACATTTAGAGATGCAGATATTGGGAGAGATGGAGAATGCTGAGAGAGATGCAGGACCCGAGGAGAAATACACCCCTACTTAATGCCACTCCATAAAACTTTTCATTTAACCACACAATGGCTAAAACAAACTCTTGAAACAAATATTCTGGGCAACCATGAGTCTGGATGAAACTTGAGGATTCTATTTTTAAGAAATAGAGGGAGGGGCGTGAGAGATGGCTCAGTGAAGCGCACTTGCTTCTCTTGCAGAGAACTCAAGTTTGGTTCCTGGGACCCACATGGCAGCACTCAACCATCTGCAACTATTTCCAGAGGATCCAACATCCTTTTCTGGCATTCTCAAGTGCTAGCCACCTATGTGGCTCATGTACGTACATGTAGGCAAAACCCTCATACACATAAAATAAATATTATCCATTCAAAATAATTTAATGGTTCTTCCACAGAAATTGTGCTAGGTTAATTTTCTAGTCTCCTTTTCAAATGTATCTACTTACTCACCTATGCCTTCTAAGAATAACCTTAGCCAAATATGTATTCGCCTTTAAATCACATCATTGAATTTTCTTTTTCTGATCCAATCCACCGGTAAAACTTGAAAAATTATCAACAGCTGGGAAAGTTGCATCGATTGAAGATAAAGGAAGTATAAACAATGGCATTGGAAGATGTCTTTTGCTGTGACATGTGGGGGTTAATCAATAAAGCTTTGAAGCGGTGTCATGCAAGCCACAGCCTTTCTGCTACTACATAATGCTCTTGGTACTGTTCACATAAGGGCTGCTGATAATGTCAAATCAGTACCAGTGATCTAATGAGGGAAGCACAAGAATATCTCATCAGTACCAGAATAGTTCCTTGATGAGAGCCATCATTTTACAATATTTCCCATTTCGAGCTGAGTGAAGAAATTGATTGCCATTATTACTTGTAAAGCTCACATCTCTTTATTTGCAACAAACTCTTAGTCATCGGGGCTAGAGATGGTGGGTGCAGTTCTTGACTGTTTTTCGTAAAGTAAGTGAGCAAGGGCCCAATGCTGTTTCCTGCTGTTTGTCTGTACATAGGTAGCTTGTTCACAGCTAATAATGAGCTTATTATTATTATGTTCAGATGCTGCAGGTGCCTGCACATAAAGCATGTATCTGCATACAAAGGAATAGACATGATACTGCTTGTCTTCATTGTCTGGTAATGACCTGTTCCTGAAACCACTGAAATTGTTAACCACAAGGCAAATATGTCTGCTTCAGGATGGTATTGATAACTCTCTAGCCAAATTTCATCAGCAAGGAAATATCACATTCCCCTCTGGGCTTGCTTATTAATGTCACATCAGATCATCAAGGTTATACATCCTAAGGGAAACAGAAAGTCTCGAGAGCCAGGTTACATTTGGATAATATGGCACTGATGTGACTTACCCAAGATGGCTGTTGCTAGACATCCAGGGTGCTCCTGGTCAACACAAAATATTATAAGCAATGTTCAAGGAACTTTAAAGTAAACAGTGATATAAGCTATATTGAACTATTTCCGGTAGAATGCCTCTTTTGTGTGATTCTGTATAACTAGAGACTTGAAGTCAGAGGAAGTTGCCTTTTGTTTTTGCCTTCTTCATCTTGCTTGAATCAATTTGTAGGTTACTCTGACTACCCAGACCTATGAAGCCTGTGTAGTGTATGTGTGTCTCCCTGCCTGTGTGTGGCCTATATGTGTTGGTGTGTGCCTAATTACTTGGTGGTGTGTCCACCTAGTAGTCTTTGGGTGATCTTTCCCCAGAGTGAACTAAGTATGTAACATTTTCCTGTGGCAATTCCTTGAGTTCTCCTCAACCTCCTTGCCTCTGTGACTTTTCTCCTTTGTTGGTATTGAACCTTGAGCTCCTGAACAGTAGCAGAAGAATCCAATTGGACCCCAGGAGAGTTATATTCTGCATCATAATAAATGAATATATTGCTGGATTTGAAGGTCATGAGCACAACTTCATAATGTAGATGTTGTTGAGCTGCAAGAAAATCTGTAGAAAGGTGAATTTGAGCTTTAGCTTCTAGAAAAGGTTACCAGACTCAACGTTTTCAGGTAGAGTTGTCTGCAAACTCCCACCACCACTGGATGTATGCTAAGTGATCACATGATCGTCCCCTCTCAAGCAGCAGTCGCCTGGCAGATGGACGCGAGGCCTAAGTACTGTGTAAGCAAAACTTTCATGCAAATCAAATTTTCATTTGATAAGCCTTTGAAAGTTTCCATGATACTTTATTGCATCAGCACAACCACCCAGGCTCTTAATGCCCTTGTAGACTACATCAAAATTCTCTACCCTGAATTTTCTACCTCAAAGAATTATTTTTTGTAGAGCAAAGCTGTGTTCCTTTCCCATAGAATGCCGTTTTCAAGCCCCTCCAAGCAGTCATTGTTCACAGTTGTCTTCTTTTTCCTGCAGTTTGCTCAGCCTACCCCTGGATTGTTGTCTCAGCCTTTGGTGGGTTCACGTTGTTTCAGCCTTGGAAGTGACTCCATCCTGGCCAGAGTCAGGAATGGCCTTCCATTCATGCTGGGAACATATGTGTCTCAAAAGTGATGACAACCGGGGTGTGCTTCTTGGTTGAAAACCTCCTTGTGTGTCTTAGTAGTTTAAGAGTGGGGAACTGTTACTGTTCCTCAGAGGCCCTGGCGTGGTAGGACATTTGAATGTGTCTGAAACTGGAATTCACAGAACTGGGTTTTGAACTGACTTTGTCTGTCGCCTAAGGCAGTGGTTCTCAACCTGTGGGTCCTGACCCCTTGGTGGGGTCACACATAAAACTTTTACATTATGATTTATAACAGTATCAAAATTACAGGTATAAGGTAGCAATGAAATAATGTTATGGTGGGGGGGTCACCACAACATGAGGAACTGTGTTGAAGAGTTGCTGTTGGACATCGGTGAGCTTAGCGCAACACGCCCAGCTGGGCTGTTTACACAGGTTTCCTGAGAGCAGAACACCCTGCGGCTTAGCTTGATTCCTGTTTTCCCGCCCGGTGTGGTAGGGACTTCCCAGGTGCCTGGCCTATGGCTATGATTGTTTTTTCCTGTTGTTTCTCCTGGCCTCTAGTATATATTGCTGGTCCCTCAGTAAAGCATCGACATTCTCCTTACTGAATGACCCGAATGTTTTCTGTCACTGTCAAATGGAGGTCCCACCGAGATCGGGAAAGAGAGGAGCACCTGACCTGATTGTTCCAAGAAAGGCGGGACAGCAAAGAGAGAGGAACGCATTGTGGAAAATAAAGTGCCGGGAGAAAAGTGACACGGCAGCTACAGATTGGTGTCTGAACTTGGGGCTTGGAAACGGAGAGACCAACTGAGGGACGCTGTCTTGGGTGGAGCTCCTCAGGAACGACAAAAGCTATGTATCCGGCAAGGTAAGCGACAGACGGCAATTAAGTTAGCGCTATAAATGTCATCTTTTGAAGGCTGTTGCGGAGGTGCAAAAGGGATACGGGCTAGACTGAATCAGTGTAGGCCCGACGCTGAGATCAGCTAGGGTGTGACAGCGAATTGGGATGGGGAATTTTATTAGGCAAATTGTCCGCAGTCTAGAACTGCATCAGGCGAGAGGAAATAGGGCATAAAATGAAATAAAATAAAATGTAAAAGACAACAACAACAACTAGATTTTAGGAACATGAGAAAGAGAGAAGGAAAATGGATTTCAAAACTCTACTAGGGACAAGGGGAAACATGGAGATGCCCTGTTTCCAGGCCAGAACAGTAACTAAACAAGTGCTTATGTCTTTGACACAGGATAATCCATCTGCTCAATTTAACTCAGCCTGTATCGAGACTAGTTAGTCTATGAGAGACAACTCCTTTGCAGTCCACACCAAGCTAAGACAGAGACTCAGAGACTGACAGAGATTCCCAGAGACAGGACCTAAGGCAGACGCTATTCCTTTTTATAAAATAAAAAAGGGGGACCTGTTGGGCATCGGTGAGCTTAGCGCAACACGCCCAGCTGGGCTGTGTACACAGGTTTCCTGAGAGCAGAACATCCTGTGGTTTAGCTTGATTTCTGTTTTCCCGCCAGGTGTGGTAGGGATGTCCCAGGTGCCTGACCTATGGCTATGATTGCTTTTTCCTGTTGTTTTTCCTGGCCTCTAGTATATATTGCTGGTCCCTCAGTAAAGCTTCCACATTCTCCTTACTGAATGACCTGAGTCTGTGTTTTCTGTCAATCCCCCAGGAAGCCCGATACTTGGTGCCATGGCAGCGTGAGCGCTGTCAGGTCACAGCATTAGGAAGGGTGAAAATCACTATCCCAAGGTATCAAGTTCTTATTTGAAGGGAGTCCTGGAATCCCCCAAACCTTCTTCCGTACCTCTCTGAGCATTGCCTGTGGGCTCATCTACTCCCATAAAGTGTCTTGTTTTTGTTATCGGTCTTGTTTAAGAAGTTAGTTTATTATCTGATTCAGGTCGTTCTCAACTGTTCTTTAATCCATCTAATTACAAAGTGGGTAAAGAGGTCACTGTGATTCCATAGAGGAAAGTGACACCGTCGAGTCCCACTTAGTTGCCTTTTGGTTGGCAGTCACATGCAGCACATCACAGACGCTCCTGAAAAATCGAAAATATAACCATCATGTGATCCAGAAACCCTGTCCTTGGATAGCAATAAAAAAAAGATTTGTTTAAGTCTGTAGCATATGCATATAGCAGAATAGTTTTTTAACCTTGTAAAAGTAGAAAATTCTTTAAGACCTGACAACATGAATGAACTTAGAGTGCATTATCCCCCCCACCCCTCACCCCACCCCACCCCCCACAATTAAATAATCCAATGACAGAAAGATGTGATGCGTACTTGTTTATATGAATAATATAAAAATAGATTCCTTGAGTAAAAAAAGTAAGACCCTTTCAGGGCAGAAGGAATGAAGGAAGCTATGATGTAATGAGCATCAAATTCCAGCTAAGGAAGATGGACAAGCTCTGGAGATGCTGGGCCCCATCATCCTATATAGGCAACAAGAATTTGTTGTATACTTAAATATTTAAGAAGACAGGATCCATATCAAATGTTTTGCCATAACAATAAATTTTATTTTAAAGTATTTTTTCATCATTTAAAATTATTTGAGTTTATATTCTAAAGAAGAAGCATCAGTCCAAGACAGATTCAGTAATAGATGGATGTTTTGCTATTTGGATAAGATATGTTATAATGAAAATTTGTCATGCTGGTGAGGAAAGTTAATTTAATTTTTTTAATGGATGATATCGAAAACTTTATCGACTGAGGCACATTTACGCATGGTCAGCATGCCAAGTAGCGGATTGTATTCTGTAAAAAGGGTGCAGGGATGCTCATTGCCTTCCTCTTCCCCCTCTCTCCCTCCCTCCCTCCCCCCCCCCCCCCCCCGCATTACAAGAGATCATGGATTCAAAGCATTTTTCCATAACTTCAGATTAAGGATACAGTTTACATCTGGAAGAGAGATGGAGAGACTGACTGGATGAAATGACAGGGTTGGTATGACACGTGCAGGGTGTGACTGCCTGTGGGGCAGTTGTGACTTTTGACTCCATAATGTCAGGGACACCAATCACTGTTTCACCTCGAGACCATGGCTGAACTTGATTCATTTGCTTGCTTGCTTGTTTATTCTTAGTTTTGATTTTTATTTGATTTTTCCAGACTTTGACTTGAGATCTTAAGGCTGCTCTTGTGATCACTGTGTCCTGGCTCCATCTTTGAGAACTAGAATCACAGGTTCTTGACACTGTACCTGGTTTTTTTTTTTGTTTGTTTGTTTTTGTTTTGTTTTATACCTAGTTTAAGTGGTGCTAGGTATTAAATTCAGGGTTTTATGCATGCTAGGCCAGGACTTTTCCAAGCAAATTATATCCCAGTCCTTTGTTTTGTTGTTTCAAACCATCTTACACAGGTAATACTTGGACTCTAGAAACCTGATGTCTTCGGAAGCTCCAGACTTACATTTCCCTTCTATTCTCAACCCGCCTCAGCAACTTTATCTTTTTTTTCCTTTTACAGTATCTCTTGCTGCTTGAAATTCCCAATATGCTTTCTCTTCCCTGAATGATGTATTGCTTACAACACTATGGTCCTGGCTCTGTTGACCTGAAAAAGTTGGTAGGGAGTTAAAGCCATGGGGAAAAAATTAATGCACTGGTAAATGCAGTTCAAAATGAACAATGTTAACGGTTACCATTATTTCAGCTTCCTCCATCTTGGCTTCTATGTGACTTAAGAGGATGATAGGTTAAAAAAAAAACGTAATTGTTAAGTCTGTGAGTTTGACACAATTGTATAAATGTCTAATTCTTCTGCTGATATCTGAATCAGAGTGAGACTAAATGTTATAAAAAGATAGTTTTGTTGGTAACTGAAGTTAATCTGGTAGAAATTTAAATTAGAATGCTTTAGCTTTACAATATTGAGCATAATATGGTAAGCATAATGAAATAGTTTTAAGATATACACAAAAAGGGGAAAGTGTCATGGTTTGAATGAGAATGGCCCCCATACACTGATGTTTGAAACCTTGGTCCCTTGTTAGTGGACTGGGAAGGCCTCGTTAAAGTAGATGTGGCTTTATTTATTGGAGGAAATGTGTCACTGGAGCTGGGCTTCAAGGTTTCAAAAACCTATACCAAGCTCAGTGTTTCTCTATGCCTGTTAATAGAGATGTAAAGCTCTGCTACCCACCATGAAGCTCATGATGTTGGTCCGACCCTTTGAAACTGTAAGCGAGCCCCCAGTGATCTTGGTCGTGGTGAATCATCATAGCAATAGAGCAGTAACTAAGACAGAAAGTAATTAAAACTTATCTATAAAAATACATTCAATGCAAAAATTACTAACATACAAAAGACAAAACTATAAGTCAGATGGAAAATAAAAACAAAATATTCCCTCTATTGATACAGATTATCCTCACACTATTTCTCCACTGCGTAATTGTTGAAAACTATGTGTATTCAGTAGGTTATTAAGTGATATCATTCTTTTCTTTTAATTATTTCCTAGCATATCATTCTATGGTAAAATATTTTCATAATACCAGTCTATAGTAGAAAGCCACAACTCTGCATTGACCTTGAGGCCATGGAACTGAACTACTCTTAGTGTTCTGTATCACAGAGCTATGACTTTTCCTGGCCAGGTATACCAAATGCATTTCTGTCCCGCCCCCTTATATTTTAAATGTATTGAGTCTTAGCTTCATCATAAGTTGAGAAGCATGTGCAATGGATTTAACTATATGCCTATTAAACTCTTCCAATTGAAAACAAGGTCCAGAAAAAATAGTTTTAAAATATAAGATATTCTGTGCAAATAGTAACCAAAGTGGGGTAGGAGTGACTATTCTAACATCAAACAAAATGAATGATCATTGCAAAATGCCAATAAAAGGTTAAATATATCAGGAGATAAAATAATTATAAACATCCATATTATAATTTTATATGAAACAAAACCAGTAGATTAAAAGATATAAACTGTGATAATGATAGTTTGAAGCATCATTGCCCACTCTCAAAAATCAACAGAACAGCAGATGGAAGATAGTTACAGAAGCAGAAGACTTACACAAGACTCAGGAGACACATAGAGTATAGCCTGGTTCATCTCTGCCAAATACAAAGGTCATGAGACATGACCCAGAACAGAATATATATTTAGACACAGACTAATGCCAAATGTATTTTAAAACTAGAAATTATATATAGAGTGTTACTGATCAAAACAGGGTGAACTTAGAAACTGTTGATTGAAAGAACCTAGAAGATTAACACATTAGTGGAAGTTAAGCAATATAGCCTTAAACAACCTATGGATCAAAGAAGCCCCAGGATAAATTAGAAAATATCTGAAGATATATAAAAATAAAAACACGAGACACAAAACCTAGGCGAAGGAAAATTTTATAGGTAGGAGAGAGGATAGGGAGGAGAGAAATGTAATTATATCATAACCTCCAGAATTAAAATGTAAATAATAAACACCTTTTAGCTGAGCATGGTGGCCCTGCCTGTCTTTATGGCATCAGGAAGTCCATGCAGAAGCATCAGAAGGTGGGAGTATAGTAATATTCTACTATCCTTGTAATGGCATAGATCAGTTAATGAAGGTGAAGGCCTCAAACTATATATTTCTTAAAAGGCCTCATCTCAGACAGAATGTACAAAAGCCCATGCGGCTTCAACCCTATACAAAGAACTAAGGAAGTCTGGGGGCAGGAAATGTGGGATATTTAAGATGTGCCTAGATTCTGATTACTCTGCCATTCTAAAGAAGCAAGCTCACTTCTCCTCTCCCTGAGACAATGCTACCAGAAAGTACTGACCAGATGGTAGCTCGCACATTTTAAGCTTTTCAGACTCCAGAACTGAGACAATATTAATTCCTGTATATTATATATTACCCAGTCATAAGTCAGCTATAAAAATTATTAGCCATGTCCATCACATGTTGTAAGATTGTATAAAATAGGAGGGAATATAAAGTATATTCAAATTTTCCCTGATAAAGATTGCTTGATCAAAATCTTCAAATAGGGCTAGTGATACTTCCTGTTTGTACCATTCATACTGTAGTCAATGGGTTGATATATAACATACTTAACTTTGAGATTTGCTAATTGAAACAAAGGATACAACTGTTGACTTTGAGCAAATGAAATTATAAGTTGATAAGTAGTAGAAGAAAGCTTTAAGAAGCCTTTAAAAGAATAAACTTTTAAGGACAGATCATCTGGTTTATAGGAGTTTGAAAGTATGAGGTTACAGAAGTCTGAATGTGCTCCTAGTTGCACCAAGGGAAAACTCTAAATATGCATTAGTATAAAATTGCCGAGATAATATCTCCAAATTTTATCTAAGGTCATAAATTGACATTAAAACAAAAGCAAATATCAAAGGCCTTACCAGTGACCACACTGTGCATCCAACCCTGAATGGCAGAATTCTTCATCGTCTAGAACTTTGTTGAAGAGGCACAACTTAATCTTACCTGGTTTGGCTAGTGTGGTGAATAATAATGAAATTTAAAATATTGTATGTGCCAGAACTAGAAGAGAATCGGTCATGATCGTCCATACTACATTTCTGTCTGCAATGTCTTTCACATTTCCTGACTTCTGTTGTGTTGCTTGATAGACTGACCCTCTTACCATGGATCTCCCCATGGAGCAGTTCTCTGATATTCTATTTGACCTTTTCCCAAGATTCTGCATCTGTTGTTCACATGGTCATTACATATGTAGTAAACATGGCTAACTGATTCACCCATCTAAGTGTCTCTGACACTCAGTCACTACCCCCAGGTAAATACAGTGGCACAGAAAAAGCTTCAGCCAAAGTACAAAGCAAACCAGGCACAAAGCTCAGAGTATAGACCATGACTCTCTTAGTCAGATTCATTTATTCACATGGTTTATTAAAATTCAATATATTTCTAGTTTGTTGTCCTTCTTGCCCTAAGTCATTACTTTTTAATTAAAACTTTTCCTAGATTTATTTTTTATTAATTATTTATTTACATTTGAAATGTAATCCCCCTCCACTTAGCTTCTAAGAAGGTGCTCCCCTACACACCTACCCACTCCCACCTCACCCCTCTAGCATCCCCCTTTTCTGAGGCATAAAGCCTCCACAGAACCAAGCACATCCCCTCCCACTAAGACCAGATAAAGCAGTCCTCTGCTACATATGTATCAGGAGCCGTGGACCTGCCCTTGTATACTCTTTGGTTGGTGGCTTAGTCCATGGGAGCTCTGAGGAGTCTGGTTAGTTGTTACTGTTGTTCCTTCTATGGGGTTGCAATCCTCTTCAGCTCCTTTACTCCTTCCCCTAACTCTCCCATGATGGTCCCTGAGTTCATCCAATAGTTGGCTGTAAGTATCTGCATCTGTCTCAGTCAGGTGTTGGTAGAGCCTCTCAAAGGACAGCCAGGCCAGGCTCCTGCCTGGAAGCATTTCTTGGCATCAGTAATACTGTCAGGGTTTGGTGCCTGAGTGTGGAATGGATCCCAAGTTGGGGCAGTCTCTGGATGGCCTTTCCTTCTGGCTCTCCTCTATTTTTGTCCCTGCATTTCCTTTAGACAGGAACAATTCTGGGTCAAAAATTTTGAGGTGGGTTGGGTGGCCCCATCCCTCAAATTGGGCCTGTATCTGTCTACTGGAGGTGGTCTCTTCAGGTTCTATCTCCCCACTGTTGGACATTTGACTAAGGTCATCTCCATTGGATCCTGGAAACCTTACATCCCTGGTGTCTGGGGATTTCTAGAGGTTCTCCCACACCCCACATCACACTACTGCACATTTCCATTCATTTTCCTGGTCATCTGGCTTTCTTTCCTGTTTCCCCCATACCTGATCCTGCCCCCTCCTTTCCCTTCCCCCTTCCCTCTCCTACCCAAATCCCTCCCTCCCTCTGCCTCCTGTGATTATTTTGTTCACTTTCTAAGTTGGATTGAAGTATCCACACTTGGGCCTTCCCTCTTGTTAAGCTTTACATGGTCTGTGAGTTGTATCATGGGTATTCTGAACTTTTTGGCTACTATCCACTTATCAGTGACTGCATAGCACATGTGTCCTTTTGGGTCTGGGTTAACTCACTCAGTATGATATTTTCTAGTTCCATCCATTTGCCTGCAAAATTCATGATGTCCTCATTTTTAATAGCTGAGTCATATTCCATTGTGTAAATGAACCACATTATCCATATCCATTCTTAGGTTGAGGGACATCTGGGTTGTTTTCAGCTTTTGGCTGCTATGAACATAGTGGAACACGTATCCTTGTGATATGGTAGAGTATCTTTTGGTTATATGCCCAGGAGTGGTATAGCTGGGTCTTCAGGTAGAACTATTTCCAATTTTCTGAGGAACTGCCAGACTAATTTCTAGAATTAAAGACCCACAAATAAATCTACACACCTATGGACACTAGATCTTTGACAAAGAAACCAAAACCATACGGTGAAAAAAAGCATCTTAAACAAATGGTGCTGGTCTAACTAGCAGTCTGCATGTAGAAGAGTTCAAATTGATCCATATTTATCACCTTGTAAAAAGCTCAAGTCTAAGTGGATCAAGTACCTCCACATAAAACCAAATACACTGAATCTAATAGAAGAGAAAGAGGAAAATAGCCTCAAAACATTGGCACAGGGGAAAATTTCCTGAACAGAACACCAATGGCTCAAGCTCAAAGATCAGCAATTGACAGATGGGACCCCATGAAACTGAAAGGCTTCTGTAAGGCAAAGGACACTCTTTTGTTTTGTTTTGTTTTGTTTTGTTTTGTTTTGTTTTGAGACAGGGTTTCTCTGTGTAGTCCTGGAACTCACTCTGTAGACCAACCAGGCTGGCCTAGAACTCAGAAATCTGCCTGCCTCTGCCTCCCATGTGCTGGGATTAAAGGTGTGCCCCACCACCGCCCAGCAGGCAAAGGATACTCATAATAAGACATAATGGCAACCTACAGATTGGGAAAAGATTTTTGCTAACCTTATGATCTGATAGAGAGTTAATATAGAAAATAGAGAAAGAACTCAAGAAGTTGGACTCCAGAAAACCAAAATAACCCAATTAAAAAGTGGGCTACAGAGCTAAACAGAGAATTCTCAACTGAGTTATCTTGAATGGTCTAGAAGCATTTAAAGACATGTACAACATCCTTGGTCACAGGGAAATGCAAATCAAAACAACCCTGAGATTCCACCTTACACTAATAAGAATGACTAAGATAAAAAAAGTCATGTGACAGCAGATCCTGGTGAGGATGTAAAAAAAGAGGAAGAATACTTGGCCATTGCTGGTGGGATTGTAAACTGGTCCTAAGCCATTTTTATTTAACCTTCTCCGTATTACCAATTGTTGTACATTTTCTGCATGAGTTGGCTCCAAATGTCACTGGTCAGTTAAGCCGTACACTGCATATAGAACCCACCAGAAGATTGCTCAAAGTTGGTAGAACAGCAGTGTAGGCGTGCCCGTTAGGTCCCCATTTGGTAACTGAATACATCCCTTTACTTTATAGACTCTATTCTCAAAATGACCCCATGACAACTTCTATTTTTTAGAAGCATTTGGAATTTAGTTAATACTTATTTCAAGTAGCTTGTTCTCAAAATTACCTTTCTTGTAAATTTAAGTTATTTTATGTTTATTCTTTCTCAAATATGTTCTGCATCAACTCTTAAATCGCTCCTCCAGAGCTTGGCCATATAATTATGTTGATTACAATCCCATTTCTTTCTTGCCAAGTGCACCAGGTAATTGCAGAGGTTCAGCCAAGTCTATGCTAGGCTCGGATTCAGTTACTGTGCTAATAAAAGGTTTAACCCTTTGGTGTTGGCAGCTCAGCAACTCCCTCTGCACATGCTCCTACATTTTGTAGTTTAAAATCCCTATCATGGTTACGGGATAAAGTTGTAATCAAAACAGAAATATTTTTAATATATCTTAAAGATTAAGATATTTAGGTATGTTGCTTCTACCACATTGCCATGGAAACAGTCCTCAAAGCATACATGAACAGTTTATATAGCACTTACACACACACACACACACACACACACCACCACCACCACCACCACCACCACCACCACCACCACCACACACATCACATCACATCCAAACACAAAAACTCGACAGCATTTGCTGTCTTTGGTTATTCCAAGGACTTGGCATTTACAATCTGCTAGAAACTCCACAGCTTACACCTTTGCCAACAATATCCTGGCTCCTCGTTAGGAATTCTGACCTTGTGACCTGGTGTCAAGCCTTAGCCTTTCTCTGTGATATCTTTAATTCTGGGGTATCCAGTTTAGTCAGTGGCCTCTCCTGGCTCCTGGTTTCTCATGGTGCCAAGCCTCAGTTGTTCTCCACGACCCTTCCATTGTGGAATCTCCACTGCACCTGAGGTCTCACCTCTATCAACGACTTTTCTTGTCCTCTCCTAGTGCCGATTCTCAACTGCTCTTCATGATTCCTCCATGCCGTAAGACAAATACGCAATTAGAAAATCTTAACACATTATTAACTTCAGCTAGAAGTATGAAACACAGCATTGATCCCATTTCGATTACAGCTTCTGTGTGCTAACCCTGAGGAAATACTTCTGGATTTGACTTCAGTAATCTGGTCTTTTCTGTTACTGCTGATTTCTCAAAGCTAACCAGCATTAACTGTCCAAGTAAAGCAAAGAATTCACTTTAGGAGTATGCATCTCCTGTTAATCTCAGCTGATGCTTCAGCTAAGCAGACATCATAGATGCTTAACTCAGTTCGTAATTCAAATGGATCCGTGATTTACCCTGATAGTCTTTGAGGGGCTCTTAGACTTCTTTATAATCTTCACAAGCCAGGCCTTGACTATCTGCCTTTCTCTTGGTATCCTTATCTTTCAAGCTCTCACAGAATATCCCATTAAATTTTGAATATTCAAAAACTTTTCCAGCCCAAAGTTCCTCCATAATCCTTCCCAAAGCAGAATGGTCAGGTCTTTCATGGCAATAGCCCATGGACCAGATACCTAAATTTTTGTTTTATTTTGCTTTCTATTCCTGTGATAAATACACAATGAACAAAAGCTGCTTGGAGAAGAAAGGGTTTTTATTGCTAACAGGTCTGGATCACACTTGATCACTGAGGGAAGTCAAAATGGGAACACATGGTAAGAACCCAACAGCAGAATCTGAAGTAGAAGCCATGAAAGAACATTACTTTCAGCCTTGCTCCTCTTGGCTTGCTCCTCTACCTTCCTATATAACCCAGACACATCTGTTATCTGGCTTTTACATTCTTTTTACTTACTATTTTGCAATGTTTCTTGAGCCTTGGTCATGGTGAGGCTGATATTGATGTCCAATATAGAGCTGAACATTCAATCTTATTAGTTTGACAAACTATACATCTCTCTATTAACTGATGTCTGCTGCAAAAGCAAAAACAAAAACAAAAAAAAAAACAAAAACAAAAAACCAAACCAAAACAAAATGCTTCTTTCACCAAGGTTGAGAACAGTCCAGGCCTTGAATACACATAAATATTTAGAAGACAGTTTGACAAAATCAGTTAACAAAATAACAACCAATGATTCACTTGGAAAACCTTCTAGCAATGGGATTTTGACTGAGATTAAAAACAAGAAAAGGAATTCTCTTCTGCGAAATCCAATCACCAAGTAATTAGTTACCAAATAACAATCAAGCTACTATTGCACCAGTAGGCACACCTTGTCTGGGCATTTAGTATTGTAGTATGCAGGGTCCGGTGCTGAGTAAGAACACAAATGTCTTTTCTCCTCCAACAGTCTGTACCTATCTTCTAATATTCAGAAAACTAGCCCTCAGGAAGGCAGTTTCTTCACAATTGATGTATCTATATTCTGTAAGCCAAAGTGTGAGGTGTTAGTAGAAATAAGATCTTACCATCTAAGTATGGTGGATTAACATGAAAATAGTGAAAGCTTATGTTTCTTTGGGGGGGTGTCTCTGGGACCTTCCTGAACAGTAACATCTAGGAAAGTATCTTGTATCTTGTACTGTGATTTTCATTTACTCGCTCACATATTCTGGGGGGCAACATTATCCAAACACATAGGCTAGTTACATTCTAATTCTTTAAAAAGTGACGCATTTGTTACTTTATCAGTGCTGTGATAAAATTTTATAACCAAAGCAAATTAAAAAAGGAATTTATTCTGGTTTATGGGCTCTAGATGGAGAGTCCATAGTAGTCAGGATGGTATGACAATAGGATGCCAGAGAAGAAAGCTGGCTGATCCATTTCATCAGCATATCAGAAATCAGAGAAAGATCTGAAAGTGGGGCAGGGCTGTTCATTTTGAGAACTCCCTTCGAATGACATACTTCCTCCAGCAAGACTGTACCTCCTAAAGGTCTCAGTCCTCTCAAACAGCACCGCCAGGTGGAAACCGAATGAGTCTGAGTCTGAGTCTATGGGGACCATTTTTATTCAAGCCACCATAGCTCTACTGTGCAGTTATCTTACGGATAAATAGGTTTCCATAAGACTTTTTCATACATCTTAGTTTTAGTTAACCTACTCCCTTCCCTCCTCTTTCCCCTTGTGTCCTGTTCCAGCCCCTGCTTCATCTTTTAACCCTCAGTTAACCTATCTTCTTCCTTTTCTCATGCGTTCTACCATCTTTAAACTTACTTTCTTTTTTTTTTAAGTTGTGTTGTGAGATAGTGCTGTTGGACTAAGAAAATCTGGGTCAGGTCAGGAGAAGCCTTTACTTCCTAGTGGCAGGAGCTGGGAAGAACAGAAAAGTATGGGCCATATGTTGTTTTGTTTTGTTTTTTGTTACACGTAAGATCAAGCCATGACCAAATAGTGACAAATTTGTGGCTATTCTGACTAGGAGCCTACTATTTTTTCTCTTGTCTAAATGCTCTAGCAAATATTTCTGACACTATTTTATATATATATAATAAATATATTTTATATATCACATATATGTGTATATATAATATATATTATATTTTATATAATACACACATGTGTATATAATATATATTATATATAATACATATATATGCGTGTATGTTATATTATATTATATGTTATATAATATATATTATATATACATATACACACATATATGTATATAATTTATGTATATATAATTTGCTAATAATTTTATCACAAAGGGATATTAAATATCAAATAATTCTGTTTCAATGGGAATGATCATATTGCTTTGCCTGCAATTTACTTTTTTTTTTTTGGTTTTTATTTATTTATTTATTTTTTAAAATTTTATTTTATTTTCTATATTCTTTGTTTACATTCCAAAGGCTTTCCCCTTTCCCAGTTCCCCCCTCACCATATGTCCCATAAGTCCTCTTCCCTCCACCCATTCCCCAATCACCCCCCCCATTTCTCTGTTCTGAAGACTGCAATTTTCTAATGTCATATATCATATTCACTGATTTAGTTGTTTTGACCCATTCTTGTATTCCAGGGATAAATACAATTTCAACATCATGGATAAACCTTTTAATGTGCTGTGATTTAATTTGATAGCGTTTTGCTGCCATGTTTAATGACTATTTTCGTAAAGAGCATTCACTTTAAACTTTATTTTCTTGTAGTGTTCTTTTTTGGCTCTGGCACCAAGATAATATTGACTTTGGCACAGGAGTCTGGAAATATTCCTTCTCCAACATTTTTTTAGAGAAATTGAAAGGGACTGGTGTTTGTTCTTTATTAATTGGTAGAATATTTAGTAGGCACCATTAGGTCCAGGAACCTTCTTTTGATGGCAAATGTTTTATGATAGATTTAATCTTCTTAGTTGTGTTTTGTTTATTCAGATTTCTATTTCTTCATCATTCTGGCTTTACATAAGTTGTCAAGAAATATAAAAAAAGAAATATATTTTTCTAGGTTGTCCATTTTTAATAGTTGTCTTTTAATTTTATATAAGAAAATCAATGAAGCACAGATATCTTTTGATTTAAGTTGGTCAAATAAAGCCTTCTGGAGGCAGAAGTTCACTGAAGATAGTTTGTTTTTAAATATATATAATAGGCTCCTGGATCCTGTAAGCATCTGTTTACAACACAGTTATGCTTTACTGAAATTGTCAGTTCTCTTGATAGAGTTCTCTTGAAGGTCCTTGAAGATAGGAACCAAATATTGTTTATTCCTGTTTACTATGATGCGTCCATCATGACCAGAAGATAGTGCTCAGTATAGTGTTGACAATAAGAATTATGGTGTAACTCTTTGTAGGGAACTATGGATTTAACTTCCTTGACAGGAATGATCATGGGTTTTTGAGGGTAGAGTCTGTCTTAGTTAGGAGTTCCATTGCTGTAAAATGATATCATGATAAGGACAACTCTTACAAAGGTCAACATTTAATTTGGGGTGGCTTACAGTTTCAGTCCATCATCATCAAAGTGGGAGAATGGCAGTGTTCAGGCAGACATGGGATTGGAAGGGCCAAAGAGTTCTACATCTTGATCCAGAAGCAAACATAAGACTAGCTTCCACGTGGCTAGGAGGAGGGTCTCAAAGCCCGGTGTCACAGAGACACACTTTCTCCAACAAGGCCACACCTAGTAGTGCCACTAGGTGGGTCAAGCATATTCGAAAACACCAGAGTTCATGACTCCTGGGACACACTATGACTTTCAGTTCCTGAGAGACTGATGCACTACCCTAGTCAGTGAGGCACTCAGTGAAGATTCTGTGTTTCTGTATGTGCCCTTGGAAGTCAAGAAAGTATGGAAGCTTGGCAGGACAATTGTTCTTAGACATTAATCTTACGTTTCTTGTACAATTTGCTAGCATCATGGTATGCTTTCAACTACAACTCTATTGATCTTGACAATTGCCATCATATTTGGTATTTGATAAAGGTATAGAAGGTCTGATTATTCTCAATCAAATCATAACAACCTCAGTTGTCTGTGACCCCCTCCAGCCTGGCCTGTTTTAATTCCTTGTGGCCATATCAGGTGACCTCAGCCTGCCAAGTAAGTGCAGGTGCTTACAATTCCCAAAGGAAAGAGAGACATTCATATGTTTTTGTTCAATAGAGGGTCAGGATCAGTTATTTCAAGGCAGCTAAAACGTTTCTTTCTGGTGACTCTTGTTTGACTACATTGGCACTTCATTGAAGTGCATATTGAATGAATACTCCCACCCACGTGTGAACGGCAGAAATTGGGATCTATTGAGGATGCTTCCCTTCTCTTCAGGGGTCCTAACCAGCTTCTTGTCACCCTGCATAAGATTCTACAAGACAAAAGATATTCCCAAGGAAGGATCCAATTCTGAACCCTTTACAGTCCAGACGGGGAGGTGTGTATCCATTCACGAGATGCAGAATCAAGCGAATCTATCCATCAGATTGGTGGCTTAATAGAATGCTGAATTTTCCG
Organism: Apodemus agrarius; assembly: GCA_964023405.1. Classification (NCBI taxonomy): domain Eukaryota; kingdom Metazoa; phylum Chordata; class Mammalia; order Rodentia; family Muridae; genus Apodemus; species Apodemus agrarius. Next base: position 13,379,405 of record OZ030022.1, on the reverse strand, counting down.
TATTTCTCATATCTAGTTGTCACTGACAAATAGGCTCTATCTTGTGTTGCAGCAATAAAGGAAAATAGTGTTTGTTTAGCAATAAAATAATGTTGGCAACAGCCTGATTGCGCTCAGTTTTTATGCCTATGGTCTCCCCACATAAATTTATCGAAGCTGACAAGTTTAAAGATTTTTTTTTCATTCACAGGAGTTAAATGTGCCCTATTTTTATTTTCCCAAGAGGCTTGGGAAGATAAGCATGCCCTTAGAGCAATTACATAAGCCTTATTTTAGCACAGATAATCACTTACATGAAGAAGTAGTACGTTACAAGCAAGTATGTCACGGGAGGGTCTGTATAATGCTGCTGCTTCCCGAAAGGATTGCTTGTCTGTGCACATAACCCTTCTTCCACTGTGGAAAATGAATGTGCTGGAAACAGCTCTGGGTTTTTTTTAAAATCTAAACACAAATGTAGGAATGCAGTGTTTGGTTTAACTGATAAAAAATGAAATAGAAGCCTTTGAAGTTAAAGATAGACAATCCTTAAAACACATGCTTATTTAAAATATATACATGGGACTGTCTGGAATAAAACTTACAATAAATAGAATAATGTTTCAGGAAGAAAAAAAATACTAACTAAAGATGCAGGGAGGGGAATGGGAAGCTGGGCGAGTCTCATTTGTTTTCCTTCTCACAGAGTATTTGATTTCTGTATTCATTTCCCCCAATCTAATTAGCAAACAATCAAGAAAATCATTGATGTTTGAAATGGATTAGAACAGCGACCAATTTTAGGAACTATATAATTAATTGCCATTCCCACCAAAAATGGCAGTTGAGAAAGAACATGATTTTCAGTCATTTTCTTCACCATTGAATCCTTATTGTTTTTCTGAAGCTTCACACACACACACACACACACACACACACACACACTTCCCATTTAATATTTGTTGGTGTTTTGAGATCAAAGATATGGAGGTTAAGAGTGAAAAGCAAACTAAACATTGTGACTAACCAGAAATGGCGCTGCTTCTATTTAAGCTATCCAAAAATTTCAATATGTAACAGGGCATTCTGAACATATTATAGGTGCACAATAATAATTTTGTATTATCACTAAAAAATTGTGTATTTCCTAAAACGACAGAAGAGAATAATTTTGTCATGGTGAATTATAGAAGGCAATGCAAAACTGGAATATATCTGTATCTATCTATATCTGTATATCTATATATCTGTATATCTGTCTGTCTGTCTGTCTATCTATCTATCTATTACAGGAGCTTGGCAGATGGTTGAGGCTGTCAAGACTTGTTGCACAAGAACTGAATTGAGATCCTGGGTACCCAACCATGTAAAACCAAGGCATGATATCACACACCTGTAATATAAGCACCGGACAGTGGAAATAGGAGGATCTGCTGGGCTTGCTGGCCAGTCCGTCTAGCTAGTCAGTGATCTCCAGGTTCAACGAGTGACTTGTCTCAAAATATAAGGTGAAGTGAAGTTGAGGAAGATACTTAATGTCTACAGCATGCACATCCTAGACACATATATAGATCTATATATCTACATAGACATATAGGCATAAATAAAATATATATGTATGTATGTATCTATGTATGACAAAATACAAATGTGCGCGTGTGCACGCGCACACACACACACACACACACACACACATACACACCTATGTATAGGTATATATGTATAACTCACAGATCCAGGTGGTGTTCCTGAGAAAGAACTCACCTTTGATACATACTGTGACCTTTACCTCATTAAGTATTTGTTGAGCAACTACTGTACCAAAGCCAGGGCCCAAGATGTTGAGCATAGAGCATCCAATTGTCTTCTATTTCCTTGTTTAAGAAGCTTTGTATGCACGGTTGTTCTTTTCTTTTCTTCACTTACACTGAAAGAGTCAATGGTTTACTGTTTTCCATTTCACCTTGTCATATTGAGGTGACATAGGGCTCCTTTAAACTATTCCAAAGCTTCACAGATTTTTGCATGCTATATGCAAAACATATCACAGAGGTTGAATTTTAAATTAAAATGTGGAGAGCAGAAGTCTTTTTGTGGTGCTGGGTGAGAATATTGTAATAGTCGTTTATTAACCAGTCTTTCCTTAGCTGTTTGTATGTGCATCCTATGCCTGATGATAAAAAGCTGGTACCATATGGCTCCAGAAGAAATAAAGTCAAACTTTCAATTGAAGGCAAGCTATTATATAAGGCACACTCATTGCAGCAAGCAGTCCTATCAGTATGAATTCTGAGTCTTGAATGGATCATTAAGCTCTTAGAAATTACATAAGAGTTTAAATTCCTAGTTAGTCCTATACCTTACACAGCTTGCAGTTTAATGCCTGAAAGTAAAAGTACTCACATTGAAATACAATGTAGAAATATATTGTTCTTCAGGTACATCTAGCATTGTGCTTTGGGAGACTCTGATGGTTTGTGAAGCCCAAAAGATTTCCCTCAGAGAGACCCTGTATGAAAAGAAGAAGCCAGTCAAAGCAACTACAGACCTTAGAATAAACTGGATCATCAAGAGTAATGTGAATTGAAAGGAATCAAAAGTGTGACTAGAAGTCTGTATCAAAACCACATGTCATATGTGATACCCGTAGAGAAATAAAGGTTTACTAAAATTATATGTTGTGGTAAACACATTTAATTCCAGCACTTAGGAGGCAGAGGCAGGTGGATGTCTATAAGTTTAAGGTCGGCCTGGACTATATAGATTTTCAGGTCAGCCTGAGCGACATAGTAAGTCCCTGTCTCAAACATAAAGACAGTAACTGTACTTATTTTACTAGATTACACTGGTCTTCTGGAATATTTTCATATGAAGGAGATTTTCAATACTATTTTGCCCCATTGTAGTGTATGTTCCATTAATATTAATATAATATTAAAAATACAGTGATGGGTTGATGATATATTTCTCTGTGTGTGCCTCTTCCCCCCCTCTCTCCCTTTCTCTCTCTCTCTCTCTCTCTCTCTCTCTCTCTCTCTCTCTCTCTCATGAAAATTAGGGGAGATAGACAGGACAATGACCTATAGCTATGTTAGGACTCATAAGCTATGATTATAAATGCAGACTTTTCCTGAAGGATAGTAGGGTACCTTTGCAGGTTTAGTGTAAGAAGAGCATCTTCTCACTGATAAGGGTGGCATGATGTAGTAGTGAAAGGATTGTAGCAACTGAGACAAGTAAGAAAGGCACTATGAGAGACTGCTGTCATCTGAATTACAAATGATGGTGGACTTATGTGGGAGAAGAAAAGTTGGTATATTTGGAAGGCATTTAAGGCACAGAATAGATAGAATAGAAAAAGTGACGGGATGTGGAAAGAAAAAGAAGGCTTAGAAGTGAGTGGTCACTGGTGTCATACATATAAGCAACATTATACAGATTTGAGTGGGTTGATATACATACAAGTAACATATAGATTGGTTGCTTTCATGTATTGGTAAGGTGGCATGTTGTGTGTTTTGTGTGTGTATGTGTTTGTGTGTGTGCCTGTACGTATGCATGTGTGTGTTTGCTTGAGGACCCTGTTTACATCCCAGGGTATTATGTCCTTTAAGTGTAAAGTTATAATTAGACCTCCATGCCAAGAATATGTCCCATATAATTTTGTTAACCTCAGACACTGAGGGAAAATACTGAAGGTATACAGAAGTTTATTAGGTCTTTCAAATGTAATTGCCTATGTGACACATTTACATGGGATACTTTCTCTGGTGGTTTATCTTGCAATCCAAAGGCTAAAGAGCTAAGCTTGATTCAGTAAGGCTTCAGGCAAGCTATCACTGAGAGATGATGAAGCTCTTTAATAATCACTCAAGTGTCCCAGTGAGCTTACTTACTTGCAGTGTAGGCTGCATGCTCGTTCAATCAATGCTTTCTAGTACTTCTATGAATTTATTCAAGAGAGATATAAGTGTAAGAATTTGAAATTTTGTCAAAATATTCCTAAACAAATATCAGAAGGGATTGGTTTTAGGTGAATTACAGCAAACCAAAAAATACATGCAAGAATTGCAAATATCTCATGCTCTCTTCTAATCATTTTATGGCTACCTTTGGAACAGAGCTTCTGTGTGCTGATACAGAGGACACACTTACCAAGACTTCACCTCAATGATGCTGGTCTCTGCTTTATCATGGCTGACTGGTCGACCTCAGTTGACCAGCATCCATTGTATCAGCAGAGTAAAACCACTTTAGTGGTTCTGGTGTCTTGTTAATCACAAACAGTTCCTTATCTTCATCTGACCAGATGCCATAGACTCTTCACATGAAGAACCTGTTCCAAGCTGGGCTTCCATCGTCTGCACTGCTTTCAACATTATCTTCCAGGCTCCTACAGAACAGCCCACTGAGGTCTCAACACTCAATGACTCTCTCAACCCCAAGTTCCTACCACGATCCTCCCCTGAAACAACATGCTCAGGTCTGTCATAGCAATGCCCTCCTAGTACCATTTTTTTTAGTTACTGTTACTATTGCTGTGATGAAACACAATGACCAAAAGCAACTTGGGGAGGAAAGAACCCTTGTTCATCCTTGAAGAAAGTCAGGGCGAGCAAGGAAGCTAGAAGTAGGAGCTGATGCAGAGGCCATGGAAGGGTGTTGCTTACTGTCTTGCTCTTTAGGGCTTGCTCAGCTCACCTTCTTGTAAATCCCTAGGTTACCAGCCCAGGGATGGCACCATCCACAATGGGCTGGTCCCTCCCATATAAATAACTAATTAAGAAAATGCCTTATAACTGTGTCCTATGGAGGCATTTTCTCAGTTAAGGTTCCCCCCTTTCAGATGACTCTAGCTTATGTCAAGCTGACATGAAACTAGTCAGTGCCAGAAGATAATTACAGTTGTAGAAGATCACAAAACAGAGAAGAGTAGAAATCTAAATTAAAATGATGTGTATGAAATTTTCAAAAATAATGAAAATACCAATCTTCCCCCATCCAAATAAACCAAATGAAAATAAGCACAAGGAAACCCACAACTAAATAACAACATAGTACTTGGCTGAAAACCAAATTAACTTTTGCTGGAGGGTGAGTATAGACTTTATGAATAGCATGTAAGTTCTTGAGCAATGAATTTTTAACAGCGGGAGTGGGAACAAGATGGATTGACGGCTCCGTTTAGCTGCTCTCCTCCTTCTGGAGACAAAATATTTGACAATAGTGATTTTAGGTGAAGGGGGTTTATTTTGGCTCATAATTTGAGTTACATCATGGCAGGACACCACCGCAGCAAGAGCATGAGGGAGTGTCACATTGCATTGTAATCAGGAAGTAAAGAGAGTTGGATATGCTTAGACCACATTCTCCTTTATATTCTAGACAAACTTTACCTCCTGGGATGGTGCCACTGAATGAATGAATCATGGTGCCACTGAATGAATGAATCATGGTGCCACTGAATGAATGAATGGTGCTGTCACTGAATGAATGAATGGTGCTGCCACTGAATGAATGAATGGTGGTGCCACTGAATGAATGAATGGTGGTGCCACTGAATGAATGAATGGTGGTGCCACTGAATGAATTAATGATGGTGCCACTGAATGAATGAATGGTGCTGCCACTGAATGATGAAGCCTTCTACTTTTAAACGTTTCTAGACGCATCTTCACAAACACACTCAGAAGTTGTGTCATGGTTATCAGCCCGATCAAGTCGAAATAAAGAAGATTAACTGCCACATTCAGAGAGCAAACATAAATGCTAATGTAAAACATTTACACAGAGCAATTGTCCTTGAAAAACACACGCAGAGCAATGTATGAAACACATTTGCAATCCCAGTACCTGGCAGGATGAAGTAGGAGGATCTTAACTTGCAGGTGAGCAGACTGGAATGCAACAGACAGACCCTGTCTCAAGGAAGGCAGAGGCTGGTACAACACTGACCTTTTTACCAGTAGACTCTTTGCAAGGAAGGAAGGAACGGGGGGGGGGGGAGGAAAGGAAGGATGAAAGGAGGAAAAATCTGTTAATGCAAAAAAAAATTATCACAGATGGAAAGAGAAATGCAGGAAATAATGAAGAATAATATAAATAACAAATCATGGGGGTATTATAAAATAGTATTAATTTCACAAAAATAAGAATTGTTTCTTAAGGAGTTTGACTTGAAATACATCCCAACATAAACATAATGTTCTGTTACTATTGTCTGTGATCTTGGCATAGCCTGAGAAGTATTATATGTATTAAAATTTAATAAATCAAGTATATAATTATAATGTCTATACAGTAAAGCAACAGATGATGAATAGGTTAATAGAGTCATAATCATAGCAATTAAAATACTAATAACAACAACAATGTCAACTAAAGAGACAAAATGAGTGATGTGATGAATTTCAGAACTTATTGAGATGGTGGACATTACCTTATTATATTAGTAATTATGTCAACTTTTTGGACAAAGACATAATTTTATTGTACAATGACAAATAAGGGTATCATAATAGCAAGCAAAATCACAGACTCTTCAGCTAAATGTGAATCTTAGCTAGAGACCCCAGAATACTCAATGTTCTTTATTATGCACTGTGTGTTTGGAAGTGAAATTTAATCAAGTTTGTATATTATTTGACTAACCTTGATGACTTAGGCATACTTCTGTTGATAAGGTTGTCAACCCTTAAAATATAAATTCGGCAGCAAGGTTCCTGAGTTGCTTCAAAATGGGGCAGGTTGATCCAAGCACAGCACTAGCTATGGCTGTGTCTGGAGAAGCAGAAGTACGCAGTCCACTCATCTCTGCATGTAAAACAGACAGAGTTGTACCTTTCCCCAGGTTAAGTATGGCTTTTCAGACTGTGTCTTGCCCAGAGAAACTCCATTTTACAAGTGTCTTTGGCTCCATTTTGAGGACAAAGGATGACTCAGCCCCTGGATTGACAGATGAGCAATATGGCATCACCTATCCAGTGCAAACTGAGAAAAGACTTCTTCCTGGGAGTTAAAAGCCTGCCTCCTGATACATTTGTTGGGGTTAATTGAAAGTCAAGGAGTTTATTAAGATCATATGAGGAAAATCAGGAGGAAGAACTTGAGGGCATAATAGTCACATTAAAAGGTGTAACTCTTTTCATCTGGACTCCATGGAAATGCAAAGGGGATGACCTGACATGTCTTTTGACCATCTGGTGTGGACATCAAAGGACCATCAGGCTTGAGAAATCCTGACTATCCCAGGGACTTTAGTTTGGCTTGGACTTCCTGCTAATGAGAGCTCTAGAAATGACATCTGCCATGACCATCCTTCTTCTTATTCACCCCTCTGCATGTACAGTCCATCAAGCCAGCCATTAATATACCCAGAGTTACCATCTATCTAGCTGTGTAGACCAGGCACTGACCTTCACTTGACTTTGCTCCTTCATCTTAACTCAGCCTGCAGCCTGAATCTATGACCTGTAATCAGTAGCCTGAGTAGATTCTCCAGCTTAGTTTGATTTATTATCTCACCCCCAGCAAAGAATGCTTTCTATTATACTTTTCTAGCTCTGGCTTCATATACCTATTTGAAATTCCTTCCTTTTTTTAACCTTTTGCCATTCGTTATTATGTAACTTACATACATAAGTAAGAAAGATGAACATAAAGATTGTTTTAGGGGCTGGAGAGATGGTTCAGCAGTTAAGAGCACTGACTGCTCTTCTAGAGGTCCTGAGTTCCATTTCCGACAACCACATGGTGTCTCACAACCGTCTGTAATGGGATCCAATGCCCTCTTCTGGTGTGTCTGAAGACAGAGACTGTACTCACATATATAAAACAAATAAATCTTAAAAAAATTAATTAGGGTAAATACCATTACCAAAAGCAACTTGAAGAAGAAAGGGTTTATTTCATCTTAGATTTGTATGTAATAATCCATCATAAATGGAAGTCAGGGAAGAAAATAATGAAGAAACCTAGATGCAGGAGCTGATGCTAAGGCTATGAAGGGATGCTGCTTACTGGCTTGCTCCTTATGGACTGATCAGCCTACTTTGTTATACCCTTCAGTACATGCCCAGTCATGGACTAGGGTCCTCCCAAATTAATCAGTAATTAATAAAATGGTGAAGCAGACTTGCCTACAGGCCAATCTGATGGTGGCAATTTATCAGTTAAGATTCCCTTTTCCCATGTATGCCCAGCTTTATGTCAAGTTGACAAAAACCAACTCGCACAGATATGTTTATGGAGTGACATGAAAAATAATTTTAGTGACTATGATTAGAATAAAAGATCTTTTTGCTTACCTGGCCATATCTATCAAGAAAGGTGGAAGTATCTGATAAATTGCTGCCAATGAAACACATCTAAAGGCAAATGGGCTTTCTGTTAATGAACCCGTCTTCTGTACTGATTCTCAGTATCAAAACCACCCAGTTCAAAAGCATCAGCCGTCCAAGAAAAAGCTGAAAACATTTCTATTCAGATTTAGGAGAAAAAGCAAGTGAGTGGGAAGAAAGCTGTGTTTCACGGAACTATTTGACTTGAAGCGTTGAAAAAGTTATAATGTGGAGATTCTGTGTGAAGTAGTTTTTCTTAAGTGATTAAATACTAACAATCCTGATTATTTTGCTGCTTAGAAGAAACTGATCATGTTATGGGGGATGAGAGTAGGATTTAGAATATTTATTTGTCCCTTCTTAGAAAGTTTAATGCAATTTAGTTTTCAATAGAATGTGGGTGGGTGGAGTGCTGAGCTAAAATGTCAGTGTATTAATACCCAAAGTCCTCTACACCACCGCTAAATCCACAGGCATTACCCACTTCAGCTTTGTTGCTAAGCAAAGGATGCAAGAATACATTTAAAAAATACATTTTGACACAGTAGGATATGAAAATGACCACATCCTGTTATAAATACATTTGCAAAGTTTTAAGCCTCAGAACTGTAGCCCACATCCTGTACAGGCCATACATATTTCCTTCAGGATTGAGAAATCAAGAACCATAGGAAATAGGAGTAAAAAGCCTACATTTCTTCAGGGTTTAATGTCTTGTTTACTAGGTCCACTTTTACTGTCATCATCACACACATCATGGTGTAGACACACCAGTGAAGACCTGTATCTGTCCCAACCACACAGACACACCAGTGAAGACCTGTATCTGTCCCATCTACACAGACACACCAATGAAGACATGTTTCTGCCCCATGTACACAGACACACCAGCAAAGACCTGTATCTGTCCCAACCACACAGACACACCAGTGAAGACATGTATCTGCCCCATCTACACAGCCATCATATATCAGGAAGACATAGATAAAACACTGGGTTGAAGATTTAATGTCTCTCCGGTATACAACAATACAGTCTTGCTATTTTCATTTTTAAACAAGAATCTGGGTATTTGCTGAATGCAGCCTCTCATGTCATTCATCACTGCTTGTTCTGTGTTGCTATTTATTTAGCATTTTTGGTCATGAGAATTTCCAGCAGAGACGTGAATAGAGTAAGTTGGCATCTGGGAAGGCCTTGGCCTAGGCTCCACGAACATAGGTCCACATGACCATCAGATTTGGTCCAAGCGTCCAGAACTCTTTCCATCCTGCTCTCTGCCTAGCTTTTGACCATTTTACTGCCAATATGTTCCACAGAACATGGGCAAAGGAATTAAAGTTGGAAACGTGAGAAATCGGGCTGCTTTAAGTTTGTCTTTGATTCATTTCATTCCATTTTAACAGAACAATCTTGACCACCATTAGCTTGAATGTGAAGCTCACCAAGGATGACAGGTGTTGGTAGGGGTACACCTAACACTCTTTCCCCCACCTTTCACCCTCCATTAACCTGGCCTGAGGCCTCGAGAGGATGATGGTTTCTGTTAAGAGTAGTCCTAACATTCTCTCCTTCCTTTTGGGAGAATTGGCTTGCTTTACAGCTATGTACTGGCCGGTTTTGTGCACCACATTGCCACAAGTTAGAGTCATCAGTTGAGGAAGTGCCTTCATTAGATCCAGCTGTAAGGCATTTTCTCAATTAGTGATCAACTCAAGCAGGGACAACTCATGGTGGGTGGTGCCCTCCCTGGACTGGTGTCCTGTGTTCTATAAGAAAGCAAGCTGAGCAAGCCATGGAAATCAGGCCAATAAGCAACACAACCCCACCCCATGGCCGCTGCATCAGTTCCTGCATCCAGGTTCCAACCCTGCTTGAGTTCCAGTTGTGACTATCTCCAGTGATGGACTATAGAAGTGGGAAGTGTAGGCCAAATAAATTCTTTCCTCACCAACCTTCCTTTTTGGCCACGGTGTTTTGTCACAGCAATGGAAACCCTATCTAAAACAAGGTAGATACTTGTTATTTTAATTTTTAGGGTTTTTTTTTTTTGAGAATTTTATATGTGATTCTATGTTTATATAATTTCCACCCTTCTAACTCCTCTGGTAACCCCCTACTCTTAAAAATTGATGACCTTTAAAAAAAAAGCTATACATGTATATTCATATACAGCCTACTGAGAAAATTTAGTTTTGTTTGTAAATAGAGCTCACTAGTTGGGCTTAGCACTCTCTCAGCATCCAATGGCTGAGTACACATCTCTTCACTTAGGCACAATATCTTATGATATTTTCCTCATCCATGCTGGAATGATAACTGATATTGTCATTAAGTAGGTCTTATTTAGGCAGCCATATCGTTAAGACTTCATGGAGGTAGCTTTCCAGTACTGTCTAGAAGACACTATTGGCATGTATCCTGGTTCTCTGGCTCCCCAGTCTTCCCCTCTGCCCTCTCCCCTCTCTCCTCCCCCCTCCCCCCCTCTCCTGAGATGTTCCCCTGAGCCTTAGGTGTAGGACTCGAATTACAGATGTATTGTTTGGGTTGGGCACCCACGATCACTTACTCATTGTATTTTGACCAGTTGTAGATCTCTTGTAATGATCTCTGATTAAAAGAGAAGCTTTTAAAATAGGGGGTAAAAACCATACTTATATGCAGGTATAAAAGTAAGTTTTCAGTATGTAGTTAGAAAGGGTATCAGCTTAGGAAAATGGCAGTAGTAGTTTCTCCTCTAGGGTCTATGCTCCTTCCAGCCATGACTAGTTGGCTAGGGTGATAGTACTAAACGTGAGTTCCCTCCCAGTTAGCAAACTTTTTAGACTGTCCACATCCAGTTAGACTTCATAAATCTTTTCTCTCAGTCTGAAAACACTGAATTCTTGTTCACTTTATGATAACAAATAAGTATTCTAACAGTTCTAGTAATCAGCGTTTTGTAGTCAGTCACCTTTTTATTAATTTTTAAAAATTAATTATGTTATATATTTACATCCCAAATGTTGCCCACTTTGCAGTCCACCCTCCCAGATTTCCCTTCCCTAGTCCTTTCCCCTTCTTCTCTAAAAGAGTGCTATTCCCCAGGGGGCATCCCCCCTTCCCTGGCATCAAGTCTTTGTGAAGATTGGAGGTATAAGGACACATACACATAAACTTGAAGACCTTTCTACATCGATCCTCTATCTATCCTCTGAGTTTGTACATCAAAGAAGAATGGTGACAAGCCTGCTTTTGTAAATGAGAAGCTGAGACTTTCCATTTGTACAACCCTTCAGAGGGTGCTTCTCATAGCTAAGTACTCAAGTTCAGCTACTAATCCCACCTATCTGGCTCTTAAAAGAGTCATATCATACTTCAGGGAATGCAAAATCTGTCTTTGAGAGGCTAGCATAAAAATGTTTTGAGGATCCTTGAAAATATCGCATCAAATGGATAAGACTTCTAGACCATGGAGATGGAAATCCACGTCTTTGACTACCAATACATGGCATCTTGGTAAGGCGCACACTCTTACTGAAACTTGTAGGGCTATTGTGATCAATCTATAAAGACACCAGACATAATAAGTCTTTTTTTTTGGATTTATATTTAAAATCATTGATGTGAAATACCAAATGTCCTCAGGAAAAAATGAGTGAAAATTAGAATCACTTATAATTATCTTTCAAGACTTCCATTTGGTGACTGACCTCTAGAGCCAGCTGATTAAAAAAAAAAAGATTTAAAAATGTATATGTAGTCTCTGAACAAAGGAAAAGGAGGCTGTTCTGTGATGTTTCCTGTGTCTTTTTATGACTTCACTGAGAACTCTAAGTGACCTAAAGTTAGCCAAATCCCAAGTATTGAATTTATCTCTTCTTAACACTGGCAATAATAGGTAAATAGTTTTTATTACTTTGAATATACTAAAATTTTAAAGTCCTCTTTTAAGATTTGAAAGACGTATTTCATGTTATAAATCAAAGTTGTCTTCTAAATGCAACCATTGAATAATGAGGGTGACAGAGTCCCAACTAGTACCTCTCACCACCAAAGAAAGCTTCCAGTGTCAGGAATCTAATCTCCGAGTTGTTGGTGAAGGGGGCCCTACAGAGACCCCCATAGAGCCCATGCTTTTGGTAAAGCTATTGGTTGCTCACCACATGATTCTGGTTAGGCCCTATTGCTGAAGACAGTTCCTTCATATCTTACTAAACATGGAGAAGTCAAGCTGATACTTACCTCAATCCCCAACTCTACAGACTAGTCTTCACAGTACTGTAAGGCACTCTGTATCCTACCAGAGTAGAAAGGTAGACATCAACTCAGCTACAAAACCTCTCATTTATTATGGTGACCTGTCTGCAAGATTTGCTGGTTCAACAGTGTCACCAAAGTTTAGGGGAGCAACTAAACACTATCTTCTTGGATTTAAGGACCAGTTCATGAGTTGGAACCCATGTCTGACACTGGTTGGGCAACTAGGAACCTATAGAGTCCATATAGTTTTCCTAAAAAGTTCATGGACCTTGGAGAAAACCAAATATTACAGTTCTGCTGAAGAGAACAACTCCTAACAACATTCTGCTATGCTCATAGATCAGTGTCTTGTTCAGCCATCATCAGCCGTCAGAGAGGCTTCTGCCTGTAGTATATGGGAACAGATCTAGAGAGCCACACTGGACAAAGTACAAGAGTGTAAAGGACCTTGGAACACTCATTATGTGTCGTTTGTGATTTTTTTTGTGTGTGCCCCTCTCCATTTGTTTATTTTGTCCTATTCAGTTTTGGTTTTATCATATTATTATCTTTACTCCTTTATTTTCTTTGTGTGTGAGAGTGTATGTGTCTGTGTGTGTCCTTTATTTACTTTTTACATGCCTGCTTGTTTTCTAATGAGGTAGGGCAAGAGAGGGTATGGATTTGGTTGGGTGGGGAGGATCTAGGAGATTTTGGGAGAGGGAGGAAAAGACAAACAAAAAGCTGTCTTCTGTGAAATGTAAGAATTATTAAGGTGATTCTTTTTGTAAACGCAACTAAATCATTCTTATAACTTACTAACTCATTTGTTTTGAAAGGTGAGGGAGATGGGTGTTGCTATTTTTAAGTCAATTCTAAGCCCATTTTTTTTCTTCACCTGTTCTAAGTTATACAGTCAATGCTATGTGTGCCTTCGATAGTGAATCTTATCTATATGAAGTAAACTCCGTTAAATCCATTATGAATGCCCAGCAGTCCCATTTTGAGGAAAATTATATCAGTGAGCAACATCCTGATAAGAAAAATCATGAAGTTCTGGCTATGGTTGCTTTAGATTTAAATGCACAAAATTTCCAATAAGTTTGCATTGTCCATGGTAAAATGTAGAATATCTCCAAAGCCTAGGAAGTAAGTGCACGGCGACTTGTGGGGGTTGGTGATATGCTGATAAGGAAGTGTGGGATAAGCAAACAAGTCCATGTGTGTCATATCAATGACTGAATATAATTACAAATAAGATTTCCCTATGTCAGACTCCGGCACAATCCCTCAGAGCCAGTCTGCTTGTCTTCCTGTTCACCAGACACTCTATCTATCACACTATATGGGGACCAATTGACATCCTAGGAACACTACCACAAGTAGGAAGGCTCAGAGACATCTGTCTGCCGCCTTACCCACTGCACTATCTGAGAAACACATAATATCCCATGAGCCTCATGTCAGGAAGGGACCCCAAGAGCTACATTATCTGTGGCTCAAGAGCCACCTTCATCACTGCACTTCCTGAACATCATGTATCATTTGTGACTTCCAGTCCCGCCTGGAGGACCAGCCTAGCCTCCACTTACACACCTCCTCCGTAGGCTGGCTAGGCAGCCTGAAGCCTATCTCCAGGGAGCACCACCCACTCCCAAACTGACTGCCCTTCAAGTCATATTCCCTAAGGAAAGAGGAATAAGATGCTCCAGTAAGTAGTTTATCAATGAAACAATTAAGGAGGAGCTCAGTATTATGGCAGGGAATCTGGACATATGGGATGGGTAAGGAAAAAGCGCAGATCTGTGTAGTCTGAATACTCTTTTGGGAAGAAATAGAAATGGATGGCACATAACTTGTGAGCCTGGATGGTAGAAGTAATTGAACAGAAGCCCAAGAGTTCATCATGCAGATAGAAGTAATTTAAGGCTAAGGCTAGCAGTTTGGTGATTCGGTTCTGACACTTTTCTCCCGGTGCACACCGTTCTGAAGCGTCTTGTCTAAGGTACAAATCACCTTGGTGTGTAGTTTGTCTGTACAGCTGCTGACATGCATTCGAGTTTGCAACATGTTCCTCGGGTTTCCCACTGTAGCATACCTACTAGCGTCTCAACAAATTAGGTGGTTACACCGAATGTTTCCCAAGAGCTGTGAACATGAGCTGGCTTTGCATGAATCATGATAGTCTGTGACGTATGGTCTCCATTCCCGATGAGGAGACAAGACTTTCCCAGTCTTACATGGAGACCCAAGACTATATATTTTCCCAACTATTCTTCAAAGCCACGAGGATGATCCCATGATATGTGAGTGCATTATCACTTAGACAAGAGTGCTCACTCTGGTGAGTACAAGGAAAATAACTGATGTTTGACAAGAAGGAATGTTGAACATATTTACTGTTGTCTTCTGAATTTAAGAATGAAGGTAAACTTATAAAATCTGTTGGCTAATAAAATAGACCAGCATACATGTTGAAGCTCAATGAAGGAAATTATGAGACTACGTTGCTCCCAGGAAATACACAGTAGACAGCCATCCTTTTAAATATTTTAATAGGTACTTAAAAATGGACAATTTATACCACAGTTATGTAACTGTGACTTTGTTAGCTATGAGGATTATGCATTTTTTCCATTAAAACAGTTTCATGCTTATAAAAGTCACCATAGGTCAAGTTGTGGCA
Source organism: Apodemus agrarius (assembly GCA_964023405.1). NCBI lineage: Eukaryota > Metazoa > Chordata > Mammalia > Rodentia > Muridae > Apodemus > Apodemus agrarius. The sequence continues at coordinate 13,364,180 of OZ030022.1, read as the reverse complement.
AGAGCACACACAATAGGAATCGTCCAAGTAGCAAAGAGGGGGGAGGCAGAGAGGTTAGAAAGCAGTCACACTGTTGACACCAAAAACAACAACAAATAAATACATACTTCTGTATTTTTGAAGGCAGTTCACAATCATTTCCAGGAATTCTGTGAGAATTTAAGGCCATTTGTTCTAAAGAAATGTAGACGTAACTTCACAAAACTGTAGTTCGTATAAAAACTGTACATTGAAAACTATTTAGAATTGACTTGTGAGCAGGCAGGTCAGGGTAGAGGGAGAGAGAGGAGGGTTAATTCACAAACAGGCAGGTCGGGGCACAGGAATGAGTTTATGTCACAAAACGTGTTGTGTGCTGAGTCACAGGGTTGTGTACGTTGAACTGAGAATTCACAAGAGACCCCAGCCTGTGCAACCCGCAAGGCAAGGCGGAAGGGTAAGAATGCAAATCCCAAGCAAGAGAGCCAGTATCCCTTTGAATCAAAATATCTAGACAGGATACAACTTAATACAAAGTTCAAAACACCTGCTACATGGTTTGGAGTTATATAGTCTTGTTTTTAATGCATTAAAGGACAGTGTTATAAGGATGGTGGTTTTTATACAAAGTATATTTTGTGCATTAACAGTTGGTGATGTTTGCCTATTCATTGCTTCTAGTTGGCATTATGAAAGATAAACTGACTGCGGTCTAGATTTAAACCCAAAGTCTATGGAAAAATGCATATTACAGGGCCACATCTGTTTATAATTTGAAACTCCCACTATTGGCCAAAACTGATGACGGATATTATTTGCTAAGTAGATTCTACCTCCTTCTCTTCCCTTATTCATACTGCGAATGTCCAGACTGTCATTCAAAGAGATATTGCTCCTGTGATTATAGCTATTGCAATTAAGAAGACAAAGGATTCAATATTTAAAACTTATTCTTAAGAACAGTTATAAAAGTATTGAAATTTAAAAAGTAGTAACGTGTAAACATCGACACAGACTGCTGGCCTATATATGTAGCAGTCAAGGACATTTGTATTAAAAATGTAGCTTGTGCTTTTCCCCAATAATACATTGGGAATTTACTATTCTGTCGAGACCAAAACAAAGATGTTCAAAAATTAGAGAAGACATCTCTACTTTGCTTCAAGCATTTTAAACGATTTCCCGGTTGCTCATGCAACGACCCTATTTACAGTTTTGGTTTAGGAAGAGAATTAATTTTGGATCCAAGAAAGCACATTATCCAGTACTGCTGAAACCAAACTGAGAAAGTGTCCCATTCCCTGGTTCATAGCAGAGCACCAGGATCAAAGCACAGGCTTAGCAGTTCCGACTGGCGTGTGAGGGGCATCGGCATCTGGGCGTGGTCAGATTTGTGTCTGCAGCACGTGTGTAGGAGGGGTGTATGGCGGGGGTGCGGGTGATGGCTTGATTCCTCTGGCTCTCATGTAGGAGAGGAACTGCTCGGGGATCTCAGCCAAAACATCTTTGGCCAGTCTAGCCATGCTGAGTATGTGGTTTCCACTTCTGTCAATATAATCCCTGAATGGCACAAACTGGAACAGAGGGAAAAAAAATCAATTCACAACCTTCAGCTATTAATGTAACAGACACAAAATCAGCACATACATCTTTTTTTAAATATTTTACTTTTATGAGTGGCTTTCGAGACAAGATCTAACTTTACGGCCTAATATGGCCTCAAACTCATAATCCCCCTGCTTCCTACAGAATTGAGATATCAGGTGTGCATTACCATGCCTGGCTTACATTCAGCTTCCAAGCCAACTTGACATAACCTAGAGCCACCTGAGGGAGTCTCAAATGCAGGATTGTCTAAATAAGATTGGCCCTCAGCCATGTCTGTAAAGGAATTTCCTGATTGATGACTGATGTGGACGGCCCCATCCCACCGTGGGTGGCACCATTCCTGGGCTGTAGGGGAAAGCTAGCTGAGGCCAGCAAGCAGAATCCCTGCTTGGATTCCTGGCCTGACTTCCATCAGTGATGAAAGTGAAATCATAAACCAAATAAATCCTCTCCTCCTCATACTTGCTTTCCGTCTTGAGTATTTTGTCACAGCAACAAGGAGAATCATAAATGCCCTGAGTGACACTATGAATGATACACATCCTACATTTAAAATATGTTCGTCACTACAGCTGCCTATTACAGCAATCATTGATCTTCACAATGTGTCTTTAGCAAAGGGGATGCAATTCTCTCCTTGTTGGCACTTGTGCCATTCTTTGGGGGGGCACTTCCTAGCTGATGCCCAACATCAGGGGGCATGTAACCTTTATGGAACTTCTGTCAAGTTGTGCTAGAACATGTTTAATATGGTTTTGATATAAAAGTTAACTAATGTAGAACATGGAACAAATCTTCCACCTATCCACATAGAAAATAGCACACACGATGAAGGAGTCCTAAACACTTTTTTTTTTGTTATGAAAACATCATACCATGGCTATTAAATAGGAAAAATTCATAGTATCTATGGTGGGAACTTGGATCCCAGGGCACAGCGGCAGAATGCTTGTACATTGTTTATTATATATGTGTTATTTGTGAAAGCAAACGATCTCCACGTAAGATGTTGGAATCGTTCTAACTGAAACGTTACAATTATTTTCATATTTAAATGTCATTGCTTTGCCTTTATCTAGCAATTACACAGCAGCCTTATCAGCTCTACACCATGTGCTCTGCCAAGGGACTGTCTGGGTCCATTGTCATTTGGAACAGCAACTTAGTTAATAAACACGGCACCGCTGAGCATAACAGTTCAATTTCTCTATAAGGAATAATTCTTGAAGCAACTTGGAAATGATTGAAATAATTCAGGATGTGGCTAGTTTATAAGCACATCAATCATTTGGCCTTGAAATAAAAAGAAGGGGGAAGACATTAATTTAGGATATAGAATGGTTTCTGCAGAATCTGTAGAATGATTTGAAACCTTATATAAATGTCTTTCAGAGACACCAAGAACATTCCCTTTTCATACTGTAATGTAACTGTGACAAACTTATTATGAAAACTTGCTTTGGGTGGAAGCCATTATTCAAAACGTACTTTAAGAATACGACTGTAATTTGTACACTTGGGACAATCCAGCTACTACAAAGAAAGCAAGTTAAACATATAGGAAAGTGGCAGGTGTGATTCTGATGGAGTGAAGATAAATGCAAAAGCTCCGTTCTTCCAAAGCCTCTTCCTCAGCTTTCAGACGTATGATAGACAGGAGAAGGGGTCGCTTACCCCCGAAAGCTAAGCCAGGGCAGGAGAGAGCTCACAGTGTGTACAACCTTCAGGTGGGGGAGAATGGGAGGGCATGACTTTTGTGAAGTCACATCACTTCACTAAGAGCAAGATGACAGTGCAAACAAAAACTTAAAGGTGTAAAGAAACAAGGTCAGTTCTGTTTTCCCTCTCATTATATCTCCATCAATAGTTCACAGAAGCCAGGCAGTGGTGGCGCACGCCTTTAATTCCAGCACTTGGGAGGCAGAGGCAGGCAGATTTCTAAGTTCGAGGCCAGCCTGGTCTACAGAGTGAGTTCCAGGACAGCCAGGGCTACATAGAGAAACCCTGTTTCGAAAAAATAAAAATAGTTCACAGAATTTAATTTTTCTAATTAAAAAAAAAGAAACTTTTTAAGCCTCTTTAGCAAGCACTAGAAGATAGGTTTCTGTCTGTCTGTCTGTCTGTCTGTCTGGTTTTCTCTTTGAAGATAAAAATATGTTTTTATTAGTATGGGCTTTCTTATGCATGTTCTATTTGTTATATACGTATAGATATGTGCATGCAACTTAATTCACCACATGCTCTACAGCATTGCCTTTCTACCTCTATTTTATTGAAAATGTACTTTTCCCCTCATATCCTGTATCCTGATTACTGTGTTCTCCGTCTGCTCCTGCTCCCCATTCCTATGAACCTCTCCTCCCCAACTCAAGAGAGCCTGCTGACATATGCATGGGCTCACACGTGTCAAGACCAGGCAGTGTCCCAGAGCAGAACAAAGACGTGGACAAAGACTTCCAGCCTTAAAGGGTAGGCTGTGTGCCCAGCAGTAGCTGGCCCACAGAAAATGAGCTGAAAGGTATCTTGATGTTTCTTTGACTCAATATCATGTTGCGGGTTTTTTCTTTTAATTTTAATTTTTATAATCACACACACACACACACACACACACACACACCCTCTACAGGTCCTTTCCATATATATTTCTGCTTCTAGTTTTGTATTTTCCTGAGCATGTCAACAAGTGTGTTTCTTTGTCTCAAAAAACAAAACAAAACAAAACAAAACAACAACAACAAAAAAAGGCCTAGGATTCTCATCCCTGGAAGAGGTGTTCATCATTTCTTATATTTGTTCGCCAGCCACATCCTTTGGCATGCCACCTGAGCCCCAGTGGAGAGCCCGATCAGAGAAAGTCGATGCTACCAGCAGGTTGTTACTCATCACAGAAGCATGTGAGAGTAGGAAAGAAGTGGAGAACTTTCTACTTGCTAATCCTGAATTAGTGACATGTGTCTCCAAGGGCATTTGTTCTTCCATCTTGTGGCCAGGTACACTATCAGCCAGCGGGCAAATGCCAACAGTTCCCCACTGTCATTACCTCTTGTCAAATCCACCAGACAGTTCTCAGGGCGAAATATCCTTCAGTTGTTTTGCACATAACCCTCCTACCCTGACAATTTACCACTCAGATCACCCTCTATTCTGTGATGTAATCTCTCGTTTCTGAACACTGCAGCGAGGGGCATCTGATTAAAAACATAAATAAAGCAAAACCAGTCCCCACATATGGTGAAGGCACTCTTGTCATCTCTGAACTCTGACTCTTAAACAGGTACATTAAGAAGAAAACACTGCCAGGTAGTGGTGGCACACGCCATTAATCCCAGTACTTGGGAGGCAGAGGCAGGAGGATTTCTGATTTCAAGACCAGCCTGGTCTACAAAGAGAGTTCCAGGACAGCCAGGGCTACACAGAGAAACCCTGTCTCGAAAAACTTAAAAAAAAAAAAAAAGAAGCAAATACTATCCACAGTGAGCTGACTTAACCTATTAATACAGCGAATACAGTGGATGTATTCTGCTCAGCAGAAAACGTGGCATGCGTGGGGCTCCATGTCGTCTTTCAACTCTTCTCCAAGGTAAAGGGACATCCTTCATGGCTGTGCTGATGGATGGTTTTCCCTATCTACGAAAACAAATTTGAATGTGTTCGGGCAAATTGGCTTTTAGTTGCTGTTTACTCAATTGTGTTTGATTTTTTTCTACAGTGCAGAACTCCATTAGTGAGTTTTCAGGTCTAAGGCTTCAAGGCTGTTATGTTTCTTTTAGTGGAAAATATAATTAAAAAAAATTTTTTTTAAGGAACTGATAGGCTGGCCAGCAGCTGCATGCAGCCAGGAAGAACAGCACTGCATTAAACGCAAGGGCCAAGCCACAGCACAACACACACCCTTTGTATATACTGACCTATGAAAATAAACATCATAGGAACTCGTCTTGCTTACTGTAAATACAAGATCAAGTCTTCTGGTATAAGGGACATAATCATACATAAGGTGGTCAAATCAAGGTACAGCTACTATAAAATAAAGACAGACAAAATGCCTTCCCATCAGACGGTGCCAGTTGGGTAACTGACAAATACCTGCACTGCTATTAATGCACTGGTACTGAGCCATGAGATGTTTTCTGCTAAGGGACTAAATACAACATCTTGTTTAATATCACATGTATTTTATCATTATTTTGATTTGACTGAAGAAGAAACAGAAGCTTAGAAAGCTCAACTTGGCAAGACCGTGAACGGTGGCCAACACCAGTCATTGCTAGCTCTGACTCCGACATGTCATGTGGAAAGATGACTCACCATCCTTAGAATTTTACAGTTAGGTAGAGAGATATACTAGTCTTGGGATCAGAACTTGATTCGTAGTCAAAGAAACTCTGCGTGGTTTATTTAGCTCTCCCTCTTGGATCGTCGTTGCTTTATACGTAAGGGAGTGCAGCGAAAGAAAGGGGGGGGGGACAAATTCAAGACAGAGGACTTCAACCCGCACCAGCGAAAACTGACCCAGGGAAATGACAAGGTAGACTAGAAGGAAGCTTCGGGAACATGCGTACTGACAGTAGTGACAGATAGAATGTGGTTCTGAGTGTGTTTAGCAAAAGAGGAAAACTGAGGTCGGGTTGTGGAGATGTTTGTGTGACTCAGATGGGCTGTAAAGAGTCGTCTAAGACATTTTAGGATTGTGTCTAGTTCCTGGCTTCCACTTCTAACTAGCTGGGGGTTACGGGCAAGCAGTAACTGAACTGAGATTTACTTAAAAAAAAATACAGTAATCAAGTGTCTGTCATAATGTTAACTAAGGGGTCAGTGATGAAAAGCTATGGGTCTTAGCTTGCCTAGCACATAGAGCATGTCACAGAGCCAAATATCATTTCTGTGCAAATGCAGAAGCAGCATAATGCCTGACAATATAAAAGAAGCTCAAACTTCTGCCCCCAACTTCCAGCTGAATATCAGCTACAGTCTGTAAGATACAGCTTTCATTTTTCCAACCTGAGAGACCTGAGGATTTATTAGTAACGTACCTAATAACTTGATTATCCAAAGAGTAAAATGGATTGCAAGAAAACCGGAGCCTGCACAGCACTTATTTTGAATTCTGATGTTATTTTACTGGCTTGTCCAGACAGTTTTTTTTTTATCAATGGAAGATACAAAATAATATCCTACTGTCTGCAACACTCAAGAATATTTCCATATAAGTAACCAATCTACAAATACTTCAAGAGAACATGAAGACCTTTGATAGCAGATCCCTAATGTGATTCCAGGTGGTCAGGAGAGATGACTCATGATATGACTGGAGTGTGCACAGCCACACTGCTCATGTTTTGCATGGATGGATTTAGGAACTTCTCTGTGAAATTAGAAGAGTGTATAAAGTCCCCTCCTTATTGAGAGATGTAAGAAAGAATGTTCTCTCACCCCCCCCAGGGGCTCCTAATTCTGTGGTACATGTCAATTTCTTGTTTAGTATCTCTAAGAATCCTTTATCCTTACAGTTGGGGTTTAATGTGGCAAATCTTGAGTGTTTCCCAGTCTCTCTAAGTATGTTTGAATTTTCTGGAAATCCTGGTGCCACAGGCATGAGAGACTTGCCTCAGAATCTAGAACTTTCAAGAGAAGATTTCCCTACATATGTTAACTTGTATCTGAATGAACTTGGGCTAATGGGTTACAGAGTTTTCTATGTGCTACAACCTCAGAGAAAATCAAAGACGAAAGAACTTGGACTCCGCAGATGACGGAGGGGCCTAGAAGAGCACACTGGCTGTCTTTCACGGACCATCTGGGCCCAGTCTCAGTCAATACATGTCCCCTTGCCATCAGTCCATTGAGAGACATGGCAGTTTGTATTTTCACAAATGTCAGTAGGTATGGTTTTATGGTAGCAGCATAATGTAATAGTCCTTTAAAAATATGTTTTGGGGAGGCGAGCAACCTTGATTCCTCAGGGATAATGTTGTGTTGCTTTTCTTAAGCACTCATTCGGGTGGAACAAGCTATAAGAGTCCCTTGTTGATTTTATAAAGAAGCATTGTCATGGCAACAGAGCACATCCTGAAGTCCATCGCATGTGAGTTTTCTTTCAGTGATTTGAATTTTGGAAAGTGTGGGCTGGTCATTATGTGGAGCTTTTTGGTAAAGAAAAATAACCTGGACACATAATTATGATGATGAGGTTAAGGTGAATAATTATGTGTCTAATTTTGGAGGTGAGCACCGTGATACACTTAACTAGATGGTGTCCCATGGCCTCTTCCTCAGCTACTTTTGGCTGAATCATTTACTCTATGTGTTTGTGCTTTTTACATTCTGCCTTGTAGAGAAGTTTTAAATCATTTATTCATCTTTTAGAACAATAATTGTTAAATTGTTTCTGTGTTAAGATGTAATTTTATTGATTTGGGGGGAATAATTTATGATCCTTTTGGCACTGGTATTTCTAATTAGTATTACTAATAATTAGTATTATTATTTTGTTATCATATTGCTGGAAATCAAACTAGTAGAGTTTAGCATGTAAGTCCTCTATCATAGAGAGACACCATGATCTTTTTATCAACTTATCGCATTTTTCCCCCATCCTAAATTTTGTTGGTACTCGTGGGACGTACATCAGGGACATATTTATGTAGATTGTCTCACTTCATGTCACAAGGCTGCTTAGTGCTCAGAACATAAAAACTTAGTTTGTCCATATTATCACAAGCTAGAATTGCACCCAATTCTGTAGGATGCCAAATTGTTCTTTTTTTTTTTTTAACAGTAGTTTCATTAGTAGTAAGTATACAGGAAATTATTTAGAAATAATTCTAAAGGCCCGTTGTTTGTGCCCACTACTGAGACTTTTGACTGTTGGCTCCTTTTTTGTAAAAAAAAGATTTATTCATTTACTATATGTAAGTACACTGTAGCTGTCTTTAGACACACCAGAAAAGGGCGTCATACCTCATTACGGATGGTTGTGAGCCACCAGGTGGTTGTTGGGATTTGAACTCAGGACCTTCAGAAGAGCAGTCAGTGCTCTTAACCACTGAGCTATCTCACCAGCCTGACTGTTGACTACTAAAAAGGTATATGTCACAGAATTCCTCCTCTTTGACATCTTAAAAGATACACACTGGAAGTAAAGCATGCACAGCTTTGGTTGAATTAAAGCCCTTCTTTCAGTGACAACTTTTTTTTTTTATTCAAAACTGATTTTTATTAAAACAACCAACCCCCCCACACACACAAACACACTTCTTAATTTGGGCCTACAATATAACCAAAGCAGGGTAAAAAAAAAAGTCACTGTTTCATGCATTATATTCCAGAAAAAGTACCCCCTCTCTGGTGAAGATAATTATTCAATCAGTGCAAATCTAAACACTATGGGGAAACAGTTCATCTTTTCAAGTGAACAAATTGAGAAAATAGTCAATCAGGTAACAATTCAAACAAGCCTGTCAAATTATACCTAATAATTGTTCTCTGTTTTAGTTTACCTTCTGTATTTAAGATGAAAGTACTTATCAGTAATCTACACAGACCTGAGGTCATCCGGCTCCTCTGTCCCCACCATCATCTACCCTCTAGCCTGGACAGGATTCAATATCCTCTCTCAGATGTTCACTGATACTTTATATTTATGTTATTAACTAAAAGTTGAACTAATTGAACAGTTTTAATGTACATGAATACTCATTTACAAACCAATTGCTTTTGTAATATAAACTCACATACAAACAAATTTCTTTTTGTAGTAAGAAAAACTATTTTAGGGCTGGAGAGACGGCTCAGCAGGTAAGAGCACCGACTGCTCTTCTGAAGGTCATGAGTTCAAATCCCAGCACCCACACGGTGGCTCACAACCATCTGTAAAGAGATCTGATGCCTTCTTCTGGTGTCTGAAGACAGCTACAGTGTACTTACATATAATAAATAAATAAATCTTAAAAAAAAACTATTTTAGGAAAACCTTGTTTTAGACAAAGTCTAGTTTTATATTGGTGAACTAATTTGGGGGGGGGTTAACTTTTTTTTTACTTTCCATTCATTCCTTGTGAATCAGTGACAACTTTTAACTGCTTGTTTTCTTCTTGCTCCCCAACAGCAGGCAGTATTTAGTTCAGTATTTTTCTCCAACATTTTCTACATGTAAAATTTGTAGGTAATGTATCATTTGTATGCCACATGTCATAACTACATTTATGTACAGCCCATTTTTATATATAGCTTTATCACACACATTTTCACTTTTCCAACTATAATCTGAGAAAATTCTAACAATGGTTATAATTTTTAAATGGTTTATTAAACAGTTTATTTTTGTATATATCATGTTTTTAAATGTTCCATCTGCGTGAAGACTAATATTTACAGCTTCCTGTTTTACTAATGATGATAAAAAATTTCACAAAAGGGTATATTAGGAAAAGATAATAATTATTGATACCTGCACTTTACATATAGCGAACCTGAGACAAAGGGAAGAGCAATTTTACTTAAGTAAAAAGCACTGTTACTTACCTTACACCTCAGAGAAGGAACCAACTAAATTAACAGAAGCCAGCACTCCTAATTGCAATCCAAATTGCTTCTTTATATATCAAGTAGACATGGGTTCTTCACAATGAAGGAGACGGATACTGTTTATTTAAATCCTTACCTGTACAATGTCTCTTTCAGCATACTTCCCTCTGGAGGAAACTCTGACGTCATCTCCATCCAATTCAACCATTGCTTGAAAAGGAAATATAGACATTAATTGAATACAGTGTAGTAAAATAGAACCGTATGAACTAGGGGATCACTATGCATGTGTGCAACGGCTTGCCCTGTGAAGTTACAGGAAGGTGGCTGCAATCTTCATTTCTTTAACCATCTTTAACCATTTTCTCCAAACAGCCTGTTGGATTACACCATCTACAGCTAAAAAGCCCCCAGTGTGAATGACTCTAAAAGTCAGGAGTCAGTGCATTGGGGAGCACTCTCTGATCCTATCTTTCTATCCTGCTTACTGTCCTACAGGATCTAAACCTGGATTTATGCCTAAAAGATCTAATGGGCTTGTGGTGCTAACCCATCCATTTTAATGTTTTTCTAATTCAAGAAACAGCCACAATTATTATCTTCAAGTTGAACCTTATTCTTGCTGACATTTGAAGTCCACACTGCCCACGTTTTACTTTATAGATCACTACAAAAACAGAGTGGCATTTATTCGGGTCCCGAAAAATGTATGGTTTGTGTGAAGGATGATAATTCTGTTAGTCGAGAAATAATTTCAACGTTGGCGGCCACAGCTGGTATTCACAAATACTGTCCAAAGAGAGCAGCTGCTGATGTCTGATGCTGCAATTAGAAACATTTCCCAGAGTTTATTAAGTTTGCTGTGAGAATTCTCTAAATAATTAATTGTAGGAGTGAACAGGCTTGGGCTTAAAGTGTAATTCTATTACTGAAAATTCATTTTGCCCACACAGGACAATCAACAGACTCCAAAGAGGCCCCCCAAATTAGAGCAACGCTCAGTTAGAACCCCATCCTCAATGGCATTTTTGCTTCAGTCCCTGTGTTGAGTTTAGGTTGGGAAACATTGTTTTCCATTTATCTTTCTACATATGTTTGTGAGTCAATATTTTGGCTGAAGCACTACGAGTAATTATGATGAACAGATTTGCCTGAATACACAGTATATTCTTTAATTTTCTAAAATGTGTGTGCTACCAATGAGAAAGCCAGTACCTTATTCATGGGTGTGCTCACATATTTGAAACAATTCCTGGTATCATCTGGGCTCACTTTTACAATTTTCATATTATTTCAACATAAAGCTAATTACCCATTGCTGGTGATACGCTGTATTCCCTGTAATTCTCATGAATGGTATCATTCCCCTACCACACTCAAAACTGGGAATAAGACTCAGGTGGCAACAGAGACCTCACCTTTATTATCCTCTCAATTTCTATTGCCTCATTACTATCAGAGAAGAAAAAAATAATCTTGCACACTGAAGAGCCTCTGGACATCACCTCTCACAGTTAAAGTTTGAAGTTGTAGAGAGCAATAAAAGCAAGATGATAACAATAGAGAGGTCACACCCAAAGTTCAGGTGTTCTGATGGCCTGATCCACAGGGCAGAGATTGCAAGCTGATAAGATAATCCTGTGCTTTTCCCTAGCTATAGAAGATAGGTTGAATGAGCAACTCACATCCCTTCTCCCCAGCTTGCACCAAAGGAGCTGCTGCATGACGTCTATTTTATTTTCCTTCTAAATTCATGAGATGACTTTTGACAGCAGAACAGCAATTTGTATGACAGAGATTTTTCTATCTCATCTGCCAGCAATTTTTCTTACTTCTTAGTCATGGAGTTAAGGGTTAAAACAGATTCGATAGGAAAGTTCAGTGTGTGTGTGTGTGTGTGTGTGTGTGTGTGTGTGTAACATGTATATATACATCAGATATATAACATATATATGATATATATGTACACACAGAGAGACAACATATATATGTATGTCAGTGAAGAATGTATTGTAAACTAGCCAGATAATCAGCTCTTTAAAAACAGTTGGCCAGGCAATGTCTTGCATTGATCTCATTGAAACTTTTTCCATGCTAAAATTGAAACTAGGTGTTTCAGGACCCTAACTCCATACTTACATTTTCCAGAGAATAATGGCATTCAGATTTCTAGGAGTTGGGGGAGTCTACTGAGAAGTCAAGTTCCCATTCTGTCTACACACTTCTCTCATGCATCCTAGAGGCACTACGACTACTCCCCAGAATGTTGCTGGACTCTAAGGGCCATCCACCTCTCAGAGCAGGGACAAGCTTGTCTCTGAGGGAATCCAGTGTTTCAGGGGAGTTAATGCTCCAAGGAAACCTAGCTGGAAAGCCTAGGAAGAGAGTCAGAGCCATCAAGTGATGGAAAGTCTGTTCCTATCTACAGGTTGAAATGTATTCTTTACTGGTTGGTCTGATTAGTTCCTCAATGTTTTCCTTTAGTTAGTTCTGGAGATGGGATAGAGAAAGGATGACATCACTTCCCAGGCCCCTACAAACTCACTGGGGAAAATATAGGGAAAATAAGTAGCCTTGGACTTGGAAGAGGGTAGTGTCCAAGTACTACTGTGCCAGTCTACATGAAGGGACATGAACAGAGATTGACAGCAGCAAGAGCCAGTGGCTTTGCATGCTTGTACCAGTGTAATGGGTTCTTGCCGGAACAAAAGCTGACCAATGTGATTCTCACCAGGCCTGACAGACTGCTATGTAGCCATGAGTGGTAAACCATTACAGGACCGAGCAACAAGGACCTGAGGAGAATCTACCATCTACTTTAGCTTGCAGTTGGTGGATACTGGAAATCACAATCCGCCCTCACTAGCCAGTGCAGATTATCATGAGTCAAAACATGAAGAAGATGCCATAGTATTTGTGACTCTAGAGAGGTGGCACATGTCCACAGCAAAATGTGATGTGAATGACCAGAGCAAAAAGTAGCAGACCCAGCAGCAATCGGGACTAAAAGATTCGGGCATTAGAAATAGGAAGACCAAGTCTCAAGCTAAATAAATGGCCGATCTTAGCAAATATAACTAACCATATTTGCCAATTAACTGCAGTTCAATGGTGTCCCCTAAAAGGAATTAGCCAGGTGACCAGTAACAAACCATCTTTAAAGATGTTTGCTCACGTCGATAGTTACAGAAAAAGCTGTTGCTTGACTGGCCTTTGAAAGGCTGAGCCTCAGTCAGCCGGTCCAGTATCATCTATGTTGTTTATCAAGTTTATCAACTGATCTATGTAATCAGATCAGTTCCACCGCCATTGTTCTGTTCTTTCCCATGATGGAGCTCTTTGTTTATAAAGATAATTCTATCCACTTGCCAGACGCTGGAATCACATTCAATTAGCATACTGCGCGCATGTTAATATTTCCGCTGGAATTGTAACGGTCCGTGAATTTATCACTGTTCTTTAAAGGCTGTCGACACTTCGCCCACAACATGTGCTTCCCTAGAGTGTTCCTTGCCTTAGGAACCAAATGTCAACTTATGACTCTGCTCGCCTTACATAATAGTTTGAGGTACAAACTTTAGTAAGAGGCCAGAGGTGAATGATGAATTAATGCATAAACTAGAGGGAGTTGTCTTACCCAATGGCAATTTTTAATTCACATGTGAGCTATATTTATACCTATGAGGTCATTCTACATAAACTCAGTCATGCATTTTTACACAGGTCAAGCTGACAGAAGTATGATGGTACAAGATACCCCTGAAATCTTGCTACTTACCATCAAATTCTGCAGGTCCAACACCTACTATAATTATTGACATGGGAAGCTTTGAGGCCTTTAGGAAGAAAACCACAATTAGAATTCAATTAAGACATTTAGTTCTTAAGGATAAAAAAAGGAAAATGTGGGTAAACATTTCTGCAGACTTTGGATCTGGCTATTTTTTTTTCTTTTTATTTGCAAGTCATTGAAATACTAATATATATTTTTTTAAAATTTAAAAAAAGAAAATTTCTGACATTTCCTGACATTTTCACAGATGTTCATTAAGATGAGTCTTAATAAGATGTTCAGATTGTACTAACTCTTGCAGTGGATTAGCAAGGGCAAACAAATGGTAGCTAAGCTATGTTTCCCATTCCTCATTTATGCATTAAATATCTATGAACTGTTGAGACTGAATATTTGATGTTACAGCATGGTTTTCATCATATAAAGTACTTAAATTATATTCTATTTAAGCTCGTGAGATGGGGTTGGGGAGATGGCTCAGTCGTAAAGGCTGATACTACAGAACCTGATGGACTAATGAACCCAGGGACTCATGATAGAAGGAGAGAATTGACTTCTTCACATTGCCCTCTAACCTCCACATCTGCACCATAAATGCCTGTCAATACACATATACATATACAAAGATAAATAAATACAAGTGTTATTCTTAAAAAAATTCAACAGTTAGGATCAGTTACAGATGCACAGTACACACAGAGGGAGCATCTCTCTGAAGTCAACATACTACAATCAACTCTTTCTTAGTGCTGTCTCTTTTTAGCTAATTATGTCAGTATACTAAAGTGCAAACTTATAGCACTAACTAGAAAGGAAACAGAAATTCAATGTAAGTGTAGGTAAAAAAGTATCCACTCTGTGTACTTATTTTTTTTCTCATACTAAATAACAATACATTTCTCTGTTACTAAAATTGTGGAGGCCTGACCAGCAACTCATGTATTCAAATCACTTCTAATTAAATACTACTCTGTTCCAAACAATGCCAATCTTAGGCAGAGAAAAGATTAGTAGACTGATGTAATTAAGCAGATTGTCATCTGGTAAGCATAGATTTATAGCTAATTTTCAAAAGAAGTTAATAGCATCACTAACAAACAAAATTCACCTGGGACTGTAATGTGCAGGATGGCTTTAAACCAAGTGTAGAAGGAAAGATGGTCTAGCATCATTTTCACGGAGCCAGACTATTAGGACATGATAGGTCCTGGTCTTAAGAGTTTGTCTGAGTACAAACCAGTCTATTCTTTAAAAACCAAACAAATCTTATCAGTGAAGATGATCCCTCCTCTTCGGTCCTCATACAGCACTGGTATAAATATGGGAATGTTTCTGGATAAGTTACAACCACCATCTGCAATGTTGTGGCCATTCTGTTTCTCTATGAAGTCAACTAAAATAGATTTCATTCTCAACCCACGGGGTACTGTGCTGTCACGAAGCCAGAGACCCTAGCCCTACTCACATTAACTATGGATTCTTTAGTTTGAGCCATATCTGAGATGACACCGTCTGTCACAATGAGGAGCACAAAGTACTGGGAGCCATCTTTTACAGAGGATGCGTATCTGAAAAACAACAGGAAGGTGAGAACAGCATGTGAACCACGAGGACCTCCAGATGTGCATGGCATGGCCAACCCAGCCTTCTACTGAGAAACTACTCATGCATCTGCTGGAATCCTCTGATAAACAAACTTAAGCACACATCTTTTCTGAAATGACCATCCAGATTAACTGCAGTGTTAGTGCCAGGACACAGAAGTAAGCTGCCTTAGAAGTGGTTTCACTAACAAAGTTTACCAGAATGGAAGGTTTCTTTGTGTGTTTTTTTTTGTTTGGTTTGGTAAAAAGTAAGATTTGGATACAGGTTTTAAAAAGACCCATTTTGACAGCAATATATAATGTTTGATCTCTTAAAATTAAGTCATCAGAACTTGATTTTCTTGAAAATTGTCACAATATCTATTATGTTAGTATTTGTTTATATATATATATATATATATATATATATATATCCTTAATATATAACAGCATTTTGTAAAGTAAGCAATTGTTAGATTATTAATTTGAACTGCACAAAGTTCATGGGGCATATCACTATGCATATATTAAATGCCATGGACATGTACACAGTGAAACAATCCTTTTATATGTTACAGAGCCTTCACCTCAATAAACAGCCAAATAGGGAATATATGCACAGTTCTAAGTGTGTATGTGTGTGTATACACGTGTATGTGTGTGTGTAGATGTGTTCATGTGTCTAAGTGTGTATACTGGCTCTTTCACTGGCCTAGAGCTGGTCTCATCAGCTCGTTCAGGTCCAGGAATGAGTGAGTTGTCAATAGTTCCTAGGAGACAGGGAATGAAACAAAATGTCCTTGACCTGCATCTCTAAAACAATTAACCAGACCACGGAAAAAAATGATTTAAAAATTATATTGAGTGGGAAACTGATCCCACTATGAAGGACCTTAACTGGTTCTTCTTGAACAACTTGGGTGCACAAAATGTATCATATTGGAGTCAATTTGGAAATCATATGAATAAGAGTATTTCATTTGAACCAAGTTTCTTAGGCACAAATGAAACTGGTATGTACTCATGCTATTGATAAGGTGAATGTTGACAGGGCTCATTCACTGACACTTGTAGAAGCCACTGACCACGAACACCGAGGACTATATACATCAATACAATCAATCAATGGGGAACAACCCCAAACAGAGAAACCCATTATCCTTTCTACTTAAAAGCAGAAACAATAAAAAAAGAAAACCTTGCAATCTTACAGTTTCCAGCCACAATTCAGTATTTAATAACTGAACAGTCATATCTTTAATAAAAAAGAAAAAGCATCTATTACAAACTCTAGTTCAGTGCAGAGTTTTCTATCTTGTGTGATGAATATGAGGAGTAACATAATGGAAATGGGAGTAGGAAAGCTCTAGAAGCACACTTCATGCTATTTTAGATGAATCAAAGCCGCTAAAAATGGAAGGTTTCTAGCCCACTACAGAAGCGGGGTTTCATGAATGTGAACTCCCACTTTGAATGGCTTAGTTGGTTTAATCTCACTCAGCAGAGAGGCTGTGTTCTCAGTATGTAGAGAGAGGGGGAGGGGATAGAGACTGAAGCAGATCACAAGGAACCTAAAATGTCTCTAGTTTGTGATTCATTTTAAAAATCATAGAAGCCTAGATGTTTATAATACTTAGAAACTTTTAACACTTCATGATTAATGCTATAAAAATATGTGTATGTTTGGAAGGCTTGGTACACTTAAAATTATTACAAATTGCATTTTATATAAGAGCTGACCAATTTATTCTAGTGCTTAATTATAATATTAATTGAAAATTAATGTTTTGAAACTACTCTATTTCTGTGTCATTTGCTCTATAATTGCATCTTTTATTTGGAGAGTAAGTTTAAATTTCAGACAAAATCATCTCACAGTACCAAAAAATCTTTTTTTTTTTGTCCTGGTTACTTTCTTTTTTTTATTATTATTATTGGGTATATTCTATATTTTACATTTCATTTCCCTTTTTCTGGTTCCCCGCTCCCCTGAGGTCCCACATGCCCTTTTCCCTCCCCCTGTTCCCTCATCCACCCCTTCCCACTTCCCTGTTCTGGTATTCCTCTACACTGATGCTTTGAGCCTTTACAGTACTAGGGTCCACTCCTTCCTTCTTGTCGGACATCATTTGGTATGTGGATTGTGTCTTTGGTGTTCCAAGATTCTAGGCTAATATCGACTTATCCGTGAGTGCATACCATGGGTATTCTTTTGAGACTGGGTTACCTTACTTAGTATGATGTTCTCCAGCTCCATCCATTTGTCTAAGAATTTCATGAATTTATTGATTGTTTCTAATGGCTGAGTAGTACTCCATTGTGTGTGTGTGTGTGTGTGTGTGTGTGTCCACACACACACACACACACACACACACACCCCACATTTTTTGTATCCATTCCTCCGTTGAAGGACATCTGGGTTCTTTCCAGCTTCTGGCTATTATAAATAGGGCTGTTATGAACATAGTGGAGCATGTATCCTTATTGCATGCTGGGGAATCTTCTGGGTATATTCCCAGGAGTGGTGTGGCTGGGTCCTCCGGAAATATCATGTCCAGTTTTCTGAGGAAGCGCCAGACTGATTTCCAGAGTGGTTGTACCAGCTTGCAGTCCCACCAGCAGTGGAGGAGTGTTCCTCTTTCTCCACATCCTCGCCAACACCTGATGTCTCCTGAGTTTTTAATCTTAGCCATTTTGACTGATGTGAGGTGAAATCTCAGGGTTGTTTTGATTTGCATTTCTCTAATGACTAATGATGTTGAGCATTTTTTTAAGGTGTTTCTCAGTCATCCGAATTTCTTCAGGTGAAAAGTCTTTGTTTAGCTCTGTACCCCATTTTTGGATAGGGTTATTTGGTTTTTTTGGGTTTAACTTCTTGAGTTCTTTGTATACATTGGATATTAGCCCTCTGTCAGATGTGGGGTTGGTGAAGATCTTTTCCCAATTTGTTGGTTAAAAAAAATCTTTTTACTTTATCATCTTTGTAAAAGTATTACATACTTAGGATAAAAAATAATATGTCACAGGAGGAATGAAGAAGGAAGTTTCTGGTGGGCCACACTCCAGGCTCCTTTCAGGAAATGACAAGGAGACACAGGTTTGTAGATCAAATTATATTACAGAAGTTTCCTTCCTAATGGAGCCTTCAGTGAACTGAACTGGATAAATAAAGCTCTTATTAAAGCCATATCACTACCTCTTCTGGAGTACAGCCAATCAATAATGTATATGTTAATATCACTATGATAAATCTGAGAGGAAAATTAATTCTGTCAGAGTCGCAGGATTTAAATATATTCATCTGAAGTTTCTCTCCTGGTTCCTAATGCATTTTACATAAAAGTTCAGAAATGGCTCCCTCAGATGTGTGAAGTATTATTCTAGCTTTTCACTAGCGCACAGGAACACAGCAGGCATGAAGAAAAGATAAGAAATTCACTCGGGTGTTTTTCATTTAAATAATTGGATTATTTTTACAATGGATTATGCCGTCTCTTAATGTTGAGTAAAGACAGACACACATTTAAACATTTCATCAATAAAATGTGAAAATTCTATGTTTCAAGGTTGCCACCCAAAAATGCCTCTGTGAAGTGAGCAAGAGACCCTACAAAAAAGGGGGAGGTGTGTTTTGTTTCTATCTGTGTTTATTCTTTGTCTGTCTGTCTGTCTGTCTGTCTACCTAATGTGTATGGATATTTTGCCTGTACGTATATACTAATAATGGGTATCTCTCTATTGGGACTAGTGTTAGAAATGGTTGTGAGCTGTCATGGACCTGACAGACATCAAACCCATGTCTTCTGGAAGAACAGCCAGTGTTCTAACCTCCGAACACCCTTTCCAACCTTCTGCATGTTTTTCACCTCTGTGGCAGAGATTAAAGTAAAAGGTACAGGCTATAGCAACATATGACTTTGGGTTTGGTTATTGTTATTGAATTTTAGTTCACATAAATGGTCACTTTACAGATGTATGTTTTAACCTGCCAAAACACAATAAAACAAAAACAAACAAGAATAACAGCACTGCTGGTACCTCATGGAGCTACGGTGAAGAAGAGCATTCAGTCCATTCAAAAGCACAGAGATTACTGCCAGAGATGTCACCGCCTCAACAATGATTCCTGATTGAGCTCTCTATTCACACAGATGGAAGGGATCAAGCATAATGCATTTCTCAAGTGATTTTGAAATTAATTTCGGAAATTCCAAATATAAAAATGTCAGCCTCTAACAAGTTAAAACTAATTTTAACGGAGTCTCTGGATCCTGTAATGTTCTCACTGTTCAGTAGAGACAAACAAACAAAAAAGACGCCAAATTGTGAACGGAGCAGAGTTTCGCTAATATTAACTAGGAACAAGTGTGGGCGATGGGGGCTGTGGCAGACCATGATGGCCATCAGTGACAGCAGTTCTCTGTGAGGGGAATGGGGCTAGACTAGTGGGGTGGCAATCAAACAATGGTCCCTTCTGATGTCAGGCTAAGGTGCTTTAATTCAGCTATATAGACGGCATCAAGAGATGCTGAGATCCAGTTTTATAGTATTTGAAACAGTCCTTGAGCCATAAAAACCTGAGTAAAAACCTCTGGGTATGCGTGAAATTAGAAGCAGGATATGTGAAGTGTCCAAATGAATGCAGAACTATAAGTGCTGTGGATCAGATTTCTCTGTGGTTTCCTATTTCGTGTTTCTGACAACCCATTATTATCTCAAAGCCAATCAGATACCCGGAAATCAGTCAAAAACCAAGCAAGTGTACAAAACTGCTAACTTCCAAAAGAATTTAAAATGCCAATAGATATAATAAACAGGCAAGCTTTCACTCATCCAGGAAACACTCTTGAAGAATATAACAAGCAAACAGTCAAAATATGGGCATGCATTTGCTCTGACTTGGGTCCAAATAGGCTTTATGGTAACATTCGATACTAGCCTATCAGAAGTCAGCTGGTGGACACTTTTTTTCTGGAGGAGATATGGTATAATGTATTTCCGTTGGCCTCAAACTTGCTATGCACCTCAGGATTACCTAAGCCTTCAAAACTATTGGTTCCTCACCCAAGAGCTAAGACTACATGCACGTACCCCATACTCGGTTTATGGGATGCTGGGGATATACATAGGACTTCATGTATATTAAACTCTAGCAGCTGAGCCCCATGCTGAGTGTTAATTTCCTATATGGGATGCTGTCTACTGTTGAAATGTGTTCATTAGAGAAGACATATTCAGGAACCTTTATATGAACAGAGCCTGTGCACACGTTGACTGTGCTGGTGCTTAGAACAAAGAAACAAATAGTTTTGTCTTTCAGCAGATCAAGTTTTAGACAAGATTTTTGGTCAGCCAGAAAATGCCTATCTTAATAAAATATTATAAATAAAACTAAACATAATTTTAAAGGTAAAGAAAATGGGAAGCCTTGGTCCTGGGGAGGTTTGATGCCCCAGTGCAGGAGGATGCTGGAACAGTTGGGCAGGAGAATGTGGGTGGGCCAAAAGTGAGTGGGGAGGGCGGATGTGGGGTGGGACTGGTGGAGGGGTAACGTGGAAGTTGGGCTATCATTTGAGATGTAATAAAATGGAATGATTACTTAAAAAAAAGAAAATGGGAAAAGCATTTATTTAAGATATTTATATTAAAAGGTGGTGAGAAGAACTTCCTACTGTCCTAGAAAGAAAGGTCATAAAAAAATCCAGCTTTGGCTGTTTTCTCCCATCTTAAGTATAAAAATAGATAATTATAATTATTAGATCGTGGCTTTCTTTTTTAATAAAGGAGCCGAAACCTTTAGCTAGCAGTAACTTTTATATCTGAGATTTGGAAAGTGTTGAGCAACACATAGAAATGGTAATAGGTAGAGACTGTAGCTTCGTTGTTTTATTGTGTTTAACTTTAACCTGTCTCATTGTGTTTTGCATGTGTGTGGTGTATGTGTGAGTGAGATGTGCTCACCCGTGGAAGTGAACTGGAGGCCAGGGACTGACGTCAGGGGTCATCTCCAGTCACTTGGCACATTTATCATTTGACACGGACGCGCTCATGGAGCACAGAGTTCACTGATTCCGTTAGGATGCTGGCCAGTGAACTCCAAGCATCCTCTCGCCTCTCCAACCCTCCCTCAGCACTAGGGTTGCAGACGTGAATCACGGTTCTAAAGATTAGAACTCAGGTCCACATACATGCATAGCAAACACTTTATATCTCCCTAGTACAATACTATGCTTTAAATAGAAGTGGAAAAGCATATATTATTTTTTTACATCTAAATTTAGCTTTTATATTACTGGGACAAAAAACACAGAACTGATTCACCAGTACTGATTAGCATATTTATAACAGTGGGCATGAATCCACATAAAATAAATCCCGTCACTCCTCTATGCCTCTTTTATTAAAAACTGATCTGCGTGGTAGTGTTAGGGAATTAATTAAAATTCTTTTTCCATCAATATGTTTTTGATCCTGTTTTTCTTGGCAGACATCAATACACTAGAATGATTTAAAATGAAACATCTCTCCTATAGGCAAGTGAGTAAGCCAGTATAAATTTCAAATTATAAATAATGGCCAAATAGTTGATTGAGGCATGAATGTCTCGGGAACAGAAGGGGGATGCACACCATGGAGAAAAGAGGGCAAAAGTTAAGTGCCATTTCATTAAACACTAGTGTTTGTCATTACGAACAGATAAGGATGAAATGCAGATTGTTTTTTTACTTTAACAGAAATCATTTATGGAAGTGTTTGAGAAGTCTAAGACAAAGAGTCCCGGTAGAGAAGTGACCTCACACATCTTCTGTCACTCCAGGATCAACCCTGACTGCTGAGAGACACTTTGTGTGTTTTTGCACATCCCATGTAATGCAAAGTCGAACACACTAATTTTCTGGTCACACAGAATGGGGAGGGCAGTGAAAAACCAAATGTTCAGGCAAATTTTAGGAACTTGTGAAGTGATACCTAATTTATTTATGTACTAATGAAATGTCAGTATGTATAAATAGAGTTTATATTTTAACAATTTTTTCCCCCAGAAAGGTCAGTCTGAGTCAATAAGCAAACTCTTCTTTCAATAATGTGTACCATATACCAGCAGAGTTCTGGGAATTTATAAAATTAGCCTCTGCATTAACATCAGAGAGGCTGAAAGAACATGCCCCATATAGATCAGAAAGAAAGCACTTCACTTGTCTTAATGGGATTGCCTCATTATTTTTATGCCACCACAGGACGTGACATTGATATGAATAAGTTAGACATTTTAAGATCGCCATCAAATGTGCTTGCCCTCACATATATTATTTTCAAAGAAAACACTTTCTTCGGTTGGAAAGGACAGGTTCTAATATAACCTGGTGCATGCTTCTCCTGGTGTGAGGGAGGAAGGGATCTGGGTGAGGAGGGGGGAGGGGAATAGTTGGGTGGGATCAGGCAGGATCGGGAGAGATAGGAGAGAGTCTCAGAGGGCCAGGAGAATAAGTGCAAATATGTATAGTTGCCAGAGGTGGGGGATGGGGGATTCTCTAGGAAGTTCCAGAGACCCTGAATGAGGGAGGCTCCCAGGAGTCAATGCAGGTGACCTTAGCGGAAATGCCCAACAGTGGCGATACGGGACCTAGAGACCACCTCCAGTAGCCAGACAGGACCCCTAGTGGAGGAATGGGGACACCAACCCACCTACAGAACTTTTGACCCAAAATTGGTCCTGCCTAAAAGAAATCAGGGTAAATGGTGGAGCAGAGACTGAAGGAATGGCCAACCAGTTGATTGGCCCATCCCATCAGCAGGCACCAATCCCTCGCACTATTAATGATGCTATGTTGTGCTTGCAGACAGGAGCATAGCATAGCAGCCCTCTGAGCAGCCCTCTGACCTAGCAGCTGACTAAGACAGATGCAGATATCCACAAACACTGGACAGAGGTTGGGGACCCTTGTGGAAGAGTTAGGGGAAGAATTGAAGACCCTCAAGGAGATGGCAACCCCATACGAAGACCAATGGGAACTCCCAAAGACAGAGCCACCAACCAAAGAGCATACACGGGCTGATCCAAGGCCCCCGACACATATGTAACAGAGGGTTGCCATGACCTCAGTAGGAAAGGATGTGCCTAATCCTGCAAAGACTTGAGACCCTGGGACGGAAGGATACAGGAGAGGGCTGCCCCTCTCAGTGGTAAAGGGGAGAAGGGATGGGGGGAGAAACGTCGAGACAGGGGTCAGAGAGGGAGGGACAATATTTAGAATGCAAACAAATAGGTAAATAAAAAATTTTAAAAAATAAGCTGATATAATGTTCTCTGTAAAGCATTCTTGATTACTTTGTGGTGACCAGCCTGCATCTACTTCTTAAGTTTCTTAGAGGCGATGAGCAGTAGATCCGTGGATCCTGGAATTTTGATGCAGGTTATAGAGTAGTTTCAGAATGAATCCAGTATATCAGCCTGCACTAGCACAAACATATGCACTGCTCTCGACTTACCTTGCTACGTGGTTTATTACGGGAGCGAAGTTGGTTGGCCCATACAACTGCACAGACTTCAGACTTCTATAATAAGCCTCCATGACACCTTCGATGCCATCACAGTAAGGATTCTGAGGGTTGCCATTCTTATAGATGTTATGGGCAAAAAGGAAAAACATAACAAAACAACAACAAAGCAATTAGTCTACATAAAAACAAGCTAAAAAGATAAATTAATACACAACAACGTGCAGAAAGATCATTTGAACTTAGTTTTACAGTAACCCACACGCACTGACGAATTAACTAGTCAGCAATAGATATTATACATATCATAATATTATGATCTAAAAAATGTACTTATACAATTTGAGGAGGAGGTGTAAAAATTCAAGATGACCAGAGAAGCACATTAGACATTTTAAAATCAAAGATATCTCAATTCTATGTAAGTTTGTGTAACATATAGAAAATTTCTTTAAAATCTATAAAAGAGAAAATTAATGATTATTGCATTTATCTCTGGGAGGTTAGGTGTCTAGTGGTTTTTCACTCCATATCCTTAACATAGTCTACATTTCCCCATTTAATATAGGTAGTAATCGGGTAGTACAATCTGAAAGAAAAAGCAAATGTTATCAATACTGTTTCACTTGAATGCCAGAAAAAAAAAAGCAAAATATTTGCTATGTATATAGTTTTCAGGCCACAGCTGCCTTACTATGCCTAGAGTACGGGTCATAAGAAATAGAACTTGAAGTGAGAGAAAGAAAAACAAGAGAAAGATTCAAAGAGGCTTTCCATGTAGCTCAAGTGAATGGAGCCGGTTAGTAGCAAGTCTTTATTCTGGGAAGTGTTGGCATGGGGACCACATTCTTCCTTTCTCACACAACCCATGCCCTGGCACTGCCAAGGTTAATTCCTGGTCCACATTTCACAAGCTATTTGAGTAAGACCATGTTAATTGCTGATTTCTTATCTACGGGATTGTTTCTAGTTCTTTTTGTGTTAAGGTTTGGTCTTTTGCTATGTATTGCAATGCTAAGGGCGGGGCCCCTAGACCTGGTTGTCCCAGAGGTGCGACTGTGACTGTGCTCCCAAGTTTGTTTTTTTCCGAGACAGGGTTGCTCTGTATAGCCCTGGCTGTCCTGGAACTCACTTTGTAGACCAGGCTGGCCTCCAACTCAAAAATCCACCTGCTTCTGCCTCCTGAGTGCTGGGATTAAAGGCGTGCGCCCCCACTGCCTCAAGTTATTTTTTTGGTTGGTGAATAAAGATGCCGAAAGCCAATAGCTGGGCAGAAGAGGTAAAGGCAGGGTTTAGGGTCCCCACGCTTGGGGTCAGAATCAAAGGGGTGAGATGAAGCTGAACGGAGGAGGA
Organism: Apodemus agrarius; assembly: GCA_964023405.1. Classification (NCBI taxonomy): domain Eukaryota; kingdom Metazoa; phylum Chordata; class Mammalia; order Rodentia; family Muridae; genus Apodemus; species Apodemus agrarius. The sequence goes on along the minus strand of OZ030022.1, from coordinate 13,338,839 downwards.
CGCCATCACAGGCTCGGTGAGCCATGAAAGCATGGCCTTATGGGCCGGCTAAGAGCAGCCCAGAGGAAACATGGCAAATTATATAATGGATTGATTGGCTGGGAAAGAGACATACCAGAGAGGAAAGGTATCTGCCCAGCTCTTAAGGCTCATTATAAATATAATTGTGTGTGTCTTTTAACTGGGGTAGAAATTCTAGATAGGAGTTGAAAATTTCTACATTTACTCCTTTCTATCTTGGCATCAAACACTAATCTACATTGTCTCCTCTGTGTGTGGGGAGTCCAGAGCAGCTGAGGTGAACTGTTCTGTAGCAGGACAGTGCATGATGTTGTGCCAAGTTAAGATGCTGGTGTGTCTTGCCGCCGTCAGAAACCCTGACGTGAGCTAAAGTAAAATGCGAATGACTGTGCCCCAGGGTTGTTCCCCAACGACATGGCAGCCAACTTCCCCAGAATGGCTAACCAAAGAGAGGAGGACAAAGTCTCAGGAGCTTCTGCATGGTTTCTCTTCTACCCATCTGCTAAGACTGAGCCTTACACAAAGTGCAGCCTTCTCAAGTAAGGGCCACTTAGCTTAATTATAGGTAAATGCAAAGATATAATAACCATAATTTTAAACATCAATAATTTAAATATCAGCAATTCTAGTATTCATGCTTCTTCCTAGAAGGTCGCAATAACTGGTCATTTACAACTGAAGCTTATTGAATTCTATATACTGAAATGCTGGGACATAAATCTTTAATAGGTAAAATGGTCAGTAATGTGGTTAATACTTAACACATGAAAAAATGGAAATACCAGGTTGTTAGTTCATCAAAGGTCACACAATGCAAGAGAGATATAAACTGTGACTCTGGGAAGTCTGACTTGAGGTCTTGATCCCTTCATGTCACCACTTATGACAACGGCCAATGTTTTGGATAGATGGGGAGCTTAGAAACTACGCCAGATGTGGCAATCTTGTGATTTATAGATAAGGGCTTTATTCTCATTCTTCCCTTTCGGTTTTATATTTTTGAATATTTTAATAAATTAACACTTATCCAATATTTTAAAACTGTTATGGTTTGAATAAAAATGTCCCCCCTTGGGCTCATATGCTCAAATTCTCAGTCCCCTGTTGGCAGCACTGTTTGGGTAGGCTTAGGGGGTATGGCCGCATGCTATTCTCATTTTGTAGTCTCTGCTTTCTGTTTATAGTTTAAGATGGGAGCTGCCTCAGCATGATGCCTGCCTGCTGCCCTGCCTCTCCACCATGATATTGACTCTTATCCCTCTGGGACTGTACCCCCCACCCCAAATCTTTTCTTCTCCACTATGGAGAACCTGACTTTGACTCCTTAGGTTAGTGTATGATTTTTTTTTGTTTTGATTTATATCAGAGAGTGCAAACACAATCTCCCACTACTATCTGGCTGGGAACTCTGCAAGCTATAGTAATAATGGGCCTGCTAAGATATACCCATTGACGTAATAGTGGTATTACACTTATTGATGTAACCACCTGATTTTTGATTTGGTTATAAGGCCTGGTCTACAGGAAGGAACTTCATACCTGCTACTACAAACCTGGTTCATAACCTGGAAAGGCCACAGGCTGTTGAAGAGAGCCTACTACCATTATTTGGTTAAATAGATATGATATAAAATTTCCTTCTAAGTATTTATCTTCATACCTACAGACTAGTGCAGCTCTCAGCCCTCATCAGAGAAGCTTCCCCTCCCCCCCCCACACTGGATAGTGGTTGATACAGGGACTGACTGCTGCTCAAAGTGGAGCGAATAAGTAACTAGAGATGGCTCAGTCTTAAGTGAGACATTTACATCAAATATCCTCCCCCCAAGACTAATCATACAGAATAGGGGTTGAAAGATTGGAAGAGCCAGAGGTTGGGGGTGGGAGAACTTCAGGATAGCATTCTCTGGATGTAACAGGACCACTACACCCCTGAAATCACAGCAGCTGTAACTGTCTGCACAAGACCTTTACAAGGTCAAGCCAGTCAACATTCCAACGTGGATGACAGGGAGAACAAAAACCCACCGAAGATCTATTAGTAGCTGATGGCTGCTGAGGGAGGGACAGTCAATTTTCCTCAGAGTTCGGAGGGGCATGTTGATATGAGGGAATTTGAAGAGGGGAGTGGGTGTGGCTATGATAACATATATCGTATACATGTATGTAAATATCAAGGGACAAATGAAAAGATTGTAGTAAGATAATAAAAGCTCTCTTCATTATGAAATTAATATATAATGCATCTAAAATTTAAAATATACAAATTTACCATTTAATACACAAATGTTGGTTTTGATATTAGTTGGAGGTTACCTAGATTGGGGGTATATAGGTGTGAATGTGTGGCTGTGTGTGTGCATGCACATGTGCCTGGGCCAGATATTAATATTGGCTATCTTCTACAGTAGCAACTCACCTTCTTTTTTTGAAATGGGGTTTTCAGATGATTCTGGGAATCACCATTTTTTGTTAGCCTTGTTGGCTATAATGCCTCTGGGATCCTCCAGTCTCTATGTGCAGTGCTGGGATTATGGGTATACCAATAGGCCCAGCTTTCTATCAGTGACTTTACTTGCATGGGGGCTAGGGATTTGATCTCAGGTCCTCATGCTTTTACAGAAAACACTTACTAACTCAGCCATCTCTCCGGCTCCAAGCTGACCTATTTTATCTTCTTTTAAATAAGATTTTATGATGCTCTTTTCCCTTGAAAGGCACAAGCTAATTAAAATTAAAACTCATTACTGATTTTAGGCATAGAAGAAAGTGTATTATATACCTGCCTTAAGGGAACACTTACAAACTAGGATAGTTCTTAAGCTAGTTTTATGAACAGCACTTTGACCTTTTCATTGGGGGACTTGTATTTCTGTGGAACTCTTTCTTCTCCTCCCCTGGAAATGAAACTACAAGGTCACCATCTTCCCTCCTTTGGCAGTGGAAAGACAGCCACTGTGTGTTCTGCTTATCACTGTGGATTGCTGAAAGGCTGCTTTCTGAATTAGTTCTCCTACCATAAGTAGTGGCACAAGATTTCCTCACATCTGGGGATGATAAGAATGCTTCGGAATGCAAAGTCTTAATCTTTTTAAGAATATATGGCTTGTATTAATCAGATTAGTTAAAACATTTTAGCTGTTACAAAGATTATATTTCCCCCTTAATGACTAAGTTGAAAGAAGTTATAAAAGGATTTTAAAAATAATTTCTTCAACAAAGTTCACAGGAGATCAAGTTTTGTCTCATAAAATCGACTAGAGTGGTATTGTATGTATGTTAATATTATCTCAGAGAAGATTTATTAACTAGTATTTATTTTAGCCAGGAAAACAAAAGTGCTCTGAAAACAGAGAATATAACCATTAGGCAAAACTATCTTTGGTGTATTACTATTAGAATCAATGATAACTCCTGTTTCTTTAACAACATACAGGGACATCTTTTCACAGATTTTACAGGCTATGATGACTATCTTGGAAATTTTGAATTGGGTTTCAAGAAGAGCTTACAGGTCAAATGATGAACAGTTCATTCTTAGCAGTAGACACTTTTATGGACTGGGCTTCAAGAATGAATAAAACTAAAACAGCAGCAGAAAAGGAGATAAAAGGCGAAATGTATGCACAAAGGTGAGAGCTACTTAGAAAGAAATCACTAACCTCATTTAGTTGAACAAAATCATTCCTTCTCTGGGCTTTAAAATAGAAACAGACCCTGCTGAGGCAAACCCGAGTAATTTCATGGCTTTTTAAGTTTCTGGAAGATTTTAATTCTCTGAGGCACATGAAAATTCCAAAAGATGCTTACTTTTAAATGATGTTGGTAGTGTTATGTGTAGACTATTTCATGGAAGAAAACAATCATTCCCTCCCTGTAGTATCTTTTCCTAAGATTGTGTCGGTGATGTAATGGAAAAGCAAGAATGAATATGGAAATAGCAATGAACAAATACTCATGAAAATATGTGGGAAAAGACTAACTCTGTTCATTTGAAAGCTTTTGTGTGTGTATATGTATGTGTGTACACATGGCACATATGTGTGCATGTAAACATAGGTATGTGCATATATTCATTTTTACATGTATATATACGTACATGTGTTTGTATATATGTATGTGCATATACTTATTGGTGTGTGCATATGTATATATGTGTATATATATTATTCATGTGCATATATTGAGAAAACACATTATCTTACAGAGACTTATGGAGTACTCCTGTAAGCTATAGTTTAGTAATGGTTAAGAGCAGAGCTGTATACAGACACCCACAGCCAAACACTGGGTGGAAATGGGGATTCTTATGGAAGAACAGGAGGCAGGATTCCAGGGCCTGAAGGGGATAAGAAGACCAAAGAGTTAACTAAATCTGGACCCTTGGAATTCTCAGAGTCTGAACCACCAACCAAAGAACATGCACAGGCTGGACCTTCGCTTCCCCTGGCCATATGTTGCAGATGTGCAGCTTGACATTCATGTGGGTCCTGAACAACTGGAGAGGGGGCTGTCCCAAAAGCCATCAACTGCCACATTGCCCAAAGACTATCTTAGAGAATCCTGTGAAATTTGGAAGGCCCTTTTTGCATTGTCAAGACTCATTTTCTTCAGCCCGGGGGGCAGAAACTGCTGGAAATTAAACAATTCCACCATGAGGATGGCAGAAGACTGGAGCCTAGCATGGTTGTCCTCCGAGAGGCTCTACCAGCAGCTGACTGAGACAGATGTGGATGGTTACAGCCCACCATTGGACTGAGGTGGGGGACCCTTATGGAAGCACTAGGGGAAGGATTGAAGGAGCTGGCAACCCCACAGGAAGACCAACAGTATCAACTAACCTGGACCTCTCAGAGCTCCCGGAGTCTACGCCACCAACTAAAGGGCATACAGTGGCTGAGGCTGGGTCCCCAGCACATGTGTAGCAGAGGATTGCCTTTATTACCTCCATGGGAGAGGATGTGCCTAATCCTGTAGAAACTTGATGCCCCAGGGAAGGGGGATGTGGGGGTGGTGAGATGGGGGTGGGTGGATGGGTGACTGAGTTGAGTTGGGGAGCACCCTCTCAGAGGCAAAGGGGAGGAGGGTGGGGTGAAGAACTCTTGTAGGGGGAGACCAGGAAGGGGGGCAATGTTTGGAATGTAAATAAATAAAACAATTAAAAAAAGAAAAGGAAAGGTTGGGGTGTGATCCTGTTAGACTCTGAACAGCCATCTTAGCAGGTGTACCTCTTAGCTCTGTCAGTACCGGCAACACTAGAGCTTTAGACAAGATACATTCAGATCACAGCAATCTCTGTCTTACGATGAAACTGAATTTTAAAGAATCTGGTTTAGGTGTAATTTTCTTTGTGCCATCCCTAACAGTGTAATACAACACTGGCTTGATCCCACAGTATAAATGTAAAGATGGGAGGAGCAGGGGAGGCCAGAATGAGAGGGAAAGAGAAATGAATAATAATGTACGAAGGGGGAGAGGACCTAGGCATGGAAAATTAATAACTTCATTTAGTTTAATCAATTACTCCTTTTCTCAGGCATAGAGAAGGATAATAAGTAAAAGATAGCCACACATCCCTTGATAGTCTTTTCACTGAGAAGTCAAAATTGATTTCCCTACCTTGAAACCTGTGCTGGCATTAGTAATTCACTTCATAAAAATAGCGTAGCAGTTTAGATCTTCCAAGCTTGCGATCCAATGGGTCTGGAGTTTCTGTCCCAGAGTCTAGATCGCCCAAGAAAACTGGCTCCCTGTAGGGGATCTGAATACCATGAGTCTGCTATACTAGGAAGAAGCCAGTGATAGCCTGTGTGTAAGAGGTAACTCCAGATACCTAAGCCTTCTCATCTCAGGCATCAGATGATGAGCCCAGGCAAGCAAACCATCACAGGTCCATCTGCCACAAAACACTTGATGCAAACAAGACCTGAGGATCTGAACCAATATCCAGAAGGGAACCTCAGAAACATCACCTTAGACAAATTATTCTTGAACTATTAAAATCATCTAGGCTGAGGCCTGATACTTAGACCAAACAAAGGAAGAAAGGAAGAAAGGCGCTTATCCAGTTATATTGTGATCTCCGAACTGATGCGTAGAGCATGGATTTAACACACCTGCGTTATTTTATATCTCTTCACTTCAGGGACATTTCTCATGTAATGATGAATACCCAGAATAGACCCTACTGGTATGACGAATGTTCTTTAGGCAGACTTACTGATAATCTACTTTTTATATGAAGATTATTCTCCTGAGTGAACTATTATTAAAACAGAGAAGAGTTTGTAGTCAACAAGACTTCCTACACATTCACAGGAGAGACAGAAAAATCAACACTGAAATATCTGGCAGGTGAGTTTTTTTTTTTTCAAAAATACTTTTGAATAAAAAAAACTGAACTCTTATAAATACTTTTAATGCGTCCTTACCAAGGCAAACTCATGAGATATCCTTCCATCTGGAGGCAGCTTTGCACCAAAACCCAGGGCTGGGAACATCTTATCGCTGTCATAGTCTTGAACGATTTCTCCTACAGCCTTCAGTGCCATACCATAGGCGTTCAGTTGGTAAGGGTTCATGTAGTGCAGAGAAGTGGGCTGGGCGGGGTTCCCTAAGGACAGAAGATAGATTAAAACGTGAGTTTGTATGAGATTTGTAACAACGTCATACATTTTATTTCAGACGTGGATCCTCATAGTTATCCTTTTCTGCCTGTGCCCATGCAGCATCTTTGTCCAGCCCTGGCTTCTCACTCTACACCATCTTTTCCCTCTGCATCTTTCACCTGGTCCTGAATTCACTCTCTCTTTTAGTTATATCTCAGACACAGCAAGCACTCTTTCTTGTTTCTTCTGGCTCTTCTTGCCTCTCCTTCCCCTGGCCTCGTGTCTCCTTTGTTCTGTTCCACAAAACTAGCAATTAAAAATACTTGGCTCCTTGAGTCTGTGACCTTGTCGGAATCTGCCCCGTGCTTCGGCAATGCCTACAAAGATGGAAATGGTCATTGCTGGGTGACATGGAGCTTAACTAGTAGCATCAATGATTATACAAACAAGGAATCCATCACAGACCGGACATCTGACTTGATGTCTCACAAACCTCTCAACAAGTGTATCCCTTCCCCCCACCACACACACACATTTTGGCTTTTAGTTGCTAAGCTTCTAAAAATATCCACATATGTGGTTTCTTGCTACATGTCTCCATTTCTCTTGGATATATATCATGGGGTGAAATTTCCGGCTTATACGATGACTCTGAATACTACAATCTGAGTGAGTGCCGAATTGTTTTCAAAAGCAGCTACAGCTACACAATCAACATCCACAGTACTGTGAAGGGTTCAGTATCTCTGGTTCTCAATGATATTGGCTATCAAATTGGTTCTTGCCATCTTCGTGGATGTGGAATGGTATCCATCTATAGTTCTGGTTTATGTATCCTGTGGACTAAGTATGTCAAGAATAATTCTTATGTATAGCATTTGGGGCCAATAGGATTATTTGCCTACTGTTTGTTTTATTTTAACGTGACAGAGAGAGGGGGAAGAGAGAGAGAGAGAGAGAGAGAGAGAGAGAGAGAGAGAGGGAGGGAGGGAGGGAGGGAGGGAGGGAGGGAGGAAGAGGGAGAGGGAGAGGGAGAGAGAGGGAGGGAAGGAGGGAGGGAGAGATTGATTGATTGATTGATTGATTGATTCAGGTCCTGTGACTGAACTCAAGCTTGGCAGGAAGCACTTTTATTTACTGAACCATCTTGCTGTCTCCATTGGCCGACTTTTAAGTTCTGAATATCATTTTCTGAACTTTAAAAGGTCTTAGGGACCTTACTTGCTACGCTTCTGGCCTGTGTCCTCTGGATAGTATGGTTTGCGACATGAATGCTGTCATCTGGATACCATTCACTTTCCTTTCCTTGCATTGAGCATGTCCTTGCTGTCACTCATAGGAATTGAATGCCACACCCAGAGCCATCAAGGCTCTTCTGCATCTTATCATTTTGTTTTCTTGCTTTTTGATATTTTTTCCGTTTTTTTTTTCTTTTCTGAACATTTTTGCCATTTAACAGCGTGGAGCACATCTGGTCTTCCACCCTTTCTTGTCTGGCTAACTACCTGACCCAGGACTGCTTGGGGATAAGGCCATTACTTTTTTCTAGCCAGTTGTGTTTGGTGTTTTTCTTTCTAGTTTGCTTTGGCTTTTCTCAAACCTTTTCAATTCTGTATAACTTTATAAATTAAGAGTGTTGCTCGACTCTTGACTGGTTATAAAACGTTTTAGTGCATTTATCAGCATTTTGCATATACAGAATATCTGCAAAAAGAGTTTCATTTCCTTTTCTAGAATAAACTCTTTTGGATTTTGCTATCATATCAAATCTGTTTTTGTTTTTTGGTTTTTTCATTTTTGTTTTTTTGAATATCAAATCTGTTAATCACTTGGAGGAAGATGGTCTTACAATCCAGAACAAAAATTTTAAATTTTGATATGTAATTTAACTTGACATTCTTATGAGAATACAGTCTTGAGTTTATGAAATTTATATGTATTTTTAAATGCATTCCTGCATTTTTTGTTTTTTAAATATTTATATTTTGTTTTTTAAATATTTATATTTTAAATATAGGTAAAATTATGTACCAATTTTTATTGCATAATTTTTTTTCTTGGGCATTGGAAAAGAATTGATATATGTATTTATTGTCTATCCTATAGTGTTGCTCTAACATTTTAGTGCATTTATCAGCATTTTGCATATATAGAATATCTGCAAAAAGAGTTTCACCTCCTTTCTGTTTATCTCTAGTATCAATACTTTAAATGATTTTTTTCCAACTCCCATAACAATAGCATCTCGTATAATGCGGACAAGGAAATGTCAGAGATTCTTGTTTTATTTCCCATCTCAAGAGAAATCATCCAGTTTTTCACCCTTCAGGGTGATGTTAAGTACAGGTTTTTCATAGTTTTTCTCTGCAAGGTTAGAAAGTGTATATTACAGACATATAGAAATATATCAAATGATTTCTCAGTACCATGAGAGATTCATTTTCAAAATTTTAATATTTGAAAATCAAGTACTATAATGTAGTACTGTGAATATGAGATAATTAGAAAACAAATTAGCAGATGATATATCATTATATGTTGCTGGCTTCAGTTATCTCACTGAGTATTTTTTATGTACATGTGTACATGAAAGGTGACTCTTTTAAAGTGTTCTTTTCTCGTGATGTTATTGTCTTGTTTTTGCATCAAAGTAGTAATGACCTCACAGCGGGAATGGGCAGATGCCCTTCCTTCTTTGTTTTTTGGGTCAGCTTGTGAAAGCCTGGCATTAACTGCTGTTTAAATATCTGGTGGACTCTAGCCAAGAGGCTTGTTGGAAACACGGTTCAGTAGGTAAGCTGTGAAGGTAGTTCTCTTAACTGCTAATTTGGTTACTCCTTGCACATTGTTTGGATTGTCATTATCTCAGAGTGAGTGTCCGTTGCAGTGTCTTTCTGCTGAATAGACAATTGATTCTCTTAGTTGGCTTAAAACCCACAAGTAGGACAATGGCTCGTTATTTCAACTCACTGGACTTAAGCTGAATTACTTGTGTGGGCTGTATTTGATAGACATAAGTCGAGAGCGCTATTTGAAGACATAATGCTTCAGATATGAAGAATAAGTTTTCACACAACAAGAAGTGAGAAATTGGCCTTGTTAACTACAATTCTACCTTTCTTATGAGTGAGTCAGCATGTATCATCAGTAAAATGTCTTGCAGAACTAGGCTTGCTAAACTGTGCAAGGTTGCACAGGGGGGAGGTTGGATTTAGGTGTGTTTTGCATGCTGATTGGTTCCGGAAAGTCTTATTTGTGAAAGGTGGATCAATGTAAGAGAAATGTAAAGAGACAATAGGAGAACTGTAGACACAATGAGTAATTAGGAAAAAAAAATCTACAGAGGCTCCTTAAGATGCACTAGGGCATTGTGCTGCCTTATTTTGTGTCAACTTGACACATGTTAGAGTTGACTGAGAGTAGGGAGCCACAATTAAGCAAATGCCTCTATACGATTGGGCTGTTGGCGAGCCTATAAGGTATTTTTCTAATTAATTATCGTTGCAGGAGGATCTAGCCCTTCATGAGTAGATACACTTCTGGGCTGGTGATTCTAAGTTCTATAAGAGAGCAGGAAGATTGCAAGGTAGTAGTGGTGGTGCATACCATTAATCTCAGCACTCAGGAGGCAGAGACAGGTGGATCTCTGAGTTTGAAGCCATCCTGGTCTACAGAGTGAGTTCCAGGACAGCCAGGGCTACACAGAGAAACACACAAACAAAAAAACCAAACAAAAAGAGCAGACTGATCAAGCCAGGAAGCAAAAGCCACCCTTCCACAGCCTCTGTGTTAGCTCCTGCCTGCAGGTTCCTGCCCTGTTTGAGTTCTTGTCCTGACTTCCTCTAGTGCTGAACAGTGCTATGGAGTTACGAGCCAAATGAACCCTTTTTCCCCAGTCTTGCTTGGGTTGAGGCGTTTTATCACAGCAATCATAACCCTAACTGAGACAGGCATTATCTTATAAACACAGTGGATGCTGAAGATACTATAAATCAAAAGGACACTTAACACTCCTAACCCTGCAACATATCCCAGCCACTCCCAATTGCACAGGGCAACATCCATCTTCCATGTGATCCTGTAACCTAGAGAGCTGCATTTTGCTGCAGCCACTCGATGTGACTGAAGTATGTATGTCACATGGTACCACTAAGTTCAAGAAGAAGGTTAAATGAAAATTAGTCCTGAGCAGAGCCTCTAATGAAACCATACTGCTTCCTTGCCTTGTAAAAGTTGGACCGTTCTAAGTAAACTATGGTAGTTTGAAAACCACCTGTTGGCAAATATCAACAAACGGCAGCTTTTGGTAAAATTAAATAGTGAGGACTTGCAAGATGACTCGGTGGTTAACAGTGCTTGGTGTGTAAGCCTGGATTTAAGTGCAAACACAGAGAACTGATTTCTGAGTTGTCCACTGACCTCTTGTCCATGGGCTCTGACATGGGCCCACTCACTCTCACACATGTGCACCCTACAGATGCGCACATATAAATAGTAATAGACGAGATAAAAGATATTAATGTGGCTCATGGTTTTAGGATATAATATAACTGATTCAAATAGTCATTCCATTAAAAATAAACTTGGTTCAAGATAAAATTAAATATCTATTTCTTTTCCTCCTTAAAATATACGTATGGATTATATATCCAGTGTTCTGTCTGTGTGCATGCCTGTAGGCCAGAAGAGGGCACCAGATCTGGTTATATATGGTTATAAGCCATCATGTGGTTGCTGGGAATTGAACTCAGGACCTCTGGAAGAACAGACAGTGCTCTTAACCTCTGAGTCATCTCTCCTTAAAATATTTTTACATGAATCATTAATGTCCATACTAAGACATTATACCTCAATCCTTTTAGTGAATTAGATGTAAAGATGTTTAAAAGTGAGTAAAAATATGGTTGGGCCCTATTTACAGGAGTAAGTTACACATAGAGGCTGAGTGGGGGCCATAGTTAGACATGCTTCAGGAAAATGGTTCCGATACAGAAGGGGCTTAACTACACCTAAAACATTTATTTCTTTGAAAGAAATGTGAAATAATAAAGTGGATCAACATGTAATTAATCTGTTGTATTTTTAGAGTGCTCATGCATTTCACATGTCTAGATGGTGGTAGAAAGTTAAAGAAAAATTTATGAAATTTTAGTGAAGATAAAAACTTGTCACTTGATTGAGACACGTACCAGACACTGGTGGTAGCACTCACCATTTGATGCTGTAAAATCAATGGCCACCGTGAAGTTGATCTGCGTTCTAGAATACAAGCAAACAACAACACCAAGTAAGCAACCACACCAGGGAGGTTGACGTCTCTTTGTGTTACACTTTTAGTGTCACAAATTGAGCAAATAGAACCTATATTAGACCACATCAGACGGGCACATGTACTAGGCGAGAGCATGTTAGAAATATCTTTGTTGTCCTGTTACTGTAAAATAAAAATATCCTTTGGATTAGAGTAACTCATTTTGAGCTCAAGAACCTTGCTGAGTGGCTGAGTGTAGAGTCCACACAAGCAACTGTGAGGTTTCAAGTCTAGCACTCCTTGGTAACTGCTGCCTTAGAAACCATCAGTACAACTACCCATAACACTGTAACACCTCTACAACACCAGCCCTGGAGATGGGACCCTCCTCTGTGCTTCTGAAAACTGACATAGCTCAAGCAGCATTCCACATCAAGCTGACATGGTACCCTCCACATTTCATATATATAGTTCATATGTGTGTGTATTCATATGCACATATACATAATACATGCGCACACACATAGTATTTATATATTTAAATTATATATGTGTATATATCTAAATTACATATATATATAAATTATATATATAATATATACACATATAAAATAACAAATTTTCAGCAGTTAATCAATACACAAATTTATTTCATAAGGTCAGTTTGTTTACTCTTTTAAATGAGTGGGCTATTTTCTTTCTTTCCTTCTTCTCTTCCTCCTCCTCTTCCTCCAATTCTTTTGTTCTACTATAAACTAAATAGGTAGGCATTTCATTTCTGGGTACACTTATGACTGTTTACATTCATGATACCATTCCTTTCTTTCCAATAATATAACCATAGTAAGAGGCTGTCTCATAATCACAGTGATATGTAACTGTATCTGTGTCTCCCTTTCTCATGCTATTTAAATAGCACTTCAGTAAAAAAAGGAAATGTAAGCTTGTGTTTTAAGAACATATTTAGCATATTTTAAAGACTTATAGCACTTCTTGTGAAAAATAATACTCTTGGCAAACTGAACTCTTCAAAGTCTGGAACTATCATACACATGATGATGATGATGATGCCTATCATGGCATCCCTACTTGTAGGGATGAGGCTTACACATCAATGGTTTCTGACTCTAGAACATCAGGCCCTTCATACTAACCTAACAAGCAGACTTTTCCTTCAAAACTCCTCTCAAAACTCCTTCATTCACTTTGGAATTGAATTAAATTCATACCCCTCCCTTAGGAACGATCAACATTTCACATTTAGGTATTACAAAGTCAATGCAGATTCCTTTTATAGCCGCGAGATAACATTTTACTCAGAGCAGAAATCAGGTTTAGAGGCTAAGGATACAGCCTCACTGGGAGCCTCATTCTGGTCAGCATGAATCAAAATGAGTACAACTTTCAGAGAAATAATGGAAGGAGACATTGGGAGAACATTCCAGATAACCGATTCCCTATGAGGGGCTGAGAAGAACAACCACCCCCATCCACTGGTGTGTTGCAGCAAAAGGCTATAATGTTGTGTGACAAGGTGACAGAGACAGTAGGCTGAGTCTGAAAGAACTAGATTTGAGTCCCAGCAACTCACTTGTGACCTAGGGTAAATTTCAATATGGGGAGGGCAGGTTCCCAAGAATAGTATAGTAACAGAAAGAGACAAGGTGAATACTGTATACATAAAATATATCCCATAAAAATAACATACATATTAAACGTATACATGAGGATGCCCAGTTATATATGTTAACTCAGTTAATCTAATAATAATTTGCAAAGGACAATTAGTTCTGTATTTTTTATATATTTTACACGTAAGAAAAAGGATGCTCACAAAATTTAATACCAGCAACAAAGGCCGGCATCAGAATGTAAATTAATACCTTCCCAAGGACAGATGTCCTTAATCACAAAGATATTAGGACATTATCATATGCTTAATGTAAATTTGCCCTCTACCAACTATGCTCTCAATACTAATCTCAGAAGCATCTGCATCTCTGTTATTTATTCAAACGGGGACTCCTTAAAAGGATGAAAGTAACCCACAGCTTTGAAAACACATCATTTTAGCATATTTTAAATACCAAATTAGAATCCACATTTCAGATCAACTTTTCCTTAGATTTTAGGAACGGATACCTTCTGAGGATGCTGATTTCTCTCTCTCTCTCTCTCTCTCTCTCTCTCTCTCTCCTTTTTTCGTGTGTGTGTGTGTGTGTGTGTGTGTGTGTGTGTGTTTTCACCCATTCAGTATATTTGGTTGATACTGCCTCATTGTCCTCCACTTTATTTTCTGAGATAAATTCTCTCACTGAACTTGGAGCTCATCATTGGAGCTAAGCCAGAGGCCGGAAATCCCCCAGGCTCCACCTGTCTCAGCGCCCTTGTTGGAGTGACAAGAGCATGCTGCCACCCATGGCTTTTATTTTGAGGGTGCTGGAGACATGAACTCACAGTCTCAGGTGTGTGCAGCAAACATTTTTCCCACCAGCCCTCTCACCAGCCCTCTGACTCTCTCTGCACACTGGAACCTCACTGTACTTCCACAGTAGCTTAATCCTGTGCTTGTGTCTATTCATGGTAACAGAAAGCATGACACACAACAGCTTAAGTTGCTCTCAGGACGGAAACTGCAACAGTCAAAGCAAGAAAGGTCCTTTCAAAGCAGTTGCACCTATCAAAGCTACAAAGAAAAGCTGCGGCTATGAGCTCCCTGGGAGCTATACACCTGTATGGCGTGGGAGAACAAAGGCATAAAGAACAAACATTTAGAACGAAAGTCATGTACCCAAACACGAAACAGATTCCGTACAAAACACTCATCGACTGATTAAACTACAAAGAAAAAGGAGAGGAGAGAGACACATGGAGAGTGAGTTAGAGAAGAAGGAAAGGAGGGAGGGGGAGAGATTGAGAGAGGGAGGGAGTTAGAGAGATAGGGAGAGGGGGGAGAGAGAGAGAGAGAGAGAGAGAGAGAGAGAAGAGAAGAGAAGAGAAGAGAAGAGAAGAGAAGAGAAGAGAAGAGAAGAGAAGAGAAGAGAAGAGAAGAGAAGAGAAGAGAAGAGAAAAGAAAAGAAAATATATCTTATTGGCCAGTTATATAGATCAGAGATTCCTCCAAAGGCTCAGGATCCTCTAAGACAGAGTATAAAAGATTGATGCACTTAGCACTAAATGCTAAATAGGGCATCTTACTAATGATCATGGAGTAGCGGAGACACTCCTACTGATTAATGGGATTTAACTAATTTCTACTTTCTGTCATTGACTTTGCTTCATCACTGTGTTCAGATCAGAAAAGAAAGATTGAACCGGACTGAGCACACAAGTCACCTATTGATATTGATGGGATGCCCACTCTTACCATGAAAACGATATCAAAACAAAACAAAACAGAAATACCCTAAAGTTCAACAACCATCTCCCAGTTGCCACGAGCTGGATGATGTGACAGAAAGACCTGGAAGCCAAGGAAAAACCAGCTCTGAACTTACCAGGGTTATGGTTCCAACATTGCGTTACTAGACTCAGGAACCACCCAGAATCTTATCAGTGAACCCATGCCCACTGCTTCTGGGTGCATCTGTGCATATTATGATGTATGCTTAACACGCAGATGGTCACAGTCTACATGTTTAAAAACTGATCCATTTCTCAATGATAGTGGAAGCCTTTATAAGCAGATTTTTTTCAAGACTTTAATAAATGATTTTTTTCCCATCAATAAGCCAAACAATGCTGTCCTGTGCTCTCCATTCTTCATCAGCACTTAGACAAAAGGTCAAACATAAATTCATACAAGATAGCTCCTGATGGGATATCCATACCAGGAAGTCAAGTAGAAGTCCTTGAAATATTGCACTCAGAAGTTTTGTTTTCAAAACAGACAAGAGAACTTTAAGAACCTCATGGAGTTGTGCTGTTCTGGAATACATAATCAAGGTTGTGTGGCACAGGGAGAACATTACTATTAACCTCTTACACAGTCCAGCTCTGTGGGGTTATACACCTTACGAGCACTCCTATTTTATTTTCCCACCTTTCTGTAGCTCTAAATGTCAGAAACATCTGCCGGCATGGTGGGCAGGTGCCATGGTGGGAAAGAGCTGTGCCCATAACCCAGAGAGATAACCTCTCAGATACCTATAGCTGTTACTGTGTAGTAGCTATCACAAGTAAACATGGGCATGGTTAGGACTGTTGGGATTTTTTCACCAATTAAAAATCCTCTTCAGTTGCACAAACCGAACATTATAAATTCTGAAGGTGGAGTCCCTCGTCCTTAATTTTTATAAACACATATTTATGTTCTGTGGCTGTTGGAATCTGAACCTACCCACCTCCAGGAGTCCTTCTATTCGAGCTGCGAGGCTATCAGCACTATGCTTCTGCCCTGATTTCCTAACATACAGTCTAGCTTATACTTTGGCTCCATTACCTGCTCTGACCCTTAAGCCTTAAGCACTAGTACCCCCCCAGCCTGGGTCCCTGATCCAATTTTCTCAGCTTCTCCTTTTTCTTTAAATTAAAAGTAATTAACCAACAAACAGAAAACCACCTGATTCAAACAGTACTCCATCTTTAAAACTCTTGCTTTGCTTTGGGCGATGGAGAGAGGGCGCAGAGTTTTGGGGCACAAACTGCTCTTCCAAACGACCCAGATTCAGTTCTCGGCACCCACATGACATCTTGCAATTAGCTGTAACTCCAGTGCCAGGGAATCCGACGAATGTCTGTCTTCTGGAGCCACCAGGCATGCATGTGAGGGGCAGACACGCATGCAGGCAAAGCACTGCTTCATACACACGAGATAACATTGAGAAGTCCTGCTTAAAATGTACTAATCATGATGAGCCAGACAAGAACAGGTTTCCCTGGCTGTCCCGGAACTCACACTGTAGACCAGGCTGGCCTCCAACTCAGAAATCCTCCTGCTGCCCGAGTGCTGGGATCAAAGGCATGCGCCACCACTGCTGGCTGAGTTTTAAATTCTTTAGTATGCCTGTCACTGACTCTGATTTCCAGGATCTGATTCTAACACACTGCTCCAAACACTAATGTGGCTGTGCTGATCAAGCTATGGATCAAGCTACCAGGGCCTCAGAGATTGGTGTTTACTTTGACCTCCCATGGTAGACTTCCTTCCCTCTACTTCAGCTACTGTGGACCTGCTCAATCCGAGATGAGAACAAAAATGCTCCATAATACATCTAGGTGCCGCCTCCTCCGACAAATGAAAATGGAACTGCCGGCGAGGGATGATGTCATTCTCTGCCCACACAGACACGGTCTCATAAATGAACAGACGTGATGCTTTTTCTGGACTTTGGGAATTGAGCTCACTGTTTTCTTTTTTTAATTAAAATATTTTAATTGAAATATAATTATATCCACTCCCCCCTTCCCTGTCCTTTCCATCCTCTCCCATGCCCCCACTCACTCTCTCAATAGGCTCATTTTGATTATTGTTCAACATATATGCACATATATGTAAATATAACCTGACAAATCCCTTTAGTGTGGCTTGTGAGTATACGATTTCAGCGATGAGAACTTTATATTGAATCATCAGTTAGTAGACTCATCCCTGGGAGGGGTTATTCGCTCCTCTCTCAGTACTCATTAGATAGCTGTAGTTCTTTGTCTAGGGGTTGAACCCTGTGAGATTTTCCTCTCCTGTGTCAGCTATCTATTGATCTTATTACTTAGGTCTTGTGTAAGGAGCCAGACTGTTGTGATATCCTGGGTATAGCTTTCCTGTCATTTGTAGAAGACCACAGACTTCCTGGTCCTCTGGCTCTTCTACTCCATCTACCCACTCTTTCGTGATGGTAGCTGAGCCTTAAGTGTTGGGGCTATGTTAATAGAGGTAAGTGCTTTGAACACACACAGGGGCTACAGTATAATTTCATAAGGTGGTATCTCATCTTCTTTCTAACCAGTAGTGAAAAAACAAAAACAAACCAACAAAATAAAGGCAACTCATAAGTAATATCAAAACAAACAAAAATATAACTCTGGTCCAAAACCACAAGCGATGCTCAAAAAAAAAAAAAAATCCTATATGAAATGAATTAGGTGATGGAGAGAATTTTTTGTTTAGTTGCAAATGATTGATTGCTTTCCATCAGAGAGCCTGGATCTCAAAACCACAGCAAGCTAGGCAGGTGTGAGAGCAAATCCTTCCCCAAACTATCTCTCCCTGACCCCATTTTCGCACAGAATACGTAGGTACC
Source organism: Apodemus agrarius (assembly GCA_964023405.1). Lineage (NCBI taxonomy): Eukaryota > Metazoa > Chordata > Mammalia > Rodentia > Muridae > Apodemus > Apodemus agrarius. The sequence continues at coordinate 13,320,720 of OZ030022.1, read as the reverse complement.
AATTCCTTTAAAGGCAACAATACAGAGAACCTGTGTGTCCTAAAGTGCTCTACAAGCCACAAGCACAGACTCCTGGGAAGCCCTCCCTTCTCCAGGCTCCCCCTAATCCTTTCCCCTCAGGAGAGAAGGTTCTTTTCATACTGCCTCAAGAGTTGTTTTTATTCCTTTAATCCTCTCTGTATTTGCCAGCTAGTGTACAAGGTCAAGTGATGAATTACAACCACCGCATTCAGCAGAGGATGAACTTCTGAGACAGCAGACCCTGTGTGACCCACGGTCTGCACTGTGGCACCAACATACACACATCGGACATTAGGGAGGACACATTTTCTGCCCTCTTTCTGCAACCTGCACTTCAATAGCCCCCGTTTTCTCTCCAGCTTCCCTTTCAAACTTCTAACTGCTCCCCAGAGTGGAACTCTTTCAGAGATAGAAACACGCTTCCCACAGCTGTTTTTTATACAAATCTGCAATTGCAATCTCCTCCTCAGAAGCTCCAGCACTTTGAAGAGAGGAGGTGGTTGGCCCCAGTTAGCAGGAGGTGAACAGTGCCTCGAGAGCCCTCTGCTGGATCTGCCCCCCTCTCCTTTACTCATTAGTTCACAGGGCTGTCCACTCTCTCCTCATGTACCATGATTGAGAAAATGCCCAACACGACTGTGATTGGCATCACACCTTATGATGAAACACTTCCACAGTTACCCTGAGTATGGTTTGGATAGGACTGACCATGTTATCTGCAGAGAGACAGGCTAAAGGTGAAAGACCATGTAGAGCCTGAGGCTGGACATCTCTTGACTTCCAAGCCTGTATCATATTATTTTGCTAACTTTACATATTTTACTTTTAAAAGAAATGGCATGCCAAGAAACAGACTTTCACACAGGCTTTTCATATATATGGTTGCTTGACCATCTCCTGACTTCTCCCTTTAAGTACACAGATTTAGAATTAAGCATTAATGAAAATACGTTTTGAGATTGTCTTTTAGTATGTGTAGAGGTCTCTCTCCCAAGTGTTGACTTCAATGAGATATGAAAACATTCCCTGTGAGTTTACAGAAGGCAGGCTGCTTTGATTAGATTTATCTCCATTCGGAGCTGCAGGGTTTAGCTTTCCACCACTTTGATGAATACAAATCACTTGGATACCCCTAAATGGAACCCTATTTAAAGAAGAAAAAAAAAAGTCCTAGGCATGCATATTCAAACACGAAATCAGATTAGAAAAACCTTACAGTGTTGCCTGCTCTGGCAAAGCAACCTCCCTGAGGCGATACTCCACACAAACAACACACATTTTGTAAAACCAATGGGAACAGTTTACTGTGTTTGTGAAACTGCTTTAAGTCTTTGTTTTTGTTTTTGTTTTTGTTTTTGTTTTGTTTTGTTTTGTTTTGTTTTGTTTTGTTTTGTTTTAAGGAGAACTATCATGGGGATGGTTTGTCGATTTTAAATTTTATTTTTATTCTATCGAATGATTTATCTTTTTTGTTTTATGTGCATTGGTGTTTTACTTGCGCGTCTGACTGTCCGTCTGTCGGTCCATGCATCTGTCTGTGTCTGTCCATGTGAAGGCATCAGACCTCCCTGTATCTGAAGTAACAGACAGTTATGAGCTGTCATGTGGGTGCTGGAAACTGAGCCTGGATCCTTCGGAAGAACAGCCGGTGCTCTTAGCCACTGAGCCATCTCTCCAGCTCTTCTTGTGGGGCTGACTTGTAAGGGCTCTGATGCTCCGCTAGCACTTCAAACTAGCAAAGTCAAGAAACTCCCATTGACCTTTAGAATGAGCTAATGATACATGGGCACACTGACTCTCCTCTCTTCTCCCAGAAAGACTTTTGTATTCCCTGTAACTGGGATAGAAACCCTTTACCCTTTATCTAAAATCTGCACAAAGGCTTAGCATCATAATTAAGATGTGGTAGGGTGAACAGTACTGTCTGAAAACAATAGTTACCTTCCTGTGGAACTTAACTTCAAAGATGAACTGACTTTATTCACTTAAATTTATCTTTTCCTTCCATTTCTTTGAGAACTGAAAATTACCACTGCTAACATGCAAAACAATCGTGAACAAAATTCTGGTATTTCAAACCCACTGAAGGTTTCAGAAAACAGTGGCTAGTATTTACTTAAGGCTGGAACTATACAAAATCCAATCACACAGCTCCTTTAAGGCAAGCATCATTATCTTTATTCCTACCTATTGGAAAGAGAAACAGGTTATAGGAGGAAGAGGTAGGCCTAGTGTTTGAAATATGCAGCTAACTAGGGATTCATGACCATAATATTCAGGGTTTAAAGTTTGTCCTAGAATTTATCCACATGGTATCTCTCCAATAACATTCTCTCCCACTTTTTCTATCATGACAAGAAGAAAATCAGTTTATGCTCCTATCTCAGTATTCCTTCCTCCAAAGCAGCTCTAGAAGAGAGATCCAGTAGCAGTAGTTTCTGGGAGATGCAGAAGCATTTTATACTTTAATAGTTAATAATTTCATTGTAAACACTCATGAAGTTCTCGAGGAATAAATTTAAAAATAAAATGGATAGTAAACTAATTAGTAAACATGCAAAAATAAAAGGAAGGGAGGTTTATTCAGTAAGCGTCAGGCTTTCTTAAATGTCTATACACAGATGTTACTAGTGTGAACTGATAGAGTGTTTTAGCAATGTAATTAATATGAAGCAAAGGGTACCAGCACATCCCATGTGGTCTTATACCGTCTCTTCTATGCAGCGAACCTAAAGACGTGCTTGTTGAAATGTAGGAAATGCTGTTCACCAAGATTTTACACCGTAGCCTCATTACTAATTTTATTTTGAAATAGATTTCATTTTAGTAAGTATCTGTCTTTGCTAGTTTTATGTCAAGTTGACAAAAGTCACTGGAGAGGAGGGAACCTCACAGGCATACTTGGAGGGCACTTTCTTAATTGGTGATCCATGAGGGTGGGCCCAGCCCACTGTGAGCAGTACCATCCCTAGATAGGCGAGCCTAGATTCTTTAAATAAACAGCCTAAGCAAGCCACGAGGAGCAAGCCCAGAGGCAGCACCCTTCCACGGCCTTGCACCAGCTCCTCCCCTCCAGCGTTAACTTCCTGACTCCCCTTGTAAGCTCTCCCCCCTACACATTGAATTGGTACTGGTGTTACACGACAACAATAGAAACTGTAACCAGGACAAAAGGTAATGGCATGTACAGCCCATGTTTCTCTGATGATCCGAAATAAAATATCATTGAAATATCCAAAAGGGAGCACAGCCACAGCCTGATGGCTCAACTGCTTGGTAATTATGTCTGCAGCTAGGCTTAAGGACCCAGCCTCCATCTTTGGAGTCCACAGTGTGATAGCACAGAATCAGTCACTGCAAGGCTTACCCTGAGTTTCTCCACTCGGGCTCTGTGGCATGTGTACACTGTTAGGCTTTCTCAGATTCAAAACACATGTATTCTGGCTTGCTACATTCGTCCCTTGCACACTCTTAGGGCAGCCCCTTTAGTCTGACTGGGGCCATCACTTGGCCAACTTCTCTGCTAAAATCTGTAAGCCAGTTTGAAAAATGAATCTTTTGTTCCTAATAGCTTTCGTTCATATATATAATTAAATAAATTATAGATACATACATATGTGTGTATACATGTATGTAAGTATGTATGTGTATATATGAATGTATGTATGTAAGTATAATATTCAAAGGTGGTCCTTGGTTGCTTTCATGGCCATGGGAACAATCTACATACAGACAGGATATTATGTGTCTTTGTCAGGGTTTCTCTTCCTGAACAAACATCATGGCCAAGAAGCAAGTTGGGGAGGAAAGGGTTTATTCAGCTTACACTTCCACATTGCCGTTCATCACCAAAGGAAGTCAGGACTGGAACTCAAGCAGGTCAGGAAGCAAGAGCTGATGCAGAGGCCATGGAGGGATGTTCCTTACTGGCTTGCTTCCCCTGGCTTGCTCTACCTGCTCTCTTATAGAACCCAAGACTACCAGCCCAGGGATGACACCACACACAAGGGGCCCTCCCTCCTTGACCACTAACTAAGAAGAATCCCCATAACTGGATCTCATAGAGGCACTTCCCCAACTGAAGCTCCTTTCTCTGTGATAACTCCATCCTTTGTCAAGTTGACACACAAAACCAGCTAGTATACTATGCAAGTTTTAAAAGATGACTTACCCTCCTTTAATATAGTCCAGGAAGGAGACTTCTGTTTCCACCAAGAAGGACAATAAGGTTACCTGGAGAGAGAGAGAGAGAGAGAGAGAGAGAGAGAGAGAGAGAGAGAGAGAGAATGAGAATGAATTACCTGTCAGTATTAACTGTAACCCCAACATCCCCACATGGAATAGACACAATTTTTCCACTAAAGAGAACATGATATTCCTTTGCATTTCAAAAATAACTACAGACATAATTTTTAAAAATCTGCTAGGATGTGCGTATGATGTTATCAGAAGAGAAGGAATAAAAAATAGTATTAATTATCTACTTCTTCTCTGTGGCTGTGAGGAACACAGCGTAATCTGCAGGAACACTATGCTGCTCCCCACTGAAGATTAGAAAAGATTAAAAAGTCTGGAAAGTGTGTTCAAAGGCACACGTGGACTCGCCAGGCTGAGCTGGGCAGGAAACGGCCCTTTTCACCCCGTGCTCTAATACGGCCATCTAGTATTTGGAATGTTATGATTAATACAAATCTTTAAAAGAAAACAACAAAAAACAAGTTTCTTCTAAGTAAATTAGTTTTTAGAAAAAAATGCTTTTTTTTTTTTTAATTCGTTTAATCTGAAAACAGGGTGGTCCTAATTATTTTTAGTTTTCTGGCCATCTTTGTTCTCCTGTTCCCATCTGAGGAATGTAGCCATTCTGAATTTGGTCTTTGCCAGATTCACTGCTGAAGAGAGAGGTCAGAAAAGCACATCAGCCTCGGGAGAGGCCAGCAGCAAACCATTCAAGGCCTCCATGATCTCTTCTTCTCCAGTACAGCCCTCTCTAGAAAGGTAAGGTCCCCAGCATATGCCTTTGTTTTCATATTCGAAGAAAAGTAAATGTCTTTTTGAGATGATGAAAGCTCCAACTGTTAAGTCCTTTAGAATCTGAGTCTTTAACGAATAACATTAAATGTGACTTACTGTTCCTGAATTAGTGTATTTTTTCTTTTTTCCTTTCTTTTTGGGATTCACCACCTTGGAAAAAAAGCAAATAGAACAATTAACATGCTAGGCTTCCTCAGATAAAAAACGCACGTATTCCAGCTTGCTACATTCACGTCTTGCACACCCCCTTTTACGGTGACGCTTGGGTGGCCACTTGGCCATCTTCTCTGCTAAAATCTGTAGTGGCAGGGTTTAAAACAAGTCTTTTATTTCTAATAGCCTTCGTTCATATACATTTTTTATAAGAACCTATTTTATCATTTTATTTGTGTGTGTGAAAGGGTGATTTGGGAGTATGTTTGTGTATGTTTGTATGTGGTAATGTGAGTATGTGTGTGTGTTGGGGGAAGGTATGTCATGTGCTTGTAAACACTATAGAAATGCTCCCCGAGAAAAGCTGCACCTTCTAGGCGAACATCCTGAAAGGCCAATTCACTGATTAGGCCTTCATTGATAGTGGAGATCTGGGTGACAGGGCAAGGCGGTGCAGAGGCTCCTCCATCTTGTATCCTTGCTGAGAACGCTTCACATTTAGCCAGAAATCTCTTTGATGGAGAATCCCATGGAAAATTAACCAACTCTGATTAAGACCTGAGGCCAAGCCCAGCTAACTTACCTCAGCTTCTAAACTGCTTGCTCCTGCCCAGTGAGATGCCAGGCATTTGAAGGCAGATATGGTTCTGGCCTTCAAAAACCTTCTGCTCTGGACACTCGGGGCTCCACCTGGGTCCCTCAATACCTGAGTGTAGGCCCAGCCATGTGGAATAAAGACTTTCAATTAACTGTGCCTGAGTGGTTATCTCGGGTCATCCCCATAACAGTCGGAATGTTGCAAGTCTAGAGTCAGACTACCTTGTTCAGTCTTTAGGCCTCTCCATAGATGTTTACTGGCCTCCACTGAACCTGACCTAAGAGCTTGAACAAGAATATGAACAAGGCGCTGTTTAGTCTTTGGAATGTGGTGGTGACTTCTCAGCTGTCTGCCATCCAGTAATGATGAGGCTAAGAGCTGTGTCAACAGTGTCTGAGGCCTATATTGGTGATGTCTTCTGTTTACTGTACCCTCCTCTCTGATGCTTCTGCTGACATATTTTCTTTTCACTGTATTCAAAGTTTATGTTTAGTGATACAAGATGTGTGTGTGTGTGTGTGTGTGTGTGTGTGTGAACTAAATTTACTACTATTCAGTGAGCCAACCTGCAGCTCTGAATTTTAGTATGTCATGGAAAATTCCATATGGTAGAATTAATAAAAAATACCTTTATTTACAAAATTTATACATATATTATTAGCATTCAGACTAACCTTGGGCCGACCAATGTTATTCTTTCTTTTTAAGTCCTTGCTTATGAATTTCTTTGTTATTATAAAAACTTTATGAGGGCTGGAGAGATGGCTCGGTGGCTAAGAGCACTGACTGATCTTCCAGAGGTCCTGAGTACAATTCCCAGCAACCACATGGTGCCTCACAACCATCTGTAAAGGGATCCAATGCCCTCTTCTGCTGAGTCTGAACACAGCTACAGTGTGCGAAGACACAAAAATGGATAAATAAATAAATATTTAAAAAAAAACTTGGGGGCTAAAGAGATGGATCAGCAGTTAACAGCACTGACTGTTCTTCTGAAGGTCCTGAGTTCAAATCCCAGCAACCACATGATGGCTCACAACCATCCATAATGAGATCTGATGCCCTCTTCTGCTGTTTCTGAAAATAGCTACAGTGTACTTACCTATAATAAACAAACAAACAAACAAACAAATCTTTAAAACACTTCATGAAATGTCTTCCACCTTAGAGCACAGAATCTGGGGCAAGCTAGAGCTACATTTGTGGGCTACAGTCACTGGAACTTGTCTCCACGGTAAAATATCTCCTTTCACTTTGAGGTAACATGTATTCTTTTGCAATGGGAGTCCTCACAGAGACAAGAAGAGGGCATGGCACCCTCTCAAGCTGAAGTTGAAGGTAGTTTGGGTGCAGGGAACGGAACTCAGTTTCTCTGGAAGACCAGCAAGTATTCTTAACCACTGAGACCTCTCTTCACTGTCACACATATCTTCTGGATTTGAATGAGACCTTTAAGATCAAAGTACCCGAATAATGATAATTTCTTGGAAAGAATTATAAATTGCACACTCAATGGTGGTAACACACACACCTGAGGAGGATGAGACAGGTGGATTTGGAAACTGAGGCCAGGATGGGTTACAAAGGTAGGACATGGCCCCACCACCAATAATAAAAAAGGAAAAATAAAAAAATAGGACAAGAAGGGAAGAGAAAAAAGAAAGAAGCAAGGAAAGAAGGAAGGAAACAAAGGAAGTTTTAAAAAAGGGAAATCATAGATTGCTAAAGAAAGTATAACTGAAAGTCATAACTTGCCCTTTATTAAAACATTGACAGCAAATGACCTAATGTGTGAATGTTAGGAGACATATCAACAAAGCAACCATGCTATTTGTTATCCATTCCCCAGTGGCTGGTAAGACACAGACGTGTGGACACATTGTGGCAGGACAGCAGAGCTAAAGATTGAAGCAAAACTAAAATGAAGAAGCATTGAAAGACAGGAAGTCCCCTCACCCTCAGTTTCATACAACAAAGGGTGCATGCTGGAGCCAGCTCTCAGAGAAAGAGCCGAAGCTGCCCTTCTCCACCTGGGCTTCGTCTAAGCAACACGCCGTGTGAGAGAAAAGCCTTCAGTGTACACAGTGGTGGCTGGAGCTGAGACACATACATGTCGCGGGGAGGGGCTGACCCTTGGTGGCCACACTTTCTGGGTTTTTCCTCTCACTTCATTGCTCCAATCTAGCGGCGTGTTTATTAAAAATCGGCTAAGTTTCCCTTTCAAATGAAAACTAACAGAAATGTAATTTTGATAAGCAATAATGTTGCTTATCAAATAATCCCAATTATGTAATTGGGAGAATAATCTTGGTTCATTAAAGTATGCCTTATGTATGATCATGTGTACAGTGTACACGTGTCTGTACACATGTGTCTATGGTTACTTTTGAGCATCGTGTACTTAGTGAGAATTTGACTTTTAAGTAAATGCTCACGTAAAGTCGATAACTTGGTCCAGCTTCATTTTGTTCACAGTAAAACTAAAATTTAAAACCAAAATAAGGATGGCCTAATCAGATATGGTTACTGGTCCTGAATCTTTCTTTGGAACAATTTAAGTTCTTAAAATACTTAAGGTCATGATATACTGTAATCACACAACTCTGGGTCAAACCAGTCTCCCCTTGATCCTTATCCCAGTTCTGGTTCTACAACATGGTCCCTATTACTTGATGGTATAAATTAACTTTATGAAATGATTGTGTCTGCTCTAGGAAATGCTTTCCTATAATTGCTCTTCGTTTGGATAAGAATAACCTATGTCTATGGGTTTACATGTGTTTTATATACAAGCAAATTTATATATATATATACACACAAGCATGTTAAGGATTGTAAGGACATTTTTGAAAGCTAGAGCCTCCTTAAAAGCAAATAAATGGGTTTTTCAAGAAACAATACCGGGTTACTGTTGCAAGATATTTCCTATCCATTCACGCTGAGGCCATGAGAAGCCAGTGATTGGAGGGGAGAGAGGAGGAGGAGCTAAGGGGAGGGAGGGGCAGAGAGAGAGGAGAGGCTTGGTGGACCAGACAAGTGGGGGAGAAGGAGGCAAAGATATCCAGAGGGCTTCAGATGTATTTTTGGTGTTTTGGAGAGGTTAGATAATTGGGATAAGATTTATCATTGCAAATTGGCATTATGTAATTGGGAGTTTTATGTACATAAAGATATTTGGTTAACTATTAGAGTTTAAGGGCCATGCTTTACCGGATATTTGGAAGGAGTGGTGCAAAGGCCCGGTGGGGCAGTACTCTTTCATAATTATTACCCAGTAGAGGTTACTGTCCTATCTTCTTAGCTATATGACTGTCAATGGCATGCCTTCAACTGTGCTGGCCTAATAAGATCACAGCAGGACTTGTTAAATGTTAATACTCTTTAGCAAAAAGAAATGAATATACCATCATATATGTATATATATATATGTATGAGAGAGATATGCATATATATGTATATATATATGATGAGAGGGATGTATGTATGTATATAATGTTTATATGAGTATAAAATGTCCTCATACTGAGTAAAAACGTTAAGTGTGACTGTTTCTAAACTACCCACAGTCCCATCAACAAACTCTGTAAGTCCAGCAAATGTATCAATCAGTTCTTCAGAGTGAATAAAATTGAACTTTGGTTTGTTATTGGGACTTTACAAAAAAGGGATAGACATTGCTTAGTCTGCCCCGCCCTCACAGCAGGTAGAAAACTCAGTCAATGCTATTATGTCTCCAGGGTATTAAGGAAGAAATATGTTACAAAGGTATAAAGATGGAAGTTGTTAGTAAAGAAGGATTTGTGTATGAAGATTAGGAAGGATGGATATTTACAGAATGGTAAAAAAACTTGAAAGAACTTTGGCATGTTATTAAGGTCTGAGTAAGTTATTTAAGGCACATAAACGAAGAGACGTAGAGATAAGACATAGGACATTAAGGTTTGTGAGGTTTAAAAGTCAACAATTACCAAAATTGGCTAAAATATATCTCAAATCAAAGTGTGTTTAGGCATATTTGTCTATTCACATATTATACAGTAAGTTAAAGGCAGAGGGCTGGTGTACCAATCTTCTGGGTGTTTAGTAAGCAGGCACGGAGGCTATTGGAATGTGGTCAGAGGGACTACAGGGGAGAATATTTTCCCCCTTTGCCCTCCAAGATCAACAAAGTACCAGGGACTGTGGGACATCTCTAGAAATGTTCTACAGCTGTGAAGAGTCTCCTGTTCTGTTGTTCAGGGAGGTCATGGAGCAGGCCCTCGAAATCATTTAGAGAATGCAGTATTTAGCAATCTATGAGAAATCAAGGAATGATGCAAAGCCAAACAAGAATTATTGCTTTCGAAAATTTGAAAGCTTATGTGCTGGCAATGTTGTGTCTAAAACCAACCATCTAGCATTTGGCATTTAATTTAGGAGAAATGAGTTTCTCCAGGTTTTAGGAAATAGATAAGAACCTCCAGTCAGCCTTTAGTGGAATTTCAGTCGGAATACATACAAACATCTCTTTGGCCCCTAGGACATTATGATTAACTTTCATTACTGAGGGATTAGTTCAGGTAATGTGATTTTGTGAGTAAATTAAATGAAGATTTGTCATTGTAGGTCACATAGGGCAGGTTCAACAATTAAAAAAAAAACACAAATACCTGATATGTGTCACATTTATTATTTCAGTGCGCTTAACCATTGAGTCATCCCTCCAGCCCTGGTTCCATATTTTAAATGAGCTTCTGTTATGGTTTGTACATGCTTTTCCCAGGGAGTGGCACTATTAGGAGGTGTGGCCTTGTTGGAGTAGGTGTGTCACTGTGGGTGTGGGCTTAAAACCCTCACCCTAGTTGCCTGGAAGTCAGTCTTCTACTAGCAGCCTTCAGATGAAGATGTAGAACTCTCAGCTCCTCCTGTACCATGCCTGCCTGGATGCTGCCATGTTTCTGCCTTGATGACAATGGACTGAACCTCTGAGCCTGTAAGCCAGCCCCAATTAAATGTTGTCTTTTATAAAACTTGCATTGGTCATGGTGTCTGTTCACAGCAGTAAAACCCTAACTAAGACAGCTTCTCTAGTCCATTTCAGTGTCTGATTGCTCTGCCAGATGTCCTGAGTTCAATTCCCAACAACCACATGGTGGCTCACAACCATCTGTAACGGGGTCCAATGCCCTCTTCTGGTGTGTGTATGAAGATAGTGACAGTGTACTCATATAAATAAATCTTTAAAATATGGAACAAGAGGCCACGTGTGTGTGTGTGTGTGTGTGTGTGTGTGTGTAAATCTGTAAAAACTGACACTTGTTTCAAAAATCCAAAATCAAGGCTCCTTCATTCAAGAAGAAAAACAACCCTGAACCTCTCTTCGCCTTTCTCAATCTCTTCTTTCTCGGCTTGGTAGCACAGAAAAAGTCAGCCTTGCAAAGAGAGTAGTAGAGGGAAAACAGAAGTTTAAAAAGCTACCAACAGGCCAAGCCATGGTTCCTCAGAAGGTGTTATTTACAAAGAATTAGCCTTAACAGACTTGTCTAAAATCTCTCTCTATGAAAGCTTCTTTAAACAGCATTTGATTTGTCTTCATCTGACCTAATTCAAAGCTTGAGAGCTCGGAAAAGCTTTATCTCCCAGACATTTATGGAAAACAGTCCATGGTGACTGTTAGATTCTGGACACCTGCCAAAGGAGAGAAGAAAGGGTTTCTCTATGGGCTGATGTGCAAAGCAAAAGGGAAGATCTGAGATTCGAGGCATCTTTAGAGAGAGGTTTTTTTTTTGTTTTGTTTTTTGTTTTTTTTGGTTTTTTGAGACAGGGTTTTTCTGTGTAGTCCTGGCTGTCCTGGAACTCACTCTTGTAGACCAGGCTGGCCTCGAACTCAGAAATCCACCTGCCTCTGCCTCCCAAGTGCTGGGATTACAGGCGTGTGCCACCACACCCGGCTAGAGAGAGGTTTTTTAAATTAACTTTTAATAAGTATTGTTTTATTACCTATACGTGTGTGTGTGTGTGTGTGTGTGTGTGTGTGTGTGTGTGTGCTGGTGCCCACAGAGTTCACCCCTTGAGCTGGAGCTGAATGCAGTTGTGAGCTGCATGATGTGGGTGCTGGGAACTTAACTTGGGCGCTCTGCAAGAGCATGTTTCCCACTGAACTCCCCAGAAAGCTGAAGAGCATGGTGTGGGAAGGAGGAGCCCAGGGAGGAGCCCAGTGTGCCATTGTAGGGCCAAGGCAGAAAAAGGAAGGGATCAATCATTAGGAAAAAAAAAAAAGATATGGGCAAAAGGGAAGAGGGGAGCAAAGGACAAACAGGTATCCACTGAAACATTTTTAAAAATCATTCAGTAAATGGGAATTTGTGGTTGCCCTAGAAATATTTTGGATGGGGGGGGAGTGTCTACCTCATCTTATTTAAGTATAACTGATGTTTTTGCCTGTCTGTTTTGTTTTTTTTTTAAGAGTTGAAATCATTCACTGGCTGTTTATTTTTTTGGGAAAACCAAAAGATAAGGAGATACTGAATTAGGAAAGGCTGTGTCTATCTCAGGGATCAGCATAACAATCCATAGAAGGAAGGGGCTAGTTTTATACCCTACCATACAAAGCAAAGTTAGCTGCAGTTTGGCTCTCAGTCATGCATTTATGTCTGAAATATTTTCAGTCACATCTGGTCTCGTGTTTCTAGTAGAACAGTTTCTACAGATCTACTCCTCAGTTCTTGCCCCGTCAGGACTGGGATGTCTCTGGTCCATTTTCTTAACAATTTTGATAGTGTGCTCTGAAAGAGGGGAAATTTGAGTATGTGCTGTGTGTGGCATAAAAACCTTCAAATCAGTGGAAGAGCATGTGTAGACATTAAAGCATCATGGCTTACCTATACTTGTTCTAGCTCCCAAATAATTGACACAAAGACCCATTAGGTTTATTAACTTTACGCACTATGACTGGGCAGACACTCATCTGGTCTAACCCTGTCAGCTGTCTACTCTGCAGCCATAGGCTCCACGTTCCTTGGAGTCTGAGTCTTGCCCTGGCTTGCTCTGCTCCATGTGTGTCCTCACGGTGAATCCCTTGGCCACCCACCCATCAGGACTCCTCCTGGAACCTCTGCCTCATGGCCTCTCTTCACTCTCTACTTTCATTCTCTTGGTCCTTTTCTCTTAACGTCTCTCTAGCTGGACTCCTAGCTAGGATTGGAAGTCTAGCCGTCCTATCTCCTCTTCAGAGTCATAGGCAGAGTCAGCTCTTTATTGCTCAATCACGGGTGATGGAAAACTCTCTCTCTCTCTCTCTCTCTCTCTATATATATATATACATATACATATACATATATATATGTGTGTGTATATATATAATGTATATTTTATATAAATATAAATATATAACTATATATAACTATAACTATATAACTCTATAACTCTCTCTATATACATATATATATATACATATATACATATACATATACGTGTATATACACACACATATACATACATACACACACACACACACACATATATATATACATATACATATATAAAACATTAAGACTGGAGTTGCTTGACCACATCCATGTCTGGACTCCAGACAAAAGTCTGGGCATAAAATTCAGCATCTGAATTCACAGTGCACAAGACTGACCCCCAACAATCACAAGGGCTTGGCTAAGTTATGTGAGATCTTAAGGGAAACTTGCTAACAAGTTTGAGGCTGAGACATCACAGGGATAACTTCAAAAAGAAACAAGATGTGGCTCTTCAGGAGAGTTTTGGTACCTGAGCACAATACACAAATTCAGAATTTGGGTACATGTGTTAAGAATTGTGTATGAACTGGAACTTCTGTGAATCAATGTTCAACCAATGAAATCTCAGAAAGCTCAAGCTGGATGTGAGATGAAACACTTGCAATCATAACTCTTGGGAGGCTGAGGCAGGAGGATTGCCACAATGCCAAGTCAGTCTAGGGATCAGAGTAAGAACCTGGGGGTGGGGGAAAAGAGAGAGAGAGGGAGGGAGGGTGGGAAGGAGAGAGGGGGCGCGCAGAGGCAGAGGCAGAGACAGACAAAAACAAACAGAAAAACAGACCAAGACAGAGAAATAACAACAAATAACAGACCAACTCCCAAGGGGAAAATGTGCGATTAGCAGGAATATGCTCGGGAGGGATATATGGATATTGACATGTAGGAGAAGGGCCAGAAAGGGTTGATAGCCCAAGTTTCTACTCAGAAAGCAAGAGAACGTCAAAGCAGTAATTTACACTCTTGGATCATGCAATGTGTGTCCAGGTGTACACAAAATCATCTACTGATCACCACACTGGAAAAACCAAGGTGTCCATAGACCACCAAAACACAAAATTTGTGCTTTACAGAGCTAATTTGTCAGACTCACTCAATAAGTAACCACACCCACCCTCTCTACCCACCCCTCTCTCCTGCATGAGTGTGTGTGTGTGTGTGTGTGTGTGTGTGTGTGTGTGTGTGCATGCGCTCACGCGACTGTGTCTGTATGTCTTTCTCTGTATTGTAGATGGAACTTGCTTTTTTTTAAATACAGTCTCACTATACAGCATTAGTTGGACTTGAACTCATGATTCTTCTCTGTCAGCCTCTTGAGTGCCACCATGCCCAGATGTCCACTGAGATTTTAAAACTCCTTATACACATGCGTCTTGGTTAACTTCCTTCAGCCTGATGTTATTGACAGTGTTTCTTTTATAAAAAGAAAACATTTACACTGAACTAATGGCACCAACATCATCCCAGGACAGTTACTAGTAATAAAAATTTCCCTATTTAGCTTCTTTGTCATCTGATCATAGGTCTCACCCTGGCTTCTTATTAAAGTTGTCTTCTTTATATAAGAGAGAATGGGGACTTGCTGAAAGCAATCATTTGAGTAGATTGTATCAACTGAGAAGTTCACAGTGGCATATCTCTGCAGAAAAAAACCCTGAAAGGGCAAGAAGATGTCGTACACATGATTTCTACTCTTGAGCACTAACGTCAGAGAGACTAAGCACTTACACGTGCACAGACTCTCTGACACTACTTTCATTGCCTGCACAGACTTAATATCTTTTTGTGGAAGATTTGAATAGAAAGGATTATTATTCAGTCTTTGTCTGGGACTAGAATCTTCCTTGGGCTGTTTTTAGCTCCTGTGATTCCATAGGTCAATCAGCACACTACGGTTTAGAGCATACACTAAGGACCACTGCAAACACTAGGTCTGTCTTGCTCTCACACACTGAAATTTTCATTCATCTCTGTGTTCCCAGAGGGATGCGGAGCCCAGTAAAGACCAAGGAAAGCAGAAAAATTAAGATATTTTAGTCAGTTAATGAATGAATTATGAGTGAAACACAACTATTTCAGACCAGTAAGAAGGTCAGGGAAGAGGAACCTTCACTCTCAAAAGAAATCAGCTTTAGAGGCATCCTGGTGGAAAAGAGGTATGCCACCCGTTAAATACTGAGATACACTCTTTTGCTGTTCGTATACAGTAAAATTTTAAAAGTTTAGAGAATGATCAGATAACCATGATCAAAGATCAGCCGTGCTAATCCAAGATTAGGTGGTTGAGGGCAGATGTGACTTCAGTATGTGTTGTAAATCTGGGTTTTGTTACAGATTGCATAGTAACAAATGAAAGTGGATGAAACGCTATGCAGGCCATAGCTTACTTAGCTGATGAATGGTAGAAACATGAATAGTTTCATTTCTCTAATTAGTAATTTGTTATGGAGGTGGATAGGGAAACAAAGCAACTGAAGCACA
Source organism: Apodemus agrarius (assembly GCA_964023405.1). Lineage (NCBI taxonomy): Eukaryota > Metazoa > Chordata > Mammalia > Rodentia > Muridae > Apodemus > Apodemus agrarius. Next base: position 13,305,150 of record OZ030022.1, on the reverse strand, counting down.
GCAGCGTAGAATTTGTATATAAAATAAGAAAACATTTCCCAAGACCTGAACAGGGACTATCACGAGCAGACATGCTAACATAAGAGGGGGGAATCTACCAAAGCCTCAACTGTACAGAAAAACCCGCAGGCAGCTAAGAAAGGGTGAAGGTATATGGGAGGGGCTAGAGGGAAGAAACAGAAAGAAAAATAATATTAGTATATTATTAAATATATAATATAGTATATATATTAAATATATAATATAGTATATAAAATATAGTATATTTTAAGTTCAAAAAGGCAAAGGAAAAAGTTTTGGGGGGGATAGTGAGATGGCTTAGCAGTTAAGAGCATTGCTGCTCTTCCAGAGAACCCAGATTCTGTTCAAAGCATCCACATCAGGCTGCTGGCCACCACCCATAACCACAATTCCCAAGGATCTGACATCTTTTTGTGGTCCCTGATGGTACACACACACATACACACTCAGATCAACATACACTTAAATGTAAATTAAAAGTAAGTAAAATAAGATGGTAAAAAAATGTTTTCTTAGGCAAATCTTAAAACCACAAAGTAAGTAGATCATGTGACTTTAGAGCAAGAATAAAACTGATCCACTTGCCTGTAGCACTGCAGGGCTTTGTGTATTAACCTAATGGGAATAAGGGAATGAAGGAGGGACAGACACAGTGACATTCATGCAGAAAAGACTGGGGTGAGGAGGTTTGTGCTTGCTCTGATGGAGGACACCAACTGCAGCACATGTACACACACGTGCGCATGCACACACACACACACACACACACACACTCAGAAAGCTCAGCACATTTACACATCAGAATCAAGGAGTCAGGTTCATGGTATAAACTGAACAATGGGGCAGGGACAGCTAACCTCAGTGGGTTGGCTGTGAGGAGCAGCCTCGGGCTATAGTCCTTAGGGAAAGTCTCTACAAACACTGTCAACATTTGCGAGGGCACCAGAGAAAGGCTTTGCTGCCCTCCATAATGCATATTCACTCAGAATTTCATCTGCCCTCCAAAAATACCTTCTCTTAATGATATACCATCTGAACCAACCATTTGATTAAATAAAGAAGCAAACTAATATTTATTAAAGGGAGAGGTCAGTCCAAATTTAAAGATTTATAAAGATATGCTTGTATATACTTTCTCATGCACATGGACGCTTGCGTGTGCTTGACCTTGGCAATGATACTTTGAAGAGTATCACTGGCACCCACTGCCTGCTGCAGGAGGTCAGTAGCAGAGGTAGTTGCTTTTTACCTCATAGACGTTGAATTGGGACTGTCCTCTTGCAAGTTCCCGATAGCTTGTTGTAAATTCCCCAATGAAATCATGACTGAAAGTAAGAGGAAGAAAAAGTGTGAAGCATTAGCTTTGTGCAATTCTCATTCATATGTCAAAACATTTACAAAGGAACAATGTTTAATCTATTGATTTAAGATATTAAAATGTTTAATCTATTGATAAAACATAACTTTATAACTTAGAAGATCTCTTGAGAAAGATAATTGTATTATAGTCTATTAATACATAATTGCCCTTAATCTAAAATTTATAATCAATAATCATATTTCATTAATATCAATAATTTGCCAAAAGAAGATCATGTACATTATAAAAGCTGGAGAGTTGTTCAACTTGACAGGATTTAGAAAAACCTGTATGGTGTTTTCTTTATGCATGTCTGAGGAAGATTGTCTTGATTGTGCAGATTGTGGTGGGAATGCTAGCCCACCATGGGTGGCACCATTCCCTAGGTGGGATCAGGAGGTGTTAAGTAGAGAGAGGGAGTTGTGAAGCAGCAAGCAGTCACAACTCAATACTTCCGCCATTGTAATGGGATCAGCTGTGCAGCAACATGCATTCACTGCTCTGATACTTCAATGTCATGTGATCAGCTGCTTCAATCCTGGCACCTTGACTTTCTAGTCATGATGTACCTTAAACTGTGAGCCAAAGAAAAATAAGCCTTTTCTCCCTTAAGTTGCTTTTGTCAGTTTTTTTTTTTAAATCACAGTAACAGGAAAAGAATTTAAGACAGGAGCTTAACTATTATTATAAACAAAAGGCATGCCATATTAGTTTTTGTGTCACAGGACGAGCAAGCTCTTCATTGTCATAAATGGATGTGCTTGTAAACCTTATCAGAATTTAATGTTTAGCCGAGAATCACTGAAAAAGTCAAGAGCCTTCCCTAGTGGACAGTGATAAGCAATGAATATGTTGTGTTTAGCCAACTGGAATTTTAATTTCTGAAAGTGAGGTTTGAAGAAAAATAAAGCCAATGAACTGAAATCAATTTCATAAACTTTTTTTCTATATTCTTTGTTCACATTCTGAAGGCTTTCCCCTTTCCCAGTCCCCCCCCCCACACACACACACCATATTTTTTAAACACAAGAAATTTTTTCTTTACAGTCACTTGAGGTGCTACTTATTTTGGTGTCCAGCCCCCCCCCCACTCCCCTATCTGATAGGTCCTGCCTCTACAACATGGTATTTTATATATGGTGAACCTCTTAGAGCACTCTAATTAGAATTTTGTAATTAGCTTTCAGATTTGGATTCACATCCATGCAGACGTGAAGGGAGCGTGATGAAGTTAGCAATATGTTGTAATTATGATGCCAAATCCTCAGAACTCACTCTATGCAGTTACACATAGAAAAGGACACCTGTACTCTAGCTTTTCTACATGTCTTAGGAAATTGGGAAACAAGGATATAATCAAGGCAGATGGAACAATCCTTCCGAACATGGGAAGCACAGCCTTCTATCCACAATGTCTTTGCAACTCTCTCGGGTCCTGGTGATTCCATGTAGAACCTCGTCTCTCCCTTATGCCACATTCCAGTATCTTAAATAGTAACCATGGCGATGAAAGGTTCTACGGAGGCAGTTCAGAGGCTGGGATGCTGACAGGTACGATCAGACCTGTGATCCCGAGTGCTCACTGGGCAGCAGGGGGAACAGACAATGAAGCCCTGACATCACTCTGTGGGCCTATCTAGGTTTGGTTCTTTGTTTAGAATTCAGTGTTCAGATCTTGATTGTTTGTGCTCCATTTCTGCCATCCAACACTTATCACACACTTGACAGGGAAAGGCAATGTTTACTGGTCTCAAGCAAATGAAATCAGGCGATGCAGACTGAAAGTCAGACACATCTCCCTACACAGAGCCTTTCTAACAGAATGGAACATCCTGGATTCAACGTGGAGTCTGGGGTTTCTGAGCATGCTCTGATATGTCTAAACTGAACTCCATGTAGATCTCAGAAGGGGGTCTTTAATATTTGGCTATTTTACAGTTAATACATTTGTTACTCTTTTAAAAAACCTGAGAGATGTACAATGGGGGGGGGAGCAATTTGCTTGTTCTCAGTAATGGAAATATTAATACTTAAAGTTGCTCAACTGGGTGACCTGTTCTGAAGGATATACACATGTTCTAAAATGAAGAGAGAATTTGTAATTTGTTTCTAGCAAAATGTAGCTTATGCTACCCTCTACAGAAGCAGAGGAATAATTCATCAAATATTCCCTACCATTTCCCACCCTTTCTGCTAGACCCCAGGGTCCTGACTCAATCTACTGTTTTATACACACTGCTTCAAGATGTCATGCATTTGTTCAGAACAAGGTAGACCACGAAGAAATGAAACAATGAAGTATTGTTTCCCATCTCAATATGATTCAAGACATTTTAGAAAAAAACAAACTCATATGTAACTGAAATATCCTTATAGTGTAGCAGATGACATCTATTTAGTCAAAACTTGCATGGCAAAACCAAGACAGTGATCTATAGGAGAGAACACCCATCATTTTGCCAATACAGTCCCCAGAGCAATGACTGAATAATAATAGAAGACTTGTCAAACTTCATAAGAAGAGCGGGCAATAAAGTTGCCAAGTCTAGACACAAAACAGATTGTCTCAAGAATACCAGTGATGTGAAGAGAGATAATCAGATTATTTCCCAGCCTTTATAAACTGTACTATTTCAAATACTGCTTGTTAAATTATAAATACTTTAAGAACATCAAAATTATCTCAGATTTACTTTTTAAATATATATATATGTGTGTGTGTGTAAGTGCATGTGGTGTATGAGTGTGTGTGTACGTGTATGTGTTATTTGAATGCAAGTGTCTGGGAGAGTGTATAATATGTGTTTGAGTGTGTATTGTTGTGTGCATGCAAGTGTGTGTGTGTGAGAGAGCATGTGTGTTTGAGTGTGTGTGTGAGAGAGAGCGAGAGCATGTGTGACATGTGTGTTTGAGTGTGTGTATATGTGTGGGGGCACATATGCGTGTGTGCACATGCCTATGGGTGCTTGTGGGAGCATACAAGGGTGTGGGGTGTCCACCTTTATTACTCTCTGCCTATACCTTTGAGGTGGTACCTTTCTTTGTACTCAAGAATTGCATTTCCTGCATTAGACTGAAAGACAGCCAGCCCTAGTGATTACCCATCAAAGCTGGCACTACAGGTATTTGTGGAATGCCTAGATTGTGACACAGATGCTGGCATCCAAAGTCTGGTCCATATGATTGTACAAGTCCTCCATCTCTCAGACACACACACACACACACACACACACACACACACACACATACATATATATAGATACTATCACTGGAGTCTACTAAAATCAAAAGGAAATTAGACTTGCTTTAATAATTTATCTGTTTATTGTGTTCTATGGAATATTGAACATTTTTGCTACACATAGAAATATTCCCAAGCAACAAGTTCCCTGTAATTTTCATAATACTGGTCTCACTATGTTCTATTGATTTGATTGTAACTAAATATCTTGTTCTCTGGATGCATTTTCAAAGTCAAGTTTCGCTTAGTGCTTTCTGTATGAGTTACATCTCCTATGTGATTATTGTTTCCCTTTTTATATTTTATATTTTTTATATATTTATATTTTATATTTGTTCTATACATAGAACAAAAATTTTGAGCTAACAAAGTAAGAGAAATTTAGAACAAACTGATGACTACCATCTCTAGCAACTTCAATGCAGAAGTTAGCCTTGAGTCAGATGCTGGATGAAATCTATCACATCCATGTCCCATCCCAGGTGGAGAGCAGTATGTTGCAAGTATGATTCAGGTTTATACCTGTCCATGAACACAGGCATCAGCTCCCCCATGCACCTTACTATGATGTCCTCGGCATTACCTGTCAGCTTAGCTACCTTCTCCTCCAAGAAGCCTTTCCTGCGTCATACCCTCGCCCTTAGCTCTCAGAAACAAAAGCAACTCTCAAAGCACACACTGCCTCTCTATCATTCTATTTCCCACCACAGAGTATATACGATTATTTATGTGCTTCCCCTCTGGGCTTATTAGTCTAGAAAATGGGCAAGTTAAAATCTTACCTCAGTATTCCCATATATCTACATCAGTGCCTGGCACACAGTGGGTACCATGAGTGGCATGGTATGCTCAGATTATAGCACTGTCAGTGCCTGGCACACAGTGGGTACTGTGGATGGCACAGTGTACTCCTCGGTTACATCTATGTCAGTGGGTACTATGTGGGTACACAGTGGGTACTACAACTAGTATAGTGCTCAGATTACTAACAGGGCTGATCTGTGATAATACTTTGCCTAGATTATCAGTGTTTTTTGCCTCATATAAAACATATGCACTTCAGCATAACAGCAAAGGTGTTAATTTTTGAAGCCCTGCAATCTAAACACAACTCTGATTGTTATTGCCACACAGGTTATGGGGCTATTTGGTCATGCTGAAGGTTCTGCCTTCTGGGGCAGTTCTGATGGTTTTCCTGCTTACTTTTCCAGCTGTCACTGAAGAACTTTGTATAGATGTAACAGCTGGCAGATACATCCAAACCACCCCATTGCTTTGCCTACCATGCTGTGGCCCTGAGTTACTTTCAATTTCAGGACATATATATATGGGGGGGGGATGTATGTATGGATGTCTCCACCTACAACAATGCCTATGCCTTATTTCGAAATTAAATTTAGATAATTAATTTGATTCGTTCTGTCAAAGGTGTTTATTTTTTTTAAAGATCTTAATATAGTGTATTCTAATTTTTTTGCAATGTATTTCAAACACACGCATACACACGCACACACACACACACACATACACATATTCAATTAAAAGGGTTTAGTATAGAGACATATTAAGCACATGAATTTGAAGTGCCGTATAAAATAGCGTGGCATTTTGAAGTTATAGACACAAACGAATCCCACATTGATTCCAGGATGCTTGCTTCTAGAGTCCTTCTCTTTGGGTTAATGTCACATTACAATGGATTCGGGTGTGGGTTGAAGGGAACCTGTAGACATTCCCTTTAGGGTATAGCATGATGTTGTGATTCAGGTCTGTACCCACACAAATGAGTACAGCTTGTTATGATTTGAATATAAAATCCCCCCCCCCATCGGCTCATGTCTGCTTGTTCCCGGGCTGGCTTCCCTATTTTGGAGGCTGTGGAACTATCAAGAGATGAGGTGTGGCCTGGTTGGCAAAGAAAGATTAGTCACAATCCAGTCCCCAGTTCTATCAGCCTTGTAGGCTGACCTCTGTGATATGACGAAAGTAGGAAGATCATACCTTTCCGCACTAATGGATGGAAAGTCCAGAGTCAAAAGAAGTGCACCCTCTCTGGTTTCTGTCCAGTATTTCAGGCACTAATATATCTTTCCTATGATGGGAGCGTCTGCCTATGTTTCTTCGCTCTCCATTTATATTCCCCGTGTTTTCCTGTCTCAGTTTCTGCCAGTGGCAGGAAGCATCGTATAGTCTTAGAAAATAACAAGGGATTAAAACGTGAGCCCCCACAGCAGTGGCAGACCTCTCCCACTCAGACGGAGAAGGCTAGATAGACAGCTGCAGGGGCTCCTCCCGTATAAACCCATGCTTACAGAATGGCAGTGGTCTCTGTCCCCGGATGATAAAACCAAACAATGACAGCAAGTCACGTGTTTGTCAGATTCATGGTTGGCCATGACTGCAGCAAAGAGCTAGTCTTCTCAAGTTCAGAGAACAATCTTTAAGCTGCTCCCCTTTTTGCTAATCATCATAACTCCTTCGACTTTAATGCACTGACTGTATACTTTAGATACCCTCATGGTTGAACACTTAGTCTCCAATTGTTTGTGCTTTGAGGGTGGGTGTAGAAGGCGTGGCCTTGATGGAGGAAGTACGTCACTGGGGGCGGGCTTTGAGATTCCAAAGCCTCGCATTTCTCGTGCATTCTCTGCTTTGTGCTGGAGCTTCAGGTGGAAGCTAGTTGCTCCAGCTACCATGCCTTCACTATCCCATCATGAACCCTCACCATCTGGAACCATAAGGTCATATAGACTCATCATTCTACACGTTGTCATGGTCGTGGTGTTTTATCACAGCAACAGAAACACTGGCTTTTAAAAAATACGCTATTTAGAATCTACTGGTTCATCTTTCTTATTTGATTTCCCCTCCGCCGCCCCCCCCCCAGCTTCCTGAAATTCTAATAGACAATCTCTAGCACAGTCTAAGAAGTCCCACAACCGGCTGTGACGCATTCCCAGGCTACGTGCTGCTCTTGTGTTGCCATCTGTGGAATCAGCATGATTATGTTTCTTGGTCCAACCTAAACCTATGCTAGTGAAGCACTCTGCCACAAAGCCCCAATCTTAGCCCACAGTCCAGGTCCTAGATCATAAGTATATTCTGATAGAAGCAAAATTTTCTTTGTAAGGTATATTTTTTTACATACTATAATAGATATGCATAGTTTGGGGATATAAGCAACCCTAGGCAAATATTAAGTGACTCTAGTACATCGAATATCTTTGCTCCTCTATGTGTTACATGTGCGCTTCTCAGTCTCCATGGAAACTGGATGGATGCTATCACTCCTATTCATTAGTGCCGTAGAACAAGCCTAATTTTATCATACTTGCCCATACCTGCCCCTCTATACATTTCTACTATAGATAAAAATCGCAAAGGTATATTTTATACATGTGTAGCATAACAAATGTATAAAGATATAGCTGTGCTTTGGAGCTTATATGGAATTGCATGCCAACAAGAACTGTCAATATTTGTAATTTACTTTATGCTTATTAAATATCTGTTTATAAATTTGATTTTACTTTATTATGTCCACACAAAGACTTGGATATCATCACATTTTTCTAGGATGAAGAAATTGTTTTAACATGGTTTATAATGACGTATAACTGACAAATTCGTATTTAAGGATGTTATATGTGGCTTTGTCACATTTAGGAGAAAATTAGATTCCTATATAGCCACAAGTCATTTTTAAGAGAAAGCACAAAGAAATGTTTGATTTATGTTTCATTATTCAAACTACATGGTAATTCAAACTTCATACATACAAATATAACTTCTTTAAAATATAATTACCTTTAATTTTTTTGCCAGTTTCCAGTATCTTAATTTAGTAAAATCAAGCAAAAACATGTTCCAATTAAAACTTCCTTGTTCAATAACAAGCATATTATATATGAGGAGCAAAAGATCTTTGATATAAAATAGCTTTTACCAGCATACCACTTTTTTCCTCATTAAGACAAAATACCTAAAATACAACATCTAATCTACTCAGATGAGAAAGGCGTGGCCCCAGAGGGCTCCAGCATGGTGGGAGCATGGCCACGCCTCTTCCCATCACAGAGGAACAGGAAGTAGGAAGAGGAGATTGCTAGCAAGCCTCAGGACTTCTCCTTTTCTACCTCTTATGCAGATTAGGTACCTCTTTTCGGTATTCTGTTAAGCCTGTCCTCACTGAAACCTCTGAAAATGGCCTTACAGATTCACAAAGATTGCATGCAGCCAAGGTGGCATCCACAGAGACCTAAAAACGCTCTATTACTCTGCAGGACAAAGAGGTCTGGTTTTGTTTTAACTGCACCAGAGCCTCTACATATTTGTCTAGGATTATGCAGATTAGAAAATTGTTGCAACAACATCTGAACTTAAATTCTTTACCAACTCAATGGACATTAAAATATTCATACTGTTTATATTACCTACTACTTTTTTGCTATACTTTGAAAGGAATTGGATTCTAGGTTTATGCTCAAGCATTAATATATAGAAAAATGAGTTTCTGAGATTCAGTAAGTACATGGTTACAAAAGCTGACGCTGTCAGCCAGTGATAATATTGTTATAAAGGGCAAAACAAAATACCAAAGAACCAAAGAACCAAAAACAATGAAAGAAACAAAAACCAAACAAACAACCCAGAAAAGAGCCTCTGCTCAACGTTTTTCTTCCTGTCTGTCACTGGTATATAGCTACAAGAATTCAATTCTAAGATTTTCTGAAATATTCACAAGTAATATATTTGTTCAAGAATAAATAAACATGTTTCCATCATAAAAGGATAAGTATGATTCAATATTTAATCATTTTCACCTTAGCTATGCCTCATGCATTTTACATATTAGAATATTTCTGAGCTACTGTAAGATACAGATTCACTTTTTATTTTTGTGTGATTAAATTTGTGTGACTTCATAAGGATAGATTTAATAATCTATATGAATGTGCCATTATAATTCTAGTTTTGTCTTTTTCTGTCAAAGCTCACTACCAGTATGCCATTAAAAGACAATAATATTGTCTGAACTTGTTTTTGTTTTCATAGTGATTCAATGCAGAATGAAGTAGACCATCACTTCTCAAATTACCATTTGTATTTCGATAAGAAAACACAAGGGAAAGGAGAAAAATGTAGCAAGAATAACACAAAAACAAACTTACATAACTCAGCATTTCCAGCCTGAAGCAAGAAAGGAATTAGAGCATTCAAACAAAGAATGTGAAAAAAATTAAAATAACATACAAAACAAATATGCAGGAAATTTGCAACATCATTAAAAATAACAAATCACTGAGTTGTAGCCAAAGAATAATTCCAGGTTAGTGTCATAGACCAGATCCTCAACAGGAAGAAAATTTCCCCTAAAGAAAACACACTCATACAAGAAACATACTAAACACCAAGTAAAAAACAGAATAGAAATTCCCAATAGCGTATTACAGTGACAACACTCAACAGTCAAACAAAGAGAGAATAATGCAAGGTACAAGAGAAAAAAATACAGAAGCTATTTATAAAGAAAAACCTAACAGAATCATAGCTGATTTCTAGATCAACACTTTAAAAGCACAAAGGAACTGGGGCAAAGTACTACAGGTCCTAGAAGAGCACGTGTGCCTGCCCAGACTATTGCACCCAGCTACACTGCTTGCCACAATAGGAGGAAGAATAAAAAAAATTCTCCATGCTATATACAGGCTGGAAGAATCCAAGTCCACTAAACCAGCCCTACTGGGACTGCTGGAAGCCATAAATGGAATGCAAAGAGGAAATTGCCAAGGAAGAATGGAAGAAAATAAATGAAAATGTAAGTCCTGAAATACAAAAGAGGACTAAGAACACAAACAGCCAAATGTCAAATGACAAAAATAACATCAATAAATGCACACCCTTCCATGACAACATTAATTATTAGCGGCCTCAATTCACCCATCAAAAGACATGGGTTACTTTAATCTGTTTATTGACTACCTTCAATGACCTATCTTCAAGTGAAAGCATGGGAAAAGATTGTCCTAAGAAATGAGACCAGGCAACAAGCAGGTGCCATCATCTTACTATCTGACAATACAGAATTTAAATCAAATTAATCAGAAGAGATAAAGGACACTATTCTAATCAAGAGAATAACCAAAAAGATATTGCAATCCCAAATAGATATGCAGCAAAATCTTGAACATACCATTTTATAAAACGCATACTTCTAGACTTGAAGACACAGATGAACACTACTCAGCCACAGTATGTGACTTCAGTTCCACCCTTTTTTCCAGTCGACAGATCATTGGGACAATAATAATAATAAACAGAGAAATAGCCATATTAAATGGCATTATATATCCAACAGATATAACTAAAGGTATCTATGAGTATTTCACACACAAATCATTCTACTCTGAAGCCCACAGAAAATTCTCCAAAACAGACCCCATACTGGGCACTAAACAAATCTCAGTAAGTACAAAAGACACTGAAATGACTCTATGCATTCTCTATGACCAAAGTGAAACAAAGCTTGACACCAACAACAGAAGAGTCTCTAGAAATACATAAAAATCACAGAGATAAGGCTGGGCGTGGTGGCGCATGCCTTTAATCCCAGCACTTGGGAGGCAGAGGCAGGTGGATTTCTGAGTTCGAGGCCAGCCTGGTCTACAGAGTGAGTTCCAGGACAGCCAGAGCTATACAGAGAAACCCTGTCTCGAAAAAACAAAACAAAAAACAAAAAACGAACAAACAAAAAAATCACAGAGATTAAATGGCATACTGCAGAATAATGAAAGGGATGAGAAAGTCAAATGTTTACAGAATTCCTGAATGAGGAAGTAAGGGACGGCCAAGTTAATTATAGCTGAGGTTTCCCTAGAGATAAGACTCTAAGGTACTGAAGTCATTTGAGATATGTCATATTTCAAGAGATGGAGAGAATGAGTTGATTAGCAAACATCTGTGATGGCTCAATGCTCACAGACAAGGTTACCAGCTGCTTTCAGATCTTGCTTTTAGCTGGGCAACTGACAAAATCACTAGACCCAAGCATGCAGAAGCACCTGACTAGCAAGGACTGTGTGAACAGTCGGATAAAATACCCACCTAAACTCAGTGAGCGTGCCTTGAGCACGGAAGACCGAGCAGAAAGAACTCATTAAGTAGGCTAATAAATGAATTGGGTGAATCCAGGTGTCTAAAAAACGTTCCTGTGGTTAATGACATTTCAACAGGGCCTGGACAGGAAACCTATGCATTAGCAGAGCATGACTCCCCAGGTGTCAGAACTATAAAAGTTCTGACAAGGCAAGGTAGACCAGGGCACTGCGTAGTTGAAAATGGCTGAAGAATTTGCTGACATATCTTAGAAGAGTATCCATAGGAAATGGTTATGTAAGTTTCTGAACATTTTTATTAAAATATAAAGACTCTGAAATCTTTAAAGGTAGACAGAAAGATTAAAAAGAAAATTAAAAATAATTAAAATGTTTTACATAAATATTAGAGCCCTCCGTTAAGTCATTATAACAAGTCAGCTGTTTAACATGCAAGTGTTCTTGACAATTTATTACAAACCCAACTGAATGGATTTTTTTTTCTTAACTCATTCAAGTAAGTGAAGATAGTCAAGAATTAAAAATCGATTAAGGATCTAATGCTCACATAATTAAAATAGCCCGTCTTGAACATCATAATTGCAAATTAAAAGGTCAGGGGACAGAAATTCACATGCTACATTGGGGGGGGAGGGAACCCTAAGTAAATAGAATTAATAAAAAAAATTAGATTTGCCTGAATAACATTGTTTGTAAAATTCCATTTATCAACATTAAAATAAAAATCACCAAGCCTCTGGCCTGCCTGCACAGGGCAGTAGGATTAACTGCAAACAAATAATGGGCTAATTTTAGGGGAAGATTAGAGACAATGAACAAGGAAATTGAAAATAGCAAGAGGAAGTCATGAAAGGTTTTAAAAGTGATCTAAGTGAGGTTTCACATCTCATGGTAAGCACAGGAAAATTCTTAAGCCCTAGGATTAAGATGACAGAGAATCTCAGAACCACAACCTTCAACAGGCTCACAAAACTCACTAAAGACCTAGCATCTGTGTCACATTTCACAGAAAACTAAAGTTCGAGCTTGCTTATAATAAGCATCATTATTTGGCACGAGAATGTTGGATAGCATGGGGTGGTCAGAATGTCACTTATTGTCTTCTATTCAGCAGTCTGAAGCTGGGATGTAATGACTGGCATTTCACTGGCTCAGCCTTGTCATTAAATCATCAAGCCGTGGAAGCAACTGCCTACTTTGTCACCTATTGCAATCAGCCGCACGTTACAGTCTTGCAGATTTTATGCAGAACTATTCCATTAATGAACCCCAATTTTAAATCAAACCAAATTCAGCTGAGGTTACTTCTAAGAAATTTGAGGCTTTTCAAGGACACCGTTGATAGTTTTATGACCCAGACAAGTCTATTCCTTAGCATGTTAACTTTTACTTTTTAAAACAGTTTAAATATTCTTCCATATCCCTTAAGGGCATGACAGGAGACTAAAAGGAGCACTACATCAAAGTGGTTTAACTTGTCAAAAGTTGAAGACATCTGAGTTGATTCCTCATAAGGCGGTGACATAAGGCCATTTCCCTCTCAGGCCACTTTCACTGTGCTTGAGTTAAAAAGTCCAGATAAGGGGCTGGAGAGATGGCTCAGGTGTTAAGAGCACTGACTGCTCTTCCAAAGGTCCTCAGTTCAAATCCCAGCAACCACACGGTGGCTCACAACCATCTGATATAAGAGATCTAACTCCCTCTTCTGGAGTGTCTGAAGACAGCTACAATGTACTTACATATAATAAATAAATAAATCTTAAAAAAAAAAAAGCCCAGATAATATATTTCTTCTACTCTAGACTGGTTCAGGACAGGATATTCAATGTGAACTAGTAACTGCTGAGCAGTATTTCAATATTCTTACATATACCTCATACCCACAAGGTTTTCCTCACAGAAGGAAACCCAGGTCACATGACTGCTTGAAGTACCCATTCTTGTGACATTATGACTACAGTCAACCATTGCTCCCTTATGAGTAAAACACATGGTCTTGAGGAGCCAACTGACCAAGAACCTTCCACTTAAATCTCTTTCCTTTGAGACGGGGTTTCTTTGTATAGCTCTGGCTCTCCCAGAACTCACTATGTATAGACCAGACTGGTCTCGAATCAGGAGATCCGTCTGCCTCTGCCTCCAGATTGCTGGTATTAACTGTGTGCACCCTCACTGCCTGACTTCCACTTCAATTTTCAATTGAAATGTTACCTTTTGACCAGTGGTTCCCAACCTTCTTAATGCTGCAATCATTTAATATAGTTCCTCATGTTGTGGTGACACCCAACTGTAAAATTATCTTCAATGATAGTTCATAACAGTAATTCTGCTACTTTTATAAATCATAATGTAAATATCTGTGTTTCCTTATGGTCCTAGGTGACCCCTGTGAATGAGTGGTTTAGCCTCCAAAAGGCTATGACCCGTAGGTTGAGAACTGTTACTCTATACTATATGCACTAACTAGTCTTGTATGGTTAAATATCCACACAGAGTAACACAGACAAGAGTTCTTAAGTTTGTTTGATTGTAATGGAGGAGATTATTAGTCTCAGGGTCTTAGAACTAGGTAATCACTCTATTTCTAAGCTATGTTCCAGCCATTTATTTATTTTTATTTTTAGATAGAATCTCATTACTTGACTAAGACTGGCTTTAAAATAAATGTATAACACAGATAGGCCTAGAACTTGGAATCTTCTTGCCTCAGCCTCCTGAGTATTGGGATTATGGAAAGGGACATGGAGCCCACATGATATAATGTCTCTTACAATTCACATAATATAGATGTCATCACAGCCAAAACAGTGCTAATGCCATGAAGCATCTCCCAGCACATGGTTCTACTAGTCACTTAAAACATGATGAGTCTGAACTGAGCTGTGTCATAATCATAGTAACACACATGTCAGATTTTAAAGATTATGTTAAAAAGTACACTTGCTACCTTAACCATTGCTATATCATTCTTAATTAAAAGGTAGTATTGTATGTACCTAGAGTGAACCATTGTTACTTTGTATACACCTAAGAGTGAACCACTGTTATATTGAATACACCTAAGAGTGAACCACTATTACACTGATGTGTTGGTTTATTTTTACTTTCTAATATTGCCAAAAGAAAAGTTGAAATTATCTCCATGACTTGGATTAGTTTCATTGAACAATGCCAGTCCAGACTGTTTGAAATAAAAATGATGGTCCACTAGGCTGAGCATGGTAACACAAACCTTTAATCTCAGTACTGAAGAGGTGGAGACAAGCAGATCTCTGAGTTTGAAGCCAGCATGGTCTACATAGCAAATTCCCAGGGGGGCCAGAACTATATAGTGTCTCAAAACCAAAACCCCAAATCACTAGTAATCCTTTTATAAAAAGATTTATAAATAGTTCTGGTGGTACAGGAAATACAAAATGAGAGAGATACAGAATTTCACACATCAAAGATGGCAGAGAAGAAACATAATAATGTCCTTTAGATCTTTACACTGTATTGGAAAATGTGGATGTCATATTGAGAAACAGACAAACACATGTAGTACCCATGTTATATAGAACACAGGCTTTCAACTGGCATAATGATCAATTTTGGTGATTATCATTAAACTTTAAAATTAACAACTGAGTTGTATTACCTGTATTGTTTTATTTTTGAACCTACATGCTTTTCAAATCTCATTGTTTATTTAATTGGGCATGTTACTGAGACTTTTCAAATTAATAATTTAGTTTACCTTTTTATAATTCATCCATAAATTAACTACTTAGTTAAAATTTAAGCAACTACTTCTTTCTGGGCACATGTGTGGTATAGAACTATGTGTTAACATTTTATATCATGATGCTGTATTTTAAATGAAGGCAAAGACCTGTTGTCCTAGAACTACAAAGGAACCTGCAAAAGACTGTAATCTCTTTGACCAATCCTTTTGCACAGTTCAGTT
Organism: Apodemus agrarius; assembly: GCA_964023405.1. NCBI lineage: Eukaryota > Metazoa > Chordata > Mammalia > Rodentia > Muridae > Apodemus > Apodemus agrarius. The sequence continues at coordinate 13,289,467 of OZ030022.1, read as the reverse complement.
CCAAAGAATATTTAAGTATCTCCTTAAAGATTTTTCAGTCTTCTAACCTCATCACTTTCTATTTTCAGTCTTCTCAGGATCAAATATTTCCTTTGGTTCTAAACCTGATCTCTCAAAAGTCAATAGTTGGCTAGGGCTGTATTGTAATGGGCGTCATCATATGTAAAACTCATGCTTTTACACATCATAAAATTTAGTGCTACCATCATAAAAGTGTGTTATTTTTATTAATTTTTAGATCTCATGGTGTGTGTGTGTGTGTGTGTGTGTGTGTGTGTGTGTGTGTATGCGAGCACTCCATTTCCTTGAGTGGCATGTCAAACAGTTTCTAGGATCCTCCACAGAATCTCTGAGCTGGAGCAATGGAGATCCCTACTCTACAGCAGTGAAAATAGATACCTGTATGTTGAACACATTGACAATGCATCAAAACCAAGCATGGAATCGGTGTTATAAATGAAGAAGCACTTTGTTTCGATCCCAAAGTTGAAGAAAATACACTGCCTTTAAAATTACATGTAAACTCACCAGTATGTTTTTTTAAACAGAAAATCATGAAACTGGAAAACAAAACAAAACAAAAAAAAACCCTCATAGTCATTTCCATGCATTCTGAGCAGGTATCAGGAAGACTCAAGAGCAGGGATGACACAGCACAAAGGCTCACCTTCCATCTCGGTCCCAGTCATACACTTCTACCTTGATTGTTCTGCCAGGAGAAAAGTACACACATGAAAGTGACTTAAATAAAATAACACGATCTGATGATACAATATGAAAATAAATATGATCTTCATCTACAAAATAAAATTTAGTCACTTAGTTCTTAGAGCATATATATGCTTATACATTTCACATCGTAAATTGAAGGTGGTTTAGCTAATTTTATCACTACAGTTAAATATACATGTAAAGTCAGTTTCAAGAATCTAATATATCAAATTAAAAAAGAAAAGAATGTATAATAATTCTTCAGTGTGTGGAGAAAGTGTGCTGACAACATAGCTCCTCGGTGGAAGATAGACCTGCATCTCCCCTCTTGCAGACCATTGTCTTGGCAAGTATTTCTCAAATTCACACAGATTAGAGTCACTTGCAGAGGTGACTTACTAGACCTCTTTCCAAAGCTTCTGGTTGAACAGGCCTCATTTAGGGCCAGGGAACCTTAATTTCACAACATGACTCATCTGTCAAATATCATAGTTTAAAAGGGAACATGGTAACACACTGCTTACAGTTCTTACTGGGATATTGGTTAATAGAATAAACCACCTTGGGTCTGTTTGGTGCAAGCGATGCTGAGTCAGAGAAATCAGGCACTCATGGCCAGCCTGGGCTACATAGCAAGGCCCTGTCTCAACACGACCTAAAAGACAATGGTTTATTTTTTGTGCTAAATACAAATAGTAAGACTAGGAAATAGAACAGAGATTGAAATTTTATCTTTATATACTTCTAGTTTTAATTCTGTAGAGGTTTTTATCAAATAAACCTACAATAAGCATCCAATAGAGAAAACCTTCAGTATTGTAAATCATCAGGTATGTTGGAAGGATCGCAGGTTGGATCTTGTTGACATGCCTTCTCTGTATTTCTGGGATGGTTATAAGTAAAATTACATCTTGTAATGGTTTTAAGGGCATCTAAGGAGTGACAGTATTGTAGGCAATCAATGCCCTGCCCATAGTGGGCACCTATGTGCTGCACTTGAGCAAGATGGGCCATTGAAAAAATGGCGACTTGGGTCACTGAGAGTTCATGAGCCATATTTAAACAGGAGGTTAAAAGTTAAACTAACATTTGATCTATTTTTAGTACTTAACACATGCTCATCTTGAAAACAAGTCTAATCAATCAAGTTTTAATTAGCTAAAATTATGCCTATGGATGATCTCTAATCATTATGGATTAAAATCAAGTTTAGTTAGGTGAAGATGTCACCTCCATAAAAATACAGTGTAGACTAGATACTAGTTCCATAGACCACAGCCATTCCATGCTCAGTCTGATTATGTCACAGCGATCTTACCTGTCATAATCCCCATTGCACAGTGCTCTCACTGAGATCTTGAAGGCTTGCCACACGGGATTTAGAGTGTTCTTGACCACTTCTGTCTTGTGACAAATTGTAAAGCTGTAAAAATTTGCAAATTTAGCTAACAGGTTAGAACAGAGTACAGAATGTGCTGGAGACTGTAATCAAAAGTCTTTTTTAGTATATAATTCTACAGAGGGTGTTCTTTTGTGATTGGGTTACCTCACTCAGGATGATATATTTTTAGCTCCATCCATTTGCCTAAGAATTTCATGAATCAATTGTTTTTAATAGCTGAGTAGTACTCCATTGTGTAAATGTACCACATTTTTTGTAACACACACACACACACACATACACACACACACACACACACACACACACACACACACACACAGGTATGTATTCATGGTTATGATGCATTGGTATTTTTAGCCATTCCTCTCCATGGACATAGCTAGTGGTGCATATTCTAGACTTCTGTTGCCACCTAATGTAATATACAGGCAGGTTTACAAACTTGTAGGATTAGTTCTTTATAATATAAACAATGAGATACGGCAGTATTTACCCCAGATAAATTTCTACAAATTCAACAAATACCAATGCTATTTTATAAAAACTTGAGGTATGCAATACTCATTGGCTTTTGCAAATTTGCTTAAGGTAAAGTTAAAATTTATGTTATAATCCTAGCATCACTAGATGTGGAATTAAACAGCTTCATACTGGGGATTTTTCCTCCCAAGAAAGTGACTTGTCTGTTCAAGTAGACATTCATAAGTCAGGAAGTGTTATCATTTTTTTAAAATATTTATTATTATATGTAAATATACTGTAGCTGTCTTCAGATACACCAGAAAAGGGCGTCAGATCTCATTACAGATGGTTGTGAGCCACCATGTAGTTGCTGGGATTTGAACTCAGGACCTTCAGAAGATCAGTCAGTGCTTTTTTTTTTAAATAGAGGCACAGAAACCTCTTTTTTTTGAGACAGGGTTTCTCTGTATAGCCCTGGCTGTCCTCGAACTAAGAAATCCACCTGCCTCTGCCTCCCAGAGTGCTAGGATTACAGGCGTGCACCACCACTGCCCAGCTCAGTCAGTGCTCTTAACCACTGAGCCATCTCTCCAGCCCAGGAAGTATTTTTTCATTTAGTAATTATTCTATTTATAGCACACTGTGTGTGGTTGTAGACATAGAACTCTCACTAGTTCAAATTCTACTGTCAGAGAAATATGTGAACTTCCTGAGCAGACTCCTAGTAGCCAGGAGCCTAGTCATGTAGATATACAGTTGTGTATATGTGTATAGAATAGACAGAGTCATACAAAAACATTCCTAATAAATAGCCTGTCAGGACCTTTTAGCTGAAGCTCATTATCACACACACCACTTGGAAAGGAAAATTATTACCTAGATATAAACACAGAGTATAATGACATCAACAGGAAATTAAGAAAATAGAAATTTAGAATTATATACTAAACAAGCTCTACTATGTTCATAGCAGCCTTATTTGTAATAGCCAGAAGCTGGAAAGAACCCAGATGTCCCTCAACCAGAGGAATGGATACAGAAAATGTGGTACATTTATACAGTGGAGCACTATTCAGCTATTAAAAACAACGAATTCATGAAATTCTTAGGCAAATGGATGGAACTAAAAAATATTATCCTGAGTGAGGTAACCCAATCACAAAAGAACATGCTCACTAGAATTACATACTAAAAGACTTTTGATTACTGTCTCCACTACAGAGAGTTCTAACCTGTTAGCTAAATTTGCAAATTTAGAAGTAGATTCACATTTCAATAACCATAAAAACAAAGAAAAAGATCTTGCACTGAAAAGCAAATGAGAAAGTGAGGAGGATTTAAAATTACCTTTCACTGAACTCTTATAAAAACAGTAACTGTACACATAAACGCTTTAATGTATTTATTAATACATGCTTTGACCCAGATAGCAAACCAGTGTTCTATAAGTATAAATACGTGAAACTATGCCCGAAGTGAAATTTATCAATTCTAAGAATTAAGTTTTAATGATCTGGAAATTTGGAATGGTTTCGCTTCTGAAAAATAGACTTCATTTTATTAAAAATATCATTTGTCTAAGCAGAACATATTTTTGTCACAAAAAACATCATTAGATGTGTGATAAGCTGAAATCTTAGGAGTATAAATTTCTTTACAAAAATAAATATGAGAACTCTGGGGACACACAGTTCCATCAGAAGGACACAGACACTAGAACTGAAGAAGTTCTGTCTGCCTGAGAACCTCTTCCTCGCCTGGGAATAACTAACAGTTATGTTTATGCCTTTTGGGATTTCTGCATGGATAAACAGGTGTTCAAACGCACAGTGTGCGCAACACTGACGTCTTCAGCCATCTCAGCTATAAGCACAGCCATAGTGGCATAAGTTTGAAGTTCATTTCCTTCACTTAAGAGTGTCTAAGTAACATTTTCTTGTTAGCTAATGTTTTACTATGCACTGTTAACAATGAACAAAAATAACGTATAAAACAATATCAAAACTAGATAATGGTTCAGCTCTCACTCTCCCAGACTTCCACATGGGTTTGTGTAGTAACTTAGTGGCTCCGCTCAGCTCTGTGAGGTGGTTCACCCCATTTATAGATCAGCAAACCACATGTTACTGGAACCATCTCAGCCCTGTGAGTGGATCGCCTCACTTACATATCAGAAAGCTGTACATGTTGCCAGAGCCATTTAGTATCACATGATTTATTTGTTGGCAAGCGACTCTCAGGCATCTTCCTGGTTACTAAGTTTTCTCATAAATGTGGGCATTACAATATGAATCACAGGAATCAATAATGAAATGTAGATCCATGCACAGTGAACTCTGGACACATGTATCTAGTCATGACTGGCCAAACACCACACCACACTGAAACACTTCACTGAAGTATAGACCCCCAAGGTTCTAGGAATTTCCCTGTAGGAGAGAATGATCCACATCCTCCCCCTCCTCCAAAACAAACGGTTTCCATTCAGTTCAATAGAAAATACATTGGTTAATTCAGGTTTCTAAAACATGCCATTATTCTACATTGTTGAAAGAAAAGCAAACTTTTATAAAAAGCAAAGAGGAAGTGGAAACTAACTCATACATTAAACATAAATGGTTATCAAATTATTTCTGAAAAAGAAAATCACACCCATCTTTAAAATAACAAGTATTCTATTTCATTGACCACCTTGAAGATCTCTGACAGAAATAACGATGCGAACCTGACTCAGGCCAGCTCTGAGTGGAGTGGAAGACAACTCACCTTCCATCCTCGTTGCTGCGATAAAACACAAGGAAAGGATCTGACTTCCCAAAGAAATCCTTCTTATCCAGCTTGTTCGCACAGAACTGCATCAAGACAGCGTCCTGAAAACAGGATTAATAATACAGCTCAAAAGCTAGGAACGGAATAGCTAGAAACAACAGATCACAAGATCTGACAAGAAAACGCAATTGTTACTTGGATGCCGGTGGCCAGGTGTCAGGAGCTGTAGAGGAGAGGCCATTATTATTGAAGGAATATGAGACTTTCGAATATCCTGGGAATTTCATTCAAATGCCAGACAACTAGTATTCAGAAAGCTGTATCTTCTCCTACCCACGCCAGATGATATGAGCTAGATGACTCCAGGTTTTCAATGTCACACTGCAGTGTCTTCAGCCACACACATTATTACAATTCCTGATCATATTTAGGACATATTTAATGATCATCTATGATGTGGGATGTGTTTAGTAAGCCTCGATTCCCGTCTAGTTGGGAGATATTTGTTATAATAAAGAAGCAGAGCACAAGGCATGAAACTACATTAAAATCGTTTCTTTGGAACTTGGGTTCAAGACAAAGCATCTTTCAGGGTGCAACATAATTATACATCTCTAACTATTCCAGGCGAGTCATGGCAAGTGATTTGCATATGCAAGCACTTAAACTGAGTTATCTCAAGGTACTTTATCTGACTATCATGCCAAAGAAGTTAAACACCATTAAATTGAGCAGATTTAGTATTTTTTTAATGGTAGAAAATATAGATTTTAAGATCCAAATCAATTCTTAGAGACCTTAGGTTTTTTGTGCATGTGAATTTCATACATGAGCACTAATCTACATGCCTACTCTTCTTCCCTTCTTCAACTTCTCCAGCATCCTACCCCTCCCTCCCCAAGTCATGATCTATTCTTTATTTATTATTACATGTATAAACAAATGTCCTTGCATGTTTACATGTATATGCCTATACCTATATGTCACTCACTGAGTCTGTCTAGCATTACTCTTGCACATATGTGCAGGGATGACTGCTAGAAAATAGACAAAATATGTGGGAACTCATCCTGAGGAGAAAATGACAGGTAGCTCTTTATCTAGCTATAAGACCATGTGGAATTTCCACCTTACTTGCTGGTATATCAAATGGTGACATCAGTATGATAGTCTTGTTCAGGCTACCATATTGTTGAAGTCCTGTCTTACCATTTTTCCTGTAACACCTAAGAGAGACTGTTTAGCATCAGGTGTGCAGAGCCTCAGGCTCTGAAAATATTTCCACTTACTCTTCTCCAGTCTCCCTTGATCTTAATTAAGCATTGTAAGGGTTGTGTTGCTGATATATCAGTTGAAGTGGAGCACCACACAATACCTTGTTCCCTGAAGCTGACCAATGGTGGATCTCTGTAATAGCCTGGTCGTAGCCAAAGGAAGCATCTTTATTGAGATTTAAGAGTTGCAGTTATCTGGAGGTTTAAGGATAAGTATTTAGAACCCAGCTAGAAATCATACTGATTTAGAAAATGGCAGAAGTAGGTTGTTTATGTTCTATGACCTCTCCAGTCATGAGGAGTTGTCCAGGTTCATGTGATTGGAATTCCTTCCCACTGAAATGGCCTTGAGGGCAATTAGACAGCTATTGGTTACCCTAAGATAAAAATGCCACCATTGCGACATTGGGGACATTTGGTCTGTCTGTTGTTGTTGTGGTTCCTAGGCTTACAGCTGGGTAGGATGATTGGTTTTCTCCTTTGGCGGCTTGATAGCAGCTCTGACTACTATGAGAGCTAGTCTTCAGGAAAGAGACTTCCAGGACAGACAGTTCCAGCTCAAATTCTCCAAGGCATATGTCCAAAGTCTGTGGGGTCTTTCACCTTCATGTTCTGGAGGCAACTGAGGACAATGACAATATCCTGTATTGTTTGGAGAGATTCTTCTACTCCGCTAACTAACAACTTGAGGGGTGTACTGGCTAATTTTGTGATCAAGTGAAGGAGGGCCCCTTGTGGGTGGTGCCATCTCTGGGCTGGTATTCTTGGGTTCTATAAGAGAGCAGGCTGAGCAAACCAGGGGAAGCAAGCCAGTAAGGAACATCCCTCCATGGCCTCTGCATCAGCTCCTGCTTCTGACCTGCTTGAGTTCCAGTCCTGACTTCCTTTGGTGATGAACAGCTGTGTGGAAGTGTAAGCTCAATAAACCCTTTCCTCCCCAACTTGCTTCTTGGTCATGATGTTTGTGCAGGAATAGAAACCCTGACTAAGACAAGGGGAGTTTCTTTTTTTTTCATTCCTAGCATTAGGGGTTGCTTTTGTAACAGTACCTGGCACTTGGGAATAGCACTATCACTCTATGTGGCTTAACAACATCAAACACAAATGCATATGTATATATGAATTCATACATATGCAAGATTATAAAATAAAATAACATAATTCCCTATGGGATTTTTAAACACTCAGTGTTATTCCTCCCCGCACTCCCCGCCCCCCCCCCGCCCCGTCCTCCCTCAGCTCCTCCATTATTCTCCCATTCCCAAGTGCAAGTCCTCACCTTTTTTGCATTAGGCTGTTTCTAGCACTGGTCTCCTACTATTCCCTTCACTAGAGCTACACTGCACCTTCCCTCCCTTTCATCCCAGGCTCCTTTTCTATCACTTTGGCTTCTTCAGATATTTCCGGTCACATAAGCACACCTGAAGATTTGAAGTGAGGACCTGTAAAGACAGAGCATCTCCCATTTGCCTTTCAGGGTCTGGGTTATCTGACTTGGTATTTTCCAGTACCACCCATTTACCTGAAAATTTAGTGATTTCATTTATATACATATTTTTTACAACTGAATATAGTTTTATTAGGCTCATGTATCATGTTTCCATTATACACTGTGAATTGGGGGACAGGTGAGCTATTTCTATCTCCTAGCTATTGGGGACAGAGCAGCAATGAACATGGTTGAGCAAGTGTCTGTGGAGTAGGCTGGCAAGCCCTTTAGGTATAAGACAGGGAGTGGTGGAGCTGACTCCAGTCTAGCTCTGCCTTTAGGGTATGGCTTAAGTTTTCCCAGCATTATCAATTGTGCTGGAAACTTTACGTTAACTTGACATAAACTCAAGAGAAAGGAACGTCAATTACAAGATGCCCCCCAAAAGATCATGCGGTTAGGGAAGCCTGCAGAGTATTTTATTAATTAGTTATTGATCGAGGAGAGCACATCCCATTTGTAGGTAGGTGGTGCCATTGCTAACCTGATGTTGCTTCTGGATTCTGTAAGAAAACAGGCTGAACAAGCCCCAAGGAGCAAGACAGTAAGCAGGACTCCTCCATGACTTATGTATCAGCTCCTGCTCCAGGGCCCTGCCATGCCTGAGCTCTTGTTTTGACATCCTTCAATGATGGCCAACAATGTAGAAGTATAAGCTGAATAAACCCTTTCCTCCTCAACTTGCTTTTTGGTTATGGTGTTTCATCCTAGGCTTAGTAACTCTTGACCAAGATATCTGTGTTTCAGGTTTCTTAGAGAGGCGCTTTAACCACATGGGTTGATCTGTTGTTGAGATACAGCTTTAATGTAATTACTCTCAATTTTATTCTATTGTTGCCAAATATGAGATGGCTGTAGTTTAGGCACTCATGCTTGGATCTTCTGTTTTGTTCCATTGATCTACATGTCTGTTTTTGTGAAAATGCCATTTGCTTTATTACTGTCTGTAATGCAGCTTGAAATATGGTGTGGTAACCCCCCAGCGTGGTTCTCTTGGCTCGGAATTGCTTTAACTATGTGGAGTGTCTCGTGCTCCCATATGGATTTTAGGATCTTGTTTTTGTTTCTCTTTATGTGAAGAATGTCATGAGAATTTTGATTGGGATTGCATTGAATCTATAAAATGCTTTTGGTAGTATTGTTTAAGAAGATACCTAAAATTTTTTCAAATTTTTAAAAATTTGTTTTCTGTCTCAGTCTGTATTTATTTTTGAAAAACAGTCTGGGCTGATGAGTAGAATGTATATTCTTCGGTGTTTGGGCAAAATATTCTGTAGATTTCTGTTGTATACATTGAATGAATGATGCTACCTCATTCTCAACATTTCTGTTTATTTTTATCTAGATAGCCTTCCTGGGACATTGGAAGTTGGGTATTGAGATCACATACTAACACTTTCTTGAAGTCTGCAAGTACCTTTTTATGAAGCTGAATATGCCTGATTTTGGTCCATATACATTTAGTATTATAATGTTTCTTGGTTAATTGGGCCCTTCATCACAATAGGGTGGTAGTCTTGTGTTCTATAAGAGAGCAGACTGAGCAAGCCAGGAGAAGCAAGCCAGTAGCATCTCTCGATGGCCTCTGCATCAGCTCCTGCTTCCTGAGCTGCTTGAGTTCCAGGCCTGACTTCCTTTTGTGATGAACAGCAGTGTGGAAGTGTAAGCTGACTAAAGCCTTTCTCCCCAACTTGCTACTTGGTTGTGATGTTTTGTGCAGGAATAGAAACCCAGGCTAAGACAGATAGTAACACCCACTTATTTCTGTACCACTTCACATCTTTTCTCTCTTGTGATGTCTATCCTTGAAGGTATTTTGTGTATTTTTTCATATTCCTTTCCTTAAGTGATCCAATTCCTCTACTTTATCTTCAAGTCTGGATGGGGGAGGTGCTATTTCGATAAACAGTTTGTTCTGTTAGACTGTAGCCATGTGGATTGAATACACTGGAAAATCTATTGAGAGGCATCAGAAGAGTAGAGCCATTGCTTTACATTTTATGCTTTGGTGACAGGCAGCAGCAGGTCTGATGCTGCAAATATGACTGATTTTGCTATTTTTATTAGAGTGTTGATGACAAATATGATGTCACTGAAGGAATGAGTTTTTAAATATTGTTATAAAGACACAAATAAATAAAATGATTTACAAAAAGTAGTAAAAACACGTTAAAGCAATTTATTTTTCCACTGCCAATATATCTGGTATAGTCACTGATGCTGCTCCAGTGACAGCACATGAAAAAGTGGAGCTTGTAAAACTGATAGAAGACAATGCAATGGCTGCCCAAAACCCAAGCTGAACTGAGCATTGTTGCAGAGTACATCAAGAACTTTTGTGCAGAAAAGTCTTAAAGATGCACAGAATCATATAAATAATCACCGACACTGTGAATTTCCTAAGAGCCCAAGGGATTAAACTGGGATCAATTCCAGAAATTCTTTGACAATTATCACATCATATATTTGGGGGCTGTAAGATGTCTAGGTAAGGACCAAATGTGGATGATATTTTAGGATTTATGATGTGTTAACGAATCACTTGAGCTTCCAAAAGAAAAAATTCATTTTATTACCAGAACTTGACAATGAAATCCAGCTTAAAGCAGCTTGCAGTTTTAGTAGAGTAACCATTTATTTGAGTTAAACATGAGTGAGTCTCTTCAAGATGAAAACCAACTCGGTTGAAGAAAAGTTTCACATCTTAATAGTCTATGCATGAGAATGAAATTATGACAAGCTCTGATTGAGGCAAGCAATCTTAGGCATTTCAGGATGTTCCTATGAACAGTGGAAAAGAGGTTGCCTTGACTGACCTTAGCTTTTAGCTTCCCTTTTTTCTTCTCCTTCTAGGCTAGAAACACTTTCTACCATGTTTTCCAACACTAGGCTGGGACATGGGTGGATAATGCTCACCATTCTTCTAGTCCTTCATTACTGTCTATCCAGTCTCACCTTCAGCCTTGCAGCTTTCAGGCAGGTGTCCTTCCTCACACCCTACCTCCATACCCTAGGGATGTCGCCTCTTGGTACAGATACAACTTAGCTGTTTCCTGGTGATCCTCTCAGCCTTCCCTTGTAGCCATCTTTATTTGGTTGTTTCAACCACCAATACCCAGAAACACATTCTTCTCAGGACCCACAGAGGCCACAGTGGCCTGGGACTTAGGTAGGTGATTTTCACCTTCCTTTGGTTTCTCCATTACCGTCTCACCAGACTTACTCTTAATTCCCATAGCAACCTGATTCTGGAGGCTCCTCTACCCAAACTCTGAGTCCCCAGCTCTTGATATATACCTAGGATCCCCATGGCCCTCTCATTCCTGTCTCACTAAATTTATTCCTTATCCTATCACACCCTACATACAGGAGTTCCACCTCCCTGGGGACTCTGGAACTTGGTATGTGGAAACATTAACCCCTACTTAGCTCATACCCATAACCAATCTCACCTGTTCCTCCTAGCCCATTTCCATTCCTTTCTGTCATCCGCAGACCTACACAAGTGGTCTTTATAAAGACCCCACAGCCACCATACTTGCCTAGGATTCAGAAAAGACATCAAGAACCAAGAATTGGAATACCCACACAATCAGACAAGACCATATATAAACACCTGGAAACAACTCAATAGTTAAAACACCAGAAGCCTAGACCATGATACAAACACACTTACATGAACAGGCAAAACAACATGCCTCACCAGAACTCAGACATCCTATTACAATCCGCCATGAGAAATGCAATGTCAGTGAAGCACAAGAAAAGAACTTCAAATTAAGATATGTCCAAGGACCTTAACAAGGATATGAATTAATTACTTAATAAAGTCCATGAAAACAAAAAATCAAAGCAGTTGAATGAAAAAATTAAGACTTTATTGCATGAAAATAGAATTTAACAAAGAAATAAAATCATGAAAAAAAATTGAAACCGAAAAAATAAAGAAAATGAAGTCACACAAAACACCTGGAAGTAAGCTTTGCCCACAGACTACAAGAAATGGGAGAAATGACCTCAGATGTTAACAACAGATCAGAAAAAATGGATACCTCAGTCAAAAAATTGTTAAATATAAAATTATCCAGGCACAAAAAACTCAGGAAATCTTAAGTAGGACACTAAGGAAAGGCCAAATTTATGAATAATAAGAGAAAGAGAAGAAACCCAGGTCAAATGCACAGAAAAATATTTTCAACAAAATCAAAGAATAAAAGATTTCCAACCCAAGGAAAAAGGTTGCTATCAAGGTACAAGAAGCAGAAAGAATAGTAAACAGATTGGACTAGAAAAGGAAATTTCCACAAACACACAATAATCAAACCACTAACCTACAGATCAAAGAAAAGGTATTAAAAGCTACAAGGGAGAAGACCAAGAAATATATGAAGGCAGGTCAATTAAGGTAACAGTTTCTCAGTGAAGACTCTGAAAACCAGAATGACCAGAAGGATTTTCTACAAACTCTAGAATATGAAAAATGCCATCCCAGATTACTACATTCACCGAAACTATTGGTCACAATAAATTGGAGAAAGACAAACATTACACACCAAATTTGAGCAATGCCTGTCTACCAATAGGGCTCTACTGGAAATACTCAAAGCAAAACTTCATTGTGAAGTGATTAATTGCACTCAAGAAAATGTTAAAAATAAATAATCCCAGAGTACTAAAACAAAATAAAAAATTCATAAAAATAAAATAACAGGAATCAATAAACACTGCTCACTGATAACTCTCAATATCAACAGTTTAAATAACTCATTAAAAAAGACACAGACCAACACATTGAATTAAAAAAAAATCTACCTTCCTGCTACACCAAGGAAACACATTTTATAATCAAGGATAGCAATCACATTAGAGCAAAAGGATGGAAAAGATACTCCAAGATAACTGACCCAAGAAACAAGCAAGTGTAGTCATTTTAACATTTGAGAAAGTAAACTTAAAACCAAAACATATCCAAAGGAAAACAAAAGAGATGGGGAAGGACACTGTATCTCATCAAAGGAAAATCACAATGATATTGCGATCCTAAACATCTATGCACCAAGCAGAAGAATACCCAAGCCCATAAAAGAAACACCACTACAGCTAAAATCACATATGGCCCCTCACACAATCAATGAGTGATTTACACCTTGCTCTTGCTAATAGACAGGTCATCCAGAGAGAAACCAAATGTTGGAACTATATGATGTTATACAGATGGAAACAGCAGATATTTACAGAACATTCCATCCAAACACAAACGAATTTGCCTTCTTCTTAGCACCTCATTGAACTGTCTCCAAAATGTACCATGTACACAGAACCAGAACAAGTCTCAAAAGAAACAAGAAAACTAAATAATACCCTATAACCTATCTGACCACCAGGAATTATATCTGAATATCAACAACCACAGAAACACCAGAAAGCTTACAAATTTGTAGAAACTCAACAACTCACTACTGAATTAAAAAAAAAGTAGACCAAACAAAAATCAAGAAAATTCAAAATATTTTAGAATTGAAAACACAACCTACCCAAACGTATGGGACATGATTAAGGCAGTTTGAAGAAACAAGTTCACGGCACTCAGTACTTTTGTAAAAAAAAGGAAAAAAGGGGGTGGGAAGATCTCATTTTAGTAATTTAGTAGCACACCTGAAAGCTCTAGAACAAGAAGGCATAACACCACAAAAAAAGTAGATGGCAAACTAGGTAGGGGCTGGAATCAATTTAATAGAAACAAAAGAAGCAAACGCGACTAAAAATACAAAGAATTGATAAAGAATTGGTTCTTTGAGAAACAACAAAATTGACAAACCCTTAATCAAATTAACTAAAAGGCACAGAGAAAAGATGCAAGTGAGAAACATTAAAGATGACAAGCAAGAGGAAATACAGGGGATTATTAGGACATTTTAAAATCTGTACTTAACCCAATTGGAAAACCAAAGAGAAACAGATGAAGTTCTTGATGTATACAACCTGTCATATTTAATCATATTTAAACATATTTAAACAGATCTTAAACATTAGTGAAATGGAAAGTAATTTCCATTAAAAGTCTCTCAACACCCCCCCCCTCCAAATATCCAGAGCCAGGGGAATTCAGTGAAGAATTTTATCAGACATTCAAATAAGAATTCATCTCAACACTACTCAACTCATTTCACAAAACATAAGCTGATAGAACATATCCTAATTCTTTTTTGAAGCCACTATTAGACTGATTCCTAAATCACTCAAAAACCCAACCAAAAAGAAGGAAAAAGAGAAAGAGAAAGAAGAAAAGAAAATTATAAACTCATATCTATAATGGACATAAGTAATAGAGTTGCAAAGCAAATCCAAGAACACATCAAAAAGATTGTTCACCAGGATGAAATTGGCTAAACCCCAGAGATGATTCAACATATGTAAATCATTAGACATCATCCTATAATCTGCCACACAAATAGACTGAAAGACAAAATCACTGGATACTAAATTTACAGGAGAAAAGAAAAAAAGTCTTGAAAAAGATCCACCATCCATTCTTGATTAAAAATCCTGAAGAGACTATGATGCAAGGAGCATACTTCAACCAAATAAAGGCAGTTTACATCAAGCCCACAGCCAATGTCAACCTAAAACAGAAGAAACTCTTAAGGAATTTTCACCAAAACCAGAAGATAAGGATGCCCACTCTCTCCACACGTCTTTTTTTTTTTTTTTCAGTACTTGAAACCCTAGCCAAAGCCATAACACAACTAAAGTAGATCAATGGGACTCCAATAGTAAAGGAAGAAGGAAAAGTATTTTTACTTGCAGATGATTTGATAGCATATATAAAATTCTACTAGTAAACTCCTACAGCTGATAAATATTTTCATCAAAGCAGCAGTGCCTTTCACAATCATCTCAAAAGTAAAAAAAATATTTTGGGAGATAATTCTAACCAAGCAAGTGAATGACTCACAGAAAGAAAAAAAAAAAAACCTTAAGATCTTTTTAAAAAGCCATTAGACTGTGGAAAGATCTCAGTATGATTAACACTGGGAAAATGACCATCCTAAGAAAAGCAGATACAACTTCTATGTAACTTCCATCAAAATTCCAACACAATTCTCAGAAATTGAAAGGACTACTTTTAGTTTCATATGAAAACACACACAAACACAAAAATAAATAATAAGTCAGCAAGAAAGCAACCAAAAAGTCTATAAATAAAATCAATCCCAGAATAGCTAACACAATTCTAAAAGATTTAAACCAAAGAAAAAGACCTGCTGGAGGTAGCAGCATCCAGATTTCAAGTTGTAGTACAAAGCTATCCTCAAAAATAACAGTATCCTCAAAAAACAAAAACAAAAACAGAAAAGACATGAGGGTCAATGGACTTAAGATCCATCTAGAAATTCACAAGTCTATGGACACTTGATATTTGATAAAGAAGGCAGAAATACACACTGGATTAAAAGAGCATCTTCAACAAGTGGTGCTGAAGAATCTGGATGATGGACTGTATAAGAAGGCAAACAGATCCATACTCAACAACCTGCACAAAACTCAACTCTAAGTGCATCAGATCAGAGACTTCTACGGAAGGCTAGATACCTTGAATCTGACACAAGGGAAAGTGGAGAACACAGATGTAATCTATATGGCCAAGAAACAACTAAGGAGTGTTCAATACCATCAGAAAAACACAAAACTACCTTGAGACGTCACCTTATCTTGTTCAGAATGATCAAGATTTAAAAAAAAAAAGACACAACAAATGGCAAGGATGTGGGGAAATAGTAGCATTTATTCATTGATAGGGTGATGCCAACTTTTATAAACAATGAGAAAATCGGTGTAGTAGGACCTCAGGAATCTTGGAAAGGATGTATCTCAAGATCTAGCTATACTACTATTTGAAGAATAAGCAAAAAGATTTATATCCCACTACAGAGATACTTGGTCATCCATTGCTGTTCTAGTCATAATAGACAGAAATTGGAAACAGCCTAGATATTCATCAACTGATGCATGGATTATGAAAACATCATATATATATATATATATATATATATATATATGGATGGATGTTATTCAACTATTGAAAATAAAATAATGGAACTTTCAGGTAAATGGATGGAGCCAGAAAATATCATCCTAAGTAAAGTAACACAGATGCAAAACTAAAATTATTATATGCTTAGCTTTTAAAACTTTAATATGTTTGCTACAGCTAATATAACCATGGAGGTTAGGTACATATTAAGGGGCTAAGAGGGATCTCCTGTGGAAGGAGAAACAGAATACATATTTACAAAGAGAGAGGCAAGAAACTGGAGTAGAAGGATTTAGAAGGGGATGGAAGAGAGGGATCAGGGAAGGGACACGGAGAGAAACATCTAATGCTAAAGATTCCTTGAGGGGTCACATGGAAACCTGCTCCTAAAGAAACTTCCTAACACATGCATGTATATGAAAGAAACACAAGCAGAATCAACAAAGAATGGGAGAGACGATGCCCAAACTTGACATCTTATGCCACCAAATGAAACTTCCCATGTCAGGAATGAGTTCCAACTAATTGTGCTGTTGGCCAAAAGGGCTCTCTGGAAACTCTCAAACATCACAGGCTACTTCCGAGGCTATTGGTTGCTCTCCAGATATGGATGATAAGCTCTATTACTGAAGACAACATTTCAACATGGAGAAATTGAGCAGTTGCCAAACTAGAGGTTTCACTCCTACTGATTAGCATTCTCGATACTGGAAGGTGCTTTGTACCTTTGTACCAGATGAGAAAGGTAACGGTCAACCCAGCTGCAACCCTGTGATAGACACCGGTGATCTGCCTGTGAGATATGCTAAGGTCAATAGTGGCACAAATGCTGTGGGTGTAACCAACCACTCTGGTTGGTTCCATTCGTCTATAACCCATCCCAGACACTTCTGGGGTAGACAAGAACCTGAGCCGATGGTGGTATAAGTCTACGAGCGCACAGTTGTCTGGACAGAACAGGCCAGCTTCACCTATGAACTCACATTAGATGTGACAGCGCGCACAAGACTGATCCAAGCTCAAGCCAGAGAAATCCCAGCTTAGAGATAGGAAATAGGTACAAAGTCTCACCCCTAGCTGAGGAGCTATGGGTAATGCATAGCTGCTGGGTTGGGGACAGTCACTAATCTTTAATAGTGTGACTGCTGGTAGGACGACCACCCTCCAATGGATGGCCACAGGACTCAAAGAATAAGGACAGCACAGATTGGACTGGATGCCTTTTGTGGTTTTGTTTTAATTTTTAAAGTGGACATAAAATTGGCTGTCTAAAGAAGGGAGTATGGAATTGAGGGAGGGAGGGAGTATGTTCAAAGTACATTATATTGAATTCTCCAAAACCAGGAAAATAGTTGTAAATAAAAATAATTTTAAACAAAGAAAACACTTGCTTACCCTGCAGCAGTTTAGCTCCTCGGCCGTTAGTATGATTGTTCCACATTTCCTGCCTGGAATTCCTCTACAACAAGAAGATCAGAGTTAGCCCATTTAGATTCATATTAAGGAATTACATTGACCAATACAGCTTTATTTCATATAAGTATACAAAGAGCATGCTACTATCGTTGAGTTTTACCCTAACAAGAGTTCTTCCCCAGCCTCCCCCTTTAGTTTGTCCTTGGACCCGTATTTCCTAATGAAGACAATGTCTTAACATCCCAGGCAACACGTCAGGCCTCTGAGAATCAGATTCCTCTTGTGGTCAACATACAAGTAACATAATGTAACATGACAAAGCTTTCTCTTTCCATGTTTCTGCATCCATACAAGAGAAAGCCTGGTTCTCGGGACCTCTCCCTCCATTCATCAAATGCTTATTCATTACCCTTGTCCCACCCGCTCACACAAGCTTGTCCCTCGAGACTTCAATGAACTGCCCTGTATGCGTTGATTACAGGACTGCCCTGAATCTCTTGTGTACTATTAAAGCCTGAACCATAAGAATTAGCATATAATCATCCCTGTGTAGTTTGAAAAAAAAAAACAACAGTTTTTATGATTTTTCTTTCAACGTGGTAAGTTTTATCAGAGCAAAACTCAATGCAAAGTTCTTGTCAACCCACAGTTTGAGAGCTCTGTGTACCAGGTGCTCAATATACTTAATCAAGGATAAAATACAAAAGCTAATTCAGCAAAATAAAATCTCCACTCAAACTGCTTCTCTACAGTCCTGTTGTATTTATGCTCACATACATTTAAAGACACCAAGAACAATGCCAACTAGAAATACGTGGGATGTGTTCATGTCTCCTGCTATAGGTTGGAGAGATGTTCCCCAAAGTCCAAGTGTTACATTCTTGGTGTGTGTGTGTGTGTGTGTGTGTGTGTGTGGTGGGGGGGGCGGGTCACCACTGGGAGGTGCTTTTATAATCAGAAGGTGGGGAGAGAGAAAAGGCCATAGAGAGTTCATATTCAAAAAGGATAGTGGAACCAACATCCCTTCTAATCTCCTTTGTCTCCCAGCTGATGAGATGTAGATTCGAGGTAAAGGTTTTCTTTTGGTTTTGTTTTGTTTTGTTTTGTTTTGTTTTGTTTTATAACACACACCACATCCATCATCTCTTGTTGCCAGAGGCCTAGTACCAAGACCTAAGATTGAACTTGTGTGCCAAAAGAAACATTTTCTTTTTGAAAGTAATTGCATCAGCCATTTTAAGGTATAGCTTGTCTACCCAGTTTTCTACCTACAAGCAAACTACAAGGAATCCTTGCCAATCCTCCAGAAAAACAGGTGTGTCCTATGACAAACCGTGGAGTCAGGGACTTTCTGTGTGCCCTATGAACTACACAGGTAGACTCAGCCCAAGGATAGTTTGTGTCCTTAAAAGCACAACTCATTCCTGATAGTCACAGTATATGTGCAACTAACTGGAGTCTTCTTATCTTCACTGGGGGAAGAATGTGAGGAAATGGGCTGTTAAAATCTTAGGAGTTGTACAAGTATCAATATCAATTATATTCACTCCAAAACTGCTCTGTGCTTTCTTCCAATTGGCAAAAAATTTTCACTCAACCTTCTTCC
Source organism: Apodemus agrarius (assembly GCA_964023405.1). Classification (NCBI taxonomy): domain Eukaryota; kingdom Metazoa; phylum Chordata; class Mammalia; order Rodentia; family Muridae; genus Apodemus; species Apodemus agrarius. The sequence continues at coordinate 13,270,303 of OZ030022.1, read as the reverse complement.
AACAAAGGTATCTCTGCTTGTACAGGAAGCCACCCATGCTGTCACTCCCCCATGAAGTGAATGATATACATGTCAGGATGGTTCATTCCATTAATCCCTCGGGACTAAGAGGCCAATTGATTGAACTTTTAACATGTTTGTCTTCTAATGTGGCATTCATCATTTTTAGCATCCTTCCTTTTTTCTTATGGTTTTGGTTTTTGTTTTGTTTTGTTTTGTTTTTGCCTCTTTGTCTTTTGAGACATGGTTAGGGCCAACCTCGAAGTCACTATGTACCTGTGTACCTATGTACACAAGTATTTAAACCCTTGATCCTCCTCTCTTCATTTCCCACCTTCTGGGGCTGCAGACCTGTGCCATCATAGCTGGTAACAGCTTTGTTTGAATCCCTTGTTTTCCTTACCATTGTGAATCCCAAAGTTTAAATATCCCACATAAAGGCAAGTGAAATAGCCTTCTCTCTGGAAGTGCTAAGTATCCTCTTTAAAGGTACACACACATGTGTTCCTTGTGAAAACCAAAGGTAAATGTGCCTCAATCCTATAGCTCAGTCACTAGACCATTCTTTCTTCTCTATGTAATACAGCAAGTCTTACCCACAGGGCTTGGAAGGCTACTAGTACCTCACTTGTTAGCCCCATCTTTCCTTCTTACCAGTGGTGTTTCTGTTTGCTGAAAACCTTGGTGGCTCTCCTACTATGTCAGAAGCACGTAGTCCTTGCCCAGATCCTTCCTAGATGAGTCGCATTCATATTTTGGCTGTGGCTGAGATAACTGAGTGACCTGACAGTCCCAGAGCTAGTGTCTCCCAAAAGTCTCTTGTGTGGCTTTTTATTGGGATATTCCAATCATGCTGGGGTTTTTATCTGGAGGGACACATCCAAACTTTCAGTCTTCTTCCTTGCATACTTGCCTGAAACTGAGCCTTTTCTGAGCACTTCCTATTGTTTGAGCAGAATGAGAGTTTTTCAACTCACCAAATCTGTTCAAAAAAAACGATCTAAGGGTTTTGTTGTTCTTCAAATTGCCCCAGTTCTTCGCATCCTACCAGGCAACTAACTTATTATAATAGTCCCACTTCTGGCTAGCAAAATATGCTTTCATTTCCCGTTGCTTTTATTATGAATTCCCATCAACATAGAGATTTAAAGTACTATTCGCTGTTGAACAATACTGTCAATCAAATTCTGACCAGGGGTGGATAGACTGTTTACAGTTCCTCATAGCTGAAGCAGCCTGTCAGGCCAACAGGCTGGGCCTCACCCTCGTGCTTGGAACCGCTGACCTTCCAACTCTGCATCTCTGACTTCTTCTTTTGCCTCTCTCTCAAGGTCCATATGATGACATCCAATGTAGTGAATTGAGTTACACTGTAGACAATCCGTGATAATCTACACTCAGCGATGTTTGTGACGTCGGCTCCCCCTATGCAAGTTTCTCCTCGAGGCATATAGAGAAGCATCACCAACTCAGTTTAAAATACTCACTGTTACCCTGAGTAAGCTACCTAATACAGTTGAAACTTATTCGCTTGACAAATCAAGGAAATGAGGTAACGTTAACTATTGCATATATATTAATCATGGTGCAGAACAGGCTGTGCAACCAATGTAAGTGGCTTGCCTAGCATGTACCAGGGCCTGAGTTCAAACCCCAGTCAGTACTGTAAACAATAAAAGCCAAGCCAAATCAAACAACGCACAGGTCAAATGTACAGGACATTATAGTTTTATTATGTGTTTGTTTAAAATTGTACACACACACACACACACACACACACGCACACGCACACGCACACGCACAATTAGTATGTTCAAACTTTCTACAGGAGCCCCAAGCTTGGAAAAGAAACTAAAACACCTCAGCACCAGGCTACCAGCCAAACGAAGAGCCTGTCTTACAGGAAAAGACTTCCTACAGTTGTAAGAGCCGATTATAGGTCACCTAACCTGCCTATTTCCTGGCTCTTGCCTCTTCTCTTCTATAAAATTGTAGCACTGTTTCAAGAAAATTGGAGAACTGAGGGCAGCGGGGGCTGGGGGGTATTCTCTCCTGATTTGTAAAAACTGGAATAAATCTAATTTCTATTTCCTAATTTCTTTTGAAATACATGGAAACTAAGTGGTATCCAACTTGATACCAGTGTGACTCAAGAGAATAATACATGACAATTCAAAATTGTTACTGTTGCTGGTAAAATGGGATTGCCTCAGTAAGCCTAGATGTGCCCCTGTGAAGTTTGTGGCGGACCCAACCTAAGAAATGCTGCTGTTGCTATGCCAGTGTACCTGAACTTTGGAACAGAACACAGAGGTTACAAAGCATGAACTGCTAAGTACATGCAGTGGTTTGGAAAGGTTTGACCCCCCAAAACCCACGTGTTTAAATGCTTCATCCACAGGGAGTGACACTATCAAGAGGTGTGGCCTTGTTAGAATAGGTGTAGCCTTGTTGGAGGAAATGAGTCACTGTAGGGGTGGGCACTGAGGACTCCTAGTGCTCTAGGTCTGCCCAGGATGGAGCAGCTAGCCTCCCTCTGCTGAGAAGTCAATGGAGGAGAGTCTTTTGCTGCTACCTTTGTATTAAGATACAGAACTCTTCTCTCCTCCAACATTATATCTCCCTAGATGCTGCTATGCTTCCTGTCATGATAATAATGAACCAAAAATATAAGTCATCCCCAATTAAATGTTGTCCTTTATAAGAGTTGCCTTGGTCGTGGTGTCTCTTCACAGCAATGGAACCCTATCTAAGACAGAATGAGTAGTTATGGGTAGAATATGTCAGTGTCCAGTGACACAACCTTCTTGTAGTTCAGGAAGCTTTGAATTCCTTCTAAAGAGTACATGCAAATAAAAGTCTAATAGGGAATAGCATGTGAGAGAAAAGAAACATACTTACTGTGTATCAATATTTCTTAGTCCTGTGACTATAGGCAGAAATACATTGTTGCCAAAAGAACTGTACAAATGTAACTTTTTAAAACTAGTGATGAATTAATTGACTTAATTGTCAGACATGTATCTTTTCCTGCAATAAACTGTATTACCAACAAAATTGCAGCTCCAAAAATTATTGTAAATGGTTATCAAAGTGAAAATAATATTTACTTTTAAAATGTATCATATGCCTGACAAGTGAAAGTAAAATAATTCCTTTAAATTTTGAACTGTTGTCTACATCAAGAAACTCATTTATCACACTACAAATTGAATATTGGAACTAAATGTGATCGTGTTTTATAGACACAATGTCAGAGTTGACATTAAAAAGAGAAGAAGGCAGACATTGCAATAGCATAGGATGGTAATTCTTACATGCCTTAAATGCCAAAAGCGTTTAAGAAGTTATTTTATGCGGCTTTGAGATGAGCTAAACTACCTACATATTTATAGAAATATGAAGCTAATATTCATGAACCCTACTCTCTGCCTAAGTATTATAGTGATTGCACTTGTAGCAAGGGCTTGATAATCTAAAAATGGCATTATAATTCCTGAGAAACAAATGTAAAGGCTTTGATATGTACAAGAAACACTGGAGGTGTGGTTCTCTGGTACAGCATTTTCCTAGCAGGGAAACCATCCTGAGCTTAATCCACAGCACCACAGAATGTAAAACAAAGTAAAATACTTAACAAAAAAAATTGCATATAAATGTGACTATCACTAATTATTCTCTTTAATAAACATATATGGAATTACACTTCTCCTTAAGACACACAGGTCTGTGTAATCACGGGGTTTGATGTGCTCCTTTTAGGCTTTTGGAAGTTATTTGGTGATGAGATGGGAAAGTTTTCCGCCTCCAACCTGTGCTAAAGGGACACTCTTGTTGTGTCCCAGTGAGCTGTGTGTCCTGTATCACGTAAGAAGGAAGAATACTGAGAAGAACCATAACTGATCTTTCTGTTGTCCTATTTTACTCAGGGTTTGGATTTTTGTGCTTAAGAAAAGACAATAGAGAACTTAAAACAAATAAGCATTAATCCAAGATGGTACACGAGGAGGGGAGCGGACTTTAAAAAGATGCTCAGGTGGGCCGATGCTGTCAAGTACAAACTGCATGCTTGTTTATAAAACTGCAACTGAAGGTATCTGTGCAAAGGACTGAGTGCATGCACTGAAAGGGAGTCCCCTTGGAAATGTTAGTTTGCTAAGCAGTTATCTGTGTTTGGAACCCTGCACTGGAGTTGACTCAATCTGAATTAGGATCCAATTGCTCTGCCTCTATTATTAAAGAGGGTGGGATCAATACTACTCTCAAAGCAGACAAAGGGTTTTCTGAAATATTGAAGATTTTTACTGCCTGGAGTGTATTCTAAGAGACTGACATCCTGTGACTCTCTCTATTCCTAGAATGACAGTGCACCCCAGTGAAGGCCAAATATACAAAGTCCACCAACCAAACACACAAAAGGTAACCTCATGTTTGATCTCCTCCACAAAAGAAGAGGAGCCGCTTACTAGAAACTTAAAAAAATAAAATAAAACCTCTCCTGAGAGTTGAGGTTGCAATTAGGCATTCCCCTACCCTCTTAAGTTACTCAATGCTGTATAAAACTTCCCTGGTTTGAACTGTTTTTGCTAACAAACCATAATCAGTTTCGAAACCAAGGTGAACAAACCTCTTTGAACATCAAAACTCTGGCATTCTCTTCCACTTTCCTGATAAAATTCACACCACTAAAAATGGCCTCCACACACTAGTCTAATCTAACCTAATTCCCACTTATAGAGGCAGGGATTGTATCTATTTATTTAATGGATAAGTGGGGAACTTAGCAAGATCAGGAATGGCTGTGAATTTGCACCATTCACACATGGTTCTAGTAGTTTCTTGAACATAATTAGTTTCCAATAAAGTATTTTAGGTCAACTAGTATTTTATAATAATCCCTAAGACATTTACCAAACCCATATTTTATCTAACAGAGAAATAAAACCTCTTACCAGTGTACTATTTGCTCACTATGGTTGACATTATTTCATTTGTCTCCTATCAGAAGGCCTACAGGAGTTACAGTCAAGCCTCATATGATTGAAGGAAATGTCACATCTCTGTGGAAAGACGGACTAACCGCTCTGGGATTTGTCTCTGATGGTGACATTTGAGACATTTTGATGCAAGTAAATTCATTTTCTCCCTATTTTGCCTGAGTCGCCATGTATTTTCTGCACCTTTCCAGCCAGAAGACTTCAACTACATACATGACACTAGCTGTAGTCACTAGAATCTTGGAATAGCCCAAGGAACTGAGTCAAATGCTACTGTAACATCCTGCTGTGAAGACCTTGGTTTTTTGAAATAAACAGTTATACTTGTGGAGCTCTTTCCAGAGTTTATATAGAAAAATGTACATTAAAAAACTGCTTCAGCTAAGTGGTAACTCTCTGTCATACTGAGGTTCACAAGCTTGTGACAGACACATAAGGAGCTGGCAGTAGAACTTACCACTCCCCCCCCCAACCGGATGGAGACAAGTTTTCTGTTTACTCTATGTAGCCACATCATCTAATATCCCTCTGAAATGCATTAATATTTTTTAAATATTTATTTATTTATTATAAGTACACTATAGCTGTCTTCAGACACTCTGGAGGAAGGAGTCAGATCTCATTATGAGAGCTTGTGAGCCACCATGTGGTTGCTGGGATTTGAACTCAGGACTTTCGGAAGAGCAATCAGTGCTCTTAACTGCTGAGTCATCTCTCCAGCCCCACATTTTTAACATATTGAATTACATCCTCTTAATGTCTTCTGTTGCCCTGACAAAGTATCCTGACCAAAGCAACTTAAGGGAGAAAGTATCTCTTTTGCTCACAGATAGAACCTACCCTTTCACAGTATTCAAAACAGGAGGAACTTGAAGCCACTGGTCACAATACATGCACAGTGCAGTGCCTTACTGCATGCCTGTGTGTGTTTCCCAATCCCCCTTTCTGTATTTATACAGCCCAAGGCCCCAAACACAAGGTGCGGGGTCCTTCTACATCGAGTACTGTGATTAAGATAACTTATCAGTCATTCTCAGAGGCCCTCCTCTCATGTGATCTTAGACTGTGTCACACATGATTACTACTAATATGTACACACATTCATGGGATCAATGCAAACACACAGGTTCTTAACTGACACCAAAATGGAGACTGGCTTTCCTTGCAATTGTATAAGAACATACATCCATCTGACACTACAGGACATTTAACAGCAACCAGATTGTTCTATAAAACACAAATAATAAAAAGTGGAACTCATCTCCTTGCCCCAATTTACATAATGAAGTCAAATTTGGTTTCCTGTTGTCCTTTCCTTAAATTTGCTGAATCTCTACCTTCACACAGTGAAAAAGACAGAAGCAGGAGAGAGAGAAAAGGAAAGAGAGAGGAAGGCAAAGGGAAGAGATTAACCAATTTGACTTATGAGTTTTTTGCTAAAAGTTACTGGATACTTTTAATAAAGGTGTGAACAGTAGCCACTAATTTAGTGTTTATTGAACCCAATGTTCTCCAAGACAAATTTACCAGACAGTGCATTGCTGTTTCTTTCAATAACTATCCTAATAGTGTATTATTGGGGTGTTTCAAAATAGGAAATTGGAGCTAAGGAATTTATAGCAATTTGCTTAAATGACAAACCTGGGAAATTGTGAAACTCAGTTCTGATTACGTCCAAAGCTTAGCTACACGACCCTTCCTCGCAATGGCTGTGTAATTTCCTCTACACCAAATTAACTGTTCATGTTACTAATGTAACCCACAGCAGTAAAATTATTATATGTGACAGTTAAGATCTGGCCTGCTGAAAGTCTACTAGTTTAAAAGGCTTAGTCTCTAGGGGGCAAAGACGAGAAAGGCTGGCCTACTAAGGGTCTTTACGTTATCCTTATGTGTCTTCAGGAGGTTAATGGAGACTTGCAAGCTTCCTCTCTTTCTTTCATTTGTCTGTGATACCCGAAAGGGCTCTGTATTTCCACCCCAATCTTCTGCCTTTGTACAAACCAAAGCAATTTAGCCAATGGATCTCGGAGTGGAACTTTGGCAGAGGAGCCTAGTATTTATTTCCTCAGGTGCTTACTGCAGTGACGTTAGGACAATGGTGGTGATAAAGAACATCCAATTCTGCACCACGCTCATGGAAGAGCGTGAGACTTAACAGGTCTGACTCCAGTACAGCTTATGGGCCACCAAAGTAAATCATAGAGTATAAAAACACTGAATTACTTTGTTGAGCTTATAGTCAACATCTTGCTTACTTCTTTAGAACTGTTAAAAGACACCAGGACCAAAGTAATTCATAAAAGGAAGCCTTTAACTTGGGGCTCATGGTTCCGGAGAGTAATAGAATTCATGACGTTCATAGTGGGAAGCACGGCAGAAGCCGAGCAGCCATGACATAGAAGGAATACCTGAGCACTTAAATCATTTCCACGAGAGAGAGGGAGACAGACAGACAGACAGACAGAGACATAGACACAGAGACACAGACACTGGGGGTATGTCATAGAATTTTGAAACTCAAACCCTACCCCTCAGTGACACACCTCCTCCAACAAGGCCACACCACCTAATCCTTTCCAAATGACTCCATCAATGGAGACCAAGAATTCAAATACATGAGCCTGTGGGGCCCATTCTCATTCAAACCACTTCTTTCAGATAATATAGTCACAGACATAACTGAGATAATTTTACAGCCCAAACTATGTCAAAGCTGGCTATATTTTAACATGCAGAAAATTACACAATAAAAAGTGTGGTCTTTTCTTACTGTAAGTTTCTAAAAGTTCACCTTCTAGACAAGCTGTCCTTGTTTTTTTAGCCTCTCCTGCTCCTGCTCCTCCCTACTTCCTCCTCCCCCACTCCTCTTCTTCCTCCTCTCACAGTGACAGGTGGTCTCCACAGGCATTCACAGACAACACATAAATGAATCCTCACTAGAGTCAGATCAATATGCCAGCACGGAGAAGCTGAGCTTCAAGTGCTGTCGGGCCCTCTCCGTCTTGGTTTTCTCACCCCTCAGCTTCCTGTTAGCTTTGCCCTTTGCCCATCCTTTCTGGTGGTGACCTTCAGCACTCATCTGTGTCCACCTTGAGGCCTAAGCAACAACTAAGTGTTCTATGTCCGACGGACAGCCTCAGTCTGTCCATCAAGTCCTACTTGCCTCGGGGTCCCACCCTGCGCCCTCCGCAGCTCCCTTGGGTCCCACCCTGTGCCCTCCACAGCTCCCTTGGGTCCCACCCTGTGTCCTCCACCGCTCCCTTGGGTCCCACCCTGTGTCCTCCACAGCTCCCTTGGGTCCCACCCTGTGTCCTCCACCGCTCCCTTGGGTCCCACCCTGTGTCCTCCGCAGCTCCCTTGGGCCCCACCCTGTGCCCTCCGCAGCTCCCTTGGGTCCCACCCTGTGTCCTCCGCAGCTCCCTTGGGTCCCACCCTGTGTCCTCTGCAGCTCCCTTGGGTCCCACCCTGTGACCTCCACTGCTCCCTTGGGTCCCACCCTGTGCCCTCCACTGCTCCCTTGGGTCCCACCCTGTGACCTCCACCACTTCCTTGCCATTCTCTGAACCTCCCTTCATCTTCGACCCAAAACCTAGCGCGTAGACCACAGTCCCTTGGGTCCCACCCTGTGCCCTCCACAGCTCCCTTGGGTCCCACCCTGTGCCCTCCGAAGCTCCCTTGGGTCCCACCCTGTGCCCTCCACAGCTCCCTTGGGTCCCACCCTGTGCCCTCCACAGCTCCCTTGGGTTCCACCCTGTGCCCTCCACAGCTCCCTTGGGTCCCACCCTGTGCCCTCCGAAACTCCCTTGGGTCCCACCCTGCGCCCTCCACAGCTCCCTTGGGTCCCACCCTGTGTCCTCTGCAGCTCCCTTGGGTCCCACCCTGCGCCCTCCACAGCTCCCTTGGGTCCCACCCTGTGCCCTCCACAGCTCCCTTGGGTCCCACCCTGCGCCCTCCGCAGCTCCCTTGGGTCCCACCCTGTGCCCTCCGCAGCTCCCTTGGGTCCCACCCTGTGCCCTCCACAGCTCCTTTGGGTCCCACCCTGCGCCCTCCGCAGCTCCCTTGGGTCCCACCCTGTTCCCTCCACAGCTCCCTTGGGTCCCACCCTGTTCCCTCCACAGCTCCCTTGGGTCCCACCCTGCGCCCTCCGCAGCTCCCTTGGGTCCCACCCTGTTCCCTCCACAGCTCCCTTGGGTCCCACCCTGAGCCCTCCACAGCTCCCTTGGGTCCCACCCTGCGCCCTCCACAGCTCCCTTGGGTCCCACCCTGTGCCCTCCACAGCTCCCTTGGGTCCCACCCTGCGCCCTCCACAGCTCCCTTGGGTCCCACCCTGTGCCCTCCACAGCTCCCTTGGGTCCCACCCTGCGCCCTCCACAGCTCCCTTGGGTCCCACCCTGCGCCCTCCACAGCTCCCTTGGGTCCCACCCTGTGCCCTCCACAGCTCCCTTGGGTCCCACCCTGCGCCCTCCGCAGCTCCCTTGGGTCCCACCCTGTTCCCTCCACAGCTCCCTTGGGTCCCACCCTGCGCCCTCCACAGCTCCCTCGGGTCCCACCCTGCGCCCTCCACAGCTCCCTCGGGTCCCACCCTGTGCCCTCCACAGCTCCCTTGGGTCCCACCCTGCGCCCTCCACAGCTCCCTTGGGTCCCACCCTGCGCCCTCCACAGCTCCCTTGGGTCCCACCCTGTGCCCTCCGCAGCTCCCTTGGGTCCCACCCTGCGCCCTCCGCAGCTCCCTTGGGTCCCACCCTGCGCCCTCCACAGCTCCCTTGGGTCCCACCCTGCGCCCTCCGCAGCTCCCTTGGGTCCCACCCTGTGCCCTCCACAGCTCCCTTGGGTCCCACCCTGTGCCCTCCGAAGCTCCCTTGGGTCCCACCCTGTGCCCTCCACAGCTCCCTTGGGTCCCACCCTGCGCCCTCCACAGCTCCCTTGGGTCCCACCCTGCGCCCTCCGCAGCTCCCTTGGGTCCCACCCTGTGCCCTCCACAGCTCCCTTGGGTCCCACCCTGTGCCCTCCGAAGCTCCCTTGGGTCCCACCCTGTGCCCTCCACAGCTCCCTTGGGTCCCACCCTGTGCCCTCCACAGCTCCCTTGGGTCCCACCCTGCGCCCTCCACAGCTCCCTTGGGTCCCACCCTGCGCCCTCTGCAGCTCCCTTGGGTCCCACCCTGTGCCCTCCACTGCTCCCTTGCCATTCTCTGAACCTCCCTTCATCTTCCACCCAACACCTAGCGCGTAGACCACAGGCTACTCCTTCCTGCTTTTCAGATCCTGTCCCTTCTACTTCCCTCACCTAAACGAGCAACTGGTACATCACCACGAGGGCTCCCTTTCCCTTCCAGATGAAGGACCTGCTTTCCTGCCACTGACCCATGCATTCTGGTCCCATGTCCATATGCAAATGTTCCTGTGCTTTGGGCTGAAAGGGACAAAACCAGAAAGTCTATTGTTGGAGGAACATAACCCATACTTTCCCCCACAGAAGACGACAGCAGTCATTCGTAAACCGGAGCCAACTCTAGCATTCTTTTGAGACTGCTGTATCCATCACTAAACTCCTTACAGAGAGAGGAAAAAGGCTCTGAGACTATTAGGGAGAAGGTTGGATCCAACCTAAAGGCATAAAAACAAACAAAACAACAACAATAACAACAACCACAGAGCTGAGTGGGAGGGGTGCTGATTAATTGCTAATTAACTGCTAATGAGAGGGCCCAGGAGTCACAGAGACCCAGCAAAAGCTGCAGACAAGCAAACAGCACATCACCAAAAATGTAGGGTGATATATAGTTGGTGAATGAATATAGCCTTTCCAACAAAAACGGACTTTCTGAGCGCTGCAAAAAATGCCAAACTGCTAAGAAAATGGAAGCAGAAGTTTTGAATACCCATTTCAAATCACTTCACTTTAGTTCTAAGAGGCTATTTTTAAAATAATTGTGTGTGTGTGTGTGTGTGTGTGTGTGTGTGTAAAACTTTCAATGATGGCTATAACTAAAGTCCAGAAATGCAATAGTTAAACTGAAATTCAAATTACGATTATTTACTAAGACATGTGGCTACATACAAGGATCTTTTTCAGCCTTTGTGACAGACCTGGCTTAGTTGTCAAAGGTTTGATTAATGAATCATTTAGAATGCTACTTCGTCTTCTCTAAAGCCCCAGATTTTATAGTTATTACGCATTTAAAAGTGCTTGTCTCATGAGGTAATGATAACCCAGCAGCAATTAGGAAGCTGGCTAAGAGTCCTCTGAACATTTTATCAGCATACAAACCAGGTCATTTAGAGAGAAGAGAACAAGAGGGTACTTTGAATAACTTAGACTATAAATGGGAAACCAGAAGCTAAATCTCTGATCTAAATGAACTAGTAAATAAATGTTAAGCCATTTGGATAATGCAATTTAAGATAAATAACACATGAGACACAGGAAGAATTTTAAAATGCAGGATGAATCCATTTTGTTTGCTGTGGGAGTATTTCCTACCTCAGGAGGTACTTTGTGCTGCATTTCAGAAGTGTGTGTTCAGCAGCACAGGGAAGATTGCCAGAGTCCTTCCCACAATTATAAAGGAGCTGCCTGAAAGCAGGAGAATGCAGAGACCCCCCATCTCTAGCCCTAGCCTTGAGGAATAATGGCCTGAAACATGGTCCGTTTTGAGTGGGTGCCTGGTCAGGGTGGGGGAAGGTGGTCCACGAGAGAGGGCACTGTGTAGAACAGATACTCACTTTGCCTCTTAGGAGTCTGTGATCTCCTGTGTGAACCACATCATCTGTGGCATGCTTTGTAAATTCTGGCTTTATATACCTCATGATGAGATGGACTCTCTTCAAAAACCTGTGTGTCACGCAACTAACTTCCAATCAGAGAAGCACCTTTCTGATGTCATATTGTTAATATTTTCTTGCCTTCGTCTTTCTGTGCACATCCACTCTCTTCTACTAAAAGGAACTAAAAGGAACATGTCCTCTCTCCCCAACCTTTTTCGTCTCTAGGGGATTTTTTTTCCTGTTAGATGGACTCATGGGAAATGGCAAAATATGTGGAAATGATGTCAGTGGGTCAGCTAGGATGGGTATGAACCTGGGAGAGGATGTGGAAGGGCCAGCTCCTTTGGAGAATGCCTTGATGGTTCAGGCGGCCCAACAGAGCGCTCAGGAAAGGTACGTCACTGGCTTTCTCAATACAACTGCACTTTTTCAAACAAGAAAACTTTTATTTGCGGTTGAGGTAATGGAGTAAAAGGTTGTCTGCCCAGAAGCTGCATTCTTACTGGAAGACCCTGAACTTCAACAGTCGCCCATGGAATTCCTTTCTGATGTATCTGTACCCTCCCGGCATATGTCTCTCACAGGTATAGATTTTCAGGAAAGCCAGCCTGGTTTTGAGGAGGAGGACCCGTGACTACCTATAATTGTTCCAATCCCTGTTCACCTGAGGTGACACAATGACTGAGACCCCAGATGGTGAGTGTGTTACCTGGTGCTTCTCTGACAATACCTAGCAAAAGTAGCATTCCACTAGCAAGCTAATCCAATGTGGATTTACTCTCTCTTGACTGGCTGGGTCTCAGCTCCTTCCCCATACTTGGAACCTTCAATTCACCTCAGATATTATCTTCCTGCAATTTCTACAGTTTTATTTCGTGTCTTCTTTCCTTTGTGACCCATTTTCTGTGATGTTCAAATTCTGGATTTCGTGACCCACTGCTACATGGGCTTGTTGCCTGGCCCACTGTCTTAGAAAACTCTCAGATTCTCACACTCAAACAAGAAGCCTGTTGTGGCAACATTTTCTGAGTGCTTGCCTGAGAAAAATGTTCAGTAAGGACATATGTATACTTAGACAATTGAGAAAACCATACCGTTTTCTGTAACATACATACAACACTGAAACAACAAAGTTGTCTACATTTTCAAAATCTCATAAAGCACATAAAGCACACTCATTGTATCAATGATTCTAAGGCCCTGCTGTATTAGCTGCCCAGCCTCAATACTACTTAGCAAACCCAATGGACAACTCTGCAAAACCAATACAACTCAATAGCTACTGAATCCTCTCTCCATCTGAATAGTGTTCCAATCATTACCCTACCTCCTGTTACCTCTTAGGATGAATTAATGATCTTATTGATCTCTTCAAATGGGAATTTCGAGTCAGTTGAACCAAGGGTACAATCTGATGCTATGCTATAGTCATTACACACCCCATTGAATATAATAATCTCAATTTTAAAAAGATGTCTAAGAATTAATGAAAATGCTTTGCAATTAAAGCATGTTTTTAAATTGGAATTATGATTGCATTTTATGGAGGAAATTAAAGCAGTTAAAAATTTTCCAATAAGATCACCAACTTAAAAATATGATTGCAAGTTTATAAAAACACCATTCCCATTTCTCTCATCTGAAATGAAAACTTGATACTTTTACTGTGAATGCTTTCTCTTGAAAAATATTAAAGAGATATTTAAGATAGCAGAGGATGTAATGGGTTTTTTTAATTGAAAAAATTAAGTTAGATTCATGCTATTTTAGGAGCCCTTATGAATGTTAAAAGTCGTTTGACTAGAAAATGACATAACAATTTTAAAGGCACTTAAAGCTGTTTGCTTTGAACCCTACTTTACAGCTTACTGCTCAACGGCATATTTGGTAGTTTTATTTTGTAAAAGGATCTCACATCATACCCAGGCTGGTCTGGAGACTCTCATTCCATACCCATGGCTAGTCTTTTTTTTTTTTTTTTTTTTTTTTTCTATATCCTTTGTTTACATTCCGAAGGCTTTCCCCTTTTCCAGTTTCCCCTTCACCCTATGTCCCATAAGTCCTCATAAAGCTCCCCACCCCCCCCCGCCGCCTCCCGCCTAGCCTATTCCGCCATAACCCCCCCTTCCCGCCCCCCCCCCGCATTTTTCCTGTTCTGGTACTCTCCTAAAAAAAAAAAAAAAAAATGGATCCAGTCTTTTCAGGACCAGGGTCCTCTCCTTCCTTCTTCTTGGGAATCTTTTCATTTGATAATTATGCCTTGAGTATTCAGAGCTTCTGGGCTCCTTAATATCTACTTATCAGTGATTGCATTTCATGTATATTCTTTTGTGTTTGGGTTAACTCACTTAGGATGATATTTTCCAGATCCAACCATTTGCCATGGCTAGTCTTAATCATGGGCAACCCTCCTCCTCCTCCTCCTCCCCCTCCCTTAAGCTCCACACCTGGCTTTATTAAACACACTAAACTAAGAATAAATACATTTTACTACTAAGCACTGAAGTCCTATAACTAGATGGAAATAAATGATGCATAGCAGGAATACTTAAAGAGGAATAGCTAAATCAAAGTCCTCAAACCGATATTTGGTAATGATTTCATGTGAACCTCATGGTAAGTAAAGGAAGTTACAATGAATAGACACCCCCTAGTTTAGTAGCCAAGAGGTTTTGTAAAACACTGACACACACATGGAGTTCAATTTTATACAGAAACACGAGAAACATGAAGAGGTGTTTTCATGTACCTGAGGCTAAAGGACAGATCACTTTGACATATTTATTTTTGTGAGTTTGAGAATAAATAAGACAGGAGTTAAATTCATCCTAAAGTTTAAACTTCGTGGCTAGTTCTCAGCTGTTGAACGGTTTTTTCTGTTTTGTTTTGTTTTGTTTTGTTTTGTTTTGTTTTGTTTTGTTTTCCTAGCGCTCCTGAGAAAGATAAATGAATCCACACACTGCTTCCTCTACCAGCTCTCACAGTCAAAAACAACTATGGAATTCCCATCTATTGCGCGCTGGGGCTGGCGGGACTGACAGCCTGTTCAATTCAGAGCGGTCATTGACACAGAATCTGCCTAGTTGCTCTTCCCTCAGGGAAGGAAGGACCACCACAAATGAAACCAGACCTTCACTTGAGACTCCAGCCACTTCACCTGGTCCCACATGCGACACACACTGCTGTTCCAGCTGCAGGTGGTCTCAGGAGGTGCTGGATGCACTGGACCTGGTACAGCATTCAGAAGTGGGACTTCTCACTGCTTCCGGCTGTTTGGATATCACTGTCAATCTGAAAGCACCACCAGCCCATGTTTCTGTAAGCTCAATAAACTCATTGGTTCACGGCCAATCACTTCTTGGGTGAGCCATTGATACTCTATCGGAATGAACAGATTGTTTGCATCCCACACCCCCACCCCGGGGAAAGTCATTCAGCAATTAACTATTAAAATATCAATAATCCAAAGAACACTTATTGAGCAAACAGGTTGGAAGTACTGCTGTGCATGTTTCCTGACTTGAAGAAACGTCGTTTTCCATAAAAAAATATTAAATCTAATAATATAGAGTACATTTCCTTTCAAATCTGGTCAATTCATCATTTGAGTATGGTTTTTTGCATAACATATAGCAGCTGATGCACATTCTTTATTAAAATGTCAAAATTAGTCACTGGAAGAGAAAATCCCAATTAAAAAAAAAGTAAGACTCTCTTTTGTTCTACAACTATATATATATATATATATATATATATATATATATATATATATTCATGAGTTCCAAACTGCTAACATAGAAACGCCAGAGATGACATGTCACTGTCTGAATTAAAAAGTACTTACACTATTGGCTTTTCCAGACGACTTCCCTGTGAACCAACAATCTCCCCCAATGTACAAAACACTTGTCCCAGAAAGTCCTAAAATAGATAAGAGGATTAAAGCTCATAAGTTCCCACACTGATGTGCAGCAGATATTTTGTGCATCACTTTTGTATTGCTTTCAGTACTGAAATACAGAATTCTCAATTCCAAAAAATAAAATAATAAAATAAAATAAGCCCCAAACGAATCGACTTAAGCATCGCCACTTGGCCCCAAGTTCACACGCTATGTTACACATTTTATTCACAGAACCAGTTTGCTGTTTTGAGCTTCTGGGTACTACAGTGTCACAAGACCATCAAACAAGGGCTCTGCCGCTGTCCGGATGCACTCACTGAGAGAGCAGAGCAGTTGTCAGGAAGAAGCCCCATGCTCCAGGATAGCCTGGATGCTTTCCGAGATCTTAGCCGGCCTAACAGCTCTGCAGGACGGAGCTACCTGCACTGAATAGCCCAAGGGAACCCCCGTGAATGACGTGCGGACATCAAATATGACATTTTTTTCCAGTAAAATAAGTCTATAAATCTACTTGTTAAAAAAATGTTCAAGGTGTGATGCTGAGTTTACTAAAGTTTCAGAAAAAAAAAAAAAACTTCTCAAATTAAGAAGAAAAAAAAAAAAAGAAGCCAACTCATGCTAGAGATAAGTAAACTGGTGTTTGAAGTAAGCAGCTTGCTTAGAACCATGCTGAAAACCCAGAAGATGAATGAATGTGAGGCTGGTTAGGGTGCTGTGCCCAGTCGTGCTGCTGAGAGTGGGAGTTCTGGACTCAGGTACACAAAAAGGCAACGAGCCACAGAAACAAAACCCCTCATTGCACAGTGCAGGGAAAACAGGAAAAACGCGGCGGAAAGTGTTCTAAGTCCAAACAGGAGTTTTCCTCGTGTAGATTAGGAAGGAAGCCTTGAGGGGCACCTGGAGTCAGACTGAACTGTTAATCCTAGAGGAAAGATCAGACTACAGGAAGGAGGCGTGGAGGTGAAGAGCCCGGACCAGGAAGAACGCTCTAGGCTGGACAAGTGGAAGCAAGCAGACAGTGTGGGTCAGTGCAGGGACCCGATCAGAGCAGAGGGTGTGGTCCCGGCAGCACGGCTCTAGTACTTGCTCTGATCACCGGCTCTTGGCAGGTGACAGCACACCAGACTTTGCACTCAGGAGATGCCAGTCGCTAATACTAAGCAAAGTGCTAAGATCCAAGCCAAGGTTGCAAAGAGTGGTGGGAAACAGATTTGGTGAACTGGCCCTGTGTGTGGCAGGGGCTAGAGGCAGAGGGGAGCAGCCCAGAGACCCCAAAATTCACTCTAAATCTAGAACTTAGTGACAGAGAAAGGGCTGTGCTATCTTTAAAAACGCAGGTCTTTTAAAATTTGTTTTTTAGTATGCGAAACAACTTAAATCCTTACTATGAATTATTAATAGTTAAACTCATGTTTAAATTGAAAGTCATTAGCATATTGTGTCAATTTCAATATATATTTAAAATACATGCGAAGTTGATTAAAGCTAAAGCTATGTAGGGCTGAATACTCGCCCTTCCAAATGCTTGGTACTTGGGAAATAAATCCGCTACAGGAAAAAAGACTTCATGGAGCACTCTAGAACTCTTTACTAAGAATATTGACATCCGTGAGCTACTGCAAGCACACGGTGAGTGGGTTCTGTCAGTGGAACAGGAGGGATCAGAAAAAGCTGTAAGCTATTGCACAAGAGAGCACAACAGAAACAGGTGGCAGTTTACACACCTACCAGCAAACTGGGGAGCATCAGTATTGTGTGACAGATAATTCAATTCGCTGAATCAATAAAATGTGTGCCACCAGTTACACTGTGAATCTACGAGAATCCTGCTTGTTTCCTTATCCCGGCCCATGGTCACAGCATCGCCGGGTTGTTCCTGAATTTCTGAGTGCATGCATTCCATATCGAGCAACACATTCACTACTCGGCACACGGTATTTACTAAGCAGTCACGGTGTGGGAGACGTCTATTCAGTGTGTGTTTTTGCTGGCTTAGGGACTCCCATCTGCTGTGCATTTTTACAGTACACTCATGTGTAAATAATTGGTGTCTTTCATTGGGTATTTTTAGGCGTTTCGGGCTGTAGGTAGAGATGGAAATAAAAACAAGCTACACCACAAACTGTCTCACTGCTTCTTAGGCGGGTGCTGTGTGACCCAGTTGTGGAATGATTATAATTAGGCCGTGATGATATTTCCAGGAATAAATGCGGCCTCTTCCACAACGCTACACACCCCTACAGACCAAATCCAGCCTGGGGAGTTTTAGGCAGCTGCGAAATGCTTTAATGTATAGCATAATAACGGCTACTGGATTCTCCCTAAGATGACCATGGGAACAGTAAACAGTTATTAAATTCATTACTTTATAGTTTAAATAGGTTCGTAATATATGAAAATCATTCTGTTCATACCTAGGATTCATTGAAACTTAGTCTATCCAGCTATTACCCTCACTATGCTGATGTCAATCATAAGAGGGAGACTAAAACAAGGAGGAGAGCACACCAAGGATTAGATAAGAGCAAGAATAAAAAAAAAGCAGTAGGCAGCCCGTGGGTGTGCTGGGATTACACCCACAGCAATCTGTATCTACATTTGTTACAACTAAAAGACTTAAAGTCCCTGCAACAGAGTCCTGCTAATTATACAGTAGGACATGGTCTTCTCTCTTCTGTCTTACGTCTAGACACAGCACAATATTCTTATTCTTCAGATTTATCGTTTTAATCATTTCTTAAGCATGAATACTTACAGATATGCTCTGTTGCCTAAGTTGTATTTTGTATCATAGCTTCACACTTGTCTGCCCTCTCTACTTTCATTTCACGTCTGCCCTGAGCTTTAGAAACTCCTCACATAGGAAAAGAAAGCTCTAGAAACAGCGAGATGGCTCAGAGGGTGTTTGCTGCTAGGACAGCCCTGGGACCCACAGGACAGCAAGTGAGAAATTATTCTTTTCAGCTATCTTCCAATCTCCACATACATACTATGGTACACACACACACACACACACACACACACACACACTACATAAATAAAAATATTTTTAGATGTTAAAGGGAAGCTTTGCAGTAAGAGAACTGATTTGAGTTGTTTAGGTACAAATACTAATGGTTCCTATATATGGTTTATTTGATTGCCACAGACAGACAGACACACACACACACACACACACACACATTCACTGAGTTTACAATATAACATACTACCTTTGAATAGAATCATGAAGATCTTTGTTGTCTGTACACAAACTGAGCCACGTACTGATGTTCCTATACCTCAGTAGTCTGATCTCCAAAATGGACATATAATTCCTACTTCATATATTCCTAGGAGGATTATTTAAGAAAATATCTATAGATAATATATGCAAAGCACTTAGAATATAAGTCTGGAACATAATCCTCCTATCCCCTGGCTAAAGCATTATTACATACTAATAATATACTACATGCTACAAGAACCCAATATTGGGCCACTACTATCTAAATAAAATATCTTTGGTTCCAATTCCAGCCATACAAGGTCCCTGAAAGTGCTATGATGCAATGTAGATGTGTCTCTTACACACCAACCCATCCTTCATGTTGTACACATAAACATACATGTACAGAAGGATGTCCAGAAAGCACTAGCACAGGGAACCCAAGAGTATCATCTGAAAGATGTTTCTGACTTTTGCTACTAACACACACAGCATATCACAAACCTAATACTAAGCAATTTCATGAGCTTCTCACAGTGTGACATCTCTCCATAGTTCTAACAATAACTATGAGATGATTTTCCTACTTTATCAATGATTGATGCAAATCTGCATACATAATTTCCCTAATTAATAGGTGATTTAGGTTAAAAGTCCTTCAGTGTTGTGGTTTTTTTTTGTTGTTTGTTTGTTTTTGTTTTTCAAGACAGGGTTTCTCTGTATAGTCCTGGCTGTCCTGGAACTCACTCTGTAGACCAGGCTGGCCTAAAACTCAGAAATCCGCCTGCCTCTGCCTCCCAAGTGCTGGGATTACAGGCGTGCACCACCACTCCCGGCTATCAGTGTTGTGTTAATGGTCCACTGGGGACAGTCAACTGCTCATGACCTGACCATTAGATTTCTTCACATGAGTTGTGATTTGCTTTTATACATTTTTTGAGATCATGTAACCAATTTTTAGCATATCTATATAGTAAAAGAAAAACATGAATGTTAAAAATGTCTTGCATTTGTAGTATTTTTAACTTAATGCATAGTAAAGTTTTAATTTAATAACAGTAAAATTGAGGAAATGAAAAATTCTATCTAGAAATATCATATCACTGGTATTACCTGTTATCATTTTTTGCTGAAATGTCTTTCTAATATTTCCTAATTCATTTCTATTTATTTTATTTTATAAATTGCATAAATTGGAATGGAGAGTGAGTTGTTAGTTATATCACACGCTGCATTTAGTATGCCAACCACTTTTAATTAATAGCCAAAGTACTACATTGTTTCAGTAGTGATCCTTGATTTTCAAGTGATTATTGACCCAGTCATAGTATTTGGGACATGAGAAAGTTCACCACTGAACCTCTAATACAAGAACACTGATGAACCACAGTAGTTAATCCTCTTCCGGGGTTCTAACAAAAACTTCTAAACTAACTTTCAGAGAAAAGTTTGAAAACCCTCCCCAACTAAATTTATCTATTTGCCCTTTGAATTGATGGTTTTCAATACATTTTTATCGTTTTAAGAGTACAAATTAGGGTAGTTAATTAAGCCACCGACTGAAAATTAAGGTTTCAACAAATCAGCAGTCACTGATTAAAGCCATTCATTTTAAAAATCATGACAAATATATAACATAAATTTTAAAAAAGCAATAAAATTCACTCATAGCATAATCTTCATGTGTAAAATAATACACCTGGAAATAGTGTAAATAGCACCTATTAGAAACACATTATCTTCAAAAAAAAAAACCCACTAATTCTCAACTAAGCTATCTGAAAAGTAACACACTCTCGTTCATTTTCTCACTGGCAGTAAGTAAGTAACAAGCAAACAGCTAAAAGACTATGAATAGTATGGAATATTTACTAATAATTGTTCAGTATGAAACACTTTAGCATTACTAAGTAATAATAGTAAATGTTATGTAACATTACCAGTAGGACCTCTATTGATACTAAGTCCTGAGTAAGAGCCAATCTTCCACATAAACTATGCCAGCTCCTCCAAATTAATGAGCACTTGAATAGCGATCATGCAGCCCAAATGAGGAAGTAATTCTATGTAAGACGCAAGAGTGTAAAAGCATATTCTAGAAGATTGAACTAACGTGGGGATAGGAAGCCTAACCCACATATAGAATAGCAACCATTCAGGGATGTTAATAAGGCTAGATCTCATCAGCTACCATGGATCAGAAAGCTTTTGCGCCCCCAGACATCAGAGGATAAGCATAGGGGTCAGTTATACAGACCCTTTTAGTGGTGCACATAGAGGGCATATCTGAGAGCTACACTCATCTGTAGGTGTAAGGTGTAGTTAGCAGTTGCCCAGGTTTGGGGAAATGGTGGTTGTGTGTTCACTCTCAACTCTCAAAGGTTTTCCTCCCTACACCCAGGGAGACTGAGATCATTACAGAAAGCAACAACATCAAAAGGCAAAGAACTGGCCATGAGTGCAAGTCAGATCTCTACAACTCCTACACCTAGACTCAGAGAACACTGAGGAAGTGGGGAGAAAAGGATTGTAAAGGCCAAAAAAAAGAGGAAGTCTGCTGTGAGGCTGCATCTTCTCTATATGACAGGGGCACTACACCCATGACATCTCAGCAGAATGGCTTCCGAGACCAAGGCAAACCATAAAGAGTGAAAACACCGGTGGCGTGCCAACATAAATTGAGCAAACCTGATCACGTCTTGCCTGTACGTGAAGAAATACAGGGAACTATCGGTTGCTTAGAAGGATTACTCATCCCCAGAATAAACCTCTTAAATGGATCCAATACCAAGTGCTAAGAAAGTCCTAAAAATGTATGCATACAAGAAACATTAAACAGACTCAGCAGCTCTTATTCATATATTTATTCACACATGAAAGTACACATGTACACACCTCTATGTACACACATGTATATAATAATTGAAGAAAAGGAGATCATGAATTTGAAAAGGAGTGGATACAGGGACATGGGAAGGTTTGAAGGGGGGAAAAGTGAGTTAATAAATATTTTTTAAGTACCTGAAAGGTTGGGGGACCAAAAAGAGGTAGACGGAGCAAAGAGGGTAGAGACGAGGGAAATTCTCTGAGCTCGTGTATGAAATCCTCAAAAAGTCACTGATTAATGTGAGGGAGAGAACCAGACAAAAATCTGAGACAGATGCTTATGGGTAGAAAACTCTCAAGAGCAACATTGTTCCTGAGACAACCGTGCATATGAGGCAACAATGATACTGGAGAGAAAGAAAGCAAGGAGTGGAGCAGAGCAAACCAGGAACTGGAAGGCACTTGGTGGGCTGGGACCAGTCAGGTAGCAACAGGCTTTGAAAATGATGCTTGTCAGCTCCTCAGAAAATTGGGCATAGCACTACCTGAGGACCCAGCCATACCACTCCTGGGCATATACCCAGAAGATTCTCCAACATGTAATAAGGACACATTCTCCACTATGTTCATAGAAGCCTTATGTATTTATACTAGCCAGAAGATGGAAAGACCCCAGATGTCCTTCAGCAGAGGAATGGATACAGAAAATGTGGTATATTTACACAATGGAGCACTATTCAGCTATTAAGAATGATGAATTCACGAAATTCTTAGGCAAATGGATAGAACTGGAAAATATCATCCTGACTGAGGTAACCCAATCACAAAAGAATTCACATGGTATGCACTCACTGATGAGTGGATATTAGCCCAAAAGCTCTGAATACCCAAGATACAATCCACAGACCACAGGAAGCTCAAGAAGAATGAAGACCAAAGTGTGGGTAAGTCAGTTCTTCTGAGAAGGGGAATAAAATACTCACAGGAGAAAATATGTAGATAAAGTGTAGAGAAAAACCTGAAGAAAACATCATCCAGAGACTGTACACCTGGGAATTCATCCCAGATATAGTCACCAAACCCTGACACTATTGGGGATGCAAAAAACAAACAACAACAACAACAACAACAACAACAAAAACCATGCTTGCTGAAAGAAGCCTGATTCTGGCTATCTTCTGAGAGGCCCTACCAGAGCCTTACAAACACAGAGTTGGATGTTCACAGCTAACCACTGGACTGAGCGCAGGGGTCCCCAATGGAGGAGTTAGAGAAAGGACTAAAGGAGCTGAAGGGGTTTGCAACCCCATAGGAAGAACAACAATATCAACCAACCAGAACCCCCCAGAGCTCCCAGGGACTAAGCCATCAACCAAGGAGTACACACGGAGGGACCCATGGCTCCAGCTGCTTATGTAGCAGAGGATGGCCTTGTCAGGCATCAATGGGAGGAGAGGTCCTTGGTCCTATGAAGGCTCGATAGATGCCCAATGTAGGGGAATTGAGGGCAGGGAGGTGGAAGTGGGGTGGGTGGAGAAACATCCTTATAGAAGTAGGGGAAGGATTGGATAGGGGCTATCCAGGAGGGGGAAAACTGAGAAAGGGGATTAAAAAAAAAGAAAATGATTGTAGCTAACCTTCCTCTAAAGAATTTCTAAAGGCTTCAGTTCACTCAAGGACCTGTCCTCTAGTTTCCTCCATTTGTATTCTATTTAAAGTAGCTTAAATTCTAATACTCTCGATTGGTGTTTTCTAGTCTCTAAGCATCACCTAGCCAATATGTGCATTTAAAGGCTTACTAGGAGTCAAGAATAAGCTAGCATCAACTTGTCCTTACCACCTGGGCCTCGCCCCACAACCCTGGGCTCAGACACCTCTGCAGTAGACTTCACTGTTTACCCAGATACTCTCACCAAGGCTCCAGAGAGCCAAGCACCTTCTCTTATTTCACGGCCAATAGGGAATTCATCCGTAATCAAGCAGCCATGATACATTCCAGATGGGACCGCTTCTTACCATTCCAGTGGCTCTAACTGTCAAATGTGACTCATGCAGTCAAATGACAACAGATCCCCTAACTGTTTTCCTTGATTCCGATGTTGCTTTTCTGACCTCATTCTTCACATCAGCAGGCGTGTGTCATTGAAATGCATAAATCAAAGCACATAGCTCTCCAGTAGCATACAAGGACAAAAATTTAGACCCCTTAGAGGCATGGCCTGTAAATATCTGCATCCCGTATGTCTATGCCCATTTCAAATGAACCACCAGGCTCTCATCAACATTGTCACATGGCCACAGTATACTACACCCCTTCCTCAAAAGACTTCGGATTGCCTCTCCCCTTCATTTTGAAATTCTGCCTTGCTGAGCTTCTCAGTAGCTCCTCTCCTCTTTCCTGTAAACTATATACTCAGTAAGTACATACTAATGAGAATGACAGTCCTGCCACAGTGCCTGGTAAAGGGGAATCTCAGACTGCAGTGATCTCTCTCTCTCTCTCTCTCTCTCTCTCTCTCTCTCTCTCTCTCTCTCTCTCTCTCTTCCCTCCCTCCCTCTCTTTCTATTTCTCTCTCAGTATTATGCTATCTATAGTCATCAATATATGTGCTATAAGGAAAATAACTCATTTTAATCATGTGTTCGTATCTGTCTTCACTGATTATATCTGCCTACCCATACCTCCACAATAAGGAAGTGTTCGCTGTTGGAGACTGGATACACTTTGCATGGATTCTGCTCTCTGCTCTTATGATGCAAGAGTTGACTCACACATGTTTACTGCTGAGCTGACTGTACAGATACGGATACACACATTACAGTTCGGTTCAGTCGTATGCATATCGAATTTGCATTATAGTTTTAATACGGAATTCTCCCCCATGGTCTCACATCTCTGAACACTGGCCCTCACATAGTGGCTCTATTTTGCAAAGTTATGAAGCCTCCAGAGGCTCTCTAACGTTTTCCTGGGGATGAGCTGAGCTTTAGAGAGGAATAGCCTGCACTTGTTTCTCTTCAGGGTCTCTGAATCCCTGTCAGTTGCCGTGATATAGCTAACAGGCACTGCTTCCTACCTAAACTTTCCCATGCTTTCTTCCCTGTGTTCCTTTATTGGGGAATTTTGTTTGTTTTGGGCAGGTGTTTAGTCTCAGAAGTGAGAAACGGCTCCACCGCACTTGGCTTTACATTCTAATGAAAGAAACTCGTCCTGTCCCTGTTAACCTGTCCCCAAGAGAAAACACATACCACGGCCCAAGCGTTTAATTTTCAAATGAAACTGTAAAATAAAATTAACCCACAGAAGGATGTTTGTTTATATGCAGAATAGTTAGGAAATGCAAGAAAGACCACTGAAGCCTACACTGGAGGTTAGTGAGGGACAGCCATAGGTAGCCAGTGAAAACTGTTACCACGTCTGAAACAAGAATTTCAGTGTCACCTTCCAAAGTCCAGCAAGAAAAAAAAAAATCATTTTGGCTTGCCTCTTGGCTACACGTTGTTACAGTTTTAATGTTATCTAGTTTGGCACACTAACTATGAACACCTATCCTTAACCCTTTCATGGATTGCTGACCTGATGAAATTAAATTATAATGGAAAGTGTAGGATATTGTTCTACCAACACCATTAAGATGAATGGGTTCCCTGGTTCCTCAAAGAATGATATTCTTTTATTCACACTATCTAATGCCTGTGGAGGGAAATATTTTACTGAAGGTATTTATTTGGAGAACCATTACAAGAATCAGTCCTGTGATGAAATGAGACCCTGTATCTCATCACCCCTCACTTGGAACCAGTATTTTCCCCCACTGAAAGCTTTCCAGCCGCCAGAGAAAATCATTAAAATTCCACCTTTGTTTCATGTAACAATATTCCAAACCAAAGCGACTTGGTCTACTTTTGATCTCCATTTTCCCTCATAGTATTATGACTTTTCTTGTTTTGGGGGTCAGAATCTCACTGTGTAGCCCTGGCTGGCTTGAAACTACTGGCCCTAAATTCACAGAGACTATATGGATGCTGCCCTTAAGTTCCCAGAGACCAAGGGCCAGAATGTCCACAACATGCGCCACCACATCCTGATAAAAGAGATTTCTAACCCAGGATCCTTAACTATCCGATGACAAACACGGTCATCCTAAAAAGGAAATCCTCCCCCAAATCGTCACAATTAAAATTTCAAAAAAATCCAACGATTTTAAAGTCTGTTTCCAAGAAATGATTTGCGGCCAGATCCCTTTTGTGAAAAACAACTAAGTGAATTCATCCGCATGGGGATTTGTGCACTTAGCAGTGTTTTCTAAATGACTCTGGTCTGAATTTCACTCTGCAGAGTTGGCAGGTAGACAGCTTTGCTGTTAAGAGATTGTGTCTCTAGGGATACACCTAGCTTGCTGATTGGTGCCTCTGATCTTTGAAATGCATCACGAATTGCTTAGGGTTGGATGCACTATGTGCTTTTTACCTAAAATCTGTACTTCAGTGCTTTCAAAGAACAAAGAGTTTGTGCTATCATTAATTTCTTACAGAATCTCGAGGTAATAATCTCCAGCAATTATTCAAACCTGTGTTTTCCCCCTCTTTGGACATGTTTTTATCTACTTAGCCTAGAAGCTAAGGCATTTATTAACTCATTTGTATTGTCTGCTGAATATATATTTTTTAAATTTTTTTATTAGACTTACCTGGTATGGGCACATGCACACAAGTGTTCGTGTGTGTGTGTGTGTGTGTGTGTGTGTGTGTGTGTGTGTGAGAGAGAGAGAGAGAGAGAGAGAGAGAGAGAGAGAGAGAGAGAGAGAGGAGAGAGAGATGTGTGTGCACATGTGGACATGTTTGGGTGTGCATGCATGGTGGGCACCGGTGGGGGGTCAGAAGACAGTTTTTAGGAGTTAGGTCTTTCCTTTAGAACATGGGTCCTATGAATCAAGCCCTTGGTGTGTCAGGCCAACAGTGAGACCTTTACCTGATGAGCTATCTTGATGGCTCCATGATATATTTTAAATATATTATATGGTAATGAAGATGATTTAGACAACGTAATCTGTGGGGAAGGCAATCTTTCAAGAACATCAAATAGAACCAGCACGAGAAGCAAGAAGAAGACAGAAATGATTCTTTTGGCATGGACAAGAGTGACAATCTGTTGAATGTGTGTGTGTGTGTGTGTGTGTGTGTGTGTGTGTGTGTGTTTTGGAAAATGTTTAATGGTGCATTGCATGTTGTAAGAAAGCTGAAGAGGGATTGGGTACCCAGAGAATAGAGACAGCACAAGAAAGATAATGAAGCGAAGACATTTCAATTTTAAGTTTGGAAAATATTTAACAAGCAGTTGAAAATTGGGTTTGTGAGTTCAAAGTCAGACACTTTGGCATCTCGCAAGACATAGAAATATGACAGCTATCCAGAAGAAAGTGTCCCAGCGAGCTGATATAAAAAATGAAAAAGAAACCATGAGAAACATTAAGACCAGGGAGGCAGGAGAGAAAAAGAAACTCTACTCTGTAAAAGTAGAAAATCTTGGGGGTGAAGGGGAATTCCTGGGAAATTTCGGGAAAATCCGTTATTCCCTTGAAGAGAAGGGTCAGTTCTCCCCAAAGAAAAGAAGATCCATAAAATGAGAGCCAAGGAGCAGTCACTATCTTGATTACATTGGAGTAGTGTTAGAAGTTAAAAACTAGAATCCAGTTTGTTACAAAGAACAAAGCAAAGGAAGAAACCAAGATGAATGATTAGAAACAGTGGATAGAAGAGGTGCTAAGAGGGCAGAGCAATATCACATTGAAAGTTTGAATTTTAAGGATTATGGCTTTTAATGGCATGTGTATGTATTCATGCATGCGTGCATCTGTGTGAAGGTATGTGAATGTGGGTACAGGCACCAGAGAGAGAAGATCTTTATCCTCAAGAAGCTTAAGTTACACTGGGTTGTGAGCCACCCAGTGTGAGTGCTGGGAACAGAACGCAAGTCCCCCGAAAGAGCAAGGTACATTCTTGAGTGATGAGTCATCTGCTCAATCTTACAAATCATTTTAGGGCGGGCGAGAGAAGCATGAGACTATTTGGTGGGGAGAAAACACTCTTCCACCAAAGAATTATTTGAAAAAGAAAAATTGAATCCCATATTATGGAAGACATGTGTTTTATATCATAAAGTATAATAATAACTATCAGTTGAAGGAAAATATTATTGGTCATGTTGGACACACATACACCTCACATACTTTCTTCTTTGAATAGAAGGCAACTGTATTGATGGGGCCTACATGTACTTCCACACATATGCTACAAACATCCATCACCATGGAAATGTCTCTAACTGCTCTTGTATTTCACTCTCTGAAGAGCAGTTTGAACTAAAACAAACAATCAAGAAACACACAAATTAGCCAGGCGGTGGTGGCACACGCTTTTAATCCCAGCACTTGGGAGGCAGAGGCAGGCGGATTTCTGAGTTCGAGGCCAGCCTGGTCTACAGAGTGAGTTCCAGGACAGCCGGGACTACACAGAGAGACCCTGTCTCGAAAAACAAAAGAAAGAAAGAAAGAAAGAAAGAAAGAAAGAAAGAAAGAAAGAAGGAAGGAAGGAAGGAAGGAAGGAAGGAAGGAAAGAAAGAAAGAAAGAAAGAAAGAAAGAAAGAGAAAAAGAAAGAAAGAAAGAAAGAAAGAGAAAAAGAAAGAAAGAAAGAAAGAAAGAAAGAAAGAAAGAAGGAAGGAAGGAAAGAAAGAAAGAAAGAAAGAGAAAAAGAAAGAAAGAAAGAAAGAAAGAGAAAAAGAAAGAAAGAAAGAAAGAAAGAAAGAAAGAAAGAAAGAAAGAGAAAAAAGAAACACAAATTATGTCCCAGGTGAATGGAAACCCACATTATGTCCAATAAATGGATGATGGGTAAACAGAAGAGAAGCTCAGAAGAGGTGCTGAACAGAATGATCAAATGACCTCAGAAGGACAGTGAAGAAGAGAGAAAACACCCTGGTCCCTGCCAACTCTCCAGTTCCCAGCTTTGGCCAAGCTCTGCCTCATATCCTTGAGATGACCCTGGTCCATGTGGATGAGTGGATTCTGCTCTTTCTTTTTATCGAAACAATCATGCCTAGAAATTGTGGTTCTTTTTCTGATTAGTCCCAAGAATGCTTAAAAATGTTCTAATAGCAGGGTATACAAACACATTCACAGTGCCCTGTCACAATATGAGCCTGTTGCAAAGAGAAAACATTGTCAATGCCCAATCCCAATGTTATGAACCCATCAGAGAGTAACACATCTTCAGTGCCCATCCATGATGCTGTGAACCTTTTACAGAGAAGAAAACTTTAGCAATGTCCAGTCAGGATGCTGCAAATCTTCAACAGAGAGCGGCATATTCTCCAATGCCCAGTCACAAAACTGTGAAACTATCCTAGAGAAAAGGCATTCTCAATGCCCAGACACAACACTAAGGAGCTATCATAGAAAGCAACACATTCTCAATGCCCAGTCACGATGCTACAAAATCATCATAGAGAGCAACCCACTCTCAAAGCAAAGGCACAGCACTATGAACCTGTGATAAAGAACAGCACATTCTCAATGCACAGTCACAATGCTACAAAACCATCAGAGAGAACAACATACTCTCAATACAAAGGCACAGCACTATGAACCCGTGATAAAGAACAGCACATTCTCAATGCCCGGCCACAATGCTGTGTATCCGTCATAAAGAGCTGGTGGCATAAGGAGCTGATCTATGCTCATAGGAAGGAAGCTGCTTATTACAGCATTTTTTTTAGTTTATAGAAAAATCATTATGTATATGGTTCCTTTTTTATTCCTTCACATAATTCTAGTGTGTTCTTTAATTTACAATTCAATATTATACCTATTTAGTGAACTAGAGAAAAGTTTTACTACCCAAATCCATCTCTCCTAGATTGTGATTACCTCATAAATTCTTCTCTTATTTGAATAACAACACCCCTCTCTGTAGGCTACAATGGGTATTGTATGTCCACTTATTCTGCTTACAGCACACAATAAAGGGTGAATCTAGCTGCCTTTCCAATGTTTGTTAGTTGCTAATTCCACAACTCTAGTTGCAGAGTTTGAACCGTGCTGGGCCCTTCTCAGAACATTATTGTACCTATTCCTCACTGAGCCCTCATATTGTGGTTTGAATGTGAAATGTCCCTCACAGGTTCATGTCATTGATCAATTGAACCCAGCTGGTGGCTTTGTTTGGGAAGGTGATTGAACCTTTAGGGAAATGAACCTTTATTGAATAGAGTATGTCACTGGTTACTGGGTCAGCCTTTAGGGCTTCATGGTTTGGTGCCTCTCCCCTCTTTCTTCTCTCCTTTCCCCTCTCCCCTCTCCCATCTCTCTCTGTCCTTGCTCCTCTCTCCCCCCTATGTATTGGTGAAATGTCATCACTCTGCTTTCTGACTGCTCATCCTGCCTCAGGCTGCCACCGCCATGTCTTTTCTCTGCCATTCCACATAGAACTGTAAGGCAGAAACAAGTCCCTTTGCACTCTCAGTTGCAGTCTGTCAAAGTAGTCTATCACAGCAGTGGAAACAGTCAACAGACCCGGCTGCTTGGCTTGATCTAATTTCAGTCTTTCACATCAGTGACAAGCAGAGAAATCAGCATCTTGCCTGAGTACCTTCCTCTTGTCTTCTCCACCTATCCTGCTTAGCATCTTTCTCCTGCTCCCAGACTGCATGGCACTACTGCAGGTAACAGCTATGATCTGGAGAGAAGAGACTGGAGAAACAGGCATGGCTTAAGCTGAGGACAAGTATCTCTTGTACTCATAGTTTTGGTTGTAAGCATGTCCTTTAATGTCTTGTATTCTTGAGAAAATGACATTTGAGGAAACTTTGCTGAACTGAATTGCAGGGAGGCAGGACAACGGCTCAGCCTGGAACCCATGTATCTCCCAATGTCTCCGACATGGACCCTACTAAGACAATCTGACTCACTTATACTGCTCAATCTGATGATATATGACATACAATAGGCCCACATCTTACAAAATGAAAACACCGATCCAACATTCTACCAACAAAAGGTACTTTCTTACAATAAGCTCCTTCTAAATGTGACTCCAGCATTCCTTTAAAATGTCACTTGTTTTCTGTGAAAATCACATCACCTCAAATATAACTTTTAAATTATCAAATTGAGCATTAGTACATAAACAATCCTATTATGAAACAATACATAATAAGAAAAATATGAACTTACATGTTTGGACAAGTTGGGACTCTTTGAATCAACATCATATCTGAAAAATTAAAGTATAAAATTCAAATTATTCTCATAAAAATATGGCTAAGAAATGCTTCCTAGGTGCTAGAGAGATGGCTCAGTGGCTAAGAGCACTGACTGCTCTTCCAGAGGTCCTGAGTTCAAATCCCAGCAACTACATGGTGGCTCACAACCATCTGTAATGGGATCTGATTTTGGTGTGTCTGAAGACAGCTACAGTGTACCCACATACATGAAATAAATAAATCCTTAAAAAAAGAGAAAGAAAAAATAAATAAATAAATATATATGAGTCTTTATTTATTTTACTTATATAATGAAACAGATCACAGTATAAAAAGTAGCCTACTATAAAATGGAGAGCATTATATGAGACAGCTCAATGAAATAAAATCAAGGGAATTAAATGTCTTCAGAAATCCACATGAACTGAGAGAATGTGTGGGTCGCTTTCCTTGAGCTCTGCAGTTAACCCTTTCCAGTCCTCCTTGTTTTGGGTTTTTCAAACATGAAATAGAGACGTCATTTGAATTAAAATTCTGGAATTTTAATAACATGCTATTTAACTCAATCTTGCAGCACGCCTTCATGGTTCAAGGATTATTTGGCTTCTGTGAGACCTGTAGTTTCTAGGAAGTTGAAGTAACAGGGTGTCAGTCAGCCTGCCTTAATCATTTTCCATTTCCTGTCCCACTGACATAGCTGTTCCTGAAAAAGCCACCACAAAGAGTGCCAGGGAAGAAATGACCCGCAAGTCATGAACCCAAAGTGCCAGGATAGGAGGATAAAAGGACAAAGGGTGACAGCGGAGAAGAAAGCATAAAAGCTATCACCTGACAAAAGGGTTGGGTGCCTGTCTGCAGACAGCAACCAAAACTCCAGGGAAACGGTTCTAACAGTCAGAACTAAAGAAGAAGAGTTCAGAGAAGTAACAAGGTCTGTATATGCATCTCTAGGTTTTGTGTCAACAAACCAGAACACACCATGGGTGGGCTCGTACACTTCATTTCATAACAAACTTTCACTCTCAATACTTTATCCCCCAAAATGCAAATCATTGTAATAATAAATGCCCACTGCGTTGCAAGCAGGGACATTGTTCCAGATTACCTGTCGCGGAAGGGCAGAGTCAGTGACAATGAGCATCAATAAATGGCAAAACACATTATATTCTTGCAATAATAGTCATGCAGCCCTAAAAATAAATGAATTGCATTTTGTGGCATACAAAAATATGTGAAACCTTAAAGAAACAAGAAAATACATTTGCCTCAGTTCCCACATGCATGTCAGTGTTAAAGAAGCTCAGATAATTGACACAGTGAACCAGGTGCACCATTTTTTTTTATTGGAATAACAGAACTCTTATTTTTCGAATAGTTCTATCATTTTACATTTACAATGAATACCTACTACTTTTAAGTGAAAGAAAACGGATATAGGCATGAAAGGGAAAAAGAAAGGGAAACAGAACAAAGAATCATGAAATGGTAACTGGTTTTAGTATAAAATGGAAGAGGAAACCTTAAGGGGGGGATCATTTCAGAAAGAGTTGCTATAAGCTCTGAGCCCGGGAAGCAGTGAGCCGCTTTTCTTAGGAGGTGTTGAGTAACAATGTTGCAGCCTCCATGGTCAGAGGTGGGCAGAAGACATTATTTCATCCTCCTGCAATTATTTAGAGAGAGGTTTGGGGAAAATAAAAGTCTAATGTGAGTTTTGTAACGTTTGCTTCCCAAATCTGATGACCATCTAGCACCCTTGAAAGGAAGCATCACGAATTATTTCGTTGCATATATTTCAGAATAAAATAAAAATAATTGCAAGCGCCGGGCAGTGGTGGCGCACGCCTGTAATCCCAGCACTTGGGAGGCAGAGGCAGGCGGATTTCTGAGTTCAAGGCCAGCCTGGTCTACAGAGTGAGTTCCAGGACAGCCGGAGCTACACAGAGAAACCCTGTCTCGAAAAACCAAAAAAAAAAAAAAAAAAATAATTGCAAGCAGTAAAGAACTTATTTTATGTTAGGAGGGAAACTGGGACTCTTCTAAATAAGATATTGTCATCTTTTGTTTTTAAAATGTATTTATAGATGCTGATATGCTGGCAC
Source organism: Apodemus agrarius (assembly GCA_964023405.1). Classification (NCBI taxonomy): domain Eukaryota; kingdom Metazoa; phylum Chordata; class Mammalia; order Rodentia; family Muridae; genus Apodemus; species Apodemus agrarius. Next base: position 13,237,241 of record OZ030022.1, on the reverse strand, counting down.
TATTTTTTTCAATGATTTAAACAAAGCATCAACCTTTTCAAATACTTTTGAAATTCAAAATCATGATTTATTTTGATATGCAAGGCAAACACTATATTACATTACACAGAGTATCTTGAATACAAGTATACATTTCTTTCTGTCCCCCACTCCCAGGTTTCCTTTCACCCATGTCCAACCCTATTAATCTCTAAAATCCACCTCTGTGTAACAAGGACTCATTCATTCATAGCTAAGAATTAAAGCCGGTGCCTGCCTGTGGATCAGGTTCCGCTAACTGGGCTGCCTTGTCTGGCCTCAGTGAGAAAAGATGTGGCCAGACCTGCACCTGATGTGCCAGGGTGGGGGGAAACCCAGGAGGGGCCCCACCCTTTCAGAGGAGAAGGGGAAGATGGATGGAGAATAGGAGATGGCAGATGGGACTGTGTGAGGAGAGAGGCAGGGAGGAGGAGGGGGCAGCAATTGGGATGTAAAGTGAATAAATAAATAAGTGGAGAAAAAAATTGGTGCTATGTTTTCTTTGGTCGGATTTGAACTTGGCAGTAGTACTATAATACGGCTGATTTGGTGTCAAACATCATTTATATATACACATATATATACACACACATATATACATATACATATATACACATATATACATGTGTATATGTATGTGTAATATATATGTGTGTGTGTATATAAATATAAATTGAATGCTAGGTCTACCCTCCTGGCCTTAAAAGCATGAAGTAAGTACCTAAGGAAGCCATCATGAGACAGAGATAAAGTCCTAGGCTCCCATGACAAAGGGAGAAATGAGCCATCTGCCATTAGCCATTATGCTGGGTGTGTTCCCTTCTAGAACTCTGAGATTGAAGAAACCCACTGGGGTATAGGTGGGTTTGAGAGAGAGCCCACCTACACTTCCCAGCATAACTAAGCTGTCTACTCACCTATTCGAATATTCCAAAATAGTAAGGAAAAGAAAAGGTATGTTCAGTACGGTGCTTCAGCCTGTGGCTGAGTAGAATAAAACTGTCTTCCTATGGAACATCTCAGGGCATTCTACACAGTCCAGACTGTGATATACTCAAGTAGTCCTTAAAAAGAAAATCACGTTTAAAACCTCATGTTTTAGTAGAACTTACAAGTCAAAACGAAGATTCTCTCTTTCTTCGAAGAAATAATCCAGAATAAACTTTCTTACAAAATCAGGATTCAAGGTATTATCAATCACTTCAGTTCTTCCGAACTGTCAATAGAAAGAAGAGAGACACAAAGGTTAAAAGCTAACTTTAGGTGGTGACTTACTTCGAAGTGTAATGCTTGGTGTCGATGCTCCTTTAAAAAATAAGCCACCAGCACCCTGTTGGAGTGATTAACTGCCGCTCCAGAGAGAAGTGACTCAAGACCAGACCACGCCCCACCTCCCTCAGGGAAGTGAACTTGAGTTCAATACAAACTCAGCTACCTGTTGCAATGCATCCTCCTTCCTTCTAACTTGAAAAATGAATCCCTTTCTAACCCAAGAATCCATGTATACAAGATATTTATTTTTTAAAATAAAACACTTTTTAAAAAGTCAGACAGATAATAGGTATTCTTTTTTTAAAAAAGATTTATTTATTATTATATGTAAGTACACTATCGCTGTCTTCAGACAGACCAGAAGAGGGCGTCAGATCCCATTACGAACAGTTGTAAGCCACTATGTGGTTGCTGGGATTTGAACTCAGGACCTCTGGAAGATCAGTCAGTACTCTTAACCGCTGAGTTATCTCTCTAAGCCCCGATAATATGTATTCTTAATTAGAGAGAACAAATATCCATAGCTCTCTGCCTCAACTTTTATGGGAATCAGCCCTTCACACAATAAGGTCTATTAGTCATGTTTTCGGCAGAAGTTTCTTGTAACTATTCTTGTAACTATTCTATACTTGTGGCACAATTTCGTTCAGATTGAGACATTATAATGGCCTATGCCAATCTTGCATGCTTCTAAAAAATGGGTAATGCTTCAGCTTAGAAAAATATGTTTCTCTATTTTGAGGGAGTGGAAATCAAGGAACAGGAGTGCACTTCGAGCCTTTCTCCTTTACATGTAAGGAAAGTCATTAGATGGCGCTCCTGAAGTCAGCACAAACACACACAGCACAAGTGCTCTTATCTTCAGCGAAGATTCTTCACCTGCAGATGCCAGTTTAATGAGGGGATTTCACCCTGAGCTGTGAAGCCATTAGTCAACCATGCAGGCAGGCTGTCTTGCGAGAGAACCTGTTCTTACTCAAGTTCCAGGAAGCATTGTATTTTTTTAATAAGAAAACAAAGGATCAAGCTTACCTACTATTCAATGTGCAGGCCAGAGGCTGCTCTAACTTTGTTTAAATGATTATAAAAAATATTATGACAAAGAATTTATTCATATTATGGCCAACTACTCACTCCTTCACAAAGAAGTAATTTGTCACTGAACAATACTTTATACCACGGACCAATATCACACAGATAAACTAATTCAATGGTTACCATCCATATATGAAGGCCCTACAAAAGGCTCATATACTTAGAGGTTGTTTGTCCAGCTTGCGGGGCCATTTTGAAAGGTTCTGGAAAATTCAGGAGGTCAACCTAGTGGACAAATTGAGTCACTAGAGTTATGATCTCGAGGATATTTATTCCCAGTCCCTTCCTACATTCCTGCATCCCTCTTATGAACTTGCTGTGAACTTCTTCCTTCACACGACTTTCCACTGCAATGCACAGAATGCCAAAGAAACACATTTCCCCCTTAGGTTGTTTCTATGAGAAGTTTTGGTCAGAGTGATTATGTCAGAGAACTGGCCTCTTGCTGTGACTAAGCCTTAGAAAGGGTGCTTAGACCTTTAGGACTAGCGTGTGGGAAAACAAGGAAGAGTTTGGAGATGTATGTTAGAGAGGCTCTAGAGTATCAAATCTCATTAGATATATCAGATATTTACACTACAGTTCATAACAGTAGCAAAATTACAGTTGTGAGGTAGCACCAAAAATAATTTTAAGGTTGGTAGACACCATAACTTGGGGAACTATATTAAAGGGTTAAAGCATTAGGAAGGGTGAGCAACACTGCTCTAGAGTACTGTAAAGAGATTAGTGGGTGGTTCTTGTGGGAACTCAGAGCAGAATATTGATCAGAGTGTGGACAGTAAACAGTGATGTTTGGCATAGAACTCACAGACAGCCGCTGAGATTCCAGACACATCTCAGAACTACACTGGGTATTGGACTAGAGGCCATTCCTCTTATATTCTAGGGAAAAAATATGTCTTTGTTTTGTTCATGTCATAAATGAGACTGAAATCCAAAATAACAGGGCAATTGATTTGGTGGATAATATACCAAGACAGCATATATTGGTCAGGAGCCATCAAGGAGAAGCTAAAAACTAACGGGATCTTCCTGAGATGGGTCTGTCTGGGATTAAAATCAATGATGATTTGCTTCTTCAAGAAAGGCCCAAGTAAATTTCATTTTAGGAAAGATTTCAGCTATTAGTATGTTTTCCTGTTATTATACAATACATATAACAAATCAACTAGGTATTGTCCCACCCTTTTGAGTAGATTTTGGCAGAACAACGAAGATGCACTATCTTGTAGTGATGCTATGTAGACAAACAGATGATTTCTTAATTCTTAATGATGATGCTAGAAGAATTCCTAAAGTTATAGTAATTATTAAGCTCTTTTATAGCAGGACTTCTATTAAATCCTTTCTGAAAAAGTTCTTGAGTATTGGGTAAAAAGTTCTCTAAGATAAAGGGGGAAAGGCCTTTGTAAGAAAGGGGAGAAGGGATCTCTCCTCTGTCCTCAGCACTTCTACATCTTTCAGAATATTTGATCACATGGTAAAACGTTCTTATTATTATTAGAATTTATGAGTAAACTTGTGGTGAACTTTTTCGATAGAACTGAACTCAAGTAAAACTTAGAAGTAAAGTCATTGGGAGACATGGTATTGAGAATAAGGGCATTATCATGACAGCAGGAGAAAATAACAAGGTTAGAAGAAGAAAACAGAGAGAACCTTTTGGAGGAGAACTTTTGTAGAAACTTTTTGGAGAACTAAAGAACTTAGAAATAAAGGCTAGAACCATTTTTCTTTTCTTTTGGTTTTGTTTTGTTTTGTTTTGTTTTGTTTTGTTTTTCAAGACATGATTTCTCTGTATAGCCCTGGCTATCTTGGAATTCACTCAGTAGACCAGGCTGGCCTTGAATTCAGAAATCCGCCTGCCTCTGCCTTCCAAGTGCTGGAATTAAAGGCATGCCCCACCACTGCCTGGCTCTAAAACCACTTTCAAAGTCTTTTTTTTTTCCTTTGACTTCAACTAGGAGGCTATGAGTTAGAGCCATGCAGTTTCTGCAGAGATAGAACAAAGGCATAATCCCCTACTGTTTTATGATGAAGTGCTAAACAGTTTTAAGCCTCAGAGCAACTCAGACAGGCAGGTCAGTTCTAGAAGCAAAGTGATTTAGACTTAAGATAGGGAAACATTTAATTACTATACAGCAACCCTAAATATCTGGTAAGACCAAGTCTTACCCTGCAGATCTTCCCCCTCCACTGTCACAGGAGGAACCAATGAGAAAGAAAAACCTCGGGGGGCTGGCTCTCAGCAACATTTGTGCTATAGCTTGGGTTCTGATGGCTACTTGAAGCAAGATTTATAGTGAGAGTCAAGGGGAAAAAGTCGAGCAAAGAGATTTGGGGAAGCCCCTTATCAGAAAAGGAGCAAGCTGGGAGCGAAGGTCATGCTAAAGAGATGCATGCCATTGAGAAGAAGTCAGGTACCCAGGAATGGTGGATCACACCTTTAATTTCAGCACCCAGGAGGTAGAGACCAGCAGATGTCTTTGAGTTCCATGCCAGCCATAGTGATCCCTCTCTCAAAATAAAATAAAATAAAATAAAATAAAATAAAATAAAATAAAATAAAATAAAATAAAATAAAATAAAATAAAATAAAATAATAAAATAAAATAAAATAAAATAAAATAAAATATAAAAAAATAAGCGAAAACACAAAACTAACAAAAATTCTAAACAAACAAAAAAGAAAGCCACGTACTTTTCATGAGCTCCATGAAATGACGAAAATGATGCTGTGAGACCCATCGTCTCAGGAACTGGCCAGAACCTCTCACTGGAGGATAGACAGTTTAAGTTCATTTGAAACAAGTTTGCTTGAGAAAAGAGAGTTCGTGGGGGTGCACTATTCATACACAGCCACCTATGGATGCTCCCCTGTGATTAGGCACACACATACACTCAGATGCAGCTGTAGCCACGGTCCAAGGGAATCTAGACCCTCACCGCTTCCAATTTCTGGGGCTAAAAACGGCTCCTAAACTGAAGTGGAAAGCCTTAAGCTAGCGAAGCACCACACGCAAAGAGAACTCCACCACTGTTGATGCGACCCAAAATCCTTCCCTTGTTTGAACTCCAACCTAAATCCGTACTGAGAACACTAGAAAAGTGACTTATCTTAGCAGAGGTTCCATGGACTCTCATCAGCCCCCAATCCCCCAGTTCATTAGCCATGAACGTGTTTACGATTTCTCGTTCACCGCAGGGAGGGCTGAGCACACTATGCTATTTCTACTGAAAACTAATGGGCTCTGGTTTTAGCCAATCATGTATAAATCATGACTGTGTCTGTCTCAGTGCGTCTTCTGACACATTGCCCTGACATTCCCAGGGCCTTCACGGAGCTAAAGTCAGTGTGAATTTTGAGCCCTGGCCTCACGTGGTCTCTCAGCCTATATGACATAGCTGATCATTCCACCCCTCACCCTTCCTGAAGCATGCTTTTCCAGCTTTCTGCCTTCTTGGTTGACTACACTTTTCTTTAGCATCCTCAGGCATTCAATTTCTACTTTACAAGGCGTACCTCCAGGTTCTGACTGCCTGACAAGCACACTCCTACTGGGGGAGTGTCATTTGGTCATTTGCTGTTCATGTATCTTCTCTAAAACTAGTGAAGACATAAGGTCCTTAATGTTTTCACTCCTGATTAAGGCTTATCACTTGCCCACTTCTACCTTCTGCCTATGGAAACACACCAAGGAGAGCCTCACTAAAAGGTACAGGTATGGAACAACCTCCTGGGAGAAAATAAATGTCAGGATTTCACAGTACACTCTCTGGTACTCTTTCATAGCATTACAAAACAGACTAAGACTATACATTTGACTTTACAACTCACCTACTTGATGGTGTCTTCTAAGTCCATTTGACCAGCCCAGAGTCACCTTAGTGAAGACTTGTGCACACAGCTGTAAAGACTCATGCACACAGCTGTTCTTTTGAGTTATGTACACATCTGATAGTCTTACAGGCCCTTCAAAATTATCATCCAATAGTAAACATTACCCTATAACTTCTCTAATCCCGGTACTTTGACCTGCCTCCCACTAAAAAGTGATTGTGTATTGCTTTATACTCTAACCACGAAGGGAAGTTACCTATAACAACTTCCTTTTTAACCTACCAATGCCTTTTCACCACTGCTTCCTAAATTATCAATTTTAACTTCAAAACATATTGCCACAATGTTCCACTTGATAATTTCATATTATAAATTTTAATTCAAGATTTTTGTCTTATAATGAATTATTTCAAGGGCTTTTAATTCCTATCTCCATCTCTTCTGTTTTCACTGTAAATTCCACAGCCAGAGCCATCCTGAAATAATGTAAATATTATGGCTTTTCAGCAGACTAAAAGACCTAATGGCTTCAGAGAACACATTGGACAAACTCTTTGCAATCTATAGGACTTGATTCCTCTCAAAGATAATTAATATACTTTTAGATTTATTTTATATTATTTTATTTATTTGTCTATCTGGGTATGGCCACTGTACTATGATTCTTTTCCATACTGTATATTTTCCTGAAATTTTCATTTTTCTAATAGTTCAATGAAATTTCATTGTGTATATTGGCCATATTTTCATTATCCATTCATCAACTGATGGATATATGGACTGGTTTCAATTCTTCACAATTGTGATAGGGCACTAATGAACAGTGATGGACAAGCACCTATGTAGGAGGATACGGAGCCCTCTAAGTATGTTATTCTTATATTATGTTCCTATAAGTGACCTATTTTTATATTTTGGAGAAAGCCCCATGTTGATTTCTAGAAGTTCTGTATCAGTTTATCCTCCCACCAAAACAAAAAAAACAAAAAACCAAAAAAAAAAACAAACAAAAAAAAACAAAACAAGAGCTCCTTTGCCCCTCTGTCCTTGCCAGTGTTATAATTTATTATTTTTGAAAATAGCCATTCTGGCTATTGTGAGACACAACACAAGGCTATTTTCCTCGGAATTTCCCATTTAAATGAGGATACTGAAAACTCTTGGTGTGCGTACTAGTCATTTGTATTTTTTCTTTCAAGAACTCATTGTTGAGTTTCAAGGCACATGTATTGGCTAGATGACTTGTTAATGCTCGGGTTTTGTAGTTCTTTGACTATTTTGCATGTTAATCACCATTCAGATGGACAGCTGGCAAAGAATTTTCTGCCACCCATCTCCTTACTAGGTAACAGATTCTTTTGATGTGTAGAAGCTGTATAATTTCATTGCGTTCCATTTGCTGATTATTGCTCATATTCAGAAAGTCCTCTCCTATGACTGTATCTTGAAGGGTCTACCTAATTTCTTCAAAGTTTTTCAGGTTATCACACAACTGCTATTATTTAACCCAGAGTAAATTGTGTGCAGGGTCAGAGGTAACCCAATTTCATTCAATTTGTAGTTATCCAGTTTTTCCAGCACCGTTTGTTTATACTATATTGCCTCCTATGAGATATTTTGTGCATCTTTCTCAACAATCAGGTGTAGTTATAGTTGAGTTACTTATAGTTAGATATATCTATATATCACAACAATGTGGCTATATAGATGAAGAGCAAACAAGACCCACACAGGATCACACAAGACAAGCTCCCGGCATTGAGAAGGGTGGCAGAAACAAAGCTACACACTTTACTAAGAAGCTAACTACAATTCATACCTTCTGAGAAGGGAAAATCAGTCTTCTCCAATGTAGTGTCACTAGGTATACACAGGGAGGCCCCATGCCCAGGAGTAAGTAGTTGGCCGACACAAAACACATAGGGTGTGTGTGTGTGTGTGTGTGTGTGTGTGTGTGTGTGTGTTTTGTTTTGAATATTTGGGTTTGTTTGTTTGTTTGACTGTTTTGTCTTCTGGAGAGAGAAAATGAGTTTGAGTGTATAGGGAGATGAGGGAATCATGGAGGAAAAAAAAAGTCTTGTTCTGAACAGCAGTCATTTTGTATTATCAAAAGGATGGATACTCCTGTTCATAATTATCTAATGAACAATAAAACATATATACAAGTAACATTATATGGACTCAGATCATATTTTGAGCATATTTATGTTATACAATACATATATGCTTGTAATGACAGTTGACAAAAGAGCTAATGAGTTTGAATAAGAATGGTATATGGGAAGATTTGGCGGGAGAAAAGGGAGCAGTGAAATGTTGTAATTAAAATATAATTTTATATAAAGAAGGTATATGCCTGTTGAAAATAATCTATTGTACAATAAATATATACAGGCATGTCTTTTTCAGCCTTTTCCCTTACAGTTTTTTCCTATACAAATTTTCATTATATAATAATTAAGAAACTGCCCTTTTCTTTTGGTTATTTAAATTAAATATAAAAAATATTTTATTAGAATAAAAAAACATTATTCTTCCAAACATTGACGAATAAAATAAAAAATAATTCACAGTCAAGTTTTCAAAGTTTTCCTTTGTTTGATGCTTATATTAATAAAGACCTACTTTTTCTATTTAGAAATGAGTGTGGCAGAAAATGGTGGGAAGAAAATACTCTTTCTTGACTTTTTTTTCTTTCTTGGCTTCTAAATCAACTGATTATGAAAGTACTTCAGAGGAGAATTACTAGAAATAATATTTAGAAACTCCTTTTCTTGACATCAGGTATATCAGGTCTGTTCAGGGAGAAATGTTATCAAGGTGTAGCCTAAGTCAAATGAGTCATAGTGACACAATAGACAATTCCCCAGAACTAGACTACATCTTAAGTCAACTATTATCTGATAGGAAACACTTATTGTTAGTGAGCTGCAGAGGACAGATTATCAGACAAGAGAAATAATAAACTCTGTAATGCAGACAGAGTATTAAAACAGACTATTCAGAATCACTCAATGAGAAAATTCCACTTAAGACTATAAACTATTCCACTTAAGACAATAAAGTGTATATATTTATTGTACCATAGAAGATGTTAAATTCTCACACACACACACACACACACACACACACGTGTGCGCGCGTGCGCACGTGCACACTTTCATACTCATGTGCACACACACATGCATGCACATGTGCACACGCGCGCGCGCGCGCGCGCATACACACACACACACACACACACTCAAGACTAACATCTTCATACTTGAAAGTTAAACTCTTGCCTCATCAGTGAATGATGGCCCTCTTCCTCTGAGGGAAAGAGATAAAATAGGGTCACAGGGCTCATTACCCAAAGCAAATTTTTTACAAATGAATGATCTGAAGTTCATTTCCTTATGAAAGAACAAATGAAAAATCTAAGCCTTCATTCAGAACTTATGTTATTATTGATCAGTGAGGTGTGGCTACTGAGATGCAAAAGGAGAAGCCGTGTGCTTCCTTGTGATAATCTTGCTAAAATCCATGTTTTATAAATGGGACTGTGGATTTTTAGGGCCTTCTACTTTTAGAAATTCATCTGAAGCATTACCATTAAAAAATGCAGCCTTCAAAAAAAAATGCAGCCTTCATCATATCTCTTTAACTTTCATACATAAACTACAGTGCACTAACCCCCATCAATTTTCAGGTTCTATTATTTTAAAACTTTTTCCAAAATCCTGTTTTTAAAGCCAATCACAGTCCTAAAACTAATGATATTTTACAGGATTACTTCTCATGCTTTTTTAAAATTGTTTCTAGCTATCAACACTATGATTAGTGTCATAATTTATTACATACAGAAAAACAATGGATTGGTTTACATGGGAGAATACACATTATATTTATATCAATTAGATCTTAATTTATATGTGATACATGTTTCCAACAAATTGTGAGTCTGAGGTTTACATGACTGGCCCTCTTCCTCTGAGGGAAAGAGGATCATGTGGCTCACTACACAAAGCAGCTTTAGACCTTCTTTCTTTCTCTTTCTCTCTCTCTCTCTCTCTCTCTTATTAACAAATCAACAATCTGCCTCTCCAACCCCCAGAAACACTAAAATAAACTGATTCCCCCACCCCCTAAAATGCAGGGTTTGGTGAAATGTTACTCAAAACAAAATGGGCAGAAATGAGATAATGTAACTATGCCAATAACTTCAAGCTATTATAAAGAGGTGATTATCTACATTGACTTGATAAATTTGAAAAACATGCAGTGAGGAGAGGCAAGGCAAAATGGTGGCTGAGATCCTACAGCATCATCCCTACACACACACAAGTTAGAAAGGCTGTTCACGTAACAAACTATCTTCCGAACAGCTAACGTCGCTATATGAAGAACTGCAGCACATGATTCTAGTAAGGAAAAGATTCAGAAACAATGAAGGAGGTAAGAAGGAAAGAGTCGGTGGTCCAATGTCTTGTCTTCCTTAATTCCGAATAGCAAAAGGCAAAATGCCTCTGACTTGGGAAAGGAGACTGACTTATATGTTTTCCATAAAACTAAAACCCAGCATCAGGCTCACCATTCTGAAGTTTAGTGCCATGCAGAGCCCCATATCCTCTCTCCCTCCTCCCTAGCTCCCCGCCAGCATATAGAGCCCCATCTTCTTTCTCTCCCTCCCTCCGTCCCTCCCTCCCCGCCCTCGCGCATGCTCGCTCTGCTAATGCTCACAGTTGAGTAAAGGAACTTTGTAACTGGCTTCCTCCCCCTGCATCCCCATCTCTGTCTTCACCCCCCAATCCTAGTCAGCAAAGAAAATAGCAAGACTTCAGGGCTGGGATCACCGCTGTGAAAACCAACACCGGGTTCCACATGCAAAGCAGGGCTGGCCCATGGAGCCTCCAGGCCTGCCACAGAGTGGGGTGGTTTTTGTGGCACAATTTCCTGCCCAAGTGCTCAGGTCCCGAAGACGTGAGATTCAGCTATGACCCAGTTTTATATCAGTGTTGGCGCCAAAGGGCTATCCTTCTCACCCTTCCCCCACCTCAGGCTCTTGCAACTGTCTTCAAGAGGGTTAAAGGCAGAGTTCTAGATTAACCTTAAATGTCCTAAAGAGACTCGCTCGCATTCTGCCCTACCAGCTGCGGCTTGGGCTAAGGTACACCACTGAGACTACATACGTTCTTGCAGCTATGGAATTAGGGTATGACCCACTTTGGTGTCTGCTCTGGAGGATGAGAACCAGGCTTCTCCACACCACCTCAAACTTGCAAGGCAGGGTAAGAGCAAGGCTACTTACTCACTGTAGAGCAGGGTAGCAGTGTAGGCTTTTGCCTAGGAACCCATGACAGGCCACAGATAGCTAACACCTGGTAGAGCCATTCACAGGCCAGTGTCCACAGCTGGGACCACTGGATGAGGACCAACATCAAGGAGAGATGTCATTTCAGGCCCTCAGACTCCTCTTTTGGCCCCACTTTGTGGCTTCAGGATCTTGGGTCATAAATCTACCTAATAAGCATTAGACCTCAGATAGCAGAATAGACCTTGGTCAAACCTGATGCTGTGTAGTACTTAGTGAGCTATACTGCAGGCTGTGGTAGTTTGGTGAATTTGGGGCATAGAATTCTGCAACTGGTCTATCGAGAACGATCCTGCCACTCTCTGGACAATTAAAATTATTACTGCAGGCCTGAAACTTTCTAAGGCATGAGGACGTACTCTAGACCCAAGAAGAGGCTCATAGAGTTAGAGTACCCTTTATAGATTCTATCCTAATGAACTAATACATAAGGACCAACAGCCAACCACAGATCTGGGGCAAATCTGAGTTTAGGTCACTCTCTAGTAATGAAACAATCATCGCCCAGACTTGCAGGAAAGCCGGAGAGTCTCTGAAAAAAAAAAAAAATGGGTGGAAAGCGAAATGCTTGCATTTCTAGAAAAACAGGCACCGATAATGCTGGATTCTTCAATGTGCAGAAAATGCACCCCACAACAAGAACCAGGAAATTTCAGGGAAATCATGATGTCACCTAAGAGTTAAAATAAGATGAAAGAAACAATGAAACAAAACCTATATGGACAAAGACTAGGAGAATTGAATCCACTATTTTAAGGCAACATGGTTCAAGGCAAAACAAAAGAAAGATGCAATCCACCAGCAAAGAAATATAGGGAGAGGGAAGAAAATATTTAAAAAAAAATCTACAAAATTATCGAGCTGAAAAACAGATGAAGTGAAAATTAAACTGTAACAGAAAGATTGTAACGAGCACAGACTAAACAGAGCGAATTAGTGAATTCAAAGGCAGGCTATTTGAAAACACACAGAGGGAGAAAGAGAAAGGAGGAGGAGGAATTAAAAGTGTGGTAACTCTCTGGTTGGTGGCTTAGTCTCTGGGAGCTCTGGGGGCTCTGATATTGTTGCTCTTCCTATGAGGTTGCAAACCCCTTCATCTCCTTCAGTTCTTGCCCTAACTTCTCCATTGGGGTATCTGCTCTCAGTCCGATGGTTGGCTGAGAGCATCCACATCTGTATTGGTCAGGATCTGGCAGAGCCTCTCTCAGGGGACAACTTTACCAGGCTCCTGTCAGTAAGCATTTCTTGGCATCAGCAATAGTGTCTGGGTTTGGTGTCTGCAGATAGGGTGGATCCCTAGGTGGGACAGTCTCTGGATGGTCTTTCCTTCTTCAGTCTCTGCTCCACTCTTTGTCCTTACATTTCCTTTTGACAGGAGGAATTCTGGATTAATATTTTTGTGGGTGGGTGGGTGGTCCCATCCCGGGTGGGTGGGTGACCCCATCCCTCAACCAAGGGCAGTGACTATTCACCGGATATGGTCTCTACAGGTTCTCTTTCTCCTTTGTTGGGTATTTTGGCTAGTGTCCTCTCTCTGTTGGGTCCCTGGCATCCAGGACTTTCTAGTAGCTACCCCTAGTTCCCCCTCCCCAACTGCTACACACCTACTTTCAAATGACCGGCCCTCTGTAGTTCTCCCCAATCTCCTTCCATATCTGAACTGCAACCCCACCCCCCCACCCCCGTTTCCCTTCCCCTTCCTTAACCAAGGTGTATACATGAGAGGGGGGAGGGGGAGACCCATGGCCCCAGCTGAATATGTAGCAGAAGATTGCCTTAGTGAGAATCACTGGGAGGGGAGCCCCTTGGTCCTGTGTAGGCCTGATGACCCAGGGTAGGGGAATGCTAGGGCAGTGAGGCAGGAGTGGGTGGGCAGGTGGGGAAGCCCCCTCATAGAGGCAAGGAGGAGGGTGAGGGGATGGGGCTTGTGAAGGAGAAACGTGAAAGGGAGATGACATTTGAGATGTAAATAAATAATATATCTCCCCCCCCCCAAAAAAAAGTGTAGGAACATGGCGGCAGCATCACAAAGTAGATAATCTGGTAACTGGGGCTCCAGAGGGACAGGAACTCAGGAAAAGAAAGATTTTTTAAAAAAGCTGTGTTAACAGAACTCTTTGCCAATCAAAAGAGGGATGCGAATATCCAGGTTACAGAAGGTCAAAGGTAATCATATTTAACATGGCCAAATCTACTCCAAAACATACTATAATCATCCACTCAAATGTAAAGGAGGAGTATCTCCAAGGCAGTTTAAAAGAATAAGAAGGTGTGCCCCAACTCCTGATCACAGACTTGGCAGAAGGAAGCTTTCAAAGCATGAGAGACAGACATGAAAATGAAAAAAAATTAATCACAACCAAGAAGACTAGCAGAGCTATCCTTTAGAAACATAGGACAGGAAACAAAAGCCGAGATAAGGCCCATCCTTAAAAAAAAAAAAAAGAATAATAATTGGAGGGAATTATCCAAATTGAAAGAGATGCTGACAGACGAGGAGCCATGAGAAACTACACACACTCAGAAAACTCTGCTGTCTTGAACAGGGCGACAGGCCTTCTCAAGCTCCATCTACTGAAGACACGGTGCTCAGTTTGTGACATGGTCAATACTGCTTTTTGTTATATGTTCTTAATGTTTTAACTAATATGCCATTGATAATTTCTGGTCTTGTCTATTTGGTCTGTAAACTTCTTAGATGGGTATCTCACTTTCTGGGTGATTTTTCTGATGATAAAGGTTTGTTTTTTTAATGTCTTCCATGTTCATTCTCATTCTCTCTCTCTCTCTCTCTCTCTCTCTCTCTCTCTCTCTCTCTCCTTTCCTCCCTCCCCTCTCTCTCTCATATAAATATATGTATGTGTGTATATGTATGTATATATATACATATATATGCATATATCCTCTGTGTGTATATGTGTGTGTGCATTTTAATTTTTCACAGAAATTTATTGGGTGATATAATTTCTCTGCTTTGTCTTTAATCCCTGGCTCTCTATTTTTGGCACAGTTCATTCTGCTGGCAAGGTTTTCCCCTAAAGTTTTTAATTGGCTTGTTGAGTTTTCCATTTCTGGCATCATTTCAGTTTAGGTTGTTATTAATTCTTTTTAATTTTATGTGTTTGGATTAATTTCCATATGCCATTGATCTGCTTAGCCTTTGTCTTCTTTGAGTTATTTGACCACAATTATAATCATTCTTGAGTTTCATTTTTATATATTATTCTGGTCACATTCATTTGGGGCCATTATTATGGGTTTTGTAGGATTTTTCATGGTGTTTTTATTTCTGCATTGGATTTGTGCATTGGCAGTGTATACTGGTTGAGTTTTTTCTTTTCCTTACTGTTTGTCTTTTCGTTGTCTCTTCTTCTTTCAGCGGAGGTATTTACAGCATTCAGGATGGGATGAGTTCGTGGTAGTTAGGATTTTGACTTTCTCCTTTTTTCTGGTTTTTGGAGGATGCATCCTCTATTCGGGTCATGTTTCTCTGCTAGTCTGGTATAGACTAAGCAACTACTGGGTTCTAGGCAGCTCTGGTGTGAGCAGCCACTGTTGTACTAATTAATCCACCTCCTGTGGTACTCAGCTACAAGGACCAAGTGACCACCAGATTCTCAGCCTTCAGATATGTGAAAGATGCTGTTAGACTCTTTGGACACTATTTCCTAAGCTGAATGTGTGAGTGTGTGTGTGTGTGTGTGTGTGTGTGTGTGCGCGCGCGCGCGCACGCGCGTGTGTGAATGTGTATAAGAATGATTATTGTTCTGTTTCTCTAGAGAACACTGACTAATACAGGTGTCAATAAAATATAATAAAGTCTGATATTTATTCTATGATGTGAAAAAGTAACAAGGCCCATAATAACATTGCAGGATTTCAAGGGTACGGGATAAAGAAGCACATGCATTTCACGGCAGAATCCTGTTTGTAGAGTTAAGAAAGCTGCGCTATGAAGAATCCCCCAGTGATTTCTCAGTAGGTGTTACAAATTCATGACTGACCATGGAGATGAGGAAACCTTGAACTACTAAGCGTGCACAAAAGGAAGTCTGCCAGAGGCAATTCTGACGATGTTAATCATTTTAAGCAACGATATTTGAAATTTATAAACAACTGCAACTGAATGCTCCCCTCACATTGAAACTTATGGAATCCCTAAATCAACTTTGTAATTTAAACGTTTAAGAGTAACTCACAAATTGATTCATTTTGCAGAACTAAACTCTAACTCACAGAAGTTAACAGCATTTTCCAAGTCTATGGGCATGCAATGATTTGGGGGATTCCGTCACTATGTTTATTAAGTCATTTTTTGAATTTTCATAGCTTATGACAACTTGTATCATTTGTAGCACTGAAAATATTAAGAGATCCATTATTTCATGAGTTTTTCATAATGCATGATCATTAGATAAGATATACTGAAGAGAATAGAATTATACTAGTGTCAGATACAATTTAAACACTTTGACTACAAGGTGTTTTAAGATAATCTTGTATTTATCTAAACCATGTTGCTTCTTATTTAATCATTTTGCCAGTTAATCTCTGCTATCTAAATGTTATGCATCTCAGAACGTGAACTCATAGCAAGCTAATGCTTTTGACAAATCACCCTTAATTTAAATAGACGAAAACCAGTAGTGGGGTGAAGTCGGTATCTAAGTCAGTAATTTTGGATATACAAACAAATTAAAGTTGCTGAGAAATCTAACTATGCCATACACTCCCTGAGGTACACATCCTCCATTTTTATACTATAATTGCCACACCAGCTACACAATTAGTACTCACTAAATGCTGATGAGATTAATAAATGATTACGCTTTTGTGAAGTTATTAAGAAAGGGCCTCTATTTTCTAAGTCTGATTTGAAATAGCTAGATAAATATGTCTCATCCTGATATGTTTTCGAAACAATTGATAGTTGCTGTAAGTTTTGTTCTGGCTCCCCTAACAACGTGACATCACTAACTTACAAGAATGTCAGCACGCAGAACAAGCTCTTCCTGTTGAGTCAGCACAGGCCTCACTGAATGTTTCCTGCCACAGACCACGCCTCTACACAGCCACTGGGAACACAATCTCATGTAACAAACGCTAATGTGGTAAAGGTCTTCCTCATAGTGCCCCACTCTCCTGCCTTACTCCCTCCTTCTATATGAAAATGTTTTTAAGAATCTGAGGACGGTTGCTATGACTATCCAGACTCTGCAATGTTCAAAACAAACCTTCATTCACGTGGCACGGGGGCTAGCTCTTACTTCACGACTAAGTCCTTCCACACACACATACCTACTCACCTGTGTCCTAACGCATAGAAACCCAAAAGGGAAGATTTTTGATTTGCTCCCAGACAACTAAAGAGGAATAGTATTGGGCCAAGTCACCAGAAGTTGCCTGATGACAAATCATTTTTACATTTGAAAATGGCAACTCTGTGCAGCTCAATCTAAATGCATCCTTTTTCTTCATAAGCATCGAGCATGCAAGGGTGTACCTTCAGATTGCATTAGCTGTTAGCAGCTGCGTAATGCCACACTTACAGATTGGATTTGAGGCCAAGCTAAACCCCAAGGACCATTTCGTATCATTTGCTAGGCAAGCACCAAGAACAGAATTCTATACTGTAGATAGTTGTTTCCTGCTGCTTGGTAGTATTTTGTTTTGTTTTTTATTTTGTTTTTTTAAAAAAAGGTGTCTTCCCTCTTAGAATCCCGGTGTATCCTTAAGTGTACAGTACTTGTATGCCAGAGATTGCTGATAGCAAGTAATATTTCATTACCGGAACAACTGTAGGAGCAGAAATCATCATTGTTAGTGTTACACAAGCAGAGAGTCAGCAAGAAACCAGCCGCTGTGTTACCCTGGGAAATGTAAAGGATATGTTTACATTCCGTGAGCTAGGGGATCTGTCCTTCTTAAGAATTGTTATGGGGATTAAGTATCAAATAGGGTGTGTTTTGTTGTTGTTTGGTACCTTTAGTTGCTTTCCTGCATCTACATCTCCTCCCTAGGCTCTGGTTTGTTGCTCCTGTTAGCTCTTTGGAAACCACCTTGAAAGTGCCTTCTTGCTATTCATGGTTGCATGGGGTCCACACGTTGGACACCTCATCCCCTCTTTCCCTGCAGCAGGGCTGAGTGGAGGGCTTTGAAGAGGTACCACTGTGTGCTGTCCCCCTAACAACTTGATGGCTCTTCAGGGGGAGCAACCTCCTGATTAGAGAAAGTTGGGTTCCCGAGATAAAGATGCTTTGGTGAGCTCATCCCAACTCCATCCTGGCCCAGTCTTCCTTCCCTTCTTTCCACCACTGAATGATGTGAAGAGGCTTCGAAAGACATGGTCCCCTCGACATCTGTACTAAACTTCATACCTTCCATAACAGGGAGAGATAAATACTTTCCTCATAATTTATACAAACGTTGGTGTTCTTTTGTAGAAAAACAAGCAAGCTAAGACATCCAGTGCTTCTCAGTTTTCACCCATGGCTTCTACCCATCCAGGATAGCTCTGGGTCCTGCCTGGTTTTCACATTACCCTTTGAATGGTGGTTTCCTGTAATGGCTATTTTCAGTTCTCTCAATGACAAATAAGAGAGCATCGGAATATTCAACTGAACCTCAGCATTTCTATCTTAATAACATGCCGCCTAGATAGTAAGCCTCAGCTTCTTATATGACTTTGGGTTTTGTTGGTTTGGGTTTTCTCAGACTTAAGCTTTGGAAATAATTACAACGTACCCCCAATGACATGAAATGCCTTTACCTTTATAAAATCAGAATGTAATAGCTAGAATTACAGGATGTAATAGCTAGAATCAGATCTACAGGATCTGACGTGATCCTGTAGAATTCACAGGAAACAGAGGAGTCCGGTGGAATCGGGTGGGAAAAGCCTGAAGGTCTGAAAGCAGTGCTGAGCGCAGCTAGGAACGTGGACAGTAACCGTCTGCTGGTGGGGTTTCAAACAAAAACCAGAACTCCACGGAGAAATGGACCAAAGGCCGCGCTTCTTGCACCATGCCAACCAATTTGAGGCTTTTGGGCCATGCTGTGAGACTTTTTGGTCCTTTGAACTTGGAGATGATGGATTTGTTTGTCTGACAAAGAAAATTTCAAGACAACAAAGGACTCAGGTCTCAGCATGAGCGTCACTGGCTGCTTTTAGTCAGATTTAAGGAAAGAATCGGGATCAAAGAAAGAAGGCAGCAAGACTGGGAAATTCTGCAGTGCGGCCAGACAAAGAGGCGCACATACAGTTCGGCTAAGCGAGAACAGCAGAGACAAAAAAAGGAACCAGATCCCCATATCCATGAGGGGACAGACACGCAGACACGCTGTGAACACTAATTGCAGCTCCAGAGGGAAGAACTGCAAATTTGGTTTGAACACTTATGTCGGAAGAGAGGCTGTTAGGTACCCCTACACACCCAGGACCTACTAGAGAATCATTTCCCCAAGTCTGGCCATCCATGATGAGCTCATTGTACAGTCTGAGGGGGACCAGGTAGCTTAAGCTGTAGGTCAACTTCAGTGTCCACTATAATACTGGCTTTTAACGGTGAGCAGACTACTAGACTTGGAAGGGAGTCGTGAATGTTCCCATGGAGATTTCAAAGGAATACCAGGCCCACCCACTCCAAATCCCAGCAAACAGCCTCTGACAGGTGAATGCAGGCAGAAGTGCCCTCTTGGGAATGCTGTAGGAACAAGCAGAGCCAGCTGAGGGGGCTGGTCCCAGGAGCCACGCCCTTAAAGTCCACATCGGTGACAGTGTGCTAGAAGGCCACCCATGAACACTAGGGATGTCTTCCCTGCTGAGTTTCCTTCTTGCTTTGAGCTAACTCCTTTCTGTGTCCTGAACTCTCCCCCTGTCTGTTCCCCCACTATCCCTGGGATGCACGTAGCTCTTTTTATAGGGCTCGCCCTTCAGTTCACAGGTGTCACAGAGTCTTTCACAGGCAACAGGGAATTGATTAAGGCTTCAGGACTCTTGTGGATGGAGTAAGTGTGCATTTTGACACAGCCATGAAATTTGGGAGGACTAGGCCTGGATACGTGCAGTTTGTTATTACCCCAAATCCCCTGCACTAAAACGTAGATTTCAAAAGTGTTACTATTGAGAAGACATGAAGCCCAGGGAGAGATTCTGAAGTCCCTGGAGGTGTCTCTTTCAATGAACACTAGCCCCAGCCCCTCCCTGCTCTCCTTTGCTTCTTGACAATAGAGAAACTCGGTCTCCAACTATGGGTTACCTCAACCAAGGGAAGAGAACTAACCAAACATAGACTAAACCTAAAATTAGAACCCAAAAGAAGCTGTTTTTCTTTATACATAAGCTGTGTTGGGTATTTGCTCTAGCAATGAAAAGCTCACCTAAACACACATGAGAGAAGCAGCTACTCCGCACCACACTGGCAGTTCATCCTTAACCAACAGTTACAATATTCAAGTTGTTTTTACCCCCAGTCGAGCATAAAATACATTGGTCTTTATTAACTGTCTACCTCACCACTGAGACAATTAAAAAGGTAAATAATGAGAAGCTTTCTACTACAGAAAGTACCAGAACTGCACTAGGGAAGGCTAGCTACATACTGTAACCCCATTAAAAGGATCTGCTGCCTCTCTGAGAAAAGCAGGAAAGCCAGGGAAGTGGGAGGCCCCACTCTTTGACTGCTGTCCACTCCTTTAAGTGTGCGTATGGTCTGGAAAATACGGTAACTGGAATCTTTCATTTGCTTTGCTTTTGCACATTTAACAATGCATATCTGGGTGAGTTTCTGTTTTTCCAAACAACAAGCTATGTTCTGGAGAACGTAAATAAATAAAAGCAGGCACTTATTTGCCGATAAGTGCTTCCGCTTAAGATCCTTTGGTATGGCATTTTATAAAAACTCAACCACTGACTTCTAAAAGTGAGATTGCCTGCACAGACATAAGGTGCAAGAGGAATCGAGTCAACTGGCAAGTCTCAGGGCTGGAAGACCGCATGAGATGCTCGTGAGTGCAATTTAGTAAAATCAAACAATAGTCCAATCTTTGGGTTGAGGAACACTCAAAATAACGTAAAATAAACAGGTAAACAACTCTGCACTGTAGCCCACGCTGGGTCTTCTGCGCAGTGATTTGGAAAATACAGTGTCTCTTACCTCTCTCCACTCTTTATTTCCAACTGCTTGTGTATATAAGACGCAAACTACAAAAGATGAAAAAAACACACACATGTGTAAATGTTTAGTAGGAATGTACATGATTTCTATTTCAACTGTCCAAAGAATGCGTTTAAGAAAAATAAAAATTACAAAAACAAAAAATAAGCAAGCTTAATTCCAGGGCTTTAAATCACCAGGATTTAATATAACCATTCTTATCATACAGAGAATATTACCATTGGTAGATAATGCCTTTATGTTACACTATAGATGTAGATAGGTTTTAAAACTATACTTCAAAAATTTCAAATGTCAGTGTTTTAGCACGTGTGTAAACTGCTTCTAAAATGCTTAAACTGCTCAGAGCAACCTCAGAAGTGCCAACCTGAGGCAAACGGACTCTGTATTTACATCGGTGCCTCATCAGCACTGTTTGTAAACAAGAAAGGTGTTCTATTAATTGATAGCGTCTAAGAAGTGGAGATTAAAGACTTTACACAATGATTATGAATTAAGATTCTTATCACTTGTCAAATGAGGTACAAAGAATTTTACCACAAATCTCAATGTCTTTTCTCAGTTAAAAAAAAAGAAAACAAACATAAACAGAAAGAGCAAATTTCACATAATGTTTGCAAGATTAAGTAAAATAAACAGAACATTTGACTTACTTGGATCAGACTTAGAAAATGTATCTCTATCGAGAAGATTTCTGTTAAATAAAACAGAGAACGCTAGTTAATCACAAAACCAAACACTTAGACTTCTATAACTGCAGAAAATATAAATATGTTAACACATGGAACTGAATATGAACTTTTTGCCTCTTGCTTCTCTTATTCAGACTGGTTATCAGTGGATTCATTTCCTTGTCCTGCACTACAGTTGAGCTGTAGTGGTCTGACTCTCCACCCTGTAGAACTGGAATGTCTGTGCAGACATCATTACTTCAGGTTTCCTTTTAACTCGTCATTGAGACCCTGCGGATGCTTGGACCAACTTCTCAAACTGAACTGGGAGTCAGCGACTAAGACAAATGTAGCAACCAGAGCTTGTGGCCACATGGACACCCAGCACGCAGTAGAAAGCCCGTTCTATGGACATGTGTTTTGTCAGCCCTGAAGGGTTGTTGCAAACAAGCTTCTAGTCTGGGGATTTCTGATGAGCACATAGATCTTGTTTAAGCAGTCTTTCTAGTAGAGGCATATAAAAAAAACTAGGCAAAGCCAATACAACTACTGACTTGAAACATTGCATGTATTTTTGACATCTGTAACAGAATAATGTGAAATCAGAAAATGGGCATTGGGCTTTTCTGTTATCTTTAACAGCAATAATATAATTCTATGCATTGCATTATATATTGTATAACCCTGGATTATCGTTTGAAAATTAAGTTCAGGGGCCAGGAAGATGGCTCAGTCAGTAAGTGCTTACTACATGAACCGGAAGACTGAGGTCAGGATCTCAGGACACATGTTCAAAGCCAGGGAGTGCACATGTGCCCATGTGCCCAACCCTGAGGAACAGAGATGAGTAGTTCCCTGAAGTTCAACAGCCAGGCAGTCTGCAAAATCAGCAAGCTGCTGATTCTGTGAAAGACCCTGCCTCAAAGAATAAGGTGAAGAAAAATGGAGGAAAATATCAGTGTCGGTCTGTCTTACACACAAAAACAATCGCGCACGCACACACGGGCGTGCACACACACACATACACACAACACACAGATGTGCACCTACACAAACACACATTTGCACACATGCTCACACACACACAATGCACACATGTGCACCTACATAAATACACATGCACGTGAACATACACATGCACACACACATGCGCACACGCACATAAGCAACAAAATAAAAGTTAGGTTCAGTATTTTATGATTAATAAGGTAGGCAAGTACTAAAGTCACCTCTCAAAAGCTAGCACTGCTACTACCACTGTCACTGAAAAATAAAGACAGTCAACCAACAGCACAGGTAGAAACCTGAAGCCACCTCTTGAAGTATTCCTGGGGGGACAAAATAGAAGACATATTTGTATTTGGAATTACATGAGATTTTAAAAGGCCTATGCTACAGAGAAATCAAATAAAAAACAATCTCCTTCCTGTCCCTTATGCAGACTCCCAGACTCCAGCAGCGGCTGGCAAATGGTAATTCAAAACATTTTCACTTGAGGAGGCACTGTGATATTGCATCTGCAATGGTAGATTTCCACTTAGTAATAATTCTCTGGCCCTTCCGGTGGCTCCAACTTCTGCCCATGAAAATTCTAAAACAATGTTAATTAAGGTAATTCGTTCAAAGTTCATGGAAACAACCAAAGCAATGTGGTTGGACTCAAAATATGCCAGATATATATCTTAAAGACCATAATGTAATTCTAGTGCCTTGCTCATAAGACTAGCTACAATCTTTAATTAAAAATATAAAAAAGATTTTTATCTGCAAGAAGTTGAAAAACCCTAGAACTTCTTCAATGTGATCTTGACAACTTTGATTTAATTTTCCAAATCTGCCTAAATATACATTGTTCTTTCCTGTGGTCATGTGACTAGGATACGACAGAGAATATCTTGGCTTTGAGTCCCTGGAAGGGTATTGTGTTTGCATGTTTTGAAAATTCATAGAAATCAAAATTTTAAATTACGGACAGAGAGGCAACGATCAACAATGCACTGCCCCTCGACCATAAGCCTACCAAAATATTTTACCTTATATATACTTTGTTAAAAAGAAATCCACTCCTGTTAATATGTAGGATGGAAATGACCAAATCGAGTGAGGTAACCGGACCCAGGCAGGCAGAGTTGAGCATTCCTTTTAATCCAAGGATCCTCACTCCAAATCTTCGAATGTGAGCCCATACCACACAGTAACTGCAGAAACCAGGAAAGTACAGTGAAACCATTGCCAGGGTGGGCAGTGGGGGTGCGCTAGAAGAGGAAATACTGGGTACAAGGGATTTCCTTGGGGAAACAGAAAACAGGATCTCTAATTAGGGAGGGCAAGTGGAGATGAATATAAAAGAAGAGAAAAGGACAAAGCAGCAGTCAGGATAACTAAAGAAGTCATAGGGAATCATTCATTATCTACCTGAAAGGAAACCGTGAAATATACAGAAGTCTTTGTATAAATAGACATATATAGTTTAAACGAAAGTTCTCATCTGAGTTAATGCTTCCTCCTAGAACATCCTGCGGTTTAGCTTGATTCCTGTTTTCCTTCCCGGTGTGGTAGGGACTTCCTAGGTGCTTGACCTATGGCTATGATTGTTTTTTCCTGTTGTTTTTCACCCAGCTGGTCCCTCAGTAAAGCTTTGGCATTCTCCTCACCAGAATGACCCGAGTCTGTGTTTTCTGTTAATCCCCCAGGCCTATGCCCGATACTCAGTACCATGGCAGCCATCACCATGTACTTCAGAAACAGGGCTCGGAGACCACTGCACTGGAACTGACTTAAATGCCTCTTCCCTGAAGATGTAATGGGACCAGAAGGCAAACTTCCAAGCAAGAGAAGCAGCCAATCTGACAACTTGACTATCCCGCCTGTGAACCATGACAATGAATAGCACAATAAACCTCTGGACACAGTGGTGGCACACATACCTTGGCGGTAACCAACAGCTCTCTAATTAGATAAAGGATCCATTCAAGAGAGGGAAATCATGCCTGGTACTGGAAATTTACCCAACCACCTAGAGTTAGTGAAGACATGGAGCTTGGAGAAGAGCCTACAAGCTCCAGTTACCTAAACCAACATAAATCTCTAACTGCATCTAAATATTTGTCCTTAAATCCGAAGTAAGTGTAGTCCTCATTCCTCCCCCAAAAATTTCATTGCAACAAACAGAGGCCATTACAGAGACGCATACCCAGTTCTCAGCAGAGCTAAGGAGCCTAGGTTGTCTCAGTAGATACGTCTACAAAACAACTCTAGCATCTAAGGCTCGGGAACATCGAAGAAGAGAGAATGGAGGATCATCAGAGCCAGAGAAGCAGAGAGTGTCCTGAGAGATTGTGTAATACCAGAGGCTATACACTTAAAAATCTCACCAACATCCCTGCTGAAACATGAGCTGAACAAGGAGAGCAACAATAGACGTGTCAAATTGGAAAGGGGAAAGCCCGGGCGGCATCAACCCCACCCAAAGAACTGCAGACAACTAAGGAATACTGAGAGCGAAAGAACAGTCTTCCCTACCAGGGAAAAGCACAAACAAATGGCTCTTCAATACCAAATGGTCAACCCTGAAAATGTACATACAAATAATGTTAGACAGACTAAGCAGATCTTATTTAGAAATATATACATATGTATATGTAATATATATTGTATATAACATACATATGCATGCATGTAACAACAATGAGGAAACATGGACTTGAAAGAGAATATGGAGAGACATAAGAGAGGGTTTAGAGGGAGGAGAGGGAATGAGGAAAATGATTTAATTATATTATAATCTCAAAAATAAAAGAAGCAATTTGTAGAAGTCATTTTATAAATAAGGAAACCCAGCTGAGGCCCAGAAAAAGTAAGTTAATAAACAAGACACACAATTCCAGTAAGAAATGACCTCCCGATGCCAACTCTCCTGACTCCAACCCCCTGTTCTTTATAGACCAAAACACAGTCTGGAGAATTCCAGAATAAACAACTAATTTTCTCAGAAGTGTTAGGAATGTGCACCTTGAGCCAAATGGTATAAAGCAAAACAAGTTCTCATCAGAAGGGCAATTTGAAAGGCCTTGCTTACAGAATGAGAGAAACAGATCAAGAGGCCAAAGACGACGGCATTTGCCACAGACACATCTTTGTTTCCTATGCAAGACACACACATGCACACACACACACACACACACACACACACACACATACACAAACACACACAGATGCTCACATACACATACACATGTACACACATACACACTTGCACATACATACACCACACATGCACACATGCCACATACATGCATGCACACACACATATTGGCACAAACACACAAACACAGGCGCACATACTCTGATAAATTCGAGATGAGAAGGCTGCTCTCTCCCAAGAGTTGCTAATAGCTTGAACTAGAAGAAAAAAAAAAACTCATGCCAATAGTTTTATGATGTCGAACTACAGCATTAAACTAAAACCGCTGAATGTTCTGTCTCCTTTTTATATGTAGTTACAGCCAAAACAAGAGGGCAAATTCTTAAAGAATTATCTAGAAAATAGTATACTATAGAAATATTGCCCAGAGGAATGTGATATAGCTGAGTAGTAGATCCCTGTTCTAGAACATGTAAAGCTCTGGGTTTCACCCCCAGCATTGCTACTTGACATTATAGAATCAAGTAATATTCATGCATACATTTATATTACCTGAAGAACAGTGATATTCATGTTTATATAGGCACACTTGTGTGTGTGTGTGTGTGTGTGTGTGTGTGTGTGTATGCTTGAGTGCAGAAATACCTAGTGTAAATTGTACATGAGAGTACCTGAGTTACTCTAATGATCACTCTTCTTTAAGTTTAAATTAAAACACTGCTCTCTGCCCTTGAAAGTTGACTAAATGCCACCACAGGGCCAGCCAATGTATTACAGCCTGTACGAGGACAGTCTGAGTTCACAGAGGAGGTGTGTTTTACATATCAGAAACAGGACAGAGGATAATCAGGAAGTCACCAACATCTCTTTAACGTGGGACAGACTTCACTGTGGGGCTCTTGAAGTATCCAGTCCACAGGAGTAGAACACCCCTGAAGCGGAGACGGAAGCTATCCTCCTGGAAGACAGTAATCAGGCGTCTTAAGATTGTCAACCCGATTGCTGACTTTATGCTCAAAACCATTTCGTGACGATAATGAGGCTTCCAGATGTATTAGCCTCTAGCCTCGCTGTGCTGAAAGGCAACGTGAAGAGACAAAAGTCTCCTTGTCTGCAGCATTTCTCACCATCCACTGCCATCCTGAGACCCTGCCTCTCGAAACAGCAGCTCAGGTTATTTTTTTCTTTTTTTGCTGAATGAGAAATAGCAATTTCCTTTAAACTTTCACGGAATTCTGCAGGCATTTTGCAAACAAACAAGGAACACCGGCTCCAACTTGTGCACAGCAATTATGCAACAAATACAACAGACGACGTATACTAGATTTCATGAGAGTCTTGAGTACTGGGAAGACGAAGGTGTTGAACGACTAACCAGCCATCTCTGGTGCCATGTAAAAAGACAACAGTATAACAGAGTAACCAAAATGGACGCACCAATTCAGCTGTGAAGAATCTAACTAATTCTCAGCTCTGATTCCAGCTATTTTGAGAAATGTACCAGAGGGAAAAAACAACTGATAGGCATGTAAGTGCAAAATATCGGTAGTGAGAGTGTTGATGTGTTCTAAAATCCACTTATGTTACATAGATGTGTTTTTGTTTTTAATTCCAGGTGTGGGAATATGGAGCTGATTCTGATTGTCCACCCCAGCAGACTTATTTGCCTCATGCTCGTTCTGAGAGGGGCGTGATCTTTGACAGTTGCAGATAGTTTAATTCTGAGGACTCTTGGAGAGGGAATAAGTGCCAGAGCCCAGAGAGAGGGTGGGGAGGGAAGGGAAGGGGGGAGGGAAGAGGAGAGGGAGGGGAAGGGGGAAGGAGAGAGGGAGAAGAAGGCAGCAATAGTAGTTGCTACCACCTCTGTTGCTGCTCCTGATGATGCTGGCTTATGCTGCTGCTGCGTTTACTATCACTGGTTTCTTGGACTGCTGGACACCCCATGAGGAAGAACCTAAGGAACTACATCCCTATTTGGCAGGAAGCAGCATAGAGAGGTCTATGTTCCCTTTCCCTTCTAATCTTGCTTCTCTCCTACCTAGGGTTGGGGCTTAAAAGGGATTGGAGTAGAGAAGGGTGGTAGATATAAGAATCCAAATAAAATAGCCCAAAATAAGTAACGCCTACACGTATCTCATAATACGAGCTTTCTGTAGAGCCAGCAAGATGGCTAAGCTGGCAAAAGTGCTTGAGGTACAAGCCTGTTGACCTGAATGCTGGGTCCACAACCCTCAAAAAGGTGGGAGGAAGGAAACGAACTACACACACACACACACACATCATGCATACAGTAATACAAGAACCTTTATTACTCATTCCATCTTCTTCCTCAGTAACTGATACCACGTAATAAGAATTCTTTTTTTTGTAAAAGGAAAACAGATATTATCTATCCGACCACAGGTGCAACTTGAAGAATCCACTAGACATTCTTATAAATTTCAAAGTTAATACTTTTAAAAAACAGAGCACTTTGAGTGCTTGTAAGTTCTGGATGTGCTAACTTAACAAAGCATTGGAAATGCTTGCTTTAGAGAATACATCCTCAAATTGAACACAATGGGTGGGGGGGGGAGGGCTGCAGGATGCATTATTACTAAGTGTACCTGGGAGAGCTTGCTCCAATAATACAAGTCTTTATTATTGTATGAGTGGAACAGTTCTGTTAGCTTTCAATAGAAATGGCTAAATAAAATAGAACAGAAATGTTATATATACATATACATATATATATATATATATACATATATATATATATATATATATATATATATATATATATATATATATATATATTTCCCTTGAGGACAATGGTAAAGAAAGAGCCAGCCAATATTGCACAGCATAACCATTCCACATGTGATAAAATCTGTTTAATGGGGCCTCGCCCCCAAATTGTCCTGTTTCCACCAAAGAAGAGGTTATGATTAAAAGTTGGGAATTGTTGAGTCTTGTATTTGCCTGCCGTTTAGTGTGGGTTCTTGACTTTGGAGGGCTGCCAGTCTGCCACCAAATACTGCTTAGACAGCTCCAGGAACTCGCACAAGCTTGCAGAGAGCAAGGCCTACAAACACTGAATCACACAAGTGAGTTATTGTTTAATGGAAGACATCGACGACAGCCTTCGTGTTAGCTGTGGTGAGGTGCTTTACCACAGGCAGCAGAGCCGGGAGACGTGGCATGTGAGGTCACAGGGATTCACTGGGCCAAGCCTGAGCCTGTCTGTTTGCCATTCACACAGACTAAAATCAGGGAGTGTATTAAGAAAATATACCTTTTTCCTTAAATCTAAAAAACTTTTTTTCATTTTTCAAATTTTTTTTTATAAAGGCAGGGGAAAAAATCCATCTTTGGAAGTGATCTGCCTGCAATATTTGATTCACTTATTGATTCTTTCATTGGTTGGAAAACATTATTTCTGAGAATGTTACATGTATATTTGGGGAAAAATCTATTTTCCCCAAACTGTGACTGTCACAGCAGAAGGAGACAGATTGTATACAGGCCAAAATGATAGGTTTCCAAAAGAAAAAAAAAAGTAAATATGTAGATAAAAATAAACATTCTGATGCTGAAATTATGGAAAAGTCAAAGTCAGCTTGCATATAAGGCATGAAGGAATTCTGAAAAGCAGAGTCACTGGGTACCCTCCCCAAGACTGCCTGGCTTTCAACTCCAGAGGACCAGGATCTTAGACGGGGAACTTGACCGCCACAAGCATCATGTACCTCTCAGCAATCTCTGGAACACCCAGAAACAACCTTGTCATTTTAATTAATGACGGGTTATTCCAACTATGTTTATTAGTATCCTCGACTCGAAAAGACCAGTGATGTATAGTTTCAACTCTGCATAGGGGATATGCTTCAGACATCCAGAGATATCTACAAAGATAATGAAGAGTGAAAGTATCTTCATATTTTTTCTGAATCACTCTACTACAAATGACACTCCTGGAAATTACAAAGAAATCTAGTGTCTGATACCTCACATGCCTAGTAGACTTAAGATAAATAAGAACCTCTACAGATCTGAAGAAGCAAAGGGTTAATTCAGGGGCATGCAACTTTCTTAGGAGAAATGGTCGAGAACACAGAATCTGTCTCTAGAAACAGAAGAGAAATATAAACATTTTTTAAAATTATATTAAGGAAAAATATTAATACGGCTGATTGAAAAGAAAATATATGCGTACTAGTTTGATTTCTGTTACTGGGTTAGAACCATGCCCAAAAGTAACTTAGGAGGAACAGTTCATTTCTCCTTATGGGCCACCATTAAGGGGAGGCCAAGGCAGGAAGAAGCAGGAAGAAGGAACTGAGGCAGAGACCATGGAAGAGCTCTGCTTAAGGGCCTTCTCAGTCTGCTTTCTCTACAGCTCTTTTGTCCAGACCATTTGTCCAGTTATGGTACTGCCCACAGTGCGGTGGGCCTTCTCAAATTATCATTAATCAAGAAAATGCTCCACAGACATGCACACCCACAGGCCAGTCCGATGGAGGCAGTTCCTCAGCTGAGGTTCCCTCTTACCAGGTGACTTTAAATATCACCAGTAAATGGGTCTCCTTAAAACCCTAAATCTCAGGGTCACAATAATCAACTCCCTAGTTCATTATCCTTCTGAAATGATAGAGCTCCTATAGTCCTATCTCAGTGGAAGGCAACTGTAAGAGCTGTCCTGAAGATGCCAGGTTGTGGTTCCTGGAACCCATGAATGTAGCCTTGTCTGAGAGAAGAGGGGCAATCTTTAAGACGGGACTAAGCCATTCACTCAATTACAGAGATTATCCTGGGTTCTTGGGTGGGGCAGAAATGTCATCACATGTATCCTCCTAAGAGGAAAGAAAAGGGAGTATGGACTCTAGCGGGGGAAATCAAAAGGTATCTATGACTCCTGCACAGAACGGTTTGTAAATTCTGACCTTGAAGATTAGATCAAGCTTGGTGAGACACTAGAAAACCCCAAAGGAATCTACAAGAGAACTTGCAGGAGGAGAATGATGTTACCCACAGCAGGACTTCAGCCCAACCATGCTGATCTGAGACTCTCGGGTTCCAGAACTGGAAAAAAAAAAAAAAAAGCCAAGCCTGGAATGCAACTAATTTGTGAAAATCTCTTAGACCTAACATGAAAACCAGCCTGTTTCTCTCCTCAGCCCTGAAGCGTCTATAGCTTTGACCCAGCATTACAACTCTTTATTGGCTTTTCCACCTTCCATCACACAAATACAATCACCAAGACACCTCCAAGAGGGACCCATGATCTACAGAAATCCAGAGTGTTTTGTCCTGATACTCACAGCCCACCACGTTTTGTCTTTACATCTCTGTGCATCTCTCAGTGG
Organism: Apodemus agrarius; assembly: GCA_964023405.1. NCBI lineage: Eukaryota > Metazoa > Chordata > Mammalia > Rodentia > Muridae > Apodemus > Apodemus agrarius. The sequence continues at coordinate 13,206,323 of OZ030022.1, read as the reverse complement.
TTCTCAAACTGTGGTCACAACCCCCCATGTGAACAGCATATAAGATATCCTGCATATCAGATATTTGCATTACAACTGCATATCAGATATTCGCATTACAACTCAGTAGCAAGATTACAGTTATAAAGTAGCAACAAAATAATTTTGGTTCAGGTTTCACCACATGAGGAACTGTGTATATTAAAGGGTCGCAGAGTTGAGAAGGTGGAGAACCACTGATCTAGCTCCAGATCACCCCTGCTTCATTCTCTGTGTTCATGTCTTCCCACGGCACTCTCTTTTTCTGGAAACTTCTCTCTGACCTGCTGCTGTTCTAAACACTGCCCACTCCACTCCCTCCTATGTGGCCAGCACAAAACAAGAACTCATAGCACAATTTCTACTCCTACTCTGTTCACCAAGCCAGGTACCAGGCTGTGCTCAGCTCTTAGATAAGCCATTTCCTTATCCCTCAACATGATCCTAACAAGCAGCAATTATTATTAAGACTCGTTCACCAGATGAAATTACAAAATTCAGAGGTGTTCAAGAAAGTAGTCAGAATCACAAAAAAATATAAGATCTTTTGGAGATAAATTTTAATAACTGACTTTTAATTTTGATTTTTAAACTGGACAAACATATAGGTTATATTGACAGGTTGTATCAATGAAAAAATAAAATGAGCTATAAAGTCTTTATTGAGCATAGCAGAAGATTCTAGGAAATACATAAAATAAAAATGAATGCTAGAAATAGAAAAATTAAGTTACTGGTCAGAAAATTTAATTTTGCACATAGAAAGCAAGCAAGAGAATAAATAAATTAGTTAAAGCTTTATAACTTCATCCCTCCATGGCCTCTGAATCAGCTCCTGCTTCCTGACCTGCTTGAGTTCCAGTCCTGACTTCCTTTGGTGATGAACAGCAATGTGGAAATGTAAGCTGAATAAACCCTTTCCTCCCCGACTTGCCTCTTGGGCATGATGTTTGTGCAGGAGTAGAAATCCTGACTAAGACACTTTCATATTGAGTAGATAAGGGCTAGGCAGCTTTTTGACTATAGCCTACTGCCAATGAGACAATAATTCTTTAGCAAGCAGGACCCCAAACACTCACACAGATTGCCCCATGATTTTAACCCACTTTCAACTTTCAGTCATTATGAAACACTCCAAACGGCACTCTCAGGCAGCTATAATATATATTCTAGTGGCATGATTTGACTAAGCACCAGTGCAGGGAATTCAATAGACATCTGTACCCATGACTTAAGGCATCTCTCAACCTAGAGCAATAGTCTACAAAGTAAACCATTCGACCTACTAAACATATATGGCTAACATTCCTTTCCCGGGGACAGATAGAAACAATGCCTACCCCTCATTCCAGGACCTTGAGGATGAATCAAGGTATGATTTCAAAGTTCACCTGGGGAGCCAATGAGCATAATAGTTTTACTTACAGAGCAATGGGTGAGGGGCTACAGACAGGGGGTATAGGTGACCTTAAAGCAGTCTTTACATTCTGATAAGCTATTAATGTAATCATGGTGAAGCACTGACAATGGCCTAAGCTTCCTATTCCGAAGTGGGAAGTTCCAAATGTAAGATTTTTCTTTAAGTTCCTAACCTTTAACTTCTGCCCCGAGTATTTATTTGTCCTGGCTGATTTCCACTAGGACTGATGGGACACTATTCAGGAACCATCTGTGGACTATAAATTGCTCCAAAACCAGAAAGGACTAAACTTGCTGAAAGCCAGTGTAAGCCAGTCCAGTCATTGTGATTGGCTGCTGTCTCTCCAGCTGGGTCAAGGAACCAGATGCTTCTGATGAATGACCCCCATCACTTGAATCCCCTCCTGACCTTTGACCAATATTCTAACCTTCCTGGGCTCTCAAATGATATCCTAATTTCAGCTGAGAAGCAGTTACAAAAGAAAACATTATCTTCCCTTATCCTCAACAAAAGACTGAACTCTGAGATCCAGAGGAAGCTAATTTCCCTCTGCCAAAAGGTTATTGTATGGCTTTAGAAATATAAACAGGTGCCTGGCACAAAGATTTGACCAAGGATACAACTCAAGGCAATTTAATGGGTAACATTACATTTAATGTTTAAACTTACTGTGCTTGAGAAACCAAAAAGACAATTTTAAAAAAAAATGCCTCTAACATATAAGACCTTAACTTTGTACAGACTGCTATGCCTTAGTAGCCTACTCTTCCCTTTTGTCCTAGCACTGAAGAGCATTCTTGGATTGACTAATCTTGTATGATTTGCTATTCTTATAAGATAGTATAGGTCAAAAGACTAACTGCTGTTTCTGATTTTGTAATCAAGCTTGCTTACTCTGCTCAATGCCTAGGACAACTGCAAGACACATGTGTTAAAATAAAGCTATACCTCCATGTAGATGCAGGCAGAACACATGAATTTTATGGGGTTTGCCTTTATAAGGACTGGGCTGATGTGACTAGGTGTTACATCTTGAGAACACTCTCAGGTGAAATCTAGGCCCTGCACTGGGTGCCAGTACCTAAATAAAAAGCCTCTTACTAAAATTTAGTCATCGTCATGGTGACTCTCCCAGTGACCTCAGACCCATGACAACTGGAAGGTCTAAATCCAGCAAGAATGGTGGCTTCTTCAAGACTTCATAGAGGAAGATCCCTCCCTCTCCCCATACTTTTCTACCTACAACTCCAGCCCCTCCTAGATCCCCTAAGGTCATAAGCAATTGAGGCAGAATAGCCTGCAACTGGTTGAGGGGAGGATGACTCAGGAGAGGACACCGTGACCTTCCCTGTCCTCTCCTACCAAGAGGGAAGGTCAACAATTAGCAAGCCTAGTTGTGAGGGTCTTTCGCAAGTCAAGTCGGCCCCGCTGGACTCCTCCTGAAGATGGCGGCCTTTGGCTCAGAGGGTAGTTCTTTAGAACAGTGAGTGTACAGTTCTACAGCTCTGGCAGTACAGTTAGATGCCAAATGATACATCTCACTGACTATGGGATACATACGCCACGATTGTCCTACTAACTTTTAACAGAGCTGAAAGTCTCTTATCTTCGAGTCACACCACTGTCATCCTAAGCATTGCAAAGGCACCGTTACTCACTTGTCTGATGCGGTGATGTAGCCAGTCCTGTGAGGTTATCTAATAGTTGATTATAAATATCTATGTCACTGGTTTAGATGCTCACTAAACTTCTTGACGTTAGTTTTGGAGCCCACGGTATTAAAAAATCATGTACTGCTGTTAGGATGACAGCAGACTCATGCTGTCGTTGCTTCTGTAAGCTTGAATTAATTTCAGGCTGTCTTGTTCATCATAACCCTGGGAGCAATGGGCTGTGTGATACATATTCACCATATAGCCTGGGCTAGCTCATGTAAGTAAATTCTGCATATACTGTTTCCGCAGTAGTGAAATTCCCTGGGGATGCGTTTCTCAGAACATCTCCACGTCTCTCTTTAAAGATACACACACACCCTTTTTTTTTGCCACCACTGAATTCAGACGTAATTCAGACCATGGCATTTGCTTTCTAACACTGCAGCTCCCTTCACAGTGTAGCCGCACAACTATGTAACAGCCATCACCACGACCTAGTTCTAGAACACCTTTTAACTTCTTTTCCACCGAAAAAGCTACTGCCCATTCAAAGAAGAAATATGTTAACTCCGTGAGTATATTAAATAAAGTTCATCATCAATAATGATCACTGAGATCCACATGAGGTACCTAACAAGCCACTGTCCTCCTGTAAAATGGACAAATCTTGAATAAATAGCATAGTAAATGCTTATTTTGTGGTCAAAGAAAACAAAGAATGGGCTGATGAGAACACAGAGGTGCCTTATGCTTCCCAGACTCCGGCACTCGGTCAGATGTCTATGACCAGAGCTGTGGTAGCTCATGCCTGCACTTCCAGCACTAGTGAGACTGAGGAAGGATGCCAAACTCAGCTACAGGGCAGAGCCTCACTCAGAGAAACAAAGACCAGCCCTGCAGCTCAGCTACATCTCCATATGAACTGTGCTTTGCACACGGTGGAGAGGAGCTGCCCAGATAGAGTCCCTGAGCACCCTACTTTATAATCCAGGCACCTAAGACTATCTGCCACCCTTCCCACCCCCTTAATTCCCGCCACCCCCTTTCCGGGGTTGACTCTCACTTGGTAGCATGCCCACTTCTGAAGAGCTGGAGAAAGCCCTACATTAAGCTAAAGCATTGTGATCAGGGGAGAAGGTTAGACCCATCCTTCCTTTCAACCAGCACTTACTGAACGTCTGTTAAATGCCAGCCAGTGTCTGGGTGCCATGGGAGAGTCACACACAACGACTGGAGAAGCCCTTATTTCAAGGAGTTTATTTTACAGAAGGAGCATGAGATGCAGTCTGTAAACAGATGGAGGTACGCCTTTCAGGTCTCACTCAGAACAGAAGACAGGGCAGTGGATGATACAGCAGTAGAGTGATTGAGGGTCTAGAGAGATGGCCCTTGGGTTAAGAACCTTTGTTGTACAACCATGAGGACCAGAATTCAGATCCAAGCCCCCGTGTCAAAAGCTGGGTGTCTGCAAACACCAGTAACAGCAGAACCTGAACCCACACACATAAACAGATAAAAAAAAAAAAAACACAGTAGAATGATTGCTTGGGATATTCACATCTCTGGACTCTGTCTTCAGCACCACAGGAAGGAGCTGGGGTGGGAGAGGGGGGAGAAAGGGAAACAGGAGGAGGGGGGAAAAAGGGAAACAGGAGGAGGGAGGAGGATAGGGACAGAGTGAAAAACATTCAAATTGAGTACATAAAAGTGCTTTCAGATGTGGTTTAGAAAAAGGCAGGAGGAGCCACCACGGAGGGAAAGGAGGCAGGTGTGGAGAGGCCTGGCTGTCCAGTGCTGTGGGCTGGGCGGGACCATGACCAGCACAAAGGCCGGAGCCCGCAGCAGAAAGTGAAAGTTACATGAAATACAGTGGTGAGGGAGATCGCTCGCTCTTGTGGCCATGGTAACCCAGTTTCATGATGAAATCTTGTTAGGGTTATAGGGGGAAAAAATTAGTGTCCTGGAGAGGGAGGCTTGTGCATTTTAGAGGGAAAAATGATATCTGGTGTTTGGAAACAGATCCTGTTCCAAAGAACAAGGCGGAGATGTTTACCTGAGTATAGCATCCCGAGATGAAAACGCGATGCCACTGCTAAAAGCAGCAGATCCTCTGGTCCTCACCATCTTCATGCTGTGAGCCAGTGTTCTCAGCTGAATGGTGGCCCTAAGATGAGTTGTGAGCCCAGTCACAGGAGCTTGCAAAGCCTTTTGTTGACATTACATCCCATAGTCAAAATTTAGGAAAAGAAAAAGTAAATTCCCTTTGCTATTCCAACCTATATCTTGACTGGAAGTACACTCTTGAATGCCAAGAAGAGAAGGTTTTTTTGTTTTTGTTTTTTAATAATGTGCACACATTGGCATCCTTCTCAATTCTATAACTATATATTGTGTGCAATGCCTATTACAACATAATCATAACTGTTGCTTATAATTAAGAACACTCGGTGGGAACTAAATAATCATCAAGCAACTGATTAAAGAGATGAGATTTCAATCGTATTAATGAATGATTTCAGCAAAAATTTAGCATCAAAGAAACAGCCTGGTCCTGTCATGAGGTCACCGATTTCGGAAGCATCGGTGTGGGTGTGAGCACGTCCTGGCTGTTCCTCCTAAATCCCGTATGCTGCAGTCATCTTGTTAGAAAACAAAAGGGTGTGTGTGAGAAAACAGAGGATGACACGTGACTGCTCCACACAGAATGTTCTGGAGAATAAACATAAAGTATCTAGACCATCACCCAGCACACAGTAGAAGAGAAAAGCTTGGGGGAAGGCAGTCAGCACCATGTAGAGAGTCCGTGCTCAGTACCCTGCACTTCAAGTTCCTGTGTGTTAAAGTTTAAAAGGCTAAGGAGAGACTCCTGGAAACATGAAAAAGGAAGCTCCTGGGTTTCCTGTGAGATGTCATAATTGCCCCGAGCTGGAATATGAGGGACACCGAGGCCAACTGTCCCCTGAAGAGTGGAGCTCATTCTGGAAGCCCAGGCTCAAAGACAAGTCCCAGGCCGCATCACCTGCCGTCCAGAGCTGTGTGATGTGAGCACACGCGGACGGAAAGATCCAACCCTGCCCAGAACACCTTGACCAAAGAGGCTGCCAAACTTGAATGTTGACCCTCGGGGAACACAGAACCACCCACAGGATCTAGTAAGTGAAGAGTCATGCACCACACACAAGGTCTGGAGTCACCGTGGGAGCAGGCAGCAAAGCCATGTGTCAGACTCCACAGCAACAGGGCATTGCCGCCACTCCTCAGTGGCAGCACCCAGAGAAGCATGGCAACAACACTGGTAACGGGATCCGTGTGGCAGACAGGAACCCCCAAGGTTTCCTTAGTTCACTCCTGAGGACTCTCAAGGCAAAGATCCACAAGGCTGCTAAGAGGGGCAGAGTTAACACAACCACAAAAGAGGACTTGGTCTCTTCTAAGACAGCAGAACATGGATTTGAATGGACACTGTGTGTGTGTGTGTGTGTGTGTGTGTGTGTGTGTGTGTGTTGTCTCTGCTCCATTCTTTTAAACACAATTTGTTTCAGGTTTTCTATGTATTTTTACAGTGATTAACTATGGAAAACTTTTCTTAAAATGGCAGATCTTTCAGTCTTCGCTGTCTTCATGCTGGGAGCCATCCTTCTCCCTGGGTTGAATGGTAGCACCAATGAGTGGTGGGCTAAGTCATAGGTGCTTTCAAAGCATTTTCTTGCTATTACATCACACAGTCCCAATAGCAAACATATGGGGAAGGCTTTCTACCCCGTGTACATGCAAAAGCAGAGACCGGCAAGCTTACTGAATTCCCGAAGTTAAATATATGAGCTGTAATCAAAGTCACGCCTGCTCTTCTCTGCTTCTTACACAATTTCCGGATCCTGTCACAACACTGAGATTCCATAACACTGTTTTTTTTTTCTCAATCCTTTCCTGCCCACATGAACGAAGTCATCACATTTGAACTCAACAGCACCTGAGTGACCCTGAGCTGCTGCATATTTTGCAGTTTGCTAAATTAGTGGTCACTGCTCCTTCCAATGTGTGAAGCATGTCTGTTCTGGGAAACAAATGCTGATGGTGACGACTGGTCCACAAATCCCCATCCATCCCGGAGAAAGGTGAAGGCAAACACTGTGTGCCCGGCACCAGCCCAGCTGACTTTGCCTTCCAAGCACTTTAAATACATGAGAAGTATATGACTGTATTTCCCAACTTTTTCTTTCTTTCTCCATTAGCGGTTGAGAAATCGGTTGCAATTTCAACCCCTTGCAAGCTCAATATCTTGTCATTTTAAGAGAAAACCAGTACATGTGGGTCAGCTGTTCTTATGTTTCCTCAGTCGGCATATATTCTTAACCAATAAAGCTTGTGAAGGCAAAGCTAGATCAGCTGGGTTTTTGTTTTCTTCATATTTTTTGAGATTATAGTAACAATTTCGCCATTTCTCCGTCCCCTTTCTTCCCTCAAAGCCCTCCCAAATACTCCTCCTGGCTCTCTTTTAAATTCATGGTTCCCTCCAGGTTTTCAACTATTTTCAGAAATCTGTTTAAAATCAATGAATAATTCAAATTGTACTTCACAGCAACCTGAGCTTTGCAGACTCCCCTAGCGAGTTTAAACAGAGGACAGAATGTGAGTTTGAATATCAGCACATGTGACCCGGCGACCCGGGGACTAAAGATAACTTCCTAACATGGTGGTCATCTCCATCATGGGTGACGCATCCCTGAATCACAAGGACTCACTTCGTGAAGACGAGCAAATAACAGTGCCAGCAACTACAACCCACTGTGCATTTAGTTCTACGAATTGCTCATCAAAGGCCCTCACCCCAGCCCTGTCTCCCTCATCCTTTCTTTATATGACTGTTTTATTAACCCAGTGGAGGCTGTATTTGTTCCTTCCTCGTGTCTTCCATTCGGAGTTCCCAACCATGTAAGATACACTCCTTCTTCAACAACCTTGTGTAAGCAATCAGCAAGCAGTTTCTACTTGAGATGCTAGACTCAGTTGGTGTTTGTCAAGATGTAATTCCATGCATATCTGATAGTCTTTAGGATGTTTCTTCAGTAAGCATTAAGTCATTGGGAGCCAGAGAAAGGATGGTGTGTAAGAGACCAGCTGTAAATGCCCGTGTTCCTGCCTCCATATCATCTGCATTTGATGAAGAGGAGAGATTGGCAAACAGTTCGGTGAAATGTAGAACGAACACGTACAACAAATTCCTTATAAATTAGAGAGTAAAAGTGTCAGCCAGTTTTATCTGACAGTAACAGGGATGTGTTGAATACCAACAGAGTCCAACAGGAGGGACGCTGTGAGGGACAATCCCGGTTTGCTCCTGATTCAGCTGATCTGAAGGGGCGTGGAACTAGGAAGGCTCTAGATAAAGGCAGTGGAGAGAAGAGAAGCTTGAGACGGCAGATGTGAAGCTAAACAGTTAAGTCAAGACCCCAACATTAATGAGGCGAAGGCAGGAGGACCAGGATTGTCAAGGTCATCTTCTGCTCCATAGTGAACCCAAGGACAACCTATGCTACAAGCAAAACTAAAACCAAAAAACCGAAATAGCTAAAGATCGTTAAAGCCCTGGCTTTTGAGGAGTTGTAAACAAAACTGTAATGGTATATCTGCTCTTTCCTACCTCCTAGAAGATTTCACACAGCCCGATATGTCAATGATAGACAGAGACACATCCTCATGAGGACTAATTTAGTTAATCATATATCTTACTCTCTATTTGAATCAGAACTTCATCAGGACCCCAAAGATAGATTCAGGGTGTGGGCAGGGTAGGTCATTGGAATCCTTATATGTTCCTCTCACATTATGTGTTCTTTAAATTGCCATTTGAATGCTGTGTTGGGATTGCCAGTGCCAATTTCGTGGCCTAAAACTCTGGTAACACTTGTGCCCCTGGTACAGACTCGTACCTAATAAGCAACACAGTCAGTAGCAGGAAGTGAGGGCTTAAATGCCAAATGACAGAAGTTTTACTAATGGACTAAGGATGTTTTTAAGAAATGGAAGGGATTTCATCCCAGGTGAAGACATAAACTAGCATGTCCTAGTGGGCCCATAGGCAGTCTGAAAAGTCTCTGAGGAAACACTGATGCCAGTTCTGTTGAAAACAGCAGGCTTGGACCATTTTCCTCAAATGAGAAGGAAATGATACAAGCACACGGTAATAGCATGGGGAAAAAAAAAATCACAGCATGCGTCCTACACCAGGAGCTGCTGCACACCTCCGCGGGTACAAACACCTGTGTCACAGCTTCACTGAAGAAGAGTGATGCTAAGTTTTGGGTTTTCCTGATTTTATAGTTGCAAAAACTAGTGAGGTCCTTCCCTTAAAAATACCTCATACGGTCAAGCATTACCAGAGTTTGGGCTAAATAGAATCGATGGAGTATTCAGACCCTTCTGCTGTGTTAGAAGCACTTAGGATTTTACTTAAACAACACAGCAAAACTCCATAGCCAGACAAAAGGAGGAAGCGGCATGATTCACGGACAGCGGCTTCACAAGGCTTATTTTAACATAAATATCATATATGTGTATATATGTATATATATATATATATATATATATATATAGTACATAAAGATCAGCTTTCATCTCTAGAAATGGTTTCCTTCTGTCATTCTATTCTTGTGACTTGACATTGTTGTGACTTTTGACTTTTCAAAAAAAATTTTATTTACATTTTCTGTGGCACTAAATAAAAAATTGATTGAACAACTACATGGAGTCTGTTAGAAAGAACATTAACAATTTCTCCCTCAAGGGAGAATCCACTTGAAATACCATGAGTTGCCCACTTCATTGCTTCACCAAGTAAGTTAGTAAAAATATTTTTCTTCAAGGCAAAATCTCTCTTGACTCAAAGATTAAGACATGTCCATATGCTTTCCTATTTAGATATATAGTATATCGGACACATAAGTTTAGCAATGTGAGTGTGTGTGTGTGTGTGTGTGTGTGTGTATGTGTGTGCATGTTGTGTGTGTGCATATGTGTGTGCATGTTGTGTGTGTGCATATGTGTGTGTGCATATGTGTGTGTGCATATATGTGTGTATATGTGTGTATGTGTATATGTATGTGTGTTTATGTGTGTGTGTGTGTGTGTGTGTGTGTGTGTGTAGAAGCCAGAGGTCCACATCAGGAACATTCCTGTCATTCTATACCTTGTTTTCTAAGACAGACTCTCAGTGAACCTGAAGCTTGCTTATTCTGCACAGTGCTGGGCCAGGGGCCTGGAGGAACTCTCTTGTCTGCTTTCCCAGGAGACACAGGACTGAACCTAGCAATTTACCAAAGGAGCGATCTGCCCAGCTTCCCCTCGGAGTTCTATTGACTGCCTATTTTTGCTCAACATTCATTCCAAATTAAAGAAGCGAATCATCTGTCAGTAGGCAAAAAATAGTGTCCACTTCTAAAAGTGATTGTTTATAGTTAGAAACAATGTAACCTAATTCAAAATTATCTGTTTCTTGTCTGTTCACATGAAAACCTTGAAGAGTGTTATATTAGCTGGATTAAAAATTACTCTTTCATTAAAATCTATGGTAAAATGGGTTTGTATTCATGTTTTGTACTGTTTATATTGAAATTTTAAGATTGTGAAAATAATTAAATCCATGGACAGGTAGGTTCATTTTCCAACCTATCCAACAAGCAGCAAGCATGATGAAATGTTTACACACAAAACACGAAGCCTAGATTTTACAGTAATCAGTAATAAAACATGTGCCTTTAAAATCGGTTATGGAAAAATGCATGCAAAAATGCAAATAATATCAAGTCATAAAAAAATAAAATGTGAGGTAGTATTCGAATTCAAAGAAAGGTACACTGAATTACCGTACTCTGTAGACCTGTGAAAACATCATGACAACTGTATGTAAGCTTAGCCACGGGCCAGCCACAAGGCAAGGTTTCAGACACTCAGAAAGCTGGAGATTCTAAGTCCAATTGAGATTGAAAGGCAATGGCGGGTGGAATGAGGAAGAACCCTGATCATCATTCAGCAAACAAAACTAGTCATCATCCTCCAGAGTCATTCACCCCCAAGATGCCCTCCCATGACCAATACTAAAATGGCAACTTCCTGAACCAGAGGGGTCAAAGTATAGATAGAAAGGAGGTAGCAGACGCCAGCGTCCCAGGATCTGGTAGACTGGTTTAAAAAGAATGATCCTGGACTGTAAAGCATATGAAACACAGTATATCAAGGACCCTGGGATAAAAAAGAAATAGTATGTGCACACCAGATAGCCTCGCTTCACTTTATTTCTCGAGTCAGCTAATTTTTCACGAAGCCTTCTGGTCCCCTCTGAATCCCTCCAGAGACAATTTCAGGCAGCCAGGACTCGTTAACAAGTGAGCAAAGTCAGCACACACAAGATTGACCCCATTTGCCATCTCCACTGGAAGCTCTGTTTACCAGAAACATGACAAGCAAGCTCAGAAGTAAGCTACAGGAAGAGCGCCGCTATTTATTAATATGGAACACTGCTCATTTCGAACCGGCTAGACTCCTGTTGAGAGGAAACTCTAGAGCAACCGCGGTAGAATCAATCTCACGTGGTTTTGGGGAGATGACTGAGTTAAACAAGGACTTTGAGACGGCCAGGGCTTGGTTCTAGAAATAACCTACCATAATATCCTTTGGAAAAATTCTAAGACAGGGATAGCAAGAAAGCACAGCAGGTGAGAGAGTACTTGCCACACGAACTATAGGACCTGCATTTGATTGTTGGAAGCCACAGTGGCAGGAGAGACCATCACTAGTTAACTCTGACAGTCACGTACATGCCATGGAATGCTTATTGCCCCATACCCCAATTATTATTATTATTATTATTATTATTATTATTATTAAAGATCCCAAACACTCAAATTAGGTAGAACCTCTGTAGACAGCAATGTGTGTTATGTCAACCAAGTTACAATGAGCAGGGAAAAGTAATAGTTTATAATTATATGTTAATACTGTACTTTCCCCTTTTATTTCTTCATTGTTATTGAAAATAAATCCAAGTCAGGCCTAGTGCTTCATGTCTATAGTCCCAGCATGCAGAGCTGAGGTCGGAGGATCACACATTTCAGGCCAGACTAGACTACAACGTTAGCATGGGGGAATTCTATCAAAAATAAAAGTAGAAACATACAAACAAAAGGAAACCTCCAAGATAAAACAATGTATCAAATATCATATGTCATCATGTCTACACGTGTGTTAGATCAAGTTATTAAAATTATATATTAATACCATTGTATTATAGCAGTGTAATTTATTTTAAAAGTATTGCCTGTTTTACAAAACATAAATTATGACTTAGCTACTTTGCAAATGGCAAGTGGGAGACTTCCTTCTGTTTAACTTCAGCTTATTACAGGGTCTCCTCAAAGAGCACAGAGTGTCAAAGAAAGATGAGAAGCTCAGGACCGGGTCTGCCCTGCACAAGCGAGTAATAAACCTCAAAAGTGAGAAGCCCAGGACAAAATGCTTTACTCAAAGCAAACAAAGCGAACCTACTTAACTGTAAGACTGACCTTGACTTGAAAACCCACCCTCTTGTAAGTGATGCTCTCTGAACTTCTCTCAAAACTATTTTTAAATTCTCGAACATAACTTTCTAATTTAAGAGACAAACTCACTGAGACGTAAATGTGATTGTGCTTCCCTCCATTTTCCCAAAGCTTTGGATGGAAATTCCAGCATAAAGAACAGTTGTAATCAGCATGCTAGTATTTCTGCTTAGTCAGAGTTACTTGATCATCAAGTTTTGGAGTATATAACCAGCACATGTGAATTTCTGGGAGTAGAGCCCAGCATCGCATTCCCAGAGATGTCTCAGTAGATCTGCTATGGAGCCCAGGAGTCTATAATAGGAACCCTCTCAACTTCACGAACACTAGATGATTTCATTAAAGCCTGTCCTGTTTACTGGCCACTCAGAATACAACATCAAGAAAAGAGTCACAATGGATCTTACATTGTGTCCAAGAATTAAAGTATACCTATTTGATAAGTTATGAAAACCAACTGTTGGTGGAGTAGAGAAAACTCCAACTTAAGAAAGAGGCCATGACCCCCTCCCCTGGGGCCCCCAGGGACTGGACCACCGTCTTAGTCAGGGTTTCTATTCCTGCACAAACATCATAACCAAGAAGCAAGTTGGGGAGGAAAGGGTTTTATTGAGCTTACACTTCCACACTGCTGTTCATTACTAAAGGAAGTCAGGACTGGAATTCAAGCAGGTCAGGAAGCAGGAGCTGATGCAGAGGCCATGGAGGGATGTTGCTTACTGGCTTGCTTCCCCTGGCTTGCTCAGCCTGCTCTCTTATAGAACCCAAGACTACCAGCCCAGGGATAGTACCACCCACAAGGGGCCCTCCCCACTTGATCACTAATTGAGAAGTGCCCCACAGCTGGATCTCATGGAAGCACTTCCCCAACTGAAACTCCTTTCTCTGTGACAACTCCAGCCTGTGTCAAGTTGACACACAAAACCAGCCAGTATATTGACCCCTTGTCAACTTGACACACATCACTATTAAGCCACAACCCTTACTTTCTTATTCATCCCCAAGATCTAAATAACTTTAAAAGTCCCACAGTCTTTACATATTAAAAGTTCAATCCCTTAAAAATGTCCAATATCTTAACATTCAAAGTCTTTTAAAAATTCAAAGTCTCTTAACTGTGCATGACCCTTTACGTCCTGGGCCATCAACTGCAATTGAGACTGCACCTTCACCAATGGCCTTCCATGGCCTCTCACAGTGCCGAGCCTCAGCTGCTCCCCTTTATGCTTTCAAAACCAGTACCACCTGGGTGACTCTTACACAGTACCAAGTCCAGCCCCAGCACAAAGTATAACTGTGGCTATCCCTGGAACACAGCCTCTGTGCTCTCAGAAAACACTTCCCAGAAGATTTCACCTCAGTGATGTTAGTCTCTTCTTAATTACCACTAATTTCTTAGCTCCAGCTAACGAGCATCAATAATCCCAGTAACACAAAGGTTTGCTTTAGTGGTTCTGGTATCTTGTTAATTACAGCTGATTCTTCAGCCCCAGCTAACCAAAACCGCAGAATCTTTACAAACAAAACAAGGCCCTGACAAGAGTCTTTAATCTTCCCTCTGAAATTTCACAAGCCAAGCCTCCATCTTCTATGCTGTTCTCAACATTATCTTTCAAGCTCCTACACAACATCCCACAGAGCTCTTAACATGGAATGGATCTTCTAGCCCAAAGTTCCAAAGTCCTTCCACAGTCCTCCCCAATACATGGTCAAGTTGTCACAGGAATACCCCACTATGCTGGTACCAATTTGACTTAGTCAGGGTTTCTATTCCTGCACAAACATCATAACCAAGAAGCAAGTTGGGGAGGAAAGGGTTTATTGAGCTTACACTTCCATACTGCTGTTCATCACTAAAGGAAGTCAGGAGTGGAACTCAAGCAGGCCAGGAAGCAGGAGCTGATGCAGAGGCCATGGAGGGATGTTACTTACTGGCTTGCTCAGCCTGCTCTCTTATAGAACCCAAGACTACCAGCCCAGGGATGGCACCACCCACAAGGGGCCCTCTCCACTTGATCACTAATTGAGAAAATGCTCCACAGCTGGATCTCATGGAAGCACTTCCCCAACTGAAACTCCTTTCTCTGTGACAACTCCAGCCTGTGTCAAGTTGATACACAGAACCAGCCAGTACAACCACCAACCAAAAAATGCACATGGAGAGACCCATGGCACTGGCCACATATGTAGCAGAGGATGGCCTTGTTGGACATCAGTGGGAGGAGAGGCCCTTGGGCCTGAGGGTGTTCAATGCCCCAGTGTAGGGGAATGCCAGTGCGGAAGAACGGGAGTGGGTGGGTGGGTGGGGGAGCACCCTCACAGAGGCAGTAGGAGGGAGGATGGGATAGGGTGTTTACGAAGGGGAGACCTGGAAAGGGGAAAAAAATGAAATGTAAATAAAGAAAAGATCCAATCCCCCTCCCCAAAATAATAAATAAATAAATAAATAAATAAATAAGGGGTTATGAAAGAAGATGACGTTTGATCTCCGTTTTGAGAGCAGATGAAAATCTAATTAAGAAGAGGGAATAAGGAGAGGAATAGAGGTTGCTAAGAGGGCAGCCGCACCGGCCCTGCCCAGGATGATCACCTAGTGTGTTCTGGAACTCTGTCGCTGGATCAAACATTGTTGCCATATTCATTTGCCAGGTGTCTTGATACACGGTACACATAGTTTGTTGTGCTATATTCAGACAATTCACAGGAGTATCGGTTGGAGACAAAACAAGGAAACTACGGTCAGGTCCAGCTTTTAGGATGCTTCCCATGATGTGCATACTCAAAATATTTCAACTTCCTTCCATGTTAGTGTTTAAAATCAGTCCAGCTACCATTCCAGGAATAACGGAAAGGATCATCTAGCTTGATCCTGAACTTGAGAGCTGGCATGGGAAGACAGATTGGAAGCACGGCAGAAGACAGGAAGCATGTCAGAAGACCGGAAGCACGTCAGAAGACCGGAAGCTTGCGTCATGCTGTACTCTGTCTACACTTACCATCAATAAACTGACTTCTCAGAACCAGGCAAGGCTTCTGGTGGAAGGACTGGGTCGCCAACCCAGCTACAAAATCTTCCTCCTCCAGTTGATCCTGCCTACAAGATGTGCTAGGGTAAAGGCAGAACAGAAATTATGGGAGTGACCAATCAATGATTGGTCCAGCTTGAGACCCATGTCACAAGAGGGAGTCCACCCTGACACTGCCTGGAGGGCCAGTGTCCAGAAGCTGGATAGCACCAGAGAAAAATGGCAAAAAAAAAAAAAAATCACTAAAATTGTGATATATATATATATAGACAAATGCTCTGGAGAAAGTAATTAATTACCTCAAATTATTTTCCCCATTAGCATTAGCATCTATTTTCTTTTTTTTTTAATTTTTATTGGATATATTCTTTATTTACATTTCATTTCCCTTTTCCTGGTTCCCCGCCCCCCCAAAGGTCCCACATGCCCTTTTCCCTCCCCCTGTTCCCCCATCCACCCCTTCCCACTTCCCTGTTCTGGTATTCCCCTACACTGATGCATTGAGCCTTTCCAGAACCAGGGTCCACTCCTTCCTTCTTCTCGGACATCATTTGGTATGTGGATTGTGTCTTTGGTGTTCCAAGATTCTAGGCTAATATCCACTTATCAGTGAGTGCATACCATGGGATTCTTTTGAGACTGGGTTGCCTCAGTATGATGTTCTCCAGCTCCATCCATTTCTCTAAGAATTTCATGAATTCATTGTTTCTAATGGCTAAATAGTACTCCATTGTGTATATATACCACATTTTTTTTATCCATTCTTCTGTTGAGGGACATCTGGGTTCTTTCCAGCTTCTGGTTATTATAAACAAGGCTGCTATGAACATAGTGGAGCATGTATCCTTATTGCATGCTGGGGAATCTCCTGGGTATATGCCCAGGAGTGGTATGGTAGGGTCCTCTGGAAGTATCGTGTCTAGTTTTCTGAGGAACTGCCAGACTGATTTCCAGAGTGGTTGTACCAGCTTGCACTCCCACCAGCAGTGGAGGAGTGTTCCTCTTTCTCCACATCCTCGCCAACACCTGCTGTTTCCTGAGTTTTTAATCTAAGCCATTCTGACTGGTGTGAGGTGAAACCTCAGGGTTGTTTTGATTTGCATTTCCCTAATGACTAATGATGTTGAACATTTTTTAAAGTGCTTTCTCAGCCATCTGAAGTTCTTCAGGTGAAAAGTCTTTGTTTAGCTCTGTTCCCCATTTTTTGATAGGGTTAGTCAGGTAACTTAAGTCTTTAAAAAAAATCTACAAATTAATAAAGAAATGTGATCCACACATAGCTAGGTAATGAGTAGGAGTCAAAGATTGTTGAGTCTGCCTTCAGGTAGCTGTAACCAGTATGTGGTCTTCATCACTAACAAGGTCGTAGCCACTAAAACGGATGCTGTCATCTCTCCAATCCATGCACATCTGCCTTGATCTGTTACAGCCCGTCCCCCTTCCTCCTGTCACATGTGCTGAGTTCTCAGTTCTACAGTGGACTGTCTCAGCACATGCAGAAGCCTTATTGCTAAGTTTTATCTGAGGCGGCTCTCTGATAAAATGTTTTTCTGCCAGTCACGTTTCACCGTCTCGGAGGTGACAGCATATTCGTACTACTCAAGAAGCAGAGTTTAATTCCTGTGTGTATAAAAGACACTCAGACACTTGATCAGTAAAAAGAGCTATATTTGGCTTCCCGCTTCAACCGTTACCTTTCTTTCCTTCCCAAAGTGACGATGGATCTTTCGATTATAGGGAGCAGAGGAAGAAGGCTATCAAAGGGGGTTCCATTGTGCGCTGTTTTTGAAGTATGGGCCATCAGAGCTCTCTCCGACAACTAACTAGGCAGGGGATGTGCTTCCCCTGCCTTCCCACAGCAAGGCTGAGAGCCTCTCAATGGTACCTCCCCGCCACCCTGAGAAAGCTGCGCTCTGGGAACAGCTAGCTCTATTTTCGTTAACTGGCTTACTAAGGTTACAATAGAGTAGTTACAGAACTCTTCCAGCAGAACTCCAAGTGACACTATCTGCTTGTCCTGGCTAGTCTTATGTCAACTTGACACCAGCTAGAATCATCTGGAAAAAAAAAAGGGACCCCAACTGAGATAATGCTGCCATAATCTCCAACCACAGGATATTTTCTTAATGAGTGATTGATGGGGGGAGGGCCCGGCCTATTGTGGGTGGTGCCATCCCTGGGCACCTGGCTGAGCAAGCCCTGGGAAGCAAGCCAGTGAGCAGCACCTCTCCAGGGCCTCTGCATCAGCTCCTGCCTCCAGGCTCCTGCCTTGCTTGAGTTCTTATACTGTTGAGCCAAACAAGCCCTTTCCTTCCCAAGTCCTGTTTCATGATAGCCACAATAACCCTGCCTGAGACACTGTATCACAATAGTAGCCCGCAGTTTTTATGTTGTAGCTAGCACTGCCACATACTGGCACAAGCCTGCTCCCCCTGTG
This sequence comes from Apodemus agrarius, assembly GCA_964023405.1. Classification (NCBI taxonomy): domain Eukaryota; kingdom Metazoa; phylum Chordata; class Mammalia; order Rodentia; family Muridae; genus Apodemus; species Apodemus agrarius. Next base: position 13,188,174 of record OZ030022.1, on the reverse strand, counting down.
TTGTTCCATAAACACCCTCCTGATCCTCTAAGAAACATGCCACAATTAGCTTCCTTACTAGACATAAACAAGCTTACACAAATAATAAAAGCCAAATTTTCAGGTAATAATAGTAATAATAGCAATAATTTTCAGGTAATAATATTATTATTATTTCCAGATAATAGTAAGGCCAGAATTTGTACCCAGGACTCAGATGTCAAAGTTCAAACAATACCTCCTCCTAAGGTGGCAAGCCAGGGTTCTCTCGACACCACAGAAATGAAATGAACTATCCTTAAGCCACCAAGTTGTCAAGTACACTTGCCCAAAAGTAGAAACCACATCCAAGTTTAGTAAGACATACCCAATCAACTGACATAGACAACTATTCATTACCAGACAACTCAAAAACTAAACCAGGGCTGGACACGCTTAGGAGAGATACTTGACATCCAGAGTGCTCAGTTCTCTTTCGGATTTTTTTTTTCCTATTTGAAACTTTTTTTTTAAGTACCAAAACATAACCCCACCAAGAAGAAAGTCTCCAAGGTCTGGAGTAGGAAGCTGAAACAAACTGGTTTAAGTCGATGCACTTCAGAGTCCCCAGTTTTCCTTCCGCAAATAAGCATTGGAACAGTTGGTCAATGTGACCGGGACTATTTTACCTCACTCCTGAGACTATTTTACCTCACTCCTAAGGAACTCTAAGACCTTCAGAGTCGATGTGCCGTGTGTTCTAGTCTGTTTAGTGGCCTCCCGATGCAGCAGGATTTCAAACAAATGACAGAACTCTAAAAGATGCCGAGATAGTAAATGCCTGACCACCCACTGCACACTGTCTTACACAGTAGTAACAGTAACCTGACACTAAAGCCAGCTTCAGAGAGAAGAGACGCACCTACAAATTGTCACAGGAGTCTGCCAGGCAGCTGCTAACTGAAGGAGCCTAGTGGAGCATTCGAGGCCGTGACCCCAATATTCCAAGGGCTTGCTTGTGTCTGCTGTCATGAACGCCATTGTAACTGTCAAGGTCTGGGGTCAATCAGCGCAAATCCTATGTTGTCCCAGGGCTTTCCCCCGACCAAAGAAAATGGCCACTTGGGGGATGGGTGCTAAAACTTGAATTTCCAAGAAACTTTACTTTCAGGGCAGGAATTCTCAACCTGTGGGTCGCGACCCCTCCGTGAGTCACATGACCCTTTCACAGGGGTCACCTAAGACCATCAGAAAGCACAAGAGATTTACATTTACGATTTGTAACAGTAGCAAAAATACTGCTATGAAGCAGCAGCAAAAATAATTTCACGGTTTGGGGAGGGGGCGTCACCACAACATGGGTAACTATTAAATGGGCGCAGCGCTAGGAAGGCTGAGAACGAATGTTTTAGAGGCTGGAGGCATTTAAACTTCAGGGTTTGTTTACAACAAAATCACCCATGCTTGTTAGAGTCACGGTGCTCTTTCCTAAAGAAAGGCTAAGAACATTTGTGGGCATTTAAAAACACGGGGGCACAGAGGGGTATGAGTGATGCTTTCCAGTGATAACCGTGGAAGGAAGTATTCAAACGGGGAGTGGGCACCTGGGTATGTGCAATGAGGTATTCTTAATATAGCCGACCATCTAATTCCCCAAAACTGGGGCAGCACAGCTATTCTACCTGACTTACGGAGGATCGGGCCCAGGGAGCATTAGGCAAGGGAGTCTGAAATTGGCAGTCCTTGAGAGGTACTGGAAGCATTCTGATGTTTGTCTACCGGCGGGCAGAAAATCGGTCGTGACTTCTCAATTCTTAGGTAAGCCTCTGCCAGAAAGACTGAACCTGGAACCGCTACAGGCCTAGGGCAAACGTCCCGGAAGGGTGTAGGGTAAGGAAGCTGGATGGTTTTCAGGAAGTGGGTGGGGAGGAGGAAGCTGTGGAACTGGAGCTGAGCCCGCAGCACGGCTTCCCGGATACCCAGCGGAGGGAGTCCCGGGCCAAGGAGCGCAGCATCGCGCGTGCTTTTGGCAGGACGGACCCTTCGGTTCCCGTCATCACTGAACCTCTGGCCCTGATTGCGGTGGTTTAAAATAAATAAATAATTTTTAAAAGGTTGCAAAGTGGGCGGAGGCTAGGGTTTCTGCAGCTGAGTCACACACAGCTTTGCCAACTTTCACAACATTTCCCAGAAAGAAAAAGAAAAGACTCAGCCCCAAAGCCCACCACTCTCATCCCGGATTCTGTGTCATTTGACCCGCTGGGGGTGGGGGGTGGGGGTGGGGTAACGTCAGCCAGTACCACTACTAGGGTGTCCCTACTCAGCGTGCAACTTCTCACCAGCGCCAAGCCTCGTGGTCCCGGGAGCGCTGGTCAAGTGCCACCAAACCCGGATGGAAGGAAGAAAAGAGAGCCGCGTCCTCACCTGCAGGACACCGACACCTCCACGCGTGTGGCCGGGATGGCTGCACTCAGCTGGTTCAAGTCCCCGATGCCCGTGGCGCTGGTGTAGCGGCTGTCCATCTCGAGAGTTGGCGCGGAGCACTTGTCCCGAGCCCACATCCAAGCTGTGGCGAGCTGAGCGCTGCTCGGAGCGGAGCTCCGCACCGACGGGAAGGGGTGAGGGTGGAGGCAGAGGAAGGAGGCGGAGGCGGCGCGGGAAGGGGGAGGGAGGAGGCGGATCTCGTCGCGAATCCCGAGACCGAGCCAGTCCTGGCAAAGCCGCCTCGGTCACCCAAGTGGCGCTCCGGGTTGCTCTCTCCCCGGGGCAGCCCCAGGGCGGTGACTGGGTCTGCTGCTCCGGGGCTCTGGGTGTAGGGCGCAGAGACAGGAGGTAACCCGGACAGACACCGCGCCGTCTAGGGGGAGAGCCCCGGGCACCGGCGATCGCCCCCCGCCCCCGCTGATCGGCTCCCCATTTCGGGCTACTGGACTGCTGTAGTGGTGGGGCAAGGGATGGCCTCCAGCCTTTGACTCCCGGTGCAGAGGGGCGTGCCAATATTCGGGGCAAGCTCCGGGGCAATGGACGCTGTTGGGACAATCGCTGCGTTATAAAAGAGGAGGCTTCAAGGCGTCTGCCATCCCCCGCAACTTTTAGGCGAGGGTCCCCTTAAGGTGAGACCGGCGCCCTGCAACGTACTTTCCAAACCGAAGGGATTTCTGCCCTGAGGCCGGGGAGGTCGTAACTTATCGTCTAGCTTCTTCTCCCCAGGTCTGCTCCTCAAAACCTGAAAGCAGGACAGCCTAAAGCAGATGAGCAGCCCCGGGTGACCGGGGAGGTTGGCAAATAGATTCCCTGGCGGGGCGACTGGGAGTGGGCAAGACGCGGGGCGCCGCCGCCGCAGCACGCTGGGCAACCCCCACTTTCCTGCGCACACCTGACCCAAGGCGTCACTGCGGGTCCTCTGGCGATGGTCGCCAGGGGGCGATGGAGAGCAAGGCGCCAAGCCTCGGGAGGGAGCATGGCTGGCTCTAACACAGGCTCACCTGGAGAGTCAAGGCTTGTAATGAATCTCTCTAGTGGCATTTTAATCCACTTGGAGCCTCTCTCTTAAAGAATCTTGCAGTGGGGGGCGGATAGAGTGTAGACGCTTGCGGCTCTTCCCTGCCCCGAGTGTTTGCATCACTTTGGTCTCCTTTTCTTTCCCTGGTCGCCCCACCCTCCACTGAACACCCCTTAAATCCCACTAGTTCTGCTTTTCCTTCTCTTTCCCCCATCACAAATTAAACAGCAGTTGATGACTAGAATTTTCCCTCAAACTCTCTTATTGTTGCCTAATATTGATTTGGTGGACGAGGTCTAGAAGTTTTTCTAAGCTAATAGAATTTTATTTTGCTGGCGCCTGCTGAAGAAATAAAAGGTAAGGACTTCAGTGTTCAACCCGAAGCCCTTGTCCAAATTTGCCACTTTTACTGAGGTCCACGTGTGGGTGTATCTTGATGTATTTATTGACATGTACGATACCATGCAGGTATTTAAAGTGTGTCCTCTGATGAATTATGGTCAGTATCCCAGCTAAACCATCACCACACCAAAATAATAAACCAACCCCTCGCCCAAACAGCTCCTTGTGTCTCTTTTGTAACCAACCCCTACTCTCACCATGAAAACAACACTTCGTTTTTTAATTTAAATACCACAGAATATGGTACGCTCTGTTTTTAATCCAGTTTCTTCCGCTCTGTAAAATTCTTCGCAGTTTCATCTATGATACCAGGTGCATCAACAGTGAATAATCTTCCACTTTTAGAGACTTGCCACAAATTGGTCACCCACTCACCCTGATGGACAATGTACTTGTTCCTGGGTTTGGGCTATTACCTACAAAATTGCTGTGAGCGCTAGCATGTAAGTATTTAGTGGGTGTAAGCTTTCATCACACTGGACAAGTAGAAATAGAATCGCTAGAGATAAGATAGAATAGTATGCATAAAGTCTTAAGAAAATACTGAATTGTTTTTACAAAATAGTTTTACTATTATCTTTCCTAAAGTAGAATATGACTGCCAGCTGCCGCCTAGCCTTGCCAACAGATAAACTTAGGTTCATCTTTTATAATGTCGGCAGTCTTGTGGTTTAATGACTAATGACAGACAGTATGCTTCAAAGAAATTACTTTATATTTATATATAACTCGATGGGCTGTTCAGTTTTTGTTTGTTTTTTGTTTTGTTTTGTTTTTATGAGACAGGGTTTCTCTGTGTAGCCCTGACTGTCCTGGAACTCACTCTGTAGACCAGGCTGGCCTCGAACTCAGAGATCGGCCTGCCTCTGTCTCCCAAGTGCTGGGATTAAAGGCGTGCACCACCATTGCCTGGCTTGGTGTTTGTTCATTTATAATGGAGGATCGTTTTGTTTTTATTCATCGTTTTGAAGATTCTATATTCAGCAAATAAGATTTGTCACACATGACTTACAATGTGTTTTCTTTCAGTTTGAAAAAATCTATATTTTCATTTTCTTGTCTGTGAAAGAGAAGTGTCTAATTTTGATGAGTTCAGTTTTCCAATTTCATCTTTAACAGTTTTTTTGCTTGTTGTTTTGCTTTGGATTTTGTCCATGTCAATGCTAAGAAATCTTGGCCTAATTTGATATCACTGAAAATATATTTTATGTTTTCTTCTTGTAATTTTAGTTCCAGGATTTACATTTAGGTCTATGGCTTCTTTTAAAGAATGTTTTAGAATTATCTTAAAATAATCTTTGTAAAAAAAAGTCAACATAACAAATAAGTTCACTTTTGAACACCACCTTGTTCTGTTGACCTGTTTGTCTGTTTAAACCAGAATCAAAGAGTCTGAACTACTCAAGCAACGGAATATTTTTCATTGGGTACCGATTAAAAATTATTTCTTTCAAATGAGTTGTGCCACTTTAAAAATTTTGTATTTTCCTCACAGAATTCAGATTCACCTTGACAACGTCTATAAAAACTCCTATGGGAATTCCCACACACACACCCCAACCCCCCCAAACCCTGCCGGGCAGTGGTGGCTCACTCACTTCAGAGGCAGAGGCAGAGGCAGAGGCAGGTGGATTTCTGAGTTTGAGGCCAACCTGGTCTACAGAGTGAGTTCCAGGACAGTCACGGCTACACAGAGAAACCCTGTCTTGAAAAACAAAACAAAACAAAAACCTCCTAGGATTTTATTTATCCCAGACATAGTCCATATAAGAAAAAGAAATAACATCTTATCAGAATTCATCTTCCGACTGGAAACACAGTACAATTTGCCATGTTTTTAGGTCTTAGTACGTGTCAGCGCTGAACTGTTGGTCCCATAGGAAGAGACTGGAAGAAACCCAGGCAGTCAGAGGCTAAAACAGCGTGGCGCAAGCCTGGGAACTCCAGACAGCCGCAATTGCTGCTGGAGGCAGGAGCTTTCACTGGATGCTTTGGAGATTGTGTGGCCCTGGGTGTCAGGCCCATAACTTTCTGTTCTGTGAGAGCACATGATCCCGAGGTTTGAAAACTGCGAGTTAGTGGCCGTGTTGCTTCAGTTTTAGGAAAGGTAACATGTGGTAGGGACGTTAATTCCATGCCAACTGCTTAATCTCAGCACTAATGATCGTGAAGTACAAAGGGAAGCTTCAGTGATAAAGCAATGAATGTGTAAATACAGCTTTAACTTTTCTACCTGGGCTTTTCCTAAAAAAAAAAAAAGAAGAAGAAGAAGAAAAGAAGAAAAGAAAAGAAAGATGTATTAACATCATGTGTTAAAAATCATTCAGGTAAACAATGTGTGGCCTTGTGATGTGCTAAAAGCAAAGATGAATTATTCACCAGAGCAGTCATTCCGAAAACACTAGCTGGATGTCCCCTTGGTATTGGGCACTATTAGATCTGAAAGAGGAAACACCAAAGTTAGCAGATGAAGACCTTGCAGAGTATCTTAGGGTATCACTGTTGCGAACAGACACCATGACCAAGGCAACTCTTATAAGGACAATATTTAATTGACCAAGGCAACTCTTATAAGGACAATATTTAATTGGGGCTGGCCTATGGGTGTTGGCATTCTGTCCAAGCTCCACCCCACAGTTACCTGGCAATAGCCAGGTATGCCCCGCCCCATATGCCTGGCCCACTATAAGAGGGGCTGCCTGCCCCTCCTCACTCTCTCTTGCTCTCTCATTGCACTCTCACCTCTCTGCCCCTCTTGGGCTCTCTCCCTTCCCCCCTCTCTCCATGTGGTCATGGCCGGCCTCCACTCCTCTCTACTCTCTCTACTCTCTCTCTGCCTATACCATTGACTCCCATCCTCTTCCGTAAATAAACTATATTCTATACCATGTCGGTGTGTGCGTGGTCCTTGAGGGGGAAGGGATGCCTAGGCATGGGCCTGCTTAGGTATCCCCCTTCCCTCATGCCGCCATGCCACACTCCCTAATACCCTTTCTCTCTTTTATATCCCATCAATGGGTTCATAGATTCAGTTTAGTATCATCAAGGCAGAAATGTGGCAGTGTCCAGGCAGGCATGGTGGAGGAGGAGCTGAGAGTTCTAGGTCTGAAGGCTGCAGATGTGGGGCTTAAAGCCAACTGACACCCACAATGACACACCTGCTCCAACAGGGCCACACCTTCTAACGCCACTCCCTGGCCCAAGCCTATACAAACCATCACATAGGGATTATATCAATTGAGTCATACAGTTTCTGCCATGTTTTGATTACATGTCATTATCCATTATTTTAGGAACTTGTACTGATAAAATGAGATAAGAAGAAGCTAGTGGGGAAAAGATGCAATAAGATGTGGAAAACAGAAAGAAAGGGAAAAAAAAACCCACAAATAGCAAGAGACCAGCAGGAAGGGGTGGGGTGCGTTCCAAGGGGCTAGCGCTCTCTTGAAAGAGCATCCAGTATCATCAGGCCGGCTTCCATTCCCTTACCTGGAGGATAATGCTCAGCCCAGACAGAAAATGCAAGGCAAATGGATGCCAACGACCAGCCTTGGCAGGGAGAGAAGTTTGAGAAAGGGGTGTCTGCGAGCAGCGAAAAGTCAAATCATGGGTACAAGCTGACAACTTGAGTTCTGCTTGATGCAGCTTTTCCAAACTGCTTCTCTCTGTGTGCTGCATTCTCTCTGGAGATCTCTCTGTCTTTTTTTTTTTTTTGGTTTTTTTTTTTTAGTTTTTCGAGACAGGGTTTCTCTGTGTAGTCCTGGCTGTCCTGGAACTCACTTTGTAGACCAGGCTGGCCTCGAACTCAGAAATCCACCTGCCTCTGCCTCCCAAGTGCTGGGATTACAGGCGTACGCCACCACGCCCAGCTGAGATCTCTCTGTCTTATGTCCTGCTTGCTATTCTAAGAGATCTCTCTGTCAGTGTCCTGCTTGCTTGTTATTCTAAGACAACTCTCTGTCCAGGTTCTGCTTGCTTGTGTGTGTGTGTGTGTCAGTCCTCCAAGCATTTCTCCCTTTTTATCTTAAAAAATTTCTCTGGATAGCTCATCTCCTGCAGAACACAGTCCAGTCTTTTATTTTACATATACATGCAGTCATTTACTCCAGGCCGGCTTCCCTTTTGATTATCGTACGAATTAGCATCTCATGACCCCAGCCCCAGATTCTTAGGAGACAGCAAGCATATATATATATATATATATATATTTTCCTAATCATTTCTTAGCATTGCAAAAAACACCCAGAGGTCTATCTGCCTTTGTTTAAGATAAACTAACTGGGTGTGACCTTGCCCTGAAACCATCATTTCCACCACACCTGGGCCCAACCTTGATCTGTCCCGGGCTGACCTTGAATTCAGGAATCTATCTGCTTTAGTAAGCATAAACAAATACTTAGCTGGGTGGGTTCTCCCACCCTACCACTCCCTAAATCTTTTTATCTCCTTCCTTAGCAATTGCCTAACAGTTTGGCTGACTGAGCGGCTTCTTTCCCTTAGATTCGTGAAGCCCTTCATATAATTTATATTGCATCCTTTTTTTTTTTTTTGCATAGTTGAGAAATTGATTCTTTTCTGAACCCTTGTATTTAGAGTTCTTTTCCATAGCCTTAAGGGCTGTCCTGAAGGTTCCAGTGTTTATAATTTGTCGGTAGACTCAGCCACACCCTCAATTCCTGGACCTATGCTGTTTCTAATTATCATGGTGTCTTATGGAAAGAGTCCTCCATTGCCCGTACTGTGTCCAGAAAACGTGTACATTATTACACAAACAAGCCTTCTGCTCACAGCAGCCATCCACACTCATGGAAGCTCACCCCAGGGCCCTGTCCGAGAGGCAGGAACCATGTCACTCGGTCCCCACCAAGGCCATGCAGGGCTCAACACATTCAGCAGTTCTTCAAGCTATAGTTTCATCCATTGAAAATGTGTTGAAAGGGTTAACTCAGAAACTTTGAAAAGGTCATAGAACACTGGTCCCTCCTAGAAGGGCAAGTGTTCCCCCTCCCAGAATGGAGAGGCTAAATTACATTCCTCAGACCACTGGGTGGTCCCTGTGGCTAGGAAAGGCCCAGAGTCAGTTGGCCACCTACCCTAACAACTAATTAGTTTAAAAGTAACACTGTTCTGCCAATCGCATTGTTCCTAATGGCGGCTGCCTGAGAACAAAACTGTATAAAAGAGCCCGTGCAGCCAGGAGTGTGTGTTGTTCTGTCTCCATGTGCAGGGCGGCCCCAGCATGCTGGATCATAATAAAAATCCTCTTGCTTTTTGCATCGATTCCTGTCTCCGAGTGGTTCACTCCTGGGGGAGGGGGGGGTCTCTCCGGTAAGTTAAGACTCCCTCTAGTCTTACAGTGTTGCCTCAACAGCCACACAACTCTAAGACAATTCAGAGCCTCCAGCATGGCTACACACTTAACTTGAAAAACATCTTTGGAAAACTGAAGAACGAAGTCACCCATGGTTCACCCTCTGCCGACAGTGGTCTCGTCAGTACCTTGGCTTGCTTTAAGAAGGCACATCTTAACATGAAGTTAAACCCTCAGGAGCAAAGAGTGGGCTGTTTAATGTTGGCGAGGGATGCACATCAAAGCCACGGTGATGGAGATAAATGACATACCTTCCCAGGCAAGGCAAGATCTTTTCATCCAAGGTCTCAGGATGCAGAGGCAGATGGATCTTTGTGAGCCTGGGTCCACCCTTGTCTATATAGCATACTCCGGGAAAGCCAGGACTTCATGGTGAGGTTCTGTCTTAAGAGAAGAGAAGAGAAGAGAAGAGAGGAGAGGAGAGGAGAGGAGAGGAGAGGAGAGGAGAGGAGAGGAGAGGAGAGGAGAAGAGAAGAGAAGAGAAGAGAAGAGAAGAAAAGAGAAGAGAAGAGAAGAGAAGAGAAGAGAAGAGAGAAAGAAAGGAGGAAAGAGGGAGGGGGAAAGGAAAGGAAGAAAGAAAGAAAAGAGGGAGGGAAGGAAAAAGAAAGAAAAGAGGGAGGGAAGGAAAAAGAAAAGAAAGAAAAATGAAAAAGAGAAGGAAAGAAGAAAGGAAGGGAGAAAGGGAGGGAGGGAGGGAGGAAGGAAGGAAGGAAGGAAAGAAGGAAGGAAGGAAGGAAGGAGCGAGCCTTTGAATGCATGCCTTTTCTGTGTACCTGATGATCATTTGAATCTAAGCCACACAAATATTTAAGATTTGGATATCGTATGTGCACTGAGGCTTACAGCGTGAAGTTGCCTCTCCAAACAAATGTCACAGTCTTACCCTCCTCACATTTCAGCAAGTTCTCAATAACTAAGATAATCATAAAAGTATCACTGTTAAAATCAACTCTAAATATGACAAATAATAGCACAATTGATAGTGGTCTCAACCACTTTGGAAATCAGTCTGGCAGTTCCTCAGAAAACTGGCCACGACACTTCTGGAGGACCCTGCTATACCACTCCTGGGCATATACCCAGAAGATTCCCCAGCATGTAATAAGGATACATGCTCCACTATGTTCATAGCAGCCCTATTTATAATAGCCAGAAGCTGGAAAGAACCCAGATGTCCCTCAATGGAGGAATGGAAACAAAAAATGTGGTATATATACACAATGAAGTACTATTCAGCCATTAGAAACAATGAATTTATGAAATTCTTAGACAAATGGATGGAGCTGGAGAACATCATACTAAGTGAGGTAACCCAGTCTCAAAAGAACACTCACGGTATGCACTCACTGATAAGTGGATATTCGCCTAGAATCTTGGAATACCCAAGACACAATTCACATATCAAATGATGTCCAAGAAGAAAGGAGTGGCCCCTGGTTCTGGAAAGGCTCAGTGCATCAGTGTAGGGAATACCAGAACAGGAAATTGGGAAGGGGTGCATGGGGAAATAGGGGGAGGGAAAAGGGCTTATGAATAAAAATAAATAAATAAATAAATAAATAAATAAATAAATGTCCAGGAGCGTTAAAATGCAGTATTTTAATTGGGGAGTAATCGGCAGGCTATGTATGAATGTAAAGGTAAACCTACCATCGGATAAAATTTTCTCCCTGTTTGGTAAATAAGTCTTATACTCAAGGAAGCCCTTGGAAGTAGGACACTCCCTCTTCAGAATTTCAAATGTGCTGTCTATGCTTATAAAATACAGACGTGCTGTTGTAAAGATCTACTAGGGCAGCCTTTTACCTCTGACCACAGGCTACTTAGGAAGGCAACACCACCCCCTGAGGACGCTGGACTAAGAGGAGACAGGCCAAGTTGCCGATCTGCTCTGAGTTACCTGCCCGTGGCTGGTCTCCTAGTCTTTTAGCAATAATAGTATCTCTTCCGGTATAACACGTCATTCCCAAACTTAGTCACACACAAAAGCACTGGTTTCTTCTACACTAGACGCTTTGTGTCGGAAATTTGACTAAACTTGACCAGGCTGTGTTTCTGCTCCACAGGAAGGATGGAGCCCCACGCCTGGCTGAGCACAGCCAGCTCAAGGAACTGCACCAGACACCTCATGTCTGAAGACTCATGCCACTGGAGTCTCTCCTGTGCTTTTTCCCTCCGCATGGAGGCTAGCTTTCCTCTGTGCAACGAAGAAGCTTCCGGAGATTTTCCCTGAGGTGCTGAAACAGTGCCACAGTCCAAGGTAGGAGCGGGTTAGTGTGACTGAGCTGACTTACAAGGCTGAGAAACATTCCTATTTATCTGGCAAGGAACTAAGAGTGGGCATCCTTGCAAAATTACTTAAAATAGTTCAGTGAAGCTGGCAAAGGGTTAAAATTAAACAAAGAAACAAAAAAACCCTGATTATAGTCAGACAGTGGTGGCACATGCCTTTAATCCCAGCACTTGGGAGGCAGAGGGAGAGGCAAGCGGATTTCTGAGTTTGAAGCCAGCCTGGTCTACAGAGTGAGTTCCAGGACAGCCAGAACTACACAGAGAAACCCTGTCTCAAAAACAAATAAACAAACAAACCCTGATTCTATTTTTTTCTGATATTTTAGACATCTTTTAAGAAATCTGCAAAACAGACAAGAAAGCACCTAGTTTGACCGTGTACCAAGCTTGTACTGTACTGTTTGACCGTGTACCAAGCTTGTACTGTACTGAGCCAGGCTGTGTGTACCGTGACGGCTCTGCTTCCTACAACAAGAACAGGAGAGGAAAAATACAGGAAGCATGAAGAAGGCACTCCTTGTGTTCAGTTATCTTAATCATTCTTGTGATTCTTGGCTTTAGCTAATTCCCACAGCGCAGACGATGAAAGAGCAGAAAAAGAACAGCCAGTCATTGTACAAGACAGCAGCACTGACCAGTCTGAGCTGAGCCGTGTCTGAGGCACGATTCGGTCATTTGGAAAGCCTGGTATTCTCTGTAACAAACCAGTGTTCTCCATGCGAACCTCTCTGTGTCATGTGCCTCGCTGAACACTGAACACTAGATCAGTCCTTAGGCATGATGGCATGTACTGCCATCCCAGCATTAAGGAGACAAGAGCAGAAGAATCCAGAAGTTCGAGGCCAGCCTAGGTCGCGCAGGAAGTTCAGTCCATTCTGAGCCGCGTGAAACCCTGCCTCACAAAGAAAAGGAGGGGACGGAGATGACGATAATTTAGTGGCGAATTTAAACACCCTGGTTTATCTTCTCGTGTAAGTTTTCCAGTGTGGCGTTTAAACTGCCACCTATCTATGAACTAATGCTTATACCTGACCTGAGTGGCCCTATGCGCAGTGACGGGAATGGTAGTTCTACTCATGTCCTTATCTGAACCTGGGTAGCATGCTGTGCTCCAGTCCTGGAAGCGTCCCACTGACTGGTTCATTTTTCCTTAGCCAAACTCCTATCCAGTCTTTTTGTTGCTGTTGTTGTTGTTGTTTTGTTGTTGTTTTGTTTTGTTTTGTTTTTTTTTCCAGACAGGGTTTCTCTGTGTAGCCCTGGCTATCCTGGAACTCACTCCGTAAACCAGGCTGGCCTCAAACTCAGAAATCCATCTGCCTCTGCCTCCCAAGTGCTGGGATTAAAGGCGAGTGCCGCTACTGCCTGGCTTCCTATTAAGTCTTTACCACTGCTCTACATTGACAATTTACGTTGCCCCGCCCCCTTGCATCTTCATTTGATTTGTTTATTAAATAATGAAACTAACGGACTGACCCACTTTACTCACAGGGAAAGGGCAGGGAGGAAATGTTCAGATTCTCTTGCCTAATAAAATGACCGTTTACATTTAAAAGACTGATTTTTTTTTTAGCATGGTTATCCAATGAAAACTAATTGTCTAGAATCTCGCCTACACTTTTCCCAATCCTGATGTCTTTGAAAGGGGTCCACCGTAAGAATTTTACAAGGACACGTTTCCGTGGTTACTGAACACAGAGCAAGATTTCATTTCTATCTGTTCAGCCTCTGGTTCTATCTGAAGCTTCTTGTAAGTAGCCATACACTAAATTTTCTAAGTCAGAGAGTTTCGTTGCTTAAAGCTGCCAAAAGAGAGTCACTTTTGAGAATGAGGTAGACAGGGCAGGGCCAAAGACTGAGGCCTGGCAAAGGGGTCCAATCGCGAATTCTGCCTCTGCTTCCTAAGCGCAGGGATTAAAGGCGTGCCCCACCACTGCCCGACTCCAAGCACGAATTCTTAAAGGACGGTGGACTGTGAAGAATTTGCTCCTGCTAGCACTTTCCTAAGTGTTCAATGTAGGCTCTATTATATATGGCACCTTTTACCTGTTACTGTCAAGAGTAGAACAATTACTTTGTGGCAATTTGCTCAATCCTTAATTCCCCTGCTACCTCCTTTGAGCCACCGACAGAGGGTCTGCTTGTCTGACTCACAGTGAACAGAATCAGGACAGAGCTGGGACTGTGTGTCCAAGGGCCGCTGAAGGCATCTAGAGTCTCTGGTATGCGTCGAGTTCAAGTAAAAGCAAGTCCAGAGGGGGTCTGAGGACGCTAAAAGAACGGGATTGTAAACTCAGAATCAGCAATGGAAGTTAAGAACTTAAGGAAACATTTGGGGCAGAGAGGTAAATGAAGAAATAGAGGCAAGGGCAATCACAAAGGAAAATAAGAGTAAACCGGTTTATAAGGGAGTCTCTGAAGTAGAAGCTGCCAAGGTCGTGGCCCGGCCTTCATTTTGGAGCCACTCTGAGTTCCAGTTAGGTTTCTATTTCTGTGATAAACATCAAAAGCAGCTTGGGGATGAAAGAGGTTTGTCTGACATACACATTCCAGGTCACTCTCTATCATGAAGGGAAGCCAGGGAAGGAACGCCAGACAGGAACCTGGAAGCAGGACCGAATGCCGGGTTTTGGTTTTTGGTTCCTTCAACTAGGTTTGCTCACACTGCTGACTTGTACCACCCACCTAAGGAGTGGTGCCGCCCACAGTGGGCTGGACCCTTGCACATCAACAAGAACTGCCCTAGAGATGTATCTACAGGCCACTGGATGCAGGCTTTTTCTCAATGGAAGTTCCGTCTTCCCGGGAGACTCTTCAGCAGGACAGGCCAGCTTGCTGCTTCATTCTTTGTTTTTATAGAATCCTGTCTAGGTGATGGGCTATGATCCCAGACCTGTCACTCAGAATCACCTGCTGTAAGGAATGAGGAGCCCACTGCTAGCCCCACTTCACCACCTACAACGTAAATCCCATCTGCTTCAAAGTAAGTTGTGCTATTTCTCTGGGAGCACGTCACAATCGTGCTGTCTGAGGGACTGATGCCAGGTTTTCAGGCCTGATTTAGTTCTCTGCTCCATCAGCTTAGATAGGATTCATTACCTGACCTCCCCAGAGCCTACTGTGGTTTTTTTCCCTGCTTAGACAATTAAGATGTGCAGCAATGAAAATGTGCAGACCAACTGTTCTGTTGGAAACAAGCAGAAAAGAGAGACGAGGAAAAAACATTGAAAATTTAGCATTTAACAGCAATGTAATTAGCACTCCCTTATAACCCAGTCTTCTGCTATAGCTGGAAATAGTTCTCTTAACTAAGACAATGAAATATTAAATGCTCTTATTGCAATTGTGCAAGACCTTTAGGGGAAACTGATTCACAAAACTGGTTTTCATAACTATGATAATGGCTGCTAAATTTTCTATAATTTGCCACAAGAAATGGAGTATTTTCTATTGGAAATTTAATAATTAAACCATTGTATTTCCCAAGTGAGTCCCTTAGTGTGCTGTAGAGCTAATACAAATATATACATATATTGGATGTTGAGGGTAGTCACCAAGGGTGGTAACTGCCTTAGAAGAAAGAATTTGAGTAGTTTATTTTAATAAAATGTGTGGTCTGTTCTGATTTTAATAAAAGAAAAAATAATTGTTTTTATTAAGCGCATTATTAAACTTTAGCAACAGTGAGACAAAGGAACAATTAAGCTTACGTTTCAATACTTAAAATAATCTTTCTTTTTTTAAAATTTATTTTATTTATATGAATACATCATAGCTGTCTTCGGACACACCAGAAGAGGGTATCAGATCTTATTCTAGATGGTTGTAAGCCAACATGTGGTTGCTGGGAATTGAACTCAAGACCTCTGGAAGAGCAGTCAATGCTCTTACCTGCTGAGCCATCTCTCTAGCCCTCAAAAAGTCTTTCTAATGCTGCCTGTTGATGTTGAAGGATCAAGTCATTATAAGTGATACACTGGCCAAACAGCAACAGTTCTCTCAAGAGGTCCACGGTAAAAACTGTGGGCCTGAAAACCCAGGCATATTTGATTGACTAGAGGCAGGTACCTAAATTGTATAGTCTTATTCTGGAAATACAGACATCAAAAAGTAAAATATTAAATCCAGTTCTATCAAAACAGCTTATGGCATAGTCTCACTCTGCCTGTGGGATATCTTTACTATTGGCCTGGTCAGTCCTAAATTACTGAAAGTTTCCTTGATTTACTAGGTTGATCAGGATCTCTGAGTTCCACACTCAGCTGAGCAACAGTTCTCAAATAAAGTTATTTGTGCCTTCTTCCAAACACCATTTCAGTGTATGAAAGGTAAAATAACTTTTACAGTCATACTTACATATTTTTAAAGCACCAAATATGATTTAACCTTTAAGTTAATTGCCTAAAACATAGGGCGGGGGAAGCAAAGGACATAATAGACTCAGGAAGGAAAGGCTAATATGTCTAAAACAGGAGACAACATTCCATTTCATTATTTGTTACAGATAATTGAAAAATGTCACCATTTTCTAGTAAGCAAATACTGTAAGACAGGGCAACAAGATTCTTTTTTCCGAGACAGGGTTTCTCTGTGTGGCCCTGGCTGTCCTGGAACTCACTCTGTAGTCCAGACTGGCCTCTTGAACTCAGAAATCCACCTGCCTCTGCCTCTGCCTCCCAAGTGCTGTGATTAAAGGCGTGTGCCACCACTGCCCAGCGGGAAACAGGATTCTTGATGCGTATTTGTGAAGTATAACTAGAAGGGTGTTTTGGAGAGTAACCTAGTACTATTCAGCAGGATTAAAAATGATTCAAATAGATACTCTTTTTTTTTTTAATGAAAAATAAAATAAGACAACTTTGGCCTACAGGTCATGCCATCTTAATAAAGCTTATCGCACTGGGTTGCAGGTGCTAATGGCAGCTAGAACATACATTGCAGAATGAAGTTGAAGAGCATATCTGTGGGAAACTGGCTGAGGCAAAAAAAAAAAAATGAACAGATCTGACACTAGAACCTGAATCCTTAACATGATGCACCAGGCTAGCCCAAACTTGGCGAGAGATGTATCACAGACCTGCTAGCTCAGCCCTCAGAGAGCTGAGGTATGAGAAGGGCCACTGGTTTAAGGCCAGCTTCGTGTGCACAGTGTACTGAGTCAACCTGGGCTATATATCAACACCCTGTCTCAAAAAAATAAAAAACTTATATTTTTTTAAAATGCTGTAAATAAAATAAAGACCAATTATATACCGGATACATTTTTTTAAAAATCTATCACATTAATTATTAGAATATCCAAATACTTATACAGTCTCAAGATAGGAAGAAACTAAGAATTCAGTCCTAAGAATCGATCTGTTCACACTTGAAGAGACACTTTACAAGAGGACAAACAAGAATAGCAAAGAAGTTCAGGAAAAATGCTCCACTCTGACAAACTGCTGAAGGGCGCTCACTGACCTTACAGTGGAAAACCACTATGTGCTGACAGATAAAACTAATGAGTCTCATGGTCCTAAATGGTGGGGGCAGGGTGTGGAGAAACTGCAACTCACAGGGTGCTTGTGAGAAGTGCGAGGATGCAGCCACTTCGTGAAACAGGTTGGAATTTCTTAAATGAATATATATATATATATATATATATATATATATATATATATTCCAGGCATTTTACCACTGAATAGTTTTTAAAGGTAAATAAAGTATCAGTTCATACAAAGATATGTATATGAATACATGTGGTAGCTTTATTTGTAATACCTAAAATTTGGAAGCAGCTTAAATGTTTAAAAAAAGACAAAGAGAGAACAAGTAGTCAACAGAAGCAACAACATAAGTTATTCTTTTTTTTTCCCCCCCTTTGATATAAGGTCTCTCTATTTAGCCCTGGTTGACCTGAAACTCACTATGTAGACCTCACTATGTAGTCCGGCCTTGAGCTAACAGAGATCTGCCTTCCAAGTGCTGGGATTAAAGGCATGCCCTCCACGGCCCAGCAACATAGGTTATTCCTGACATAATTGCGTTTAAGGAGGGAAGACAGAGAGAATATTGCACAGTGTGTGTCCGTCCGTATCCACACTACGATAGAGATGCAGTGGACTGACATAGTGATCACCGAGGAAACAGCCATGAAGGACAGGACAGTAAGCAGAGGGACCGTAAGCACAGCGTGTAAAGGAAATTCAAGATGGGGCAGATGTGTCACAAACTTGATCGGAGTAGCAGTTTCTTGGTTGAACCCATAAGTGGAAACAAGGGATTAACCTCATGCTAAAGCAAGAAAAAGACTGAAGCTGCAACTTTGTAACTAGCAAACAATCCCTTCATTCTTCTGTTATCTTGAGTCTCACAAGCTGCACCAGGGCTTCCAGAGAGAAAGTAATCTCCCCCACCCACCCTCCCACCACCTGGTGGCACAGTAGGTTTTACTTTTCTACTCTCTTTTCTGACAGGACAAACAGCTCTTTCTTGCCAGACCCGATGTTCCGTCTTTAACTCTCACTGTTGAGTTGTCTACCCACTGTTGGGGTGGCCGCAGGCATGACGGTGCATGGTCCCTCACACCTGCTCACTAGAAACATTTCTTCATCTCTTCTGCCTCGTCACACTCCGCGGCCATGGATGAGGAACTGCGTTTGTTTCTCCCAAAATTCAACAAAGTCTCAAGCAACAAAGATACTGGTCTCTGTCAGAAAAGGCCACACTGGACCCCAATACATCAGTCCCTGCTCTAGATCACACGGGAGAAAACTTATGTTTGATTCCCACAGGCAACACTCCCAATGTTATACCGGGGGACTCTAACTCCTTTCGTGCTTTTTATTTTGTGTTATGTCTTTGACCCCTGTTCACTTAACCTCCTGCTACCGTTGATGTCTGCCAGTCTCCAGACCCTGAAACTTCAGGGGATAATGACTTTGACATAAAGGATAGTAGGATATGCCTTATAGCCATCTCCCTTTATAAAAGATCCGTGAGCTGTCCACACTACATAGAGAAACACATAAGAAATGAACATATCTAAGTTTATAGGGTTTATTACTGTTTTCAGCATGAACCAACCAGACATGATGTCTATATCTACTACCCTAAAAGATTGTACTGTTTCTAATTCCTGGGGGAGGTGATGGTTAATCTCAGTTGTCAACGTGATGAGTTCTGGAATGCCTCTGGGCATGTCTATGGGAGCTTATCTTGGTTATGCTCATTAAGACTGGAGGCCCACTCATTGGAGGTTGTGATATTTCCTGAGCTGGGATCCTGGCTGCATGAATAAAGGAAGAAGTACACAGATCACACTCATCCTTCTCTGCTTCCGAGCTATGGGTATCATGTGACTAAGGCCCTAAAGTTCCTGTGCCCTGACTTCTTCACCACGGTACACTATATTCTTAAACAGGGCCAGACTCAATCCTTTCCCATTGAAGGTGACCTTTTTCATCCTAACAACTTGAAAGACAAGTAATACACAAAGTTGGTAGCTGAGGTGCCTCATTGCTGGGATGGACGTGACCACGTGGTTCTTGGGTTTCCAGAAGAAATGTTCAAGAACTTAAACTTTGGGCCAGAAAAGCTGCAATACATGAATACTGCAAGCAAAGCTTAATGGTCTATTCTTTGGGAAATTAGATGACAAAAATGCTGAGAAAAATATGGACAGTGGGCAGGTTTTAGAGGAACACAATGGCTCTATTGGGAGCTACACTAGGGTCATTCAATTACAATTTTGGCCAAGAATATGATTTTTGTTCTGCATATTTCTTGAGAATGCAGTAATGTTGATTTTAAAGGTAATGAACTACAGCGGAATTTTCCCCTAATTGACTATAATAACAAAGATAAGAAGCCAATCCCACCTCCGGGTCAGAGAGGGAAAGAGGGAAGGCAGGAGGAAAGCAGGAGGCAGACAGAATGTGGGAAGCCTGAGGCAGGTGGTTCAAGTTGCAGATCCACAAGGATTCACCACCAGAGATTTCTAAAACAGAATCCTGTGTAAAACTAGGATGCTGGATTCTGAGCCCAGTGATTGTGTTACCCGTTGATTCTAAACTAAGATTGTGTGGTGTTTTCCTTCACACAGGGACTCAACTGTGCTCCAGAGGGAAAGGTTTGCAAGAGTGCACCCCGGCCAGCCTCAGGAGTTTGGGAGCATTGGCCAGGCATGGCAACAGCCAGCCACGGGAACTTAGTGAACCGGGTAGAGAGAGCCAGCCTGAGTGAAACAGGCTTTGGCAAAAATGAATAATGTGGTCTCCATCTGTCTGCCATCGGACTGAAAACAGACCGAAGCTGAGGGCCAGTGCCTAGCCAGTGATAGCGTGGGTGCTTTTTTAATATTACAGGCTACAGTGAACTAATTTGTTTTCAAGGAAAATTTTCAGATGAGAGAAAATTCAGACTGAGAAAACAGCTGTAATTGCTAAAACTGTCAGCACTACTGATGAGAAAAATCCTGGGCTTCACTATGACAAAGGAGAAAGTGACCTAAGAGGGAAACCCTACCCTTGGGAGGCTTCATCTTGTAGAGATTCAAGAGCTCTTTGGAGGAACAAAGTCTAAACTAAACTTGCTCTTCAAAGCTAAGTGACCAGGGAAGTGTTCCTACGGGGTTGGTACACAGAAAGAGATACAGATATGGTCCAAGAGAGACAGGCTGTACCTTAAGCTTGCAGCAGAATTTGGAAGCCGTGTCTACATGGTACTGTTTTTGTATATGTTGAAGATGCAAGATTTGAGAGATCCTGGAATCTCACTCCATGTTTTCAGAAAGCAGCTGAGGGCAGGAAATGTGTGTCATAGGCAGAGTCCTTGAGAGAAGGTTTAAAAGAATACTCTTTTTTTTTTCTTTTACATTTTTTTTGAGACAGGGTTTCTCTGTGTAGCCCTGGCTGTCCTGGAACTCTGTAGACCAGGCTGGCTTCAAACTCAAAAATCTGCCTGCCTCTGCCTCCCAGGTGTTGGGATTAAAGGCACGTGCCACCACTGCCCAGCAAAAGAACACTCTTAAGTTGTAGTCTATGATACAATGGAGATACAAAGACATAGGAGGTTTCTAGTCTATGAGGCATCTGTCAAGGAAAGCTGCAGGCATGGAGAGGAGCTGGTCATGCCGTGGTTGGTACGGCTAGAGAGGTGAGACTACTTAAGTCTTGTGGACACAAGCTAATTTCATAGCAAGCCCCAGATACCAAAATGGAGCTGCAGGATTTGTCGTTTGGCCTGCCAAATTCGGGAGTTGCATTGGTGCAGTCATTCCTTGCTGTGTGCTTATTCTGTGCCACTGTGTATTTGAAATGTGCAACTTATTTTCTGTTTCATAGGGGATCACATTTAAGATACTGTCTTGACTCTCAGTGAACCAACATTGGACTTTTAAATTGTTAGAATTGTTATAGACTTGGGAAGTTCTACAGTATCTCGCATTATAAGATTAACATGAGACTCTTGGGACAAAGGGTAGGAGGTTATGATTTAAACAGATACGTCATGTGTCAGGTTAAGAGTTAGAGATGTTGAGTGACATCTTAGGGTGTCAAACTGATAAGGAATAGAATTGTGATGGCTTACTCTCAATTAGCAATTTGATGACGTCAGAAATCACCTAGGAGATGGATCTCTGGCATGCCTATAGATTATTTATAAGAATCTTTGAGGGGGGGCAATCTCTTCCCCTGGCTGAAGTTCTGGACCATGTGAAGAAGAAAGTGAACTGAGCCCAGTCATTCATCATTTTCTGCCTCTGGGCCATAGGTTCCAGATGATCAGTCACATCTAAGCTCCTTCCACCACAGCTTCCCATCATAATGGCCTCTGTCCTCAAACTATGAGCCAATGATTTGATGAGCCAATGAATCACAATTTAAACCTGGTAGAATAGACTGGAAAATGGGACAATGATGAGTCAGCGATTGTCTTAGTCAGGGTTTTTATTCCTGCACAAACATCATGACCAAGAAGCAAGTTGGGGAGGGAAGGGTTTATTGAGCTTACACTTCCACACAGCTGATCATCACCAAAGGAAGTCAGAGCAGGAACTCAAGCAGGTCAGGAAGAAGGAACTAACACAGAGGCCATGGAGGGATATTTCTTACTGGCTTGCTTCCCCTGACTTGCTCAGCCTGCTTTCTTATAGAACCCAAGAATACCACCCCAGGGATGGCACCTCCCACAAGGGGCCCTCCCCCCTTGATCACTAGTTGAGAAAATGCCTTACAGCTGGATCTCATGGAGGCATTTCCTCAACTGAAGCTCCTTTTCCTATGATAACTTCAGCCTGTGTCAAGTTGACACACAAAACCAGCCAGTACAATTGACCCCTTGTCAACTTGACACACCAACATATCACTATTAAGCCTCAACCCTTACTTTCTTATTCATCCCCAAGATCTAAATAACATTAAAAGTCCCACAGTCTTTACATATTAAAAGCTCAATCCCTTTAAAATGTCCAGTATCTTAAAATTCAAAGTCTTTTAAAAAAATTCAGTTTCTTAACTGTGGGCTCCACTAAAATACTTTCTTCCTTCAAGAGGGAAAAATATCAGGGCACGGTCACAATCAAAAGCAAAACTCAAACTTCATTGGTTCAATGTTTGGGATCCACTCATGATCTTCTGGGCTCCTCCAAGGGCTTGGTTCACTTCTCCAGCTCTGCCCTTTGTAGCACACACCCTGTCTTCTAGGCTCCAGCTGCCTGTACTCCACTACTGCTGCTGTCCTTGGTGGTCATCCCATGGCACTGACATCTCCAAAACACTGCTATCTTTGCTGTAACTAGGTTTCACCAATAACCTCTCATAGGCTTTCTTCATGGTGCCAAGCCTCAACTCTTTTGCATGACCCCTTCAGTCCTGGGCCATCAATTGTAACTGAGGCTGCACCTTCACCAATGGCCTTCTGCAGCCTCTCACAGTGCCAAGCCTCAGCTGTTCTTCATGACCCCTTCATGCCTTCAAAACCAGTACCATCTGGGTGATTACACAGTACCAAGACCTGCTACAGCATGAGGTACAACCTTGGCTATCTGGAACACACTCTCTGTGCTCTCAGAAAACACTTCCCAGAAGATTTCACTTCAGTGATGCTGGTTTCTTCTCAATCACTGCTAATTTCTTAGCTCTAGCTAACTAGCATCAATAGTCCCAATAACACAAAAGCTTGCTTTAGTGGTTCTGGTATCTTGTTAATCACAGCTGATTCTTCAGCCCCAGCTAACCAAAACCACAGAATCTTCATGGCCTTGATAAGAATCTTTAATCTTCCCTCTGAAATTTCACAAGCCAGGCCTCCATCTTCTACACTGTTCTCAACATAATCTTCCAAGCTTCTACACAACATCTCACAGAGGTCTCAACACTGAATGGACCATCTAGCCCAAAGTTCCAAAGTCCTCCCCAAAACATGGTCAGGTTGTCACAGGAATACCCCACTATGCTGGTACCACTTTGTCTTAGTCAGGGTTTCTATTCCTGCACAAGCATCATGACCAAGAAGCAAGTTGGGGAGGAAAGGGTTTATTTAGCTTACACTTCCACACAGCTGTTCATCACCAAAGGAAGTCAGGGCAGAAACTCAAGCAGGTCAGAAAGCAGGAACTGATACAGAGGCCATGGAGGGATATATATTTCTTACTGGCTTGCTTCCCCTGGCTTGCTCAGTCTACTTTCTTATAGAACCCAAGAATACCAGCCCAGGGATGGCACCTCTCACAAGGGGCCCTCCTCCCCTTGATCACTAGTTGAGAAAATGCCCCACAGCTGGATCTCATGGAGGCATTTCCCCAACTGAAGCTCCTTTTCCTATGATAACTCCAGCTTGTATCAAGTTGACACACAAAACCAGCCAGTACAGCGATGGAGGTGACCACACCCTGACCAGGACTGGCTAGCCATGCTTACCTCTTGTTTCTTAATTAAACCTAAATGTTATGTCAGGACTCTGAAGATTGAGGGCACCTTAGTGAAACGTTCTAAAGCTTTTCATTTACTATTTGACCAAAACTTTCCAAGTCAAGAATCTATTCTACAGAAATAATGCAAATGGGTAAAATGAAATTATTTAACCCGATTTTCCTCAAGTTGTTTTTTTTTATTTTTATTATAACAACTGGAAAGTAACTGATATAAAAGTTAAATATCTGATAGGCTAGGGGTTAGCTATGAGGTAACTAAGATAAACAATCTTTGATAGCAACATCTTCTGCTAGTCAGAATGCCTGTGATGGTTTGTATATGCTTGTCCCAGGGAGTGGCACTATTAGAAGGTATGGCCTTGTTGGAGGAAGTGTATCATTGTGGGTATGGGCTTAAAATGCTCACCCTAATTGCCTGGAAGTCAGTCTTCTACTAGCAGCCTTCAGATGAAGATATAGAACTCTCAGCTCCTCCTGCACCATATCTGCCTGGATGCTGCCATGTTTCTGCCTTGATGACAATGGACTGTAAGCCAACCCCAGTTAAATGTTGTCTTTTATAGAACTTGCATTGGTCATGGAGTCTGTTCACAGCAGTAAAACCCTAACTAAGACAATGGCTCTCCATAATTAGACAGTCTTGAAGCTACAATTATGAGCTTCTTGCTATGCCAGAAATTAAGTCACCAGGGCATTTTCCTACACATTTCCTTCCCACTAAGGGTCTACATTTGGTTTTGAAACCCTTCTTCCCAAAACCCTCTTTGTAAGCTTTTCTATAGAGTCATAAGAAGAAGAAATATCCTCACAGGGAGACCCAGTCCACTATGATTTGGGGAGAAAAAAAGTCACATTACTTCATGAATAAACCACATAGCTCATAAATACTCATTAAAGGCATATTCAGTATCACAGTACAGAGCTCATTTCATAGGGCTGCTTCTCCTCAGTTTGGAAACCCATTTCAGTCTCTCTTTAGAGTCGTTGGTTTGCTCAGCTTTGCTAAGTAAAATTTTGTTAAAATTGTCTATGTTCCTTGACAGCATTTCTTTGTTCTAGAAGAAAATAGCAGGGAGACCCCAGAAGCTTCTGGGTACCATGAGCTGAACCTACGTGACAGTAAGGACAATGATGAAAGTGGCCACATCTAAACCAGGACTGCTTGCCTCTATCAAAAACAAAACCTTATGCCACAACACTGGAGATGGAGTTAGAGGTTGTGTCAATAAAGTTTTCTAAAATTTAATATGCCATTTGACCAAGCATTTCGATGTCATGAATCTAATCTGTAGAAATCTATAGAAATGAGTGCAAACTTAAATTATTTAAAGTTATTTAATACAATAGACTTAATAATACCATAAGAGAGCAAATAGTGAAAAGTTTGATAAATTACATTTCACATTTGAATATTAGGCAGGTTTAATAAAGAATGATCAAAGAGATAATTCTGGGTGATTAATTTGGCTTTCTTCTAGAGAGACGGGGAGAACTTAATATACACAAACATCACACTAATTGGCTCAAGGACAGAAATCATAATCATTTCAATAGATGCCAAAAAAGATTTTGAAAAAATCCAACATTCATTCATTATAAAATCTCTAAAGAGAGCTCAGAATAGAAGTAACATATCCTAACACAATAATGGTTTAATATGACAAACCTATAGCCAACATTACACTAAATGAGGAAAATGTCAATCTATTTCCACTAAAATAAAGGAGACAAGGATGTCTACTTTCTCTACTTTTATTCAATACAGCACTTAAAATTTAGTTAATATAAGAGAAGAGAATAAATGGGATACATGTACTAAAGGAAGAAATCAATGTATCCTTATTTGTAGATACATGATTCTATATATAACAGACACTGGACTCTCTCAGGAAAATGTCCTATCTAACAAAGACGTGCCAAGTAATTCTTTGTTGCTGGCTAGGTTTTTCTCAACTTGACACAAGCTAGGGGGATCTGGGAAGACTGGACTTCAGTAGACAAAGGGATTTCATCAGATTTGCCTGGGGGAAAGCCTGTGGAGCATTTTCTTGATGAATGATTCATGTGGGACGGTCCAGACCACTCAGGTGCTACCACCCTGTGCAGGTGGTCCTGGGGTGTACGCAGTTAAGCAGTAATTCTCCATGGCTCTTGCTTTGGTTCCTGCCTCAGGGTTCCTGTTTGATTTCTGCTCTAACTTCTCTTTTGGATGGACTGACTATAAGCTGGAAGGTGAAATAAACCCTTTCCTCCCCAAGCTGTTTTCACTGGGACAATTCTATCACAGCAATAGAAAGGAAACTAGGACAGTCACACCACACATGCTTCAGATTTTTGGGTTCCTTCTCTGAACGCCAATAGAATTCATAGCTGCTCATAGCTACTGAGATCTGCTAACGCGGCCTAACAAAATGTGATTATTTTAATCATGTGTTTTCTTATCCTGTTAATTTCCATTCTTTAAAAATGATTTTTTAATTTCCATATGCTGTGTGTCCCTGGATCTAGTGTTAGGAAGGTTTGTGAGTGACCATGTGGATGCCAGTAACCTGGGTCTGGTGAAGAGCCCTGGTGCTCCCAACCTCTGAGCCATTTCCAGCCCGTAATTCCCATCCTTGTTTTTACTTTTTACCATGTTCTGTTTTATGTTTGGTCTTAGTCCCTTTTAGAGGGTTTCTTTTTTTCCCTAGCAATCTAAGCTTCATGATAATATCAATAGAAAAATCTAGTTGGCCATGTTTGATACTTGTTTAGTTATGTATTTTATATTATAAAATAGATTTATAAAACTGACTGCTCTTCCGAAGGTCCTCAGTTCAAATCCCAGCAACCACGTGGTGGCTCATAACCATCTGTAATGAGGTCTGACACCCTCTCCTGGTGTGTCTGAAGACAGCTACAGTTACTTATATATTATAAATAAATAGTTTTAGAAAAGAAGGAAAGCAGAGAGTAATAAGTGTGGACATGTGTAAACACTTCACACTGACAAACACATACAAAATACATTTTAAAAATTTATTCATGAGCCCAGAAGCCCTAAATACTCAAGACACAAATAGCAAGTCAAATGATTCCCAAGAAGAAGAAAGGAGAGGACCCTGGGCCTGTAAAGATTGCATCCAGTTTAGTAAAGAAACCGAGGGGGGAGGGGGAATGATTGGGGAACAGTTGGGGGGGGAGAGGAACTATGGGAACTATGGTGGGTGGGAACTGGGAAAGGGGAAAGCCTTTGGAATGTAAACATAGAATATAGAAAAGAAGGAAAGCAGAGAGTAATAAATGTGGACATGTGTAAACACTTCACACTGACAAACACATACAAAATACATTTTAAAAATTTATTCAAATCTATAACTTTTTATGATTTAGCTATCAAAAGTGTTATATATAATTACCTTATGTATATTACACATACACACCCACATTTATGTTGAAAAACAATAGGATTAGTGAACAGCCCTATCCTTCCTATTTTTAGTTGGATTATTTCCAATTTTTCCCAGTTTATAATGATGCTGGTTGTGGGCTTGTCATATGTAGCTTTTATTATATGGACATACATTCCCACCAGTCCCACATATGTTTATTTCAAAAGCTTTTTCTTCACTTATTAAGATAATCATATGTAAATCCACTTACTGACTTACATGCATCGAACCATCCCTGCATTTCTGGGATAAAGCCAACTTGTTTGTGATAGAAGCTGTCCTGTAGTTTCCTTCTCATATGATGTCTTTTCCTGGTTGTTGAAGGAATTCGGGCTTCTGCAGCTCCTGTCACCTCTGGACCTGGGAGAATGCAGACAATAAATGAAATGGACTAAAGTCTCATGCAGTAGCCAACGTCATTCAGAGCCTCAGACAATTTACACTCTGAAGATTGAGAACCATCAGGTGAGTAGAGGTCTCATGAGGTCAAGGTGTATACAATCACAAAGTTAAGGCACACGTGGCAAAAAGACAAATGAACAAACATGTTTTTCCCTTGAGGCATAATCAAATAACAACAACAAGCAATAACAAGTAACCTGAAGTAAACTCACTTCTATCTGTTACACCTGCCAGGAGCACAAAACCACATTCCAAGAACAGTTCCATGTTTTACAGAGGCTGAGATTGCTTTCTTGGAGTGTTCTCACAAGCACTCAGAATTCTCTTCACACGACTCTTATTCCTGTACCATATTCCAACATGCTCCTTCTGTTTCTATTTTTTGAATAATTTAAGAAGGATTCATTGTAGTTCTTCTTTGAAAGTCTAATAGAAAACTGCTGTGAATCCACCTGGTCCTGGGCTTCTAGATTTTTTTTTCTTTTAGAAGACTTCTTAATCAGAGTTTCACTTCCTTATTTGAAATGGGGTATTTATATTATTGATCTCTTCTTAGTTTAACTTTGGTGATCTGGATCAATCTAGAAGTTTGTTCATTAATTTACAGTTTTTTAACTTAATGGAGTAGAGGGGGGGTCTTTAAATATTCCCTTTATTAGTCTGTGTTCCTTTGATGTGTAAGTAATGTTCCCCAGTTCATCTCTGATTCTGTCAATTTGTGTTCTCTCTTTCATTCTTTTGGTTCGTGATGCCAAAGGTCTGTCAATCTTTTATATCTTCTCAAAGGACCAGCTTTTAGGTTCATTAGTCCTTTGTGCTGTGTTTATTACTATCTGCTCTGATTTTTGTTGTTGTTGATGATGTTGTTATTTCTTCTCAACTCCTGAATTTAGGGATGACTCTAATTTTTCCAGATTCACGAGTTACATCATTAAGTCATGCACATGTGCTCTTTCTGAGTTTTTAATGTAGCTATTTAGAGCTCTCCGTGTTTGCTGCAGGACTGTTTTGTTAGTGTGTAGCAGAGGTTTTGTTGTGTCATAGCATCACGTTTATTAAATTCCAGAAATCTCACCCCGTTCTTGGTTTCTTCATAGATCCACTCATCATTCTGTGATGTGCTCTTTCCTCTGCCTGTGCTTGTGCACTTACTACTGTTTGCTGATTTGTCAGTTTTACATCTTATCGCATTGCATTGTGGGCAAAAAGGTTACATAGAAGTGTTTCAAATATTATGAATTTGTTAAGATTTGTTTCGTACCCCAGGATGTGGTCTAGTTTAGAGAAACTTCTAAATAGAACATATATTCTTTGGTGATTGCATGGGATATTCTACGAATATCTGTTGGCCTGCTTGATGTCATTCAATTTTAATGTTTCTCTGTCTACCTTTTGATTAGATGAGCTGTGTCCTAGAGAAAGTGGGTTATTTAAATCACCTACAAATACTGAGTTATAGCTAATTTACATATTTAGTTCCAGTAATATGCTCTTTTTGATAATGAGTGTACCAAAATTTATACATGCCTGTTGAGGCTTCTGATGTGTTTTCTTTTCTTTCTTTTCTTTCTTTCTTTCTTTCTTTCTTTCTTTCTTTCTTTCTTCCTTCCTTTCTTTCTTCTTTCTTCTTTCTTTCTTTCTTTCTTTCTTTCTTTCTTTCTTTCTTTCTTTTTTTTGTTTTTTGTTTTTGTTTTTCGAGACAGGGTTTTTCTGTATAGCCCTGGCTGTCCTGGAACTCACTCTGTAGTCCAGGCTGGCCTTGAACTCAGAAATCTGCCTGCCTCTGTCTCCCAAGTGCTGGGATTAAAGGCGTGTGCCACCACCACCCGGCTTCTGATATGTTTTCATTGATCATTACCTTTATTAAAATGGAGTGTCCTCCATTTCTTTCAATTAGTTTTTGTTTGAAATTTATTTTGTCTCCAATTAGGATTGTGATACCTGCTTGTTTCCTGATTCCATTTGCTTGGAAAATTTTTTTCCCGTTCTCTCATTTTTTAAGTGGTTTAGCTAAGTTTCCTATTCTTCTATTTTAACTTCAAGTCCTGAAATTCTTTCTTCTAGTTGAACATTCTATTTGTTGAGCATTCCCCCGGGATTTCTAATTGGATTATTGTGCTTTTTAATTCAGTGTTTTTTCAGATTGGGTTGTCCTCAGATTATCAATCTCTTTACCAAATTAATTCTCGGATCCTTGCTTTTCTTCATCATCTCATGCAAACATATGCCTGTGTTTTCCTGAGCACCTACTCAGGCTTTTATTGATATCATCTCTAAGTCTACTGTGTAAGTTCATTATATGGTCTATTCAGGACTTCTTTAGACATCTTGAATTCTTTGATGAGGTTTCTGATTATTGTTTTAAATTCTGCATCTCAGGCTTCATCTAAGTAATTCTTCATTGAAGATCATTTCTATAAGACTGGGGAATTGGGCAAAAATATACTGATTTGAAAATAATATATAAATAGTCACATATATGAATACACACACATATATGTATGTATGTATGTATGTATATATATACATATATGTATGTATGTATATATATATATATATATATATATATATCAGATCTGATCTTATGGACTTTCATTGGCTCCATGTCTGATGTGATATTCTAAGTTGCCTCCAACTAGGCCAGCATACAGGCTATATAACAATACTTAAGGGTTGTGGGTAGCATGGGTAGGTTTCAGGAACTTACCAGGTTGGATTCTAGCACAGAGATACTTCCCTGGTAACATGTGGAGGTTGGCTATGGTAGAGGTAGACTATGGACACCAGACTGAACCAGAATATAGGATGTATAATCAGGGATAGCTGAGGGTTAAGTTGGGCACAGGTGGGTGGGCTAGGGTTCAGCGAGCTCACAAGACTATACATCTGGGCATAGGCTTAATAATCAGGGCTTTGCCTATCGGATTGGTGGGTTCGACTATTATCTGGATGGCAGATCAGTCTGGGTTGGCACATAAAGTATACTAATCATGTTTATAATAAATCTCTCTCTCTCTCTCTCTCTCTCTCTCTCTCTCTCTCTCTCTGTGTGTGTGTGTGTGTGTGTGTATGTGTGTGTGTATGTGTGTGTGTGTGTGTGTGTGTGTGTGTGTGTGGTTGTTAAACGGAGATAAAATGACTTACAGGCTGTGGTCCAACTAATCCAACAATGGATGCCTATGAACAGAAAGTCCCCAAATGCAGAAATTGCTCAGTCCATGAGGCTGGATTGTTGGGAACCGGCGAGCTTGGCTCAACACCCCCAGCTGAGCTGTTTGCACAGGTTTCTCGAGAGCAAAACATCCCGCAGCTTAGCTTGATTCCTGCTTCCCGCCCGGTATGGTAGGAACTTCCCAGGTGCCTGACCTATGGCTATAATTGTTTTCTCCTGTTCCCTTCCCTGGCCTCTAATATATATATATATATATATATATATATATATTATAGCTGAGGGTTAAGTTGGGCACAGGTGGGTGGGCTAGGGTTCAGCGAGCTCACAAGACTATACATCTGGGCATAGGCTTCATAATCAGGGCTTTGCCTATCGGATTGGTGGGTTCGGCTATTATCTGGATGGCAGATCAGTCTGGGTTTATGTTTATATATATATAAAGCTTTGGCATTCTCCTTACAGAATGACCCATGTCTGTGTTTTCTGTTAATCCCCCAGGCCTAAGCCCAAACTGGTACTGTGGCAGCGGGGGCGCTGTTACTGGATGACTCAACTGGCCTTTAGTATACACATGAATCCTGAAGCTGTAGGCTCTAATACCAGCAAATGAACATGCTTGCTAGCTAAATGAGAACAAGTAGAAATAGAGCCTTATATCAGATTCCAGCAGAAGGTGTGGCACAGATTGAAAGTATGTCTTCCTACCCCAA
The DNA here is from genome assembly GCA_964023405.1 of Apodemus agrarius. NCBI lineage: Eukaryota > Metazoa > Chordata > Mammalia > Rodentia > Muridae > Apodemus > Apodemus agrarius. The sequence continues at coordinate 13,157,020 of OZ030022.1, read as the reverse complement.
ACATCTGCATTAAAAGTGCCTCTTCCTACTTCAAGTGAGGCAAAAAGTCCCTCACAAGTGTGCCGTCCAGTTTGGGGTTTTAGTTCATTTCAGATGTAGTCAAGTTGACAACCAAGAATAACCATCACACAGGGTATGATAATGGGACCAGGCCTGGAGACTGGAAAGAATGCAGGCTGCTGGGCCTACACGGAGCATGCGCAACTCTAGCTATGTCTGGGGATTGGAGGAGAGGTGCAGGTGGCATAGGGTTACAGAAATTCACTGGTGGGGACCTAAACACAGGATTTTAGATTTACGGAAGCCCGAGGTTGGGTGTGGTATTGCGTGACTAAAGTGGAAGAGGAGAGGAAGAGGAGGAGCTTACCTGGCTGGGTCTGCTTCCGTTGTGGCGGCTACAGGAGCCTTTGTAGGAAATGGGGCTAGGACGGATAGTAAGTCCCAGAGGAAGGGTGATGGTCTGGAGGAGAGGGGGCTGTTCGAGACAGGTGGTAGTAGCACTGAGGCACCACAATGGAGGATAGGAGGGAGAGCACTGGCAGGGGGGAGCCTGCCTCAAGCTGGTTTAGGAGTTGTGCCTATGAGATTCTTGGTAGGAAGAGGGGCTGGGGTTGGTGGTGAGCCTGAAAGTGGGCTACAGCTTAATTTTTAAGAAAACAATTCAGTGAGTGCTGCCTCTGCATTACTGCTTTTATTCCATCTAATGAATGTGTGTATGCCAAAGATCTCTTGCATTCTGCTCCTACACTTTTCTGTCCCCAGTGTGTGGCATCAAACTTCTGTCCATGTGAGATCAAGCTAAAACACCCACATCATTGGCCTTATCCTCATACATATGCCTTTCAGAGCTAGAAATTTTCAGGCTGCAAATCTTCATTTCAAATTCAATGGAACTATCAACATGTCCAGGGAAAGCACTCCTCTGCATCCTCAATAAACAAAACTATAACAACTTCGGGGCGTGTGTAAGAAGCCAGTGTTGTGACTAGAAGGTAAGAAAACACAGCATTCAACTTACTCAAGGATTATTAGGCATCTAACAAATCATCTCACAAAAATGTGTCTCCCAGTTGCCATTGTACCTGAATCTTCTACATTTAAAAAAAAAGAAAGAAAGAGAGAAAGAAAGAAAGAAAGAAAGAAAGATTGCCTCTCTCTGTAGACAGAGTACATAGTAAGTCCAGGAAATTTTGTGTAAATTTTCCCATTGTACCTGAAACAAGCATCTATTAGATGCCAACTTATTGGATAACTGTTAAGTGTCTGCTCAATGTTAGTCCCAACATTTAATCCAAAAGAGTAATTCTTGTGTTGACTACTTGAAGATGTCCCTGCCTTGAGTACTAACCTTCAAGATGGCTGTTGTACACTATTATATGTATTAAGTTCTCAAAGCTTACCTTGCAGCGGTGTTTCTCACCTATAGGGGTTGCGTAGCAGATATTTATTTTCCTGACAATTCATGATAGTAGCGAATTACAGTTATAACATAGTAACAAAATCATTTTATGGTTGGGGGGGTCACCACAACATGAACTGTATTAACGGGGTCACAGCATTGGGAAGGTTGAGAAACAGTGCCTTACATCAAGAGAAACAGTGCAGTAGAATTAAGAGGCAAAGAGGGCATAGATATTGGAAATGGATTATTACTTTTAATAGTCACCACACGTCTTGTGCTTGAGCTCTGACTAATGTAGATGACCCAAGAAAACGACGTGCCATGATGGATGGAGCCTGAAGCACATAACTACACACTGGACACCAACGGAGTTTATCTGAAATTTGTAAGACAAGATTTCTCACTACTTGATGAAAGAGGAATTTGAGGTTGAAACTAAGTTCAGCTACAGAAAAAAAATATATATTCTTCACACATAAGTTTGAGTGGAAATTTGTCCCATCTCTGTATTAACAATTTCATACCTAGCATCTTAACTGACAAAAGTTGTTTCAATTGCCAGGCATGGTGGTATAGACATGTATTCTCAGTACTCCAGAGGCTGAAACAGGGGGATCTGGAGTTCTAGACCAGCCTTCTATGGATACTGAGGCCTTGTCACAAATCCATCAATCAATTTCACCAGGCCAAGTTCACATATATAATCAGTTGTGAGTACAAACTTCCAACACCGAGCAATTAAAATATCCCCTGGATCAAAAGGTGTTATTTATCCACAAGTATATGAATTCCTGAAAACCAGAGACCAGACTTCTTACTCACTTATTGACTCTTAGCACCTCGAATAGATAATCAAAAAGGGTGATGAGTGAATGAACTAGGGAAAGTGTTCAGTGGCATAATGCTACTTGGGCAAAATCAATAATAATGATGAACTGGTATGCTTCACACGATCCTAAACAGCACTTTGACTGGCCATGCTTTAAAGAATCAAGAGGCAGAAGGACCCTTCTCCTCAGCCCCCAGACTGTTTGTTTTCACATCTGAAATTTAGAACAGACAATGTCTACGAAAACACTGGTATTTGGAAATGCTAGCCCAATTGACACAGGAACGGCACCGTGAGGGACCCACTACTCCATAACTTCTTGACTGAGTGTGGAATGTGGCTCTTGCTTCCTTGCTTTGAGTTTTGCATTGCACAGTATCCCCTTAACTGCCCATTGTCAGGTGAAAAGCACATACTTTTTCTCGATTGGATCTGATTGCGAGATGGTGGCTTGAAAGATTTCACTTACATAATTCCTCCTGAGTAATTATAGGAAACAACAGAAGTCATTTCTATTTTGACAAGCAGGATATGCTGACACAGAGGGTTTCTATGGAAAATATGCCCTGAGGGAAACGTACTTCACACTGAAGTCCATGCTGCCATACCTGTTCCACAAGATCCTGTACAGTGTGACTCAAGGAATCTTCCCAAACAGGTAGAGACTGAGATAAACTACTTTTGAAACCCAAAGTGGTATTTTTATGTGATCCCATGTTTCTATGGTAACAAACTAATCAGAAGTTGGAGAGCCACTGTGTAAACTCTGGTGGTAGCTGAACATGACAAGGTATCATGATAAATAAGAGACCAAGAAGGCACATTTCTCACCTTCGCACACAAAGGCTTTTTCATTTAAAGATTCAAAGCAGCCTGCAGCCACCCAGAATAAGTAGACATGGAGCACTGAAGAATATGAGAAACTGGTCTTCAAAGCAGCTCATTGTTCTAGGTTTCAAAGGCATAATTGAGCTCAGCTACCACAGGATGCAAATATCAATCACTCCCCCACAACCTCCTTCTCAGTTTCCATTGGAAGTCATTAATTAACACATCCTGGAGATCTTACTTTTATGACTCAGAGTCTAAGGAGGGTCCTAAAAACTATTATTTGCTGAAAGTACTAGGAAAACCCAACAGCTGTCATGGCAAGAAAGATTAGTAATCCATCCATTTATGGAAAAGTGCTAAACAGGTGATAAAGTTAAAGCTCGTGTTATAAATTCATGTCAAAAAAAGTCTGTCTATAATAGAAACAAAAATGTTACCCCTTTATTCATGAAATTGCCACTTTAAAAAATATTTCAAAGGTACTGCAGCATAAATGCCTCTGTGGGAGTGTCTACAGGAAACCAAAAAACCCGTTTCCTTTCTAACTAGTTCTTCAAGGAGATTAAAACAGAAACCCTGATTTAAGAACTCCTTGCTCAAATTTAGTAGGCACTGGGCAAGTATCAGCTGCCAAGCTTTCTTCGTGCAAGCTCCTCATCCTGCTTCTCCTTGGCTTGGCTTATTCCTTCCCTGGACTGCCTGAGAGCATCTGCCCAGGTCTTACCCCTTCTCTCATATCAAGTTCCACCTTTTCCCCATCATTTCTAATATCCAACAAAGACCAAGATGCAGGCACATCACAGACATACATCCTCACTCACCTGCCCTAACATACTTCTCACACTTCACATGACAACTGCTGTCTATTCTGTCTTTGGGTTATTTGATTAGCTTTTTTCCCTCTTTTGTTTTGTTCTTGTTTATTTGTTTCACATGTATGGATGTTTTGACGCATGCATGTCCATGTACCTCATATGTGCCTGTGCCCCGAGATGCCAGAAGAGAGCATCAGGTCCTCTGTAATGGCAGTTAGATGCTGTGAGCTTCCATGTGGGTGCTGGGAATTGAACCTGGGTCCTCTGGAGGAGTAGCCAGTGCTCTTACTGCTGAGCCTACTCTCAACAGCCCCTACCCTTTATCACCAGGGTGACTTACAAGGGATTTAGACTGTTTATGGTGGAACTTTGTCCTCTACTTTTTCAGTGAGTTCCTTCCATTCTGAATGTTCTTGAGTCTAGAGATACTGCCTATATCTTGAAAATGTGGTTATGACCCCATTTTCAATCCACTTTGTATCCTTTGCACCGTATTTGAATGTTAGTAAAAACCACACCTACTACCATAGCAAATAAACTGAATCTCAGCTGGTTAACACAACTAACTGTATTTCAGATGCCTGACTCATTTGAAACACATTGCAGTCTTTTAACATATTCTTTATGTTATAGACATACATCACTTATACTTTATTATCTAAAACTGTGAGCCAAAATAATCAAGAAAATGTAGAATATATGGTATGCTCTAACACACTGTCCAAATTCAAGTGTTGGTCTTATGACTTTTAATAACCTGCATGGCAACTCTATTCAAAATGTCCAAAAAAAAAAAGTTATCAGGATAATAGTCATCATAAAGGGTATCGTTCTTTGACTCTTTACCAAATTATTTTGGCAAGTACAGTGCAATACTAATTGCTACCATGAGCCACTGGGGTGGGTATTACCAGCTATACTGGAACTTGGGAAGGCATGACAATATAACACATCCTACTGCACAAAGATACTACTTGAGACATTAAACTGAGCAAACAAACCCATAAAAACATAAGTGTTGCATAAGTATTTAATCCCAGGATTTGGAAGGCAGGGGCAGGCAGATATCTGAACTCACCTGGTCTACCGAGCAAATTCCAGGACAACTGCAGCTACACAGAGAAATCAAACCAACCAAAGAAAACCCCAAAAGTCTTCTATTAGAAGACACCACAATCAAACTTAAATAAAGGCCAAAGGCCAGTGTAACAGGAAGGGAATGACTGTTGTGTATGCAAATAGATGAGAAAGATGAAAGAAACCCTGGTGGTACATAGGGCTGTAAATGACATAACTGACCCCAAACCAGCAAACAAGTAATTACTGCTTAATACATAAACAGAATTAAAGCAAACAGATTGGTAGTGACTCAGAAGTAGGGACCAAATGGGCCATGAGGAATACTGCTTATGGGCAAGCAATTTGTACGAGCTTTGGAAGAACAGCTGAATAGAGCTGAACAGATCTGAAAAGTCAGTGCCCCATGAATTTCACTCTGAGGAACCCTGATAACTTCATCTGGTAGAAACTGTTTCATAAGCCACAAAGTTACATGAACCAGGATGTACACCATCGTGGGTACAAACACAGGAAGCAACCCTTATACTTGTCAGTATTGGAGCATTCTACTGTAATCCCACCTATATTTGGGTAATCACTACAAGCTTAAAGAAAAATAATATGTTGCTACTGTGTGTTGTTAAGGGTGAAAGCTCCCCACAGGGAAAAACATAAAATACACAGTGCCTTTATCTGTGATTTTAAAAAGCATACAGCCAGGTGGTGGTGGCACACGCCTTTAATCCCAGCACTTGGGAGGCAGAGGCAGGTGGATTTCTGAGTTCGAGGTCAGCCTGGTCTACAGAGTGAGTTCCAGGACAGCCATGGCTACACAGAGAAACCCTGTCTCGAAAGAACAAAAAACAAACAAAAAAACAAAACAAAAAAGCAACAAAACCAAAACCAAAACAAAACAAAAGATTAAAAAGCAGACATGTGCAATTATGCAAAACATTAAATGGTAAACCATTCTAAAGGGGTATACATTTAACTATAAATAGTACATTTTTTTTTCTGAAGGAAACACTCTGGTGGTTTTTTTTATACTAATTTGAAGTGGTTTTGTTCATTTCTTTTTTTTTAACTTTTAATTTTTGGTTTTTCGAGACAGGGTTTCTCTGTATAATCCTGGCTGTCCTGCAACTCACTCTGAGGACCAGGCTGGCCTCATACCCAGAAATCTGCCTGCCTCTGCCTCCCAAATGCTGAGATTAAAGTCATGTGTCACCACTGTCCAGCTGTTCATTTCTTACTACAATCAGAACTCAGAATAAAACCTCCTGTCTGCATGATAACAATATACAGAGATGTTTTCAAGTATTTTATAGCTGCTTTTTGGTTGTGATCGAGGTAGATAGTAAGATATATAGTTAATTAATAAAAACTATTTCAATATACAAGATGAAATATTCAATGAAAAAATCTAAAATAGCATGTGATTGACCTGAAGTTCTCTTCCCACACCAGTCTCTGCACTCACGAGTTACTGAGAAGGTAGAGCCTTTGCACACAAGGGCACACACAGGTAATTCACGCAGCTAGATTAATGATCTTCTTTACAGAAAGAAACAGCAAGTTGGAAATAGCAATGCCTTGGGTAAATTGTTTAATTTCTTGCAGCCTCCATTTCATAGAACATATATAGGAGATAGAAGAGAAAGGGAAAGTGGAAAAGAAATTGTTGGTTTGTTTAATTTGGGGATGTATTATAAAATATTTTTAGTGTACAAAATTATACAAAGAACAGTGTAATAAAACTTCCCATGCCCATCACATACACCATCCCAAATGAAGTACCAGGCTGTGTCTCCTGTACTGCTCCCTCCAAGGCTCTCCCAAGACTATTTGGAAGCAAGCCCCATCCATGACAATGTTGATACATATCTATGAAAGATAGATTATGTGTTTAAAAGCAAAAGAATGGGCCTTGAATCCACAGATTAAAAAAACAACAACACACAAACATGCAAGTTAATCTTAAAATGTCTTTGCTAACTCAATAAATGGGTACTCTTAAACCTCCCGGCCACCCCATGCATAATTGAATAGAGTGGTCATTGGCCACTCCAACTGAAAGCTCTCATGGCCAGTTGGGAGTTATTTCCTGCTGCTACTTCCTCCTTCTTCCCTAGTTCTCCTGATCCTCCCTGTGTCTGCCCTCGAAAATCTAAGTGTCTCCCCCCACCAAACCTTGTCTTTAGTCATTGGTCACTGGTTCTCTTTATTGATCGATCAAGAATTAATTGGGGAACAGGACCTTAGCATCAGAACCACCCTCTACAAAGAGCACTGGCTCCTCTTGCAATGGATAGGGTTCAATTCCTAGTACTCACATTGTGGCTCACAACTGTCTGTAAATCTTGAAAAGATTCCAAGGGATCATGACTCACTCACATGCAGGCAAAATACAAATGGACATTAAATAAAAATAAATATTGTTTTTAAAAAAGCAAAAACACAGAACTAGCAACTTTGCAAGCATTAGCCAAGTCACTATTGCAATGAAATAGCCAGTCAGTAACCTGTTTCTCTAAATTTTTTCATGGTTTTTGGAGCTTGTTTGAATTAAGACCAAATTAAAGTTCACACGTTGCAACTTGTTAGCATATCGATTGAAATTATTTAAATGGACCCTCTCAGTCTCTATTACCTACAGCATACACCCTCACCCCTACACCCCTGCAATCTGGAGATTGATTTGTTATAGAGACAATATCATTTTTTCTCAAGGTGCTCCATGAGGTGTGAATTTTGCTGATCTCTTTTGGGTCAATTTATAAGCTCATGTATTTGTCCTCTGCATTTAATTGTAAAAATTAATCAGATAGATTCCACCATTTAGAACTCTACTACACATATAATTAATTGCTATTATCAGGACCATAGTTTGGAATTATTGTTGTTGTGATCCTAGTGGCCATTAATGTTTAGAGACCAGAATTTTTTAGAATTGAATTTTGAAAACAATTCTACCTATGAGGCAGCATGAGCCTGACTTTTGGCTCACTTGACAAGCTCATTTTCTCTCATTTCTTCTCCTCAAAACAGTAGGTCCTGCTTTTCCTCTAAAGACAAGCAGGAGCTGATTTGTGGATGATGCTTCCAGCCCATGAGTGCTCTCAGAGTATGCAAAGATCATCAATGAAATAACTGAAGTGTTTATTTCCCAGCTGTTCTACCAAATGTCTAAAATAATTGCATTATTTTGTATCATATGATTTAACTAATATATAATTTCTTTTGTAATTATTTAATATTAATAATATTTCTCAAGGACTGAATATATGACTTAGTAGATAATGTGCTTGTTGTGCAAGTTGAAGGACTGAAATTTGTATACTCAGAATCCATGTAATTGTCCAAGCGGCATGGTTACCGCCTGCTGTTCTGGCACACGGAAGGCAGAGCAAAGAGATCTACTGTACAAGTTGACTAGCTAGCCCAGTTGATGAGCTGTGACTTAAATCAAGACGTTCTGCTTCAGTGAATACAATGGAGACCCATGGAGAAAAACATTCAACTTCAGCATTTGACCTTCACACGAACATATACCCAGGCACACATGTGAACTGATACTCACAAAAACACATCCATGCATTCATGCATCTACCTCCTCTCTTACACACAGAAAGAAGAGGAGAGGAGGACAGAAAAGGAGAGGGGAGGGGGTAGGGAGAAGAGAAGAGAACAGAACAGAAAGAACAGAAGAGAAGAGAGAAGCTTGCAGTGGAGCAGAAAGTCTTCATGGGTAGAATTCTTTATCCAGCAAATGAAGGCTATAGGCTAGATAATTCTACCTTATATTCTACACAGGTAACAGAGTTTCCTAATTGCTGGCCATGTGGATAGTGAGGTCCCTCAAGCTGGAGACAACTTGCCATGTGCACGAAGAATTGCAGGGAAATATTGAAAATGATAGTATTAGAAAAAAATGAAGATTATTATATCTGTATGGGTAGAAAATTTAAACTTTGCTCACTTTTACGCATTTGTATTTTTATTCTACAAATGGTTTGGGCTTTTGTTCAGAGTTAGAAAGTATGAATACACATTATCCTGAGTATCAGCTATTATATACCACTTCATCAAATTGAGTTCTTTAAATACTATTAAGAATTTTTCACACAATGCAAGTGTCTCTCAAAAGACTGCTTGTCTCAAATCAAAGGCAGAAGCTATTGTATAACTAGAATTTAAATACTTTGAAAAATTACTGCCTGTAAATTGTATTACATTTCTGTATTGTATATTATTTTAATATATAATTTTTCGCTACTTTCTAATACATGTCTAATCAGTTAAATAGTTGGTACTATCGCCCAATGCTGTTTCTGACTGTGAGTAAAGTATCCCTAATCAGATGGTTTAATTTTTTAAAAATGGAATAAAAAATCTCAAGAAGCCCTATAATGTGTTTTTTAAATTTTAATTACAATATAATTATGTCACATTTATCCCCTCCCTTTCCTTCCTTCAAATCCTTCCAGGAACCTTCCCTTCAGCCCCTCCCATGTCTCACTCACTATCAAATGGATAGCCTCTTTTGATTATTATTGTTACATACACATTTGCACATATGTATGTGTATGAACAAATATATAAACACAACCTGCTGTGTTCATTTTATGTGTATGTGTGTGGGCTCTCTCTAATCACTTAAATAAATGATTGGGGCTATCAGCCAGGGCTATTTCTGGCTGTGAATAAATGTGACAGAGAGGTCAGTCCTGTCTGTAATACTTAGAGCAGGGATGGATGCAGAAATACAAATGATCCTCTCCTCCCCACACACCCCATCCTCTATAGACTGCACTGCAATCATCTTTAGTCTCATAAGAATGTGACCACAACTCTGGGGAAAATGCTTGCCTCTCTTTGTGACCCAGGAAATACTAGTTCCTATGGTTAACCCGTCTCACCAGAGCCTAGAAAAATGGCGATCCACTTGAAGCAAGAGGCAATGCTCCAATTGTTTGGTCCCAGCCCCACCTCCCCTTGATGTCCTCTGCAAACTTTCAAACTCCTTCACAGTAGAATTTATGCATCTGACTCTGTCAATAAAAATGGTGTCGAGGTGTTTTCCTCATGAAAAATAACACCACTTGTTATCAAAAGTGTCTGTGTGTGTGTGTCAGGGATAGGGGAGGGGGGGTCAGTGTTGAATAGCAAGAACTATATATTTTACTATTCAAATGTCATATTTATATATAATATAGGTTAGTATTACTGTGTTAGTGTCCCCTTACCTTGAAGTCTTGTCCAAGTTGAAAGCATCTGACTCAGTTTCAGATCATTGTTTTGTTTCTTTGGATCTCAGATGAAGCCTTGAGGAAGCAAAGAGAAAGAACAGAGGGGCTAGAACCTACTTCCTAGTAGCCCATTCAGCTTTGAACTCAAAAACTGGCTGATAACTTGGAGCAAGCTCCAATCTAGTTACCTTTCTACAACTCTTCCAGCCTGGACTAACCCTTGAATAAATGGGATTTTACAGATTAAAATCATAACACACTTGGGATTCTTTACATTCAATTCATGCTCTTCTTTTTTTTTCTTTTTTTTTATTTTCTATATTCTATGTTTACATTCCAAAGGCTTTCCCCTTTCCCAGTTCCCAACCACCATAGTTCCCATAGTTCCTCTCCCCCCCATCTGTTCCCCAATAATTCCCCCTCCCCGGTTTCTTTACTAAACTGGATGCAATCTTTACAGGCCCAGGGTCCTCTCCTTTCTTCTTCTTGGGAATCATTTGACTTGCTATTTGTGTCTTGAGTATTTAGGGCTTCTGGGCTCATTAATATCCACTTATCAGTGATTGCATTTCATGTGCATTCTTTTGTGATTGGGTTAGCTCACTCAGGATGATATTTTCCAGGTCTAACCATTTACCTACAAATTGCATGAATTCATTATTTTTAATTGCTGAGTAGTATTCCATTGTATAAATATACCACATTTTCTGTATCCATTCCTCCTTTGAGGGATATTTGGGCTCCTTCCAATTTCTGGCGATTATAAACAAGGCTGCTATAAACATAGTGGAGCATGTGTCCTTATTGCATGCAGGGGAATCCTCTGGGTATATGCCCAGGAGTGGTATGCCAGGGTCCTCTGGAAGTGACATGTCCAATTTTCTGAGGAACCGCCAAACTGATTTCCAGAGCGGTTTTACCATTTTGCAATCCCACCAACAGTGGAGGAGTGTTCCTCTTTCTCCACATCCTCGCCAGCACTTGTTGTCTCTTGAGTTTTTAATCTTAGCCATTCTGACTGGTGTGAGGTGGAATCTCAGGGTTGTTTTGATTTGCATTTCCCTGATGACTAATGATGTTGAACATCTTTTAAGGTGCTTCTCTGCCATCCGAATTTCTTCTGGTGAAAATTCTTTGTTTAGCTCTGTGCCCCATTTTTTGATAGGGTTATTTGTTTCTTTGCGGTCTAACTTCTTGAGTTCTTTGTATATATTGGATATTAGCCCTCTGTCGGATGTGGAGTTGGTGAAGATCTTTTCCCACTTTGTTGGTTGCCGTTTTGTCCTTCTGACAGTGTCCTTTGCTTTGCAGAAACTTTGTAATTTTATGAGGTCCCATTTGTCGATTCTTGATCTTAGAGCATAAGCTATTGGTGTTCTGTTCAGGAACTTTTCCCCTGTGCCCAAGTCCTCCAGGGTCTTCCCAAGTTTCTTTTCTAATAGTTTCAGTGTGTCTGGTTTTATGTGGAGGTCCTTGATCCACTTGGAGTTGATCTTAGTGCAAAGAGATAAGATTGGATCAATTCGCATTCTTCTGCATGTTGACTTCCAGTTGAACCAGCACCATTTGTTGAAAAGGCTATCTTTATTCCACCGGATGGTTGTGGCTCCTTTATCAAAGATCAAGTGACCATAAGTCTGTGGGTTAACCTCTGGGTCTTCAATCCTGTTCCATTGATCTGCTTGCCTGTTGCTATACCAATACCATGCAGTTTTTAACACAATTGCTCTGTAGTACTGCTTGAGGTCAGGGATATTGATTCCCCCAGAAGTCCTTTTATTGTTGAGAATAGTTTTAGCTATCCTGGGTTTTTTGTTGCTCCAGATGAATTTGAGAATTGCTCTTTCTAGATCTATGAAGAATTGAGTTGGGATTTTGATGGGGATCGCATTGAATCTGTATATTGCTTTTGGCAAGATGGCCATTTTTACTATATTGATCCTGCCAATCCAGGAGCAAGAAATATTTTTCCATCTTCTGAGGTCTTCTTCGATTTCTTTCTTCAAGGACTTGAAGTTCCTGTTGTACAGATCTTTCGCTTGTTTGGTTAGAGTTACACCAAGATATTTTATGTTGTTTGTGGCTATTGTGAAGGGTGTTATTTCCCTAATTTCTTTCTCTGCCTGCTTGTCCTTTGAGTACAAGAAGGCCACTGACTTGCTTGAGTTAATTTTATAACCTGCCACTTTGCTGAAGTTGTTTATCAGCTGTAGAAGTTCTCTGGTGGAGTTTTTTGGGTCGCTTAGGTAAACTATCATATCGTCTGCAAATAATGATAGTTTCACTTCTTCCTTTCCAATTTGTATCCCTTTGACTTCCTTATGTTGTCTAATTGCTCTTGCTAGAACTTCAAGTACTATATTGAAAAGATATGGAGAGAGAGGGCAGCCTTGTCTGGTCCCTGATTTTAGTGGGAATGCTTCAAGTTTCTCTCCATTTATTTTGATGTTGGCTACTGGTTTGCTGTAGATTGCTTTTACTATGTTTAGGTATGGGCCTTGAATTCCTGCTCTTTCCAAGACTTTTAGCATGAAAGGATGCTGAATTTTGTCGAATGCTTTTTCAGCATCTAATGAGATGACCATGTGGTTTTTTTCTTTCAGTTTGTTTATGTAGTGGATTACATTGATGGATTTCCGTATATTGAACCATCCCTGCATCCCTGGGATGAAGCCTACTTGATCATGGTGGATGATCGTTTTGATGTGCAAGAAGAGCTCTCAATACTGAACATCTATGCTCCAAATGCAAGGGCAGCCTCATTCATAAAAGAAACCTTACTAAAGCTTAAAGCACACATTACACCTAACACAATAATTGTGGGTGACTTCAACACTCCACTCTCCTCAATGGACTGATCAGGAAAGCAGAAACTAAACAGGGACACAGTGAAACTAATTGAAACTCTGGACCAATTGGATTTAACAGATATATATATAGAACATTTCATCCTAAAGCTAAAGAATATACCTTTTTCTCAGCTCCACATGGGACCTTCTCCAAAATAGACCATATAATTGGTCACAAGACAGATGTCAACAAATACAAGAAGATCGAGCTAATCCCATGCCTTCTATCAGATCACCATGGAGTAAGAGTGGTCTTCAATAACAACAAAAACAACAGAAAGCCCACATACACATGGAAACTGAACAATACTCTCCTCAATGACACCTTGGTCAAGGAAGAAATAAAAAAAGAAATCAAAGACTTTTTAGAATTCAATGAAAATGAAGGTACAACCTACCCAAATCTATGGGACACAATGAAAGCAGTGCTAAGAGGAAAACTCATAGCTCTAAGTGCATCCAAAAAGAAACTGGAGAGAGCATATACTAGCAGCTTAATGGCACACCTTAAAGCCCTGGAAGAAAAACAAGTTAATTCACCCAGGAGGAGTAGAAGACAAGAAATCATCAAACTCAGGGCTGAAATCAATCAAATAGAAACAAAGAGAACCATACAAAGAATCAACAAGACCAGGAGCTGGTTCTTTGAGAAAATCAACAAGATAGATAAACCCTTAGCCAGACTAACGAAAGGACACAGAGACAGTATACAAATTAACAAAATTAGAAATGAAAAGGGAGACATAACAACAGAAACTGAGGAAATTCAAAAGATCATCAGATCCTACTACAAAGGTCTATACTCAAAACAACTGGAGAATCTGGAGGAAATGGACAATTTCCTAGACAGATATCAAATACCAAAATTAAATCAGCATCAAGTAGATCAGCTAAATAGTCCCATAACCCCTAAAGAAATAGAAGGGGTTATAGAAAGCCTCCCAACCAAAAAAAGTACGGGACCAGATGGTTTTAGTGCAGAATTCTACCAGACCTTCAAAGAAGACTTAACACCAATACTCTCCAAACTATTCCACAAAATAGAGACAGAAGGGACACTGCCCAACTCATTCTTCGAAGCCACAATTATGCTAATACCTAAACCACAAAAAGATCCAACAAAGAAAGAGAACTACAGGCCAATTTCTCTTATGAATATAGATGCAAAAATACTAAATAAAATTCTTGCTAACCGAATCCATGCTCTTCTTACTTAGATAAAATGGAGTTTGAAGTCCAAATGTCAGTGATGCATGTGTCTAAGAATCAAGAGGTAGAAATGGGAATGGTTCCACTCACCATCATGCCTAGTAACCCACTAGGAAAAATTGCTTCCTGTTCTAATAATCTTGTGCCCTGTGGGCCTAGAAATTAAAGTTTTGCTTCTGTTCTCATGATATTATACTCTGTGACCCTATAAGTTTTGGTTCCAAAGAGAGGAATGCTTCTGACAGGAAACATAACATTCTACCAAACTACAAGTCAACACTCACCTCCCTTCCTGGTCTTTCTTTCTTTCTTTCTTTTTTTTCTCCTGATAACTTTTGGGTCCATTGGCAAAGAAACAATAGCCATGTTAGAAGATCTGATTGATCCAGACCATGAGGGAGAAATTCATCTGTGTCTCCATACAGAAGTATGTCTGGAGTCCAGCAGATCCTGTGTCTCCTGGTGTCAACATATCCTGTGATTAATGGCAATGAGAAACTAAACCACCCAATTCATGCAGGATGACAAATAGCCCATGCATAAAGGCATGGGTCAGCTGGTCAGCAAAAGAACCAAGACCTGGTGAAGTGCTTACTGCAGGTAGAAGAAATGCAGAATTGGTAGGAGAGGAAGGTATGCAGAGATATCAGCTAAGGCCACAGGACCAGTTACAGAAACAAGTATTGTAAATTTCTTGATTTTCCCCTCTTTGTTAAGAAATCCTTATATATACATTAAATAGATATTGATAGGGTTTTTTGTCTTATACTTCTTTATCATGCAACAGTAATTGATGAGAGAGTTATAAATCTATAATATCAAACTTGAGTTATGGAACAATTATACAGTCTTCTATTAAGCAACCATTTTGTGGGAAGCAAAAGAAGGGCCCTAGTGACTCTCCACACTCTCAAAGTTTTTCTGAAGTCTGGATATGCGGTAGAAACCTTTTACTTTTCTTTTCTTTCTTTCTTCCTTTTTTCCCCTGGCTGACAATTAGATCCTTCCTCATTAACCAATATAGTCTGACTGCTTCACCTTCTTTGTCTTCCACAAAATCAGTGCTTCCAAACAGATACAGGCGTAAGAGCAAAGATAGTTACTTAAAGTAAACGGCTTTTCTTCCCTTAATTACCTGACTATAATGTTCAAAATCTGGGAGTTAGTGGACAGTTAGTTAAGACTACAGTGTTAGCTTGCCATTGCTATCAAATTACCCAAGATAATTAACCTGTGAGATAAAAGAAGAGGTCTTTGGTTCCTAGCGTTGCAGATCTGTCTGATATCAGTAGGATGTGTTGCTGTTGGAAAGTCAGCATAGCCTAGGAGGAACATGCAGCAGAACAAAACGGCATACCACTTGCTATGAAGCAAAAGAGGGAGGAAGAGACTCCCTTCCAAGGCCTCCCAGGGACCTGTAGGCCTCTTACTAGTCTCCATCTTCTGAAGGCTCCATAACCTCCCAATTATACCCCAGTCCAGCATTTATTACGTGGTCTTTGGGAGAAAAATAAGTACCAAACTATAGCATTCTTCCTCAGGCTTGGTCTAGCCTTCCTCAGGCTTGGTCTAGCCTTCTCCTGAAAATGATACTTAAACTTAAAACTTAAAACAATCCCAGAATTTATTACCTATCATCAGATATTGACACCTCAATGCCCCTCCCCCATTTTAAACTCAACTTCTGCAGTAATAGATCCAGTTTTCATCATTAGAAGCAAAAATAATTACTGAGAGGAAATCCGTGTTCTTCTCTGTTGTCAGACAATATGGAATATAAGATGGCATACTCTGGCTCAGAGTACTTAGTAAATCTTTTGAAATGATACATCAACTCTCTATGATTTATTGCTTAATCTGAAATTTACATCATTAATTTGTCAAGCATAGATGTATCATATGAGCCCCTCTGTCAAGAGTGATGCAGTTAAGGCTTGTGATCCTCATCAATACAATCCTAAATGATCTTTTCTGTAAGAAGTATTTAATATTGGGCAGAAGCAATACTATTATGAGAGACCATGATGCCAGAGAAGCAGCCAATATGTCTGCATATTAATGTTGGCACAGACATTATGAGCAGGAAACACAATAGTTTTAGTGCCCAGTCCTGTAAAGTCAAATTGCTTCTCCATTTATAATTGAAAGAAAAAGGGCAAGATGATGCTGTAGAAAATGGGCCACTTCAGAAAGAGTGTGTTTGTGCTTCTGGCAAGTGTATCATTCAATAAGTGTTGAGTGACATGCCTTTATTATGAATTCAGGAAACCAGGAAACAATTGTAGAATAGTTCAGAATAGAATGAGTTCAGGGGTCCACTTTGAAAAGGACTTGCACTGAAACTCCTCTTCTTCCTGTCTTGCTTGAGTCCTCCGGGACAGAACAAGCATAGCAGCATTCTGTTTTCTCATTCTCCCTGCCCTCCCCCCAGCCTCCAGGGGCCAATGTCCTTAGCCCTTGAAATTCAGCATGCTTCCTTATTCATCACTTAGTGACCTGATAAAGGGTGACTTTAATCATTAAATCTGGAAGGCTGTGTACCAGTTGGGTCACCTAAAATGTCTCCCCAAATAGACCTAGTAGCCCAATTATTGATTCTGTACAGCAAACATTTGCATGAGGCCTCAATGTGGAAAAACACATTGGTTATGTTTGGGAAATTTGCTTTTCTGCATCCCACTTCCTTGAAAGAAAGTCTTTGTTTTCAGAGGAAGTAGGAGGTAAGAATCACTGTACAGAACACAATGAAAAATTCCAGATTCTCAAGAATATTTAGAATATAGTCCCAATCTGATAAAGTATTCCTTACAAGTACAGAAAATTTAGAAAATAATGATCAATATAGAGTACTTCCCTAGGCTGAGATGAGAGGGATTATCTCTGGAGACACGCATAGTCGTGGATCGGGTATCAAAGTCAGGATCATCATCACGGGAGGATGGGACAGAATAGTAGAGAAGATAGAGTTCATATCCTGCCCTCACATCACTTTCTGCCTTTGAAAAGTGGCTTGATCTCTGGAATAAATTTCAATACTTTCTTTTTTTTTTTTTTTTTTTTTTTAATTTTATTTTCTATATTCTATGTTTACATTCCAAAGGCTTTCCCCTTTCCCAGTTCCCACCCACCATAGTTCCCATAGTTCCTCTCCCCCCCATCTGTTCCCCAATAATTCCCCCTCCCCCCTCGGTTTCTTTACTAAACTGGAAGCAATCTTTACAGGCCCAGGGTCCTCTCCTTTCTTCTTCTTGGGAATCATTTGACTTGCTATTTGTGTCTTGAGTATTTAGGGCTTCTGGGCTCATTAATATCCACTTATCAGTGATTGCATTTCAGGTGCATTCTTTTGTGATTGGGTCAATACTTTCAAGTGGAGCTAATCATACTTGACCTGCAGTCATTAGGAGGCTTTAATGAGAAAACAGGAGGGCTTTATCCCAGTACTTGACATATCACAGACACTCCAAACATAGAGATGTCATCCCTACAGTCCCCTTTGCTCACTGAAAAAGACTCCAACATACAGTTAGTGATGCGATATGCTTAGAAAAGAATTGAGAGGAACATCAACTGTACAAATTGCTCTACCAGATATTTCTTTTGTCTGTAAAAATAGTGAATGTGATTATCACACGTTACAGCTATGAATTGGTAGTCCACTTGCTATATGTCACCAAATACTTGACACTAACAACTTACAGGACAAAGGAAATATCTTGGTTATGAGTTTTTCTGTCCAGGGTCTTCAGCTTTGTTGACTTTAGGGACTGGAAAGGCAATAAATACGTCATTAGAGTAGAATTAGCAGGGAGTTGGGGGAGACTACTATATTCACAGTGAGAAAGGAAAAGAGACAGAAGAGGGTCAAAGACAGAGAGTAAGTATAATTTTCAAGGCATGTCACAAATGCCTGCTTCCTCCAGGAAGTCCCTAACTCCTCTAGTTTCTAGACACTTCTACTGCTGGAACCTTGAAAGTAAAATGAGGGAGATGTTTCAGATTAAAACTGTAACAGTACTATATCAGCCTAAAGCAGATAAACAAATAGAATCATGTCCGTCAGGATGCACTTGGATACAGTGACCCACTTGGGAAGTTAAACTACAAATCAGTGGGGAAATGGGTATTTTATTTGGTATTATGATCCTGAGGAAAATCTGGAATTCTACTACACATCACAAATTCTAATCACTCTTTGACTTATTTTCTCCCATTTCCTACCTCTTTTCTCAAATGATATAAATCTACTAACCCCACCCCATCTCTCCTTCCCCATTTCCCGCATTCACATTCCTTTCTTAAATATTTCTCTGAACCTTTCCACCGGAAGTGATCTAAACTCCCACTTGGTGCCATAAAACACAAGGCCATACCTCTCTCACCACACAAGGTTTACTCTGCTTCCTGTTGCTTGTGCTGGGCTACTGGGGCTCCTCCCAGGGTGGAGGGGATTTGATCTGTATAAATACAAACGATGGCTTTTGTGCAGCCACTGTGGGAAATTTACAGTGACAGAAAGACAAAATGCATTCTGCTAACATGAACAGACAAGAGTGGCCTCACTAGCTTATTCTTTTCAGATTCAGGGAACAACCTGAGATTGATATTAGAGACCTCTCACCAGCTACCCACCCTGTCTCTCCTATCACCACTTTATCCTAATGGTGTCCTTATCAGCTTCCCTTTGTGTTTTTCTTTTCCCCTAAGTCTATAAGTTCTCTCTGTACAGATCTGCCTCTTGCTCAGTACTCAGGGAATGTGTTCCTCTATCCTTACAGTAGTCAGACTACCTTCAGCTAATCACACCACTGCCTTCTCCACTCTGTTTCTGCCCCTTTGCTAATTATGCCTAAGAACATATGAATGAATTACTTTAGCCGTCAGCAAGAGATTGCTTGTGTTATTTTTCCAGACTTATAAAGAGGGAGGAAAATTAGACTTGAGTTTAGTGCTAAAACAAGAACCAAGGTTGTGTGAAGAAAAAGATTTCATTTTTAGCTCGGTCTTATTCTATGAGTATCTGGCTGGCAATATTTAAATCAAAGAATTTAAATATTAATGCAATTTTTTATTTCTATTTCAATAATATTTTTCCTTGGGAAAACTCTGATTAAATTATCTTCAGTTTTTAATAGCTTAAAATTCATGTCTCCAAATTTGCAATCAAGAAAGTCTGCTCAGAACTTAGCAGAGTCCAGGAAAGGGCAATTCCATTTGATTATATTTTCAATTGAGATTAACATTTTTTTCATGAGTTGTCATACTAATAAATTCATCCAAAGTGCTCTCGAGTCCATATAGCCACAGACGTTGTATGCCTAGTAAGGAAGTAAGGGGGAGATGAGGATTTTCCGAGAAAGAGAAAATAGAATATATTATTATGGAAAGATGGGGAAAGACTGGAGTGAAAAGGGGTGGAGGTTATATGAGAGTAGGTCAAGAAAGCAATATGAGAAGAGACAAGCAAAACTAGGGACCATTTGAGGGACAATATGGAAATCTGTTACTGTAAATGCTTTCTAAAACATGTACACACATATGAAAGGAATCTAAATAGAGTTGCCAAACATGGGAGAAAATAATGTGCCCAACTAGACACCCAATGCCATGGAGTGAATCTTCCACTACAAGGAATGGACTTATATCTTTAAAGACACTGAGGGTCCCTGTTCCCAGTCAACTCTAATTGGTAAATAAAGTTGCTGGTGGCCAATGGCTAGACAGAGAAGACAGAGGCAGGACCTCTTAGGTTTCCTGGGCAAGGCAACCATGAGAAAGGAAGAGTTTTAGAATTGCCATGATGCAGAAGCAGAAACATCAGCCTGAGTGGGGCAGGAGAGAAAGTACACAAGCATGTAAGAATCAAGAATCAACTGGGTCTGGGGTAGAAGAAATGAGATATAGACTTTAGTGAGTAATAATCCAGGGATATAGGAGGGGACGCATTAACAACAGGGAACTTTGGGAGTTGCTAAGTCTTTGAGCTGATTAGGGCATATTAAAAATAAGTCTCTGTGTATGTATGTATTACGTAAGTATGTATGTATGTATGTATGTATGTATGTATTATGTATGTCTTTCATTCATGAATCCAAAACATTTGGGCAGTATGAGAAGTGAGTAAGCACTTCCTGGGGGAGTTTAGAGTGGATTAACAGCCTACTGCTTCAGCTCATTAGCCAAAGAAGTCCCATGAAACCTCCCAAGCATCTTTGGTATCATCAAGGCTATTATTGGTTGCTCTCCACAAACTGATGGCAAGGACATAATCCTGAATGTATACATTTCATTGAACATGGAAAAGTTCAGCTCATGCCTAACTAGAGGCTTCACCCATTCTGTCTAAAGGATCTCTGCATGTTATCAGGGGAGGAAAGTAATCATCAAACTAGCTACAAACTCTGCAATCCACAGTGGTGACCTGCCTGCAAGATATGCTCATGCAGTAGTGATTGGCACAAATGTTGAGGGAATGACCAACCTCTCTCATTGGACTCCATTCTACAAGATAGAACACACAACTGCAACCGCTAGGGTGCACAAGAACCTGACACTGGATAACCATGGGCCTTAGGGAAAACTAAATACTACATATTTGCTAAAGTAACTGGACAATAAAATGACTTCTAGTGACATTCTGCTATAGCCATAGATCAGCACCTTGTTCCACCACTATTGGAGAAGCTTCCTCCTACAGCATATGAGAACCAATACAGAGACATACAACTGGACAACGTTCAGAGAGTGAGAGACTTTGAAACATTCAATCCTAAGTGGATTGTCTCCCTCAAACCCTTCCCCTCAGGGCTCAGGGATCTATGCAAAAGAGGAGGCAGAAAGATTGAAATGGCCAGAGGTTACAGGTTACTTCAAGAAAATGATCTCTTCCAAACACAGAACGACTGGTCTATATATAAACTCAATGAGACTGGCAGCGTGTATAGGACGTGCACAAGGTCAAGCCAGAGGAGGGGTTGGATCACCGAGAGAGAGAGAAGAGAGAGAGAGAGAGAGAGAGAGAGAGAGAGAGAGAGAGAGAGAGAGAGAGAAGTAGACACTAGCTCTTATCCTTGATCTAGAAAATATCTGCAGTTGATCCTACTGGTAAAGGAAAAATTCATTTTCTCCCATTGTCTCCCTGGATATGTAAATCTCTCTTCAGATTAGGTCCCATAGACAGGAAAAGCTGACCAACATAAAAGCTGCTCAATGGTAAGTTTGTAGACTTTTTGAGCATTTTTTTTTGTCTTACTGATCTTTTGCTGGTATTTGGATTCCATTTTCTGTGTTTTGTTGTTATTGCTGTAGTTGTTTGTTTGGTTTGTGTGTGTGTGTGTTTCTTGGATTTTGTTGTTGTTTTTTAAAGTGTATAGAACTGGGGCTGGAAGCCGGGTGGCGCATGCTGTTAATCCCAGCACTTGGGAGGCAGAGGCAGGCGGATTTCTGAATTGGAGGCCAACCTGGTCTACAGAGTGAGTTCCAGGACAGCCAGGACTATACAGAGATACCTGGTCTTGAAAATCCAAAAAACAAACAAACAAACAAAAAAAACCCAAAACCAACCAACCAACCAACCAAACAAACAAACAAAACAACTGGGACTAGAAAGATGGCTCAGCTGTTAAGAGCACTGACTGTTCTTCCAGAGCTCCTGAGTTCAAATCCTAGCAACCATATGGTGGCTCACAACCATCTGTAATTAATGGGGTCTGACGCCCTCTTCTGGTGTGTCTGAAGACAGTGACAGTGTGCCTACATACATGAAATAAGTAAATCTTTAAAAAATAAAAAGAGTATAGAACTGGGTTTTGGTAGATGGAGAAGCAGGGAGGATCTGAGAGGAGTTGGGGGAAGAAAAAAGCATGGTCTGCATATATTGCATGAAAACGTTTGCGATTAAGTTTTAAAAGATGAGAAATATAGTCCATCTCCTTAGTATCACTGTAATTTTCAGAAACAATAAAGGCTTGAACATTGTTTCTGGCTTCTAAATTGATGTGCTTTCTTGAAATAAATTCTAATCTCAAAATGGTTACCTGAAAGTCAACTCTACTGACCAATGTGTCTTTCCCATAAAAATCTGCTTGGGAACACTTGGAGTTGAATGATTAGCATGCCCAGAGTAAATTATGAACTGAAAAACACAGCATTGGTTGACATTCTAAAGAACATACAGAATTTGTTGATTTTT
Source organism: Apodemus agrarius (assembly GCA_964023405.1). Taxonomy (NCBI): domain Eukaryota; kingdom Metazoa; phylum Chordata; class Mammalia; order Rodentia; family Muridae; genus Apodemus; species Apodemus agrarius. Next base: position 13,134,586 of record OZ030022.1, on the reverse strand, counting down.
CTCTTATAACAAGCCAGTAGAAAAGCAGCTTAACTCTGTGCAAGAGGAAATGGAGTTTATTGCTCTGTGGAAGGGCAGGATCAGTTAGCTCATGGGATGTATTCTTGTCCTTTCCTCTCCCCACTAATGCTGCTTAGGAACACTTCTCAGCTCTCAGCCCACTCAACTTCCTCTCCCCTAAGGCTTCTCTTAGGATATTCTGTTGTGGAGAGTCTAGGTGGGTGCAGAACGGGGCCAACTGTACTTTCTGTGAACATTTAACTTGAATTAAAGAAACTTGCAAGGGAGTGACATCTCCCGGAATCCAATGACAGACTGATACATTCTTGGCTTCTTCTGGACTGTCAGGTTCTCGTTCTTCTACATCTATAGTCCTTGAGAGTCTGAGAGTTGGTCCTAAATCTCTTCTGCATCTTTTAGGAGTTGAGGTTGATGGTACATTGCCATCTACAATACTTACTTACTGTCTGCATTGTGGGGAGTGACTTGGGCTTGTGCATATCTACGCCTCACATATGCTTAAGAACACAGTTATGTATACACACCAGAAGGACAAGCAAAAATAAATGTGAGCAAAAGCATGCAGCATATTGTCATATTTACTGAGCTTTAATATTTCTTCCACTTGTGGGGTATGTTTTAAATCTCTGTCTTAGTTCTCTATGATCCTGGTTTATGTTCAGCATCACAATAATGTTGTAAGTAAAAAAGAGATGTAACTCATTCACATTTAAGTCATTTGTAGTATGTTCTTTATTTTATTAGTGAGTTTAACATGATACTCTTTTTGTTTGTTTATTTGGTTTTTTTTGTTGTTTGTTTTTTTGAGATAGGGTTTCTCTGTGTAGCCCTGGCTGTCCTGGAACTCACTCTTTAGACCAGGCTGGCCTCGAACTCAGAAATCCACCTGCCTCTGCCTCCCAAGTGCTGGGATTAAAGGCGTGTGCCACTACTGCCCGGCTGATACTCATCTTTTTTTTTTTTTTTTTTTAGTTATTTTTATTTTCTATATTCTATGTTTACATTTCAAAGGCTTTCCCCTTTCCCAGTTCCCACCCACCATAGTTCCCATAGTTCTTCTCCCCCCCAACTATTCCCCAATCATTCCCCCTCCCCCCTCGGTTTCTTTACTAAACTGGATGCAATCTTTACATGCCCAGGGTCCTCTCCTTTCTTCTTCTTGGGAATCATTTGACTTGCTATTTGTGTCTTGAGTATTTAGTGCTTCTGGGCTCATTAATATCCACTTATCAGTGATTGCATTTCATGTGCATTCTTTTGTGATTGGGTTAGCTCACTCAGGATGATATTTTCCAGGTCTAACCATTTACCTACAAATTGCATGAATTCATTATTTTTAATTGCTGAGTAGTATTCCATTGTATAAATATACCACATTTTCTGTATCCATTCCTCCTTTGAGGGATATTTGGGCTCCTTCCAATTTCTGGCTATTATAAACAAGGCTGCTATAAACATAGTGGAGCATGTGTCTTTATTGCATGTAGGGGAATCCTCTGGGTATATGCCCAGGAGTGGTATGGCAGGGTCCTCTGGAAGTGACATGCCCAATTTTCTGAGGAACCGCCAAACTGATTTCCAGAGTGGTTTTACCATTTTGCAATCCCACCAACAGTGGAGGAGTGTTCCTCTTTCTCCACATCCTCGCCAGCACTTGTTGTCTCTTGAGTTTTTAATCTTAGCCATTCTGACTGGTGTGAGGTGGAATCTCAGGGTTGTTTTGATTTGCATTTCCCTGATGACTAATGATGTTGAACATCTCTTAAGGTGTTTCTCGGCCATCCGAATTTCTTCTGGTGAAAATTCTTTGTTTAGCTCTGTGCCCCATTTTTTGATAGGGTTATTTGTTTCTTTGCGGTCTAACTTCTTGAGTTCTTTGTATATATTGGATATTAGCCCTCTGTCGGATATGGGGTTGGTAAAGATCTTTTCCCACTTTGTTGGTTGCCGTTTTGTCCTTCTGACAGTGTCCTTTGCTTTGCAGAAATTTTGTAATTTTATGAGGTCCCATTTGTCGATTCTTGATCTTAGTGCGTACGCTATTGGTGTTCTGTTCAGGAACTTTTCCCCTGTGCCCAAGTCCTCCAGGGTCTTCCCAAGTTTCTTTTCTAATAGTTTCAGTGTGTCTGGTTTTATGTGGAGGTCCTTGATCCACTTGGAGTTGATCTTAGAGCAAAGAGATAAGAGTGGGTCAATTCGCATTCTTCTGCATGTTGACCTCCAGTTGAACCAGCACCATTTGTTGAAAAGGCTATCTTTATTCCATCGGATGGTTGTGGCTCCTTTATCAAAGATCAAGTGACCATAAGTCTGTGGGTTAATTTCAGGGTCTTCAATCCTGTTCCATTGATCTGTTTGCCTGTTGCTATACCAATACCATGCAGTTTTTAACACAATTGCTCTGTAGTACTGCTTGAAGTCAGGGATATTGATTCCCCCAGAAGTTCTTTTATTGTTGAGAATAGTTTTAGCTATCCTGGGTTTTTTGTTGCTCCAGATGAATTTGAGAATTGCTCTTTCTAGATCTATGAAGAATTGAGTTGGGATTTTGATGGGGATTGCATTGAATCTGTATATTGCTTTTGGCAAGATGGCCATTTTTACTATATTGATCCTGCCAATCCAGGAGCAAGAAATATTTTTCCATCTTCTGAGGTCTTCTTCGATTTCTTTCTTCAGGGACTTGAAGTTCCTGTTGTACAGATCTTTCGCTTGTTTGGTTAGAGTTACGCCAAGATACTTTATGTTGTTTGTGGCTATTGTGAAGGGTGTTATTTCCCTAATTTCTTTCTCTGCCTGCTTGTCCTTTGAGTACAAGAAGGCCACTGACTTGCTTGAGTTAATTTTATAACCTGCCACTTTGCTGAAGTTGTTTATCAGCTGTAGAAGTTCTCTGGTGGAGTTTTTTGGGTCGCTTAGGTAAACTATCATATCGTCTGCAAATAATGATAGTTTCACTTCTTCCTTTCCAATTTGTATCCCTTTGACTTCCTTATGTTGTCTAATTGCTCTTGCTAGAACTTCAAGTACTATATTGAAAAGATATGGAGAGAGAGGGCAGCCTTGTCTAGTCCCTGATTTTAGTGGGAATGCTTCAAGTTTCTCTCCATTTATTTTGATGTTGGCTACTGGTTTGCTGTAGATTGCTTTTACTATGTTTAGGTATGGGCCTTGAATTCCTGCTCTTTCCAAGACTTTTAGCATGAAAGGATGCTGAATTTTGTCGAATGCTTTTTCAGCATCTAATGAGATGACCATGTGGTTTTTTTCTTTCAGTTTGTTTATGTAGTGGATTACATTGATGGATTTCCGTATATTGAACCATCCCTGCATCCCTGGGATGAAGCCGACTTGATCATGGTGGATGATCGTTTTGATGTGCTCTTGGATTCGGTTAGCAAGAATTTTATTTAGTATTTTTGCATCTATATTCATCAGAGAAATTGGCCTGAAGTTCTCTTTCTTTGTTGGATCTTTTTGTGGTTTAGGTATTAGCGTAATTGTGGCTTCGAAGAATGAGTTGGGCAGTGTCCCTTCTGTCTCTATTTTGTGGAATAGTTTGGAGAGTATTGGTGTTAAGTCTTCTTTGAAGGTCTGGTAGAATTCTGCACTAAAACCATCTGGTCCCGTACTTTTTTTGGTTGGGAGGCTTTCTATAACCCCTTCTATTTCTTTAGGGGTTATGGGACTATTTAGCTGGTCTACTTGATGCTGATTTAATTTTGGTATTTGATATCTGTCTAGGAAATCGTCCATTTCCTCCAGATTCTCCAGTTGTTTTGAGTATAGACCTTTGTAGTAGGATCTGATGATCTTTTGAATTTCCTCAGTTTCTGTTGTTATGTCTCCCTTTTCATTTCTAATTTTGTTAATTTGTATACTGTCTCTGTGTCCTTTGGTTAGTCTGGCTAAGGGTTTATCTATCTTGTTGATTTTCTCAAAGAACCAGCTCCTGGTCTTGTTGATTCTTTGTATGGTTCTCTTTGTTTCTATTTGATTGATTTCAGCCCTGAGTTTGATGATTTCTTGTCTTCTACTCCTCCTGGGTGAATTAACTTGTTTTTCTTCCAGGGCTTTAAGGTGTGCCATTAAGCTGCTAGTGTATGCTCTCTCCAGTTTCTTTTTGGATGCACTTAGAGCTATGAGTTTTCCTCTTAGCACTGCTTTCATTGTGTCCCATAGATTTGGGTAGGTTGTACCTTCATTTTCATTGAATTCTAAAAAGTCTTTGATTTCTTTTTTTATTTCTTCCTTGACCAAGGTGTCATTGAGTAGAGTATTGTTCAGTTTCCATGTGTATGTGGGCTTTCTGTTGTTTTTGTTGCTATTGAAGACCACTCTTACTCCATGGTGATCTGATAAGAGGCATGGGATTAGCTCGATCTTCTTGTATTTGTTGACATCTGTCTTGTGACCGATTATATGGTCTATTTTGGAGAAGGTACCATGCGGTGCTGAGAAAAAGGTATATTCTTTAGCTTTAGGATGAAATGTTCTATATATATCTGTTAAATCCAATTGGTCCAGAGTTTCAATTAGTTTCACTGTGTCCCTGTTTAGTTTCTGCTTTCCTGATCGGTCCATTGAGGAGAGTGGGGTGTTGAAGTCACCCACAATTATTGTGTTAGGTGTAATGTGTGCTTTAAGCTTTAGTAAGGTTTCTTTTACGAAGGAGGGTGCCCTTGTATTTGGAGCATAGATGTTCAGTATTGAGAGCTCTTCCTGGTGGATTTTCCCTTTGGCCAGCAAGAAGTGACCTTCTGAGTCTCTTTGGATGATTTTAGGTTGAAAGTCAATTTTATCTGATATTAGAATGGCTACTCCAGCTTGTTTCCTGAGACCATTTGCTTGTAAAATTGTCCTCCAGCCTTTTACTCTAAGGTAGTGTTTGTCTTTAACACTGAGATGTGTTTCCTGTATGCAGCAAAATGTAGGGTCCTGTTTCCGTATCCAGTCTGTTAATCTATGTCTTTTTATTGGGGAATTGAGTCCATTGACGTTAAGAGATATTAACGAATAGTAATTATTACCTCCAGACATTTTTGAAATTATATTTATTTATCTTATTTATTTTTTATATTCGAGAGGTTATCTTCTTTTGGGTTTGATGAGAGGAGGTTTCTATCTTGCTTCTTCCCGGGTGTAGTTTCCGTCCTTGTCTTGGTGTTTTCCCCCTATTATCCTTTGTAGGGCTGGATTTGTGGAGAGATATCTTGCAAATTTGGTTTTGTCATGGAATACCTTGATGTCTCCATCAATGGCAATTGAGAGTTTTGCTGGGTAAAGTAGTTTTGGCTGAAGTTTGTGTTCTCTTAGAGTTTGCATGATATCTGCCCAGGATCTTCTAGCTTTCATGGTCTCAGGTGAGAAGTCTGGTGTTATTCTGATAGGTTTTCCTTTATATGTTACTTGGCCTTTTTCTCTTGCTGCCTTTAGTATTCTTTCTTTGTTTATTACATTTGGAGTTTTGATTATTATGTGACGGGATGTATTTCTGTTCTGGTCCAGTCTGTTTGGGGTTCTATAGGCTTCTTGTATATTCATGGGCATCTCTCTCCTTAGGTTGGGGAAGTTTTCTTCCATAATTTTATAGAAGATATTAGCTGGCCCTTTAACTTGTAAATCTTCACTCTCGTCTATACCTATAATCCTTAGGTTTGGTCTTCTCATAGTGTCTTGGATTTCCTGGATGTTTTGGGTTACCACCTTTTTGCATTTAGTATTTTCTTTGACTGTTGAATCAATGGTTCCTATGTTATCTTCGGCTTCTGAGATTCTGTCTTCTATCTCTTGTATTCTATTGTTGATACTTGCGTCTATGGCCCCTGATTTCTTCCCCAGGTTTTCTATCTCCAATGTTGTCTCCCTCTGTGATTTCTTAGTTGTTTCTACTTCTGTTTTTAGTATCTGGATGGATGTGCTCAGATCTTTCGCTTGCTTGATTGTGTTTTCATGTATTTCTCTAATAGATTTTTGTGCTTCCTCTTTCATAGCTTCTACTTGTTGGCCCACGTTCTTCTGTAGTTCTTTAAGTGACTTTTGTCTTTCTTCCTTATTGTCTTCTTCTCTTTGATCCATCTTCTCCTGCATTTCTTGAAGTGATTTTTGTATTTGCCTCGTAAAGGCTTCTAACTTTTGATCCATTTTCTCCTCTATTTCTTTACGAGATTTTTCTATGTGTTCAGCTACCAGCATCCTGACCAGTGATTTTATATCCAAGTCTTGTTTTTCTGGTGTTTTAGGGTATCCAGGGATTCCTGTTGTTGGAGAACTGGGTTCAGATGCTGTCATGTTGCCTTGATTTTTGTTAGTAACGTTCCTTCGTTTTCCTTTTGCCATCTGGTTATTTCTGGTTTTAGTTGGCCTTGTTGTCAGTGGCTGGTGTTTGAATCTCCTGTGAGGCTGGGCTCACCTGTTGTTTCTCTATTGGTGAATATGTGTGACTGCTGCTTTAAGGGATCATAAGCTGGCTGCCACCCATGCGATTGTAGCCCCTGTTGGAGTCTGTCTACCTGGGCTTCTCCAGCTGTGTCCTGGTTGCAAGGAACTCCGAGAGCCTAGCAGATCCCCCGTGAGGGTAGCCCTGGAAGGGGTGTTTACCTGGGCCTTTCCAGCTGTGTCCTGGTTGCAATATGGAGGCCCGCCGCTACACCGCTGGTCTAGGGGCCGGCGAGCTGGTTGCAGAACGCAGCCTATGTGCTCACCAGAGGGCGGGGATGTCCCACAGAGCCTGGGCCTTTCCAGCTGTGTCCTGGTTGCAATATGGAGGCCCGCCGCTACACCACTGGTCCAGGGGCCGGCGAGCTGGTTGCAGAAGCAGCCTTGGTGCTCACCAGAGGGCTCGGGGATGTCCCACAGAGCCTAGGCGGGACTCCGCCTGCTTGGCTCGGAGACCCTAGCAGATACCCCCGTGAGTGTAGCCCTGGAAGGGGTGTTTACCTGGGCCTTTCCAGCTGTGTCCTGGTTGCAATATGGAGGCCCGCCGCTACACCGCTGGTCTAGGGGCCGGCGAGCTGGTTGCAGAACGCAGCTTAGGTGCTCACCCGAGGGCGGGGATGTCCCACAGAGCCTAGGCGGGACTCCGCCTGCTTGGCTCTGAGACCCTGGGCCTTTCCAGCTGTGTCCTGGTTGCAATATGGAGGCCCGCCGATACTCATCTTTTTTAAGAAGCCATTTTCCTAGTCATCCTAGATTCCTCTTATTTCTGTTATCCATTTTCCCTTTTGTATTAATATTTGTTCTCCTTATTGTGAAAAAATATCTGACAAAATTGGCTTGCAGACCATTTATTTTGGCCTGAAGTTCTAAGGAATATAGTCCACCACAGCAGGGAATTTACAACACTGGGGACAAGAAGAACTCTCACTGTATTAACAGTCTGGACGCAGAGAGAGATGAAAAGTTGTTCTCGGAGCACTTTCTTCTTTGTGTCCAGTCTGGAATCTCAGCCCACACAATGGTAACATCCACATTCATGGATCTTGTAACCTCAATTATCCTAATCTAGACAATCCCTCACAAACATACACAAAGGCTTGTTTCTACTGTGATTCTAAATCCCAACAAATTGACAATGCAGATTAACAACTCCGTCTCTCATTAATCTGAAACTCAAACACATCACCTTTTTTTAAAAAATAAGATTTTATTTATTTTTTGTATATATGTGAGTACACTGTCACTGTTTTCAGACACACCAGAAGAGTGCACCAGATCCCATTACAGATGGTTGTGACAAACCATGTGGTTGCTGGGAATTGAACTCAGAACCTCTGGAAGAGTAGTCAATGCTTTTAACCACTGAGCCATCTCTCCAGCTCCCAAACATGTTACCTTTAAACCATACCTTTATAATCCCTTGTGCCCCATAGGTTCATGGTCACCCCAAAATACAAAATTCATCCAACTTCATAAGTCCTCATTGTCTTTAACAGTCCCCAGACTATTTAAAAGCAAAGGTCTAAGTCTTAACAAATCTCAAGGCAATCTCTTCACTGAGAGCTCCTATTAAAAAATGTTGCATAATTTCAATATACAATGGTAAAGGATAAATATTTCCATTCTAAAAGAGATAAAAAAGGGGGGGCATAACAAGGAATGGTCTAACCATTATAAGACCCAAATCCAGTGGAAGAGTACTCCGAATCTTACATTCCTACATTGGAAGCTCATGACAGTGTCATCTTTACTACCACTGCAGTTCTTTTTCCTGTAGCACAAAACACTTCTTTTGGGGGACTGGTATTACCCCTTGCCTGCAGTGTTCCTTAGCAGACATGTGTTGTGGTTTGATTATAACATGTCCCTCACAGGCTCATGTGTTTGTACAGTTGGCTCTTCACTATTGATACAGTTTGGGAAGACTGTGCACTCTTTAGAAAAAAAATGTTATTGTAGGAAGTATGTCACTAAGGACAAACTTTGATGTTTTGTAGCCTGTCCTCATTTCCTGATCTCTCTTTTGATTCCTGAATGCACATGAAATGTTATCAGTCAGATTCCTACATCTGTTTCAATGACTTCCTCACAATGATGGACTCTATCCTTCTGAAATTGTAAGCCAACACAAAACCCTTTCTCTCCTTGGTTGCTTTTTTTGTCAGGATGCTTTTTTTCTAGCAAAAAAAGGAAGAAAGGAAGGAAGGAAGGAAGGAAGGAAGGAAAGAAAGAAAGAAAGAAAGAAAAAAGAAAGAAAGAAAGAAAGAAAGAAAGAAAGAAAGAAAGAAAGAAAGAAAGAAGGAAAAGAAAGAAAGAAAGGAAGGAAGGAAGGGAGGAAGGAAGGAAGGAAGGAAGGAAGGAAGGAAGGAAAAGAAAGAAAGAAAGGAAGGAAGGAAAGGAAGGAAGGAAGGAAAAGAAAGAAAGGAAGGAAGGAAGGAAGGAAGGAAGGAAGGGAGGGAAGGAAGGAAAGAAAAGAAAGAAAGGAAGGAAGAATGTTACAACAATGTCCCCTGGTCCTGGCATCTCTCCAACACACTGGCTTCTCCACTGAGCTTAACCTTCACTTTCTCAGCTTCATGCAATGCCCTTTGGAGGTTTATTGTCAAAACTCTGACCCTACACATGCCTTATGTCATTATCTCTCTGCAACCCTGGTCAAAGATTCCACCACCCACATTATCCTGCATCCTTTACTTAGACAAAATGGATAGCAAGTGGATAATGTTGTCACGTTCTGCTGCCATCTGAGGATGGAGTCTGCTCCCTAGAGACCACAACTACATTTGGCCCTTCTGTTGACTCTGGGTGATTATTTTGAGCAGAGAATCTTATCAGTGGCATTCTTGGCTTTGAATGACTCCTTTAAAGTGAATGAATAGATTTACATGACATGACAGAGTATAATGGATAATATCTTTGCCTCGGGCACCTTTCTAGTTGTCCCAATGCAGACGGTCATGCCTGTCTTTAATGATGACAACCTCTTTAACAAGGAAAGAGGTTTTTTTTTTCATATCTCCGCATCTCCAACTATATCTATGTCATCTATATATATCTACATTTAATCTCTTTCTATCTATATATATGTACATATTACATATATAGACACACACACACACACACACACACACACACACACGTGTGTGTGTGTGTGTGTGTGTGTGTGTGTATTACATCTACACTATGTCAGGGCATAGGCTGAGCTGATGGCATGATTGTTTGTGCCAAGCACTCTCTGCACTTCACCATCACTTACAAGAAAGCACCGGAGACTAAAACCATGATGCACTTAATGTTGAAAATGCATTCACAGTTGGGTTTTCTCTTGTACATAATTAACACCTCAAGAGAAGTTTCTTTTGACACATACACATTTCTCTCAAGAACAAAATGGACAAATAGGATGGGAATGTAAATGGAAAGATGATGGTACAGTGAACATGCCAGTGTGTGTTTTAAATAATTTATACTAATATTCTCAGAGTTGCAAGCCAGAACAAAAACAACACCGGTTAAAAGATGAAAGCTCAAACAAGGTTGAAAATTCTAAGTATTGATTTATACATGTGAGTTATGAGATTCATCCATTTTTTAGATACCACAAAAGCAGTAATCTAAGAATAACTATTACCCATACCCACTTGCCCAATTGTTCTAATTGTCATTAATTTCCCCTTACCTTCAGGATCATTTGTTTTTCTTTACTTGAAAAACTACAGTGAGATTGCTTCCTTTATCAGTTCACTGGAGAAAGTCTTAAGGGGGCTAGCTTTACTTTTAAATAAGGACAACCAATCCATAATCTGTGCAAAGTGTGTTTTGGGACATAGCCTCCATTTTTGCTTATTAAATTGTTGTGCTGTGTGTGAACATAAGCAATACTATTCTGCCATGAGTTGTATTTAAATTTACATTTCCTATGTGTTAGAAACAGTAATTGGTCCTTACAATTTGTTTGAAAAAACTAATCCCATGGTTTTGTGCATGATTAGGCTTGACAACAAGGATATAAAGAGGGCCTTGCTTCACTGATTTTCATTTTTGTTGAATATTATTTTAATTATATGGAAGTAACAAGCCAAGTTACCCTGATAGTCTTTTTATTTTTTTAGTAGATACTACATGGAGAATTTATCTTGGTTCTAAAAATTGGAGACTAGTTCAAATGGCCTCTTATATTTAATTATTATTAAAATATTACATATTAATGATGCTGCCATATCATTAAGTCTCAATCCTAAAAAAGAAACATCTTCACATGTCCCTTTAAAAACTTCAATTTTCAAACACTTCCTGGGGCCATGTTACAGGGTACAATGTTTGCTTGACAGGGAGAATGAGAGTATTTTTATTAATAATTTCATATACATATATAATACTTTATTACTCCCTCTATATCCTCCTGTAGCTCCCGTGCCTACTAACCCTACTTCCTTCTCTACAAAAAGTAATATTTGATGATTCTTTGCTTGGGCATCCAAAACAGAGTACGGTTTTGTAAATAATCTGTCGTCTCCTGTGTAATGCACCATTTTGAGCAACAGTGGTAATATAAAAGACAAGAGGCCTCAGATGGTGTCTCCTACACTACACATTTCCACCAGACCACACAATGCTTGCTACACAGGAGACCAACATAAATATCCATCCATAGATACAGAGTTTATGTACACCATGCTGAGAAGACCAGGAGTCACAAACTGTGCGTGTTGCTAAGTATCTCCACATCATATTTATCAAATCTTTGAAGTCCTGGGTCAAACATAAATGTGAGATGGGGAGCAATCTGCATTCTAATAAAAGCTTCATTAAAACCGTCCAAACTGCTAGAGGCTTTTGAAATTTAAAAGATAATTGCATTTCTGTAATTATTTTACATTGCGTGAGACAACCAGCCACTTTGACTACAAGAGCCATATTGCTGTCAAGGCAACATTGGAGAAAGTCATCAAGAAGGAGAAGCTGAAGTGCCGAGGGCCTGAAGAGATAATTGAACAGTGAGGACAACTGCCGGGACTCGGTGCCACATTCCAGGCAAATAGGCGGACTCTTTGGAGATCCCATGTATTTTTCATAAACTTCAAAACTGTTTCAAATGTAGTTTTATAGGAGGGTTTCAAAGATATCAAAGATAGTTCAAAGTGTCAGTGGAGGCAGCCTGGGTCTTCTTCTGGCTACCAATAACATAGCTTCTTCACACTATAATTATCATAGCTAATGATGCACTTTTGACACATGCTTTAGTCTATGATTTTCTGATACTTTTCTCAAACTAGAGTTTTAGGTTTCTGAGAGCACTCTCACAGAGGATGAGGTGTTGTGAATGCAACATAAACCCGAGAGTGTGAACAGGACATGCCTTCTGTGATGTTAACCCTGACCTCCTGTCAGAGAGGGAGTCTCATGTTCCTCTGCTCCATGGCTGCTCTGTTCTCTCCCTTCTTCTTCTCCTTAAGTACCCCAGGAAGAAATCCGCCCAGCATTTTCATAGTCTAAGAGGGAAAGTTCTTAATATAGAGTCTTCTATGGAAGATGTGCCTCATTTCCCATGTACTAACTTATTAATTAAATTGCTCAGCTAAATTCATATGCAACTGACATATGGATAATTATTTTTTTCTCAGGGATAAATTCTAAAGTGTAGCTTTTCCTGTTTTGACCACTGAAAGCCCTTTAGTTGATCTCTATGCCCTCATTCTATTCTTAGTAAAAAAAATTGTTGGCACTACATGACACAGAACTCATTTTGTATGTTTATTGCCTTAGCCCTAAAAGCAGTTGCAATTCCTGGAATCTCTGATAATATTTTCTTTGGGGGTGGTCTATCCCTGTATAGTTCATATTGGTCTTGAACTCACAATCCTCCTGCCTCAGTTTTCCAAGTGCCAGGATTGGAGGCATGTGCCTCCTTGTTCCTTCCACTGAAGAATGTTGTTGGAAATGAGAGTTAAGAGCTGAGTGTGACAGAGGCACTGACTTTTTAAGGTTTCGACCCATTCCCGTAATCATGGGGTGATGGCCAAACCATGTGCTAAACCTCCGTGGCTCTGTATGATGGGGCTGAAGTGTTTCATTTCATGTCACAGCACAGAGCATATTTAACACAAATTCTAGCAATTACCTTGTCTTACCTCTAGTAAACTGTCAAACTATAAAATGCACACCAAGAGAAAACAATCATATAAAGCACATTTGTGGCTGCCATGTGTCGAGCACACAATTCCCACAAATAGTTAACCTCGAGAACCTCGTGCTTCTGTGGCTGCCAAGACACCAGCCCTGCCTCTCTACTCAACACTTCCTCCAGACCACGTGGACTTTATTTCATTTGTTTCCAGTTTAGGTCATGGTCCATCAATTTAATCATTCTTTTTAATCCTTTAAATTCTCTGCCCTCTATGTATTTCACTGGCGAAATTCCAACCTCCCTGTAATTCTACTCTTCGAAGAGTAGTACCTCTGGCCCCAAACAGCTGAACCTGGACGAACCTAAACCAAACTAACTAAAACCATTTGACATGGGTCCTTAGCACTAAGCAGCAACCACACATAGCTCTCTTATCTATATACCTGCCAGCTCCTGTACACTTCTCTGTCAAACATCCAACATAGCATCTCCTATCTTTGTTCTCCATTAGTAACTTTGCTCATGTCTTCCTTTACTAAAAAGGAAAAACTATTAAATAGAAGGATCCATGCATCTCCACCACTAAATTCACAATTCAGTTTCTATCATACATACGCAAGAATTTCTTAACATAACAACATTAAATTTATCACAGAAGTTAGAAGAGAGAAAGAAAAAATGGAGTCTGTTCAGGTTTCTTGTCACTGTCTAGCTAGCCATGAGATCATTCTAACATGGTATTTATTCTTTGAAATCTAGATGCTGTTATTTAGTATCTCAAACGTGCATACTGAGAGTCATATGGAATTAGGTTTTGCAAAAACTGCTTTGTGAGTTATAAAACCAAGTCAAGAATTGCCATAACAATTAAGATATTAAACAACTCACTCAATCTTCAGAGAAAACAGGTGCAATCAATAAGAGAAAAATACTGGTTAGTGTTTTTCAAATGACATTACTATCAATGATTTTTCTTTTAATTAAAAGAAGAAAATTCAGTATCTGAGTCATACCATTCCTCTGTAGTAGTAAATAGTGTTATGTTATGCCATCTACTGTTGCAAACATGGAGGGGGTTTCAAACACTGAAATCTCTAGATTTTCTTCCATATTATATAGACATAGTGTTTACTAGATGTGCTGTGTATTAAGTTCTTTGGGAATGAGGACCATGTCTTATCATATGTAAACACATGTCTACAGCACACACACACTAATATCTTGTAAGAACACCTTAAAAGGTTTAGATCCTGGATCAAATGGAGTAAAAACAGTGGCAGGAGAAGGCAGAGTTTAAAGACCAAGACTTTATCCTGTCAACTTATAAGAGCATATAACTTGAAACAATTGCATTTGCTTTGTGAATGATTAACAGCTAAATGCCTGTTAAACAAAGGGATTGTCATAAAGTCCCCACAGATGTCTTGGTTCCAGGGTTCTAGAACTTTCTTCTCATTTTACTTTTATCTCAGCATTGTTCCCTTCTTGGTCTTAGTTTTGTCAGAGAGCACACTGGCCTTGTATTTATATTTTCTTCACCACAAAGTCTAGTGAAGGTCCCAGCCTTTCATCTGGAAATTTAATCTGTGCTTATTGTAGCCCTGAAGCTTTAAGAATATTGCAAGCTGTTACTTTTGAAATATGATCTATTGTGGATTTTTCAGAGAGGCAGCACTCAAGGAATATTCAATTTTGCTGTTCAGAATTTAATATAGAAAAGTTTGCCTTTTAAGTCAACAGTTTTTTAAACCTGTAATTATATTGTATTCTGGTTTTAGATCCATTTTTTTTTTTCATTTTCGGAAATAACATTTGACTTTGCAGCGAAGCTATCATAATAATTCCACATGCCAGAACATCAGTTCCACAGCAGCCGTTTACTTAATCATGATATTTTGAATATGGGAGAAAAGGGATTTTAAACAAATGGCAAACCTACACAGACGTATACAATGTAACGATTTTGAGAATGTCAATATCCTGAAGAGCTTCTATTTTTAAGACCCTTTAGAACATTGTTTCAGAAAAATGAAGGCTTGCATCTTCATATGCACTCAAGGCTTGAAATGTGAGCTCTGGCTGCATGGTACGCAGAGGCACAGTGTTTAAATGTAAGCACCGGTACCGTCATTTACTAGTCATGGTGTTCTAATTCCCATCATCTAAGCTGCTAATAGGGGCTTATCCTAGGGCCTTTGGACGCCTCTAAATGACCTAGCATCCTGAAAATGTACAGTAAAGGCACATGAAAATAAAACAAAATAATCTGAAAGCCGGGTGTGGTGGCGCACGCCTGTAATCCCAGCACTTGGGAGGCAGAGGCAGGCGGATTTCTGAGTTCGAGGCCAGCCTGGTCTACAGAGTTCCAGGACAGCCAGGACTACACAGAGAAACCCTGTCTCGAAAAACCAAAAAAAAAAAAAAAAAAAAAAAAACAAAAAAAAACCCAAAAAAATCTGATAAAGTAGAACTTCATCATTTCACCACGTGTCTCTCATTCTTCCTTGTCTTTCTCTCTTAATTTATATGAACGAGGAAAGAGAGAGCTTGCCAGATACCCATTCAATGGTATGATAGACAGTAACGGCTGTAGCCTCACCACACACAGTGCAGGCCCAAACATTGTACTTTCCCTGACACCAATGTCCAGATCCCAGGTTTTGCATCTCCAACCTGGAAATGGATTCCTTTAAGTGTGAAGAGGTTTTGTTTTTGTTTTATTTATTTATTTATTTTACCAGAGTATCCTGAGATAATTTCCTATAAAGGAATGAAACTAAAATAGCAACAAAGCAGCTGAGCAATGGTGGTGCACACCTTTAATCCCAGCACTCTGGGAGGCAGAGGCAGGTAGATTTCTGAGTTTGAGGCCAGCCTGGTCTACAGAGTGAGTTCCAGGACAGCCAGGGCTATACAGAGAAACCATGTCTTGAAAAACCCCCCCAAAAATAAATAAAATAAAATAAAATAAAATAAAATAAAATAAAATAAAATAAAATAAAATAAAATAAAATAAAATAGCAACACAGAACACTGGTTATCATGAAAGTGCAGATGATGGGGACTTTATGGCTTATGCACCTCCTCCCACCCCTTGTGATAATAAAGAGGATATTCCTTCGCATTTCTGCTGTGGTGGTTAATTCAGAGGGGGATGATAAACAGGTCATAGTTAACATAGTTGTCAGAAGAAGCTCAGGCTTACAAGGAAAATAGCAATGTTCTATACATACCTTGATTTATATTAACATACTCACTTAGCAATGTTCAGATTGGTTTATGTATTTGTTTTTTACTTTAGGATACTTTTAAATACATTTGCAGAGAAAATTCAACATCAAGAGGAAATATTCTTTGGAAAATACAATTTGACAACCGCAGAATATTTCCCCAAGAAGCAGCAGAGCCCATGGGCTTCATAAAAGCCACAAAGAATCCTTACCAGGGTTGGCTGGCCACTTGCTGAGTCAAAACATAAACATTAAAATCACGTGAAAAACATTGAAATCATGTAGCATCTTAAAATAGTTTTCCCCTAATTTTTTTGACTCATTTGTTATTTTTTTTAAGATTTATTTAGTATTATATCTTTAGTACACTGTAGACTTCAGATGCACCAGAAGAGGGCATCAGATCTCATTATGAGATGGTTGTGAGCCACCATGTGGTTGCTGGGATTTGAACTCAGGACCTTCGGAAGAGCAGTCGGTGCTCTTAACCACTGAGCCATCTCTCCAGCCCTCATTTGTTATTTTTTAAAGGTTCATTTATTATATATAAGTACACTGTAGCTGTCTTCAGACATACCAGAAGAGGGCATCTGATCTCATTACAGATGGTTGTGAGCCACTATGTGGTTGCTGCGATTTGAACTCAGGACCTTAGGAAGGACAGTCAGTGCTCTTAACTACTGAGCCATCTCTCCAGCCCCTCATTTGTTATTTTTAAATATGTTTAATATTCGCATATTTTGAATTTTTCACTTTTTTCTCTGATTGATTTCTGGTATCATTCCATTGGATTTGGGTAGGACACTTGATATGATCTCAATCTTTTAAAAATTATTCACAGAAATAGCAATTTAATACTTTGCTTTTGTGACCTAAAGTGGTTTATTTCTTCAGTCGTGATAGTGATGGATGGAAGACACATTTGAATGCAGGATGTTTGTGTCATCTTGCAATGCCTACCTGAAGTAATTGATGGCTCTGGTGCTCACAGTACAGGTGAGAGAGGAACAATCAGCTCTACTCTTTTCAGTATAACATAGATTTTTAGAACCAACATATGATGTCTATGAATTATTTTAAAGCCAATATTAGAATTCCCAAATAACGGAAACATTTCCTTTTTGCTCAAGTATAACTGGTATTGTATGTTTTTTTCCCTTGATATTTTTTTCTTTCTTTTTTTTTATTGTATATATTCTATATTTACAATTCATTTCCCTTTTTCTGGTTCCCCACCCCCAAAGGTCCCACATGTCCTTTTCCCTCCCCCTGCTCCCGCATCCACCCCCTCCCACTTTACTGTTCTTGTACTCTCCCACAATGATGTTTTGGTCCATTCTAGCACCAGTGTCCACTCCTTTCTTCTTGTGAGACATCACTTGATATGTGATTTGTGTCTTTGGTGTTCCAAGCTTCTAGGCTAATATCCACTTATCAGTGACTGTATACCATGGGTATTCTTTTGAGACTGGGTCACCTCACTTAGTATGACATTCTCCAGCTCCATCCATTTCTCTAAGAATTTCATGAATTCATTGTTTCTAATGGCTGAATAGTACTCCATTGTGTATATATACCACATTTTTTGTATCCATTCCTCTGTTGAGGGACATCTGGGTTCTTTCCAGCTTCTGGCTATTATATATAAGGCTGCTATGAACATAGTAGAGCATGTATCCTTATTGCATGCTGGTGAATCTTCTGGGTATATTCCCAGGAGTGGTATGGCTGGGTCCTCCGGAAGTATCACGCCTAGTTTTCTGAGGAACCGCCATACTGATTTCCAGAGTGGTTGTACCAGCTTGCATTCCCACCAGCAGTGGAGGAGTGTTCCTCTTTCTTCACATCCTCGCCAACACCTGATGTCTTCTGAGTTTTTAATCTTAGCCATTCTGACTGGTGTGAGGTGAAATCTCAGGGTTGTTTTAATTTGCATTTCCCTAATGACTAGTGATGTTGAATATTTTTTAAGGTGTTTCTCAGCCATCCGAATTTCTTCAGGTGAAAAGTCTCTGTTTAGCTCTGTACCCCATTTTTGGATAGGGTTATTTGGTTTTCTGGGGTCTAACCTCTTGAGTTCTTTGTATACATTGGAGATTAGCCCTCTGTCGGATGTGGGGTTGGTGAAGATTTTTTCCCAATTTGTTGGTTGCCGATTTATCCTTTTGACAGTGTCTTTTGCCTTACAGAAACTTTGTAGTTTTATGAGGTCCCATTTGTCTATTCTTGTTGTTCTTATAAACCAAATATATAAATATATTGTTTTCAAATATGAGAATTTAAATGATATTAAAATGTAGGAGAACACATTGAGTTTAGATTAGTTGGAGGTATAAAATCATAGCAGCAACTATAAATAATTACTCTCTTGATATAAATACTTGCCTGAGACCTGGAGTTACCTTTTACCAATTACAGTTACCTCCAAAGGGCTACTTGGTCAATATCATGACTCTAAGGATCTGATATAAACTAGCTTTTTAGGGTATTCATCATTAATATCATCAAATTCATGTCTTTGTTCAAATAATTGAATTCGTACTCTACCTTAAATTCATAGTGATAAATTATCCCTAAAAATCAATAAAAAAGAAGGAATGCTTCAGTGTATAAGCATTATTTTAGAAATGAAATATATCATCAAGAGGACCAAATACTATAATCTGGTACTAACAAGATTCTAGATTTTTGTGGAAGAGAGGGAGGAATGATTGGAAGAGCCAGAGGGGTCAAGGATACCACAAGAAAACCTTAGCATCAACCAATCTGGGCCCATAGTGGCTCATAGAGACGGAACTACCAACCAGACAGCATGCATGGGGTGGACCTAGGCCATCTGCACCTATGTAACAGATGTGCAGCTGGATGTTCATGTGGCACTCCTAAAGCAGGAGCAGAGGCTGTCTCTGACTATATTGCCCATCTTTGGATAGCTTTCCCTTAACTGGGATGCCTTGGGTAGCCTCAAAAGTGGAAGATGTGCCTAATAGTACTGCAACGTGATATACCAAGGATGGTTGGTATACATGGAAGGTCTACCCTTTTCAGGAGAGAAGAGAAGAGGAGAGGAGAGGAGAGGAGAGGAGAGGAGAGGAGAGGAGAGGAGAGGAGAGGAGAGGAGAGGAGAGGAGAGAAGAGAAGAGAAGAGAAGAGAAGAGAAGAAAAGAGAAAAGAAGAGAAGAGAAGAGAAGAGAAGGGAGGGGTGAATTTGGAAAATGAGGTGAAAGGGAGGGCCTGGGGGGAGAGTAGTGAGAAGCTGAGATCCAGATGTCAAGTAAGGAAATAGGTTAATTAATTAAAAAAAAAAGGAATGGTTTTGAAATAGGAACAATTCACCATATTCATGTAATTCAAATATTTTATCAACAGTATAAATCTATATAAAGTTAGAGGGAAGAAAGCAAGTAAAAACAAAAGACCACATTTAAATACTGTTCACGCCGTCTGTGAAAAATGTATTAAAATCAATCCATCAATCACTGGTTTTGTCTGGACAGTAACTGCAGATAGAATTTGGTGTCGTGAACACAGTCTAATAGTGGAAAAGCACACCCCAGCTCTACTACCACATATCCATCCTTCACACTGAATGCACTTTTACCAAAAAAGAAAAGTGGGCATTTGATAAAGATGTCCCATTGAGGGCTGCGTGCTCTAAAGTCTCTCACTCTGTACACTGTCCAATTGTGGGTCTCTGCTTTAGTTCTTATCTACTTCCAGAAGCTTCTCTGATGAGAGCTGAGCAAAGCACTGATCTGTGGGTATAACAATATGTAACTAAGGGTCATTTTATAGCTATGTTCCTTTAGCAGAATAATAGTAGTAGTTTTCCCCTTAAGCCTGTGACTTATCTACTTGATGGTTCTTGGATACTGTAGCAGTGTCAGGTACATGTTCCATCTTATGGAGTGTGCCTTAAATTTAATCAAAAAGTGGGAATATTTCTGCCACTATTACACCAGTATATCTGGTAGACAGGTCACTGTTAAAAAATACATGAATATGTGTCATATCAGTATCTCATCCGGGTGATACTGATGATTACTCTTTTTCCTCCAATAGCATAAGGAATGACTTCTAAGACTATGAACACTAGCTGGTGGGGCTGAGGTTTCTAGTAGAGCACCAGCTCAACTTCTCTGTTTGATGGCATAAGTATTGTCTTCTACAGTTGGGCCTTACCACCAAATTATACAGAGGAGCCAATAGGCCTAGCAATCCAGGAAACCAACAGTCTCTGAGGTTTGGGGGCAGGGTTCCACAAGGCTTTATGTAGCCAACAACTCAACAAGCTGTAACTCATTTGTGTCCCTGGGGGTTTAACAGGGTGACACAAGATGTCTACTTATCACATCCATTATATGGTGACCTGATTTATATCTCTTATAGAGATATACACAAAAACAAAAGAAAAGAATTAATCAATTATTTACTGGTGACAATAGATGGAAAAGTAAGTTAAACTCATAGACCCACTTGGCTCCTTGCCAGAATGTTGATATGCTTCAATATGTGCAAATTAATATACCAATCAAATAAATGGATTAAAGGACAGAAATCACATGATTATTGCAAGAAATTAAGAAAAGCCTTTGACAAAAATCCACCAACTCTTTCATGATTAAGTCGCAAGGGGAGGAGAAATGGGAGGAACAGACCTCAACACAATAAAGGATACACACACACACACACACACACACACACACACACACACGAAAAACCAATATCATGATATATGAAGAAAAAATTGCATGGTAATTGGCCCAAAAAAGACACCCAGTTCAATAGAATAAAGAAAAGTCTTGAACATGACTCACTATGGCCATCTGGTTTTTTAGAGACATTGAAAGTGCAGACCAGGAAAAAAATGTAGGACCTTCAGGAAATAGTGTTCATGTATAGGAAAATGAAACTTGATCCTTATCTCTCTCCATACACAAAAGTCAGTGGGTCAAAGATCTCAGTGTAAAACCAAAAATGCTGAAAGTGCTAGAACAGAAAGTGGAAAGTATGGCACCATATATGATACTCACAGGTAAGGACTTCATAAGTTAGACTCTGTTTACTCGGGGAAACAAGACCAGCAATTGAGAAATGGGACCTCATAAAACTGAAAGCTTCTGTACAGCAAAGAAAACAATCAATCCAGAGAAAAGGCAACCGACAGAAGTGGAGAAAATCTTTACAAGCTGCAAATCAGACAGAGTTCATATCTGGAATACACAGAGCACTCAAAAAATAAAGTCAAGAAAACAAACAACCCATTTAAGAAAGGGGCTACAGATATGAAAAAAACTTAAAAAAAAAAAAGAAATACCAGTGGGTAATAAATACTTTTGAAGTTTTAAACCTTATAAGCCACCAGGGAAATGCAAATTAAAAATACTTTGAGATTTCATGGCACCACACTCATAAATGGTGACCAAGAAATCAAATGACAATAGGTGCTGAAAAAGAAACCCTGGTTTACTGCTGAAGCAACTTCAAGCTGGTAAATCCACTTTGAAAATCGCCATAAAGATTCCTTAAAAAGTGATCTAGAGA
The DNA here is from genome assembly GCA_964023405.1 of Apodemus agrarius. Lineage (NCBI taxonomy): Eukaryota > Metazoa > Chordata > Mammalia > Rodentia > Muridae > Apodemus > Apodemus agrarius. The sequence goes on along the minus strand of OZ030022.1, from coordinate 13,113,226 downwards.
TTTACTATTTGATGCAGCTATCCTCTTCCTGAGCATATACTCAAAGGACTTTATATGCTATAACCAAAATACTTTCTTATCTGTGTATCCTGGAGCTCTATTAATAATAGCTAGACTATGGAATCAGTCTTGGTGTCTGTTATCCAGTGAATAGAACATGAAAATGTGGTACACATACACAGTAGAATTTTCTTCAGCTGTAAAGAAAAACTAAACTACGAAACTTTCAGGTTAAAAAAAAAACCCTTCAAAATAGTATACTGAGTGAGGTAACTTCAGGACAGAAGAACAATTACTACTGGTTCTCGCTCATGTGTGTATCCTGCCTCCAGATTTTCAACTTTGCTTCCTGTATAAGTCAGAAGTCTAGAGAGACACCACAGGGAAGGGAGTGTCTTAATGAAAGGTGGATAGTAGATTATGAGTAGTGTTAAAAAAGGGGGGGGGGAGAGAATATTAAAGATAGGAACATTTAAGTAGGGATAGGGTAGGAGAAATGGAGGTTAATGTGTGGAAGGGGAATGGTCAGCCACAATGAAAAAGCTGACTGGAAACCTATAATCCTGCAACCAAACTATAATAAATATTTTAAGGGAGACAACATACATGCCTGGTAAAACCTCTTCCAAAAGGCCCTTCCTTAATTCTACAGGTTATTACATAAAAATCCCAGTGATAAGAGAACTCCTTATGAGTTCTTGGTTAGGAAGGCCCCTGAGGCCCACACCAGTAAGTCCCTGTCACTGTTCTTTGTTTCCTATAAGCACCATATAATATGACCCTATTGCTGGAGGTCCTAGAATCCTTGGTTACGTGAGAGAAATCAACCTGTAACTGTGATCAACTGCTAACCCTAACTCTTACCCTAATCCTAACCCTGATTTTCTTTTTATAAGAGAAATCAGCTTCTTTCTGATTGACTTTAAGGCCCATAGGTGGAAATTCATACCTGGTATTGTGAACCTGGTCAAATGGCACGGCTAGGCCCTAGGGGAGAAGCTCTGATGCTGCTTTTTTTTTCCTGTATGGAATCATCTACCCATCAAATTGTCTTCTCAATGATTTTCAGTGTCCATAAATTAGTGCTGTTTCCTTTTCCATCAGAGAAGCTTCAGGGATTTCTTTTGCAGTGATAAGTGGTAACTGCAGAGTCACACTTGGTTCAAGTAAGTGCTGAGAATATTTGTGACTGACAACTGCTCAGCAATAAATGCAAATCTCTAGTATCCTTTCTGTAACTCGGAGAACATCACAAAGAGAGAGAGGGCTGGGCGTGGTGGCGCACTCCTGTAATCCCAGCACTTGGGAGGCAGAGGCAGGCGAATTTCTGAGTTCGAGGCCAGCCTGGTCTACAGAGTGAGTTCCAGGACAGCCAGGACTACACAGAGAAACCCTGTCTCGAAAAACAAACAAACAAACAAACAAAAAAAAAACAAAAACAAAAACCAAACAACAAAGAGAGAGAGGAAAATCTAAGATCCCGAGGACTGTAGTTTGGACTTGTCTTCCAGGTTTGGCATGCTACTGTCCTTCTAAATTCTCAGCAACTCTGATTATCTACCTAAGAACTGCAAACCCTATCATGGAGAAGGAAGAGCTCAGAAGACCTCTTTTCTCTCTGTACCTACACACCTTTTAGTTGCATAGCCATTGGCAAGGCTATGTAGCCTGTGCTTCTGTAAACAGACTCTCAGACAAGTCCTCAGAAGCAACCCTAATGAAACTCACTGGGTCAAGACATAAGAGCGTGAAAATGAAGGAGGGACAAGTTGGAAAGTGGATGGGCAGTCAGCAGGAGTGTGAGGGAAGAAGTAATGGAGGAGAATATGACTGGAACACATGAACTATACATGTGAAAATGCCAAAATGTGGCATTCCTTTGTATAATTACCATATGCTATTTAAAACCCTTGGGGAAAAGAGAGGTAATAAAACTTCAATGGGCAACTACCCAAATCAGAGCCTATCATGTTGGATTCTTATTCTGAATTATTGTTCAGTTTACAGCTGTATATGGAAAATTCTAGAACATAAAACACAAGGCAAAACAATGACAAAGCTTAACCCCAAGGCAAACCAAATAAGGCTATCCTGGGCTAGGACCTAGTCATCCATGTTCAACACATCCCTCTGATCCCAGGGCAATGTTGGAAATGCTAGTTGTTTTCTTTCTGTAACTATTTACATTTCCCTAGTGAAATATTATGTACATGTAAAATATTCATGTACAGTTTGCAACATTGTTCTTATCCAACTATCTTTCAGTGAAATCTATAAATCAAGAAAAGACAAATTAGCCATTCACTCAAACAAATCTAATTAACCTCCATCTGTCTCCTCCATGCAGAGCACATGTAATGTCCCTGTTACTTAACAATTATGAAATGGCTGGGTTAACTCTTCACCAGGGTTTAATTTATACTTCAAAAGTCTGAAACCGACAGTTGCTAGCATAGTACAAGTAAATATAGCAGAAGATTACATTTTGAACTCTATATCAGTTTACTGAGACAACCGAGTCTGTTGTAGCCATTGCTTCCCCAGAACTCTGGGACTGAACATTTTGTCACTTGGTGATCCATTGCATAAGTAAAAAGTCTCATTGCTTGTTAGATTAAATTGAGTGGTAAGCATTCCTAGCACTTTGTCAGGATGATCCTTGCTAATGCTTCTTCTGCTGGCAATTATTTTTACATCTTCTGAGAAGTAGTTTTCGTTTGTTGAATTTCATTAAGGACTGAGCTTCGAAGGCATATCCAATTTCTCTCTGGGGTATGAAAAGTGTTCAGAAATTCAAGACTCAACACCAAGCAGGAATACAAAGCTTAGCCTCGGTGTCTTCCTCCTCCTCCTCCTCCTCCTCGCCTGCATTCCTCCATGAGCTGCACACAGCCAGCACTTACTTGAGAAGTGGTGAGGGCGGCACACCCTGAGGTGGAAGGACAGTGATATCTGATGTCCTCTTCAAAGTACAATAAAAGTGTGAAGAGGCTATAAGCCACTGCCTCTGTTTAGACCCGCAACATGACATGCAGTTTCTTTTTTTGCACATAGTTATTGTCTTAGTTAGGGTTCCACTGCTGTGAACAGACACCATGACCAATGCAAGTTTTATAAAAGACAACATTTAATTGGAGTTGGCTTACAGGCTCAGAGGTTCAGTCCATTGTCATCAAGGCAGAAACATGGCAGCATCCAGGCAGGCATGGTACAGAAGGAGCTGAGAGTTCTACCTCTTCATCTGAAGGCTGCTAGTAGAAGACTGACTTCCCGGCAGCCGGGGGAGGGTCTTAAGCCCACACCCACAGCGACACACCTACTCCAACAAGGCCACACCTCCTAATAGGTTCACTTCCTGGGCCAATCATATACAAACCATCACAGTTATTTTTGTTGAGGGTCCAAGAATCACCCCACAAGCCATCCAAATGCCAATCTCAGTCAGACATGGATGGTTTATTAAATGTACATCCGTTGTAAGACTGATTGATCAGAGCTGGAGCTCCGAATCTGGGGCTGAGGCTATGACCCTGAACATCCTTTTCTGTGAGCTTTTATAAAGGCAAAAACTGCAAAAACTACAAAAGAACAAAACAATCCCCCCAAAACAACAACAACAACAAATCCACAGGGAGCTCATATGCCATTCAAGGAAGAGTTGTCTGGTGGTTGGCTCTGACTCAAGCCATTTTAGACTTAACAGTTTATATTTATCTTTACTTTGATGAGTCCTACAGAAAGCTTTGTAGAAGTTCTTAAGATTAACAAACCTCATACAGAACATAACAGGATATGTAATAAGCATGACCTTGCTCTGAATCAAGTTATTTTTCTGTGTCAATGACCAGCAGGCATATTACAGCAACTATATGAGATAGCTGGCTGGCATGGGACAAAATAGCTATAGATATGCTGGCAGGGGCAGGTCTCAGCATTTTCATATTTCACAGCAAATTAGTTTAATTGGTATAATGCAAATTCAGGCTCATATGGTTTATTAGTGATATTTTGAGTATATATTCACACATGAGTATATATGCACATATATGCACTCATATTCACATATACAGGGGACTTGGTTGTCAATTTTTGAGTTATATTAAAAACCAAGAGCCTGGTTTGCCAATTCTTACGTTTTTCTCTGTGACAAGTATCACCAAGCAAACATCGTCAGATCTCCTGAATTCACAGCTCTATAAATGTGCCACATTCCAAAGCATAAACATGGGATGGACTTGATTAAGATAAAGACAATCAATTCTGTCTTCATCATGTCTTAAAACCAACATTTCTAAGAGTTTACTATTACATAATTCAAGCAGACTGACTCTTTTTTATCACACTTGCCTGGCCCGTATTTCTAGCACCTTGTTAAGCAGTAAGATATGCCTGGATTTCACGGAAACCAATTTGAAGCAGCCAAGATGTGGTGCAGGGATATAAGCTCGATTTCAATTCATGCGGGAAGAGTCTCAAACTGTTAGAGTCTAACAGAAAACGAAGGAGAGAAGAACAGTTTGACAGGTTGGGCTCTTACTATATGGGCAGGTGGAGTCATGTGACCACAGAGACAGCACCTAAAGATCTTGCTCTGATTTCTTTTCTTTCTTTTTATTTTTTTCCGTTTTTTTTTTTTTTCGAGACAGGGTTTCTCTGTGTAGCCCTGGCTATCCTGGAACTCACTCTGTAGAACAGGCTGGCCTAGACGAACTCAGAAATCTGCCTGCCTCTGCCTCCCAAGTACTGGGATTAAAGGCGTGCTCTACTTGATTTCCAGCCTGATTTCCTTTCATTTGCTCTGATAACATACTGACCAAAAACAACTTGGGGCGGGGGAGGGTTTAGTTGGCTTATAGATCTCATAGTTGGCCCATCAAGGGAAGGCAAGCCAGAAATCCAAAGCAAGAACTGAAGCAGCAAAAATCTGCTTAGTGTCTAGCTCCTCATGCCCTGCTCCGTCTGCTTTCATACATCACCCATGACCCCTCGCAGTGTGCTGGGCCCTCCCATGTCAACCACTGATCAAGTAAATGCCCCCCACACTTGCCTCCAGGCCAATCGACTCTGGGAGAGATTGTGAATGCTGAGCTTTTGGGCCCTTGCCCTGAGGTTACCACAGCTACAAATCCTTACAGAAGACTCACGTGGCAGGCACTTTGCTCTTCTGTATTTACCCAGGCTCAAAAATGGCACTACTCAGAGCTGCTGGAGCAAAGATCACTCACATTAATAAAAAGGTAGCATTAGTGCTCAGATCCCCCCCAAAATCTGTTAAGCTTGGAAACAACTATATCATATTTTAGAATTGTCTCAAAGTTCTGTCTTCTCTAACATTTATTTGAAATCAAAATTTCAGCTTTGGCATTGAATAATGACTCCCCCTAAGGCTATTCTCTAGTGTTTTTGTTATATTTTAGTTAAATTATATAATGATAATGAAGGTAAGTAATAATATAATTATAATATGATCAACAAAAACATTCATGGTAATTAAATTTGTAATACTCTTTATAGTAAACCATCAGGATAAAACCTATTATTTTTTGTTAATTTTGTGTGTTTTACCTGTATATATTTAGTAATAGAATAAACTTAACATTTTACCATTTCAGAAGTACCTAGAAATGGTTAATTTCATAAATAATTATGAAATAGTAACACTATTTCAGAGTTTGACAACAATTCCTCCTCTGTTTAACTATGTACTGGGAATTCCTCCTAGCAATTAGTCAAGGAAGAAGAAAGCAAACACAAACCAATTCAAAGAGAGCCAGCCCTGCAATCTCCTCCCACATGCTAAAATTGTCTATAGAGAATATCTTAACATACAGATTAATTATTGGATTGATGACAGTACAGCAAGTTTTGTAGATAAATAAAACTGGTATATAAATTCAAACACACTCTATAAGAAAGCATAGAAAGTATAACAGTTAAAAAAAACGGGTCATTCAAAGCAGCATTAAAAACACAGAAATGCTAGAAATACTATTAACTAAAGCTAAAACTTCAAAAAGACATAAAATGCAATGGAAACTAGTTTCAAAAGACAAACAAGAGGAAAAACTACTACAGCATTGGGAAATCTGTATTCAAAGATGTTCAATCTTTCCAAATTTAGTTTTGGATTTAACGGCAATTAAAAACTAACAGACTATTGAAGGGGGGGGAGGATCTATTCCCAGCTGTATTTCAAGCTTTTTATAAGGTAAAACAAACAGAGTTTCAAAATGGCAAAGAGAAAGAAAATCGGGCCCATGGGACACAAGGACCCTGAGTGTAAACCAAGAGCTATCTCTATCTACCACAGAGACAGTCTTCTGTAGACTAGTTGGGGCTGACATTCTTTTCATTAGTCTGCATGACAACACATTCTCCATATAATCTTAAAGTGCTCAAAATCAACTCTAAGTAGATTGATGACCTAACTCTGACAGGGAACGTCTATAAAATATTTTTTTTTATTTTCTATATTCTAAGTTTACATTCCAAAGGCTTTCCCCTTTCCCAGTTCCCACCCACCATAGTTCCCATAGTTCCTCTCCCCCCCAACTGTTCCCCAATCATTCCCCCTCCCCCCTCGGTTTCTTTACTAAACTGGATGCAATCTTTACAGGCCCAGGGTCCTCTCCTTTCTTCTTCTTGGGAATCATTTGACTTGCTATTTGTGTCTTGAGTATTTAGGGCTTCTGGGCTCATTAATATCCACTTATCAGTGATTGCATTTCATGTGCATTCTTTTGTGATTGGGTTAATTCACTCAGGATGATATTTTCCAGGTCTAACCATTTACCTACAAATTGCATGAATTCATTATTTTTAATTGCTGAGTAGTATTCCATTGTATAAATATACCACATTTTCTGTATCCATTCCTCCTTTGAGGGATATTTGGGCTCCTTCCAATTTCTGGCTATTATAAACAAGGCTGCTATAAACATAGTGGAGCATGTGTCCTTATTACATGCAGGGGAATCCTCTGGGTATATGCCCAGGAGTGGTATGCCAGGGTCCTCTGGAACTGACATACCCAATTTTCTGAGGAACCGCCAAACTGATTTCCAGAGTGGTTTTACCATTTTGCAATCCCACCAACAGTGGAGGATTGTTCCTCTTTCTCCACATCCTCGCCAGCACTTGTTGTCTCTTGAGTTTTTAATCTTAGCCATTCTGACTGGTGTGAGGTGGAATCTCAGGGTTGTTTTGATTTGCAACACTATATCTTTGTTGCATGAGCTGCTGCACCAGAGAAAATGTAGTTATGACCCCCTCATCAAAGAAGTCTCTCTTTGCAGCAAATGGAGACCTTTGCAGAAAAGCTCAACTAGACACAATGCAAAGATCACCAGATCATGAAGATTCCAGCAGCAGCAAATATATCTACATAAAAGCACCTCTCCCCCCACCCCACCCCACCCCTGTGGCTCACGAAACACTAGGGAAGAGGGGGTGATAAGAGAGTGTAAGAGCTAGAACATCAGGAAGTCTGCTGTGAAATAGTCTCTCCTAGAAATAGCTGCATAAACTAGACCAGAATAATGGCAATAGCAACGGATATGTTAATATGGAAGTGGGAAATCTCAGCTCCCACCCCCAGACAAAGAATGACAGGAAACTGATGGCAGCTTGGAGAGACAGAATTAATCCCTGGCAGATGAGCCCCTTCACAGCCGTCCGGTGCTGAGTAGTCAGTCAGTGAAAATGGACTCAACATGTTGTATTTGTATGTATCCGTGCATATTCGTGTGTGTGTGTGTGTGTGTGTGTGTGTGTGTGTGCACCCATGAACAATAGTAGAGAAAAAGAGCTATCAACATGAGAGTTGGGAGAACATGGGACAGGATGGCAGGAGAGAAGCTAAGATGAACTGAAGGGAGAAAAGGAAAAGATGAAAGGGATGTGATTCTGTTTCCATTAAAAATACTGGATCCTCTAGACAATGAATTTAGAAGTATTAAGTTACGAGTTTAAAAGAGAAAATATTTTCTAATATTTTAGCTAAGAAATTGTATTTTATAAAAACTCCTCTAAAGAGAGTGGAAAGGCGCACTATAAATTCTAAAAGATATTTGCAATGCATAGTTGAAAAATCAATATCATAAATTCACATGACAACATCCCAAGGAATCATCTTCCGTCTCCTCCAGAAAATTGAGATTGTGGAAACAGGTGGCATGGTGTACATAGAAATTATATTAAACTAAAGAAATGCCAGACAAAGGCGTGGTCTTGCTTCTGAAGAGCCATGCCAAGCAGAAGGCATCCCAAGCATTGGTGGCAGAAGACGTGAGCACCGACATATCCACAGTGGACTTGATCACCGTTGCTTCCACAGACAAGAAGGAACAAAGAAACCAGGTATGGTAGTGCATGCCTATAGCCCCACACGTGGCCAGCTCAGGCTACAATGAGTTTGACACCAGGCAGGCCCATCTAGTGAGACATTATCTTGAAAAATCCAAAAATGACACCAGCAATGATAGCAATTATTACTAATATCATTATTATAAATCACTTTTCAAGTAATTTTTAAACAATATTTGGAGAGTCTCATACAAGAGTACAGTATGTTTTGGACATACCAAACCCTCCCCAATCCCTCTGACTTCTCTCATACTGCCTACACCCCATCTAAATTCATGCCCTCGTCTTCTATTTCTAGTATAATTACAAATATATTGTAATTATATACATACATACACATTGTGTGTGCACGCATGTGTGTGTGTGTTTGTGTGGATGTGTGTGCGTGTCAGAGCATGTGTGTAACCTGTAACCTACTGAGTTACTCCATTACTATGACCTACATGGTCATGGGCAGACTGAAGAAAAAAAGACTTTCCATCGCTCAGCATCCATTGACTGCCTGTAGTTGTTCAACTACCAGTGAGGCCTGGCTTGCCCTTCTTCTATCCATGCTGGAGAGTAGAGTGTGTGGTCTTGAGCGGGTAAGTCTTCTCAGACTTCTGTTCTTACTATCTTTCTTCCTCCCTCTTTCACAACGTTCCCTTTGGGGGATGGGACCTCACAGTCACTTATTATCTGCATTTCAACCAGTTGTAGATCTCTACAGTTGCCTGCATCTGTTGTTAGAAGAAACTTCTCTGATCTTTGCTAAGATGGGCATATGGATGTAATTATATCAATTTAGCGGCATAGTAATAGCAGGCTTTCTTTAGGTCTATGATGTCTCCAGCCATGGATTCTTGGCTAGGTTTCTAGTATCTGGCATGAATTCTCTCCTACCGAGTGGGACATAAGTTCAATCAGACAGCTGTTGGTTACCACTAAGATCTTGGCCCACGATGGTGCCTTTGGGCTTATCTTGCTGCGCTGGTTATTATTGTAGTTTACCGCATTTACAACTGGGTAAGATTTAATAGCTTTCTTTCTCCAACAAGACATCCAACATCCTCTTCTTGCCTCCAAAGACACCCACACATGTGCACAAGTATCTACACACAATAACAAATAGCAGAATAGCACACCCAAATAATAAATTAAATAAATACCATTGATTTTTGGTGATTCATGTGAAATAAAGACTATGCCCCCATTTTATATATTATCAATACTACAGTGTTAGTGTATATGCTTGGAATTGAACACAGGGCTCAAGCATTATGTTAGGAAAAGAGTCTAATATTTAGCTATGCCCTAGCACCAATTTAAATCTTTTAAGTCTCAATTTCATTGCTATTTTCCCCTAACATTACTAATATAAACTCAAGGGTTTTAATCACACATGGTGTTTTAGCTGAGGCCTACATCTATCCAATGAACGACTCACATCAGCTGTGGCAGGGCATAGAACTCCTCCATCACTGCAGAACCAAGAAATCAATCATGAATCTATTAACTTGAGTTTTTGTTCCTAGCAATATTTCTTTCAAGGTCTCACTTTCTTAAAGAGTTGTTTGTAAAGGCTTTTTAAAAAAAATGCAGGGGTTTGCATTTTTTGTATTCCAAGGTTTGCCTCCAGAAGAAGAATAAAAAAAAGAATCTTTCTAAGGAAATCATCGAGAAAGCAAAAACCAAGAGTGTTTGCATTTAGAGGTGGTAAGGAAATGAGGCCAGTACAGTCGGGCTAACACAGCATACCGATCTGAAGGGAAAGAAAGTGCTGCTTTGCCTGTGACCCGGACTCTAAAGTACTCTGTAGAAAGATGGCACTGGCTAGGGTGAGGGGATGGGCATGTTGAGCCTTTTGGGAGGCTCTGTACCTCTGAATTCGAAGTTTCCAAAACCCAGAAATAAGCAGAGGTCTTCTGTGAGCAGCCAGCTTAGCAAGAGAAAGTAAGACCGAAACAGGCATGAGATTACATCCCGGCAGATTCAAAAATATAAGAAATTCCCCGGGGTTTTGTTTGTTTGTTTGTTTGTTTGTTTTTTGTTTTATGTTTGTTGGTTTGTTTTCCTGAAACCACCAGAATCTTTCCATGACTCTAAACGTAGGGAGATGAGAATTCCAACCAGGCAGGTCTAAGAAAGATTTTTCTATCTAGGCATGGTAGAATGACAGCCGAGAAATGAAAATATATTTGTCTTCTTCTAAAAGAAATCAACGAATGTAATGCTTCCTACATAGAGACAATTTAGACCAGGATGGCTCATGATGCAATCCAGAGATGTTTCAAACAGGACGCTATTGAGCGTGCCAACAAATGAAGAAGGGGTTTTATCTCTTCAGGAAGGAAGTTTTGGATCACAGTATGATGGGTAAAACAATTGCCTCACTGTTAATATCTAATGACTGGACCCATGAATGTTACCTTGCACAGCAAAGGATCTTTCAAATGAGATTAAGGACTTGAGAGACTATTCTGGCTTATCCAGATGAGTTTGTGAGTCCCTAACGTGGAAAATATTTTCTTTGTGTGTTGAAAAGGTCTGAGAGGTGCCAGGTAGAGGAAAGATTCATCACAAAGATGACTATGGATTATTCATATTATTGCTGTGTCACTAATGGTTTCTTTTGATTGCTAAATTCACTGGATCTGAGACTAACTAAGACCTAACCTCTGGGTAGGTCTATAAGAGAATTTCCCGCAAAGATTAACTAAAAGGAGAAGATATTTCTCCAAAGTGGGTAGCATCTTCCATACATGATCCAGATATATGGAGGGTGGAAGGGAAAGACATTACTTTTCGCCTTTGCCTCTACTCTGCTGCTGCTGCTACTACTGAGGATGACAATGATAATGATGATGATGTTGATGATGGTATCAACACTTTCCACTGACATCAGAACTCAGTATCTTCAGCCTTCCAGTGTGGACTGAAGAGCTTCAGGAATCCTGTAGGTCTCCATCACCAGGTCAGCAGGGCCAAAGATGCCTCAGGAACGAAGCAGCTGCCAGGCTCTAAGCCTTATGATGTCTGGACAACCATTTTGGACAACCCATCACAGAACATGTACACCAGTCCAACAAGTGCCTGCTGTTATACACACACACACACACACACACACACACACACACATATACATATATATACACACATATATACATATATACACACATACACATATACATACACACACATACACACACACATACACACACACACACACACAGACACACACACATATATTCATTCTATCGATTTTTTTTCTCTAGAGAACCTTGAATAATCCTGTAACGGTGATGCCTGACAGAAAGAACTGAAGGGAGCGAGGACTTACTTTGCTTTACAGTTTCAGATGGTTCTAGTGCATCATTGCACTAGGGGGCAGGCAGAAAGGTTCAGCTCATGTCAGTGGGAGCATGAGCCGGGCTGTTCCCATCACTGCAGAGCAGGAAATGAACACAGTAGGAAGCAGGGCCTAGGACAATTGTCAAAGGCCTGGCCCCTCTTGACCTACACTGTTAGTTTAGCCCAGCACTGTCCAAGTTCTTGAGACAGTGCCACTCTCTGGGACACAAGCATTCAGAGCTTGAGAACATTTCGCACTCAGGCCACCATGTTTTGCTCCTGCCTCCTAAACCTTGTATCTATTCCCTGATGCAAAGCATCCCACATTATTCTGAAGTGGAAGGTTTTGGTTTTGTCATGTGATGGAGGCGTTTGGCTGAGGCAGACTCTCGCGGGATGCTCTGAGGAGGATGAGTGATGTTTGGAGAGAGTACAGTGACAGGCCCTTCATAGCTAGCTGAGCAATGCTTCATTGATCTCGCATGGTCTCTGATGGACTGTGCCACATTGTTTGCTATCCTGACACCTCTGAACTGTCCTGCTGGTATTCTAACAATGGAGATTGGAATTGCCTCAAAAACAAAAACTACTTATAAACAGGTCCACATTCCCTTGTCCTACTTACCATTTTTCCTCCGCTCCCTTTGGGCAGTGGGCTAGAAGGGGGACCGAAGCATTTGAGAACCCTTATTAAAGTAGGTGTTGAAAAATCGTAGCCTGCATTATGCAAGTTTCAAGTTCAAATTCTATACCTGTCAGACTATAGGAAATGAAAAATTGTTCCACGCGTGACCTGAAGGACCCAGGGACACTTGCTTTTTTCACAGCTGTGAAGGTTCTAGCCCAAGGCTGATTGGCTGGGCTTCTTGCAGCCAAAGCTGCTCTCATCAGAAACAGGAAATGAAACAGATAAACGGTCAAGGATCCGCAGCTACCTTCAGTGACCTAAAGGCTCACACTAGGTCCCACCTCTTCCCAGTACCACCACCATCCCAGATCAGTCCTTTGGCACAGTCTTTAGACATTCCAGATCCAAAATATAACAACCACTTTGTGGAGAGATGATGAGCCTTGATTTCCATCTCCCAGTGTCTATCTAGGACACATCACAAAGACTGCACGAGTTGTTTTCCAAAGACTGATCCTCCTAGCAGTAGTTTTAGTGTGTGCCTTTGTGATGATCTGCCCTGTGACCCGTCATACCCTTTTCTTTTCTCTAGAATTTCTCCTGCGAATTATTCATTTCAGCCTGTATGACTTTTTTTTAAAATGCATTTTCTGCCACAAAGCAGTAAGGATTTTCACAATATATTATACTTGGAAATCTAATTTTGGTCCGGATTGTGCTGCCTTGAAATGTTTGTCTTGCTTTCTGATATTAAAAAACTTGAAGTATTAATATGAGCTGAAGCTCTTGTATATGTTTTGAAGATACATAGAAAACATCAGACATACTAAAAGCCTCCCTGGGACGAGATGAGAGTTTTGCCCAGTCAAAACATTGTTGTTTCCAGCTTTAAACCCCATCCACAACCTACTACTATTATTTTGAACAACCTCTTTCCAAATTCACAATCTTGAGAATAAATCCAAGGAGATTTTAAGTGAAATCTGGGTATATAAACATTCCACAGATGCCTGGCTTACGGAAGCTGTGGGTTATGGCTTTGCTTTTAACCATGCATTTAGCTCATGTTACAGCATCTGCAGGTTACACAAAACAGTGACATGGGACACTAGCTGATCTAGTGTCCAGCGCAGGTGGCCACCTTACCTTCTCTCATTCCATAGACATAATAAACTGCATCCTAACTGAGCCATCCTGTTCAGCCTTTTTTTAAACAAACAAATATAGATGGATAATTATGCACAAGACAGAAATAGGAAATCACAGGATCCCCTTACCGTATCTGGAATGTAACTCCCAATTATCTCAAAAGCATAACTTTACACAATCAGAACCAGTTGCTAATCATAGATATTATGCAAAATAATGAAAACTTAGATTGTATTGTATTGTATACCTTGAATTGTAAAGGTATAAATGTACTATTGGTTTAAAGCAGCCCAGTTCAGAGTCTTGGTAACATTCTGATAACAAGATTTCTTCATTTCATTATCTAATAATCTGCTTGGGGGGGGGTGTGTGTGTGGAATGTGTCTGAGGACATTAGCTCTCTATGGTCATTAAGCCCCCATGTTCGAGCCAATGGCTGCTTTCTTCTCCAATTCAACTGTTTTGTTTTGTTTTGTTTTAAAGTTCTGCATTCGTCCTTTAAAATAATATAAGCCAGGAAGGAGCTTGCCACCTCTCCATTCTCATTTGTGAAAGAATTACTCCAGATCCTCCACAAGAGCAATTCTGGCCTCTCACCGGAGCAGAGAAGGTGAAAGCTGTTGTAATTATTATCGACGACTCGGGTTGCTTGTTTGCAGCATGTGAGTTGAACTGAAACCCTCGCCCATTGTTTGTTACTGACTAAACAGCTTTCATATACTCCCACTGAACACCACTCACCTGCTTGACAAGCTGTTCAGCTCCGTCACCTGGAAATACTCCTTATATCTCTATTCTTCAGCCAGAGGAAGTTAACCAGCCTCCAAAGGGCTTGAACCAGAACTTTAGTGACACTAAAGCCCACGTTATTCCTTGTTTCCCGCCCTTGGGGACGACCGCATCCACACCACTTTGTAATAGCGCATGTGTTTCTGTGGGCTCTGACATTTTGCCAGAATATCGCTCAGCACGAGGCATTGACATTTTCAATTCTGAAGCCCAAGCTTTTTATTCTCTATTCTTCCTCAAGAAAGCAAACACCATGTGAATCTCAACCCGGTGAGCACTGTGCTCCCATAGCTCACTCGGCCGCTCTCTCATATGGCTGCAACTCGTCACCTTCATGCTCTCTCTTCATGCCCTGAATTCAATTTGATTCCCCGTGTCACACCTCTTGATGGACGCCTATTTAAAAGAGCCATGTAGGAGAAGATATCCACCCAACCTTAAATTCATGTACAACGTCTGTGCTCTCTCCCTTCTCATAGGCCAATAAACACACAGTCTCTTCAGCCACGAATCCACTTGCCTAGGCTCCCTCCCCCCACAGCTACTCATGACCTATGGACTGCCTCTCTTCCTCCCTCCGACTGTGATGTCCACTCTTGCCCCTGAGCTGAGATGTGTAGACTTGGTAGGACTGAGCTCCCTGTTGCTGTGTGCGGGACACATTTCTCACTCAGAGTCTACCTATAGGCAGCAGATGGAAAGGTATGTGCAGTCCTCCAGCTGAGACCCAGACGAAACTCAACCCTACCTTTCCTGTTGCTTCCAATGGTTTAATTTCCTGTATCTTTGCATCTACGCAAAGCCCAAATGTGAAAATATTAGGACGTGGTAATATGTACCTCAGGGATGGGATATCCATTAGCTGATTTCAGATTTTATCCTGCTATTATAAATAAACTGATCATTTATCCCTGTGCATAGGAATACCATTTTATGTATATCGTTCCCAGCTTTCCCTTTCAGTACCAGATAGCTTCTCTCTAGACTTCTATACCATGTGGCCTACTTGATACTCTTGCCGTGATGCTTTGCCACACAGTGAAAGTAGGAGTAAGCTTTACAAACCGTTATCCCTAATGAGTCAAGGACAGTTAGCAGTCACCTCATAGCCAGGCTGGTCCCTGACCGTCCTCATTCCAGTCTTCGTCTTTGTGGTTTGGATGTTCACATGAGTGCTTGCTATGGAACCTTGCAGTTGCGTAATCCTCTAGCCACCGTATAGTTTAATCTTTCCGTATGCCTAACAAGCCTACTTTATTTTTAGACTAGTTTTCCTTGTGTTGAAACACCTGCTTAAACCCTGCAGTAACTTCCCATCTGAAAGGAAAAAAAAAACCACAAACCTTGCAAGATACCCTTTCCAGTCGTGTTTCTAGATCCCTGTGACAATTTCTATGCTTGTCCCCACTGAAAGCTCTGCTATTGACACACTTTAACCCTGGAAATGTGAGGTACACCCTTGACTCATCCTCTCTCTTCACTCTACCCTGGCCTGAGTGTTCTCCTCTAAAATGGCTCTGTGGTTTGGACTCTCAGCTTTTATTATCAATGGCCAATTTCTCACATCACTGGACTTAAATCTAACACACACACACACACACACACACACACACACAAATTTTTATCCACATTTCTGTTTAATTTTGCTTGCCTAGCACACTCCGTATTCAACTGATTTATCTTGCTCATTTCCTGAAATGTGTGTCAATGTCCTCTAGCATAGACCAGAATTCTGTTTAGTATGCCATTCCAGGAACACAAATACATTTTTGTCTTTCCTCATGTCAGGATTTACAAAGAACAATAAAATCGAGAGCTGTGTGAGTTTCATTGGATGCAATTTGTCACGTCGTCTCAGATTGACAGCTGGCCATGGCCACACACATATTCTTTTACTGTAATTTTAAATATTACTGTTAATTATCAGATGAGAAGCATACATCTTACAATCGTTATAGCTATCTTCTCAAGTCACCGAGTGTCTATAAAGGGGTTAAAGGGGTTATAGCATGTTTTAAGGAATCCATAAAGGCCTTTGATGAGGCAGAAGAAAGAAAGAGTTTCTGCTGGGCTAGATAAAGAGCTCTGTTGGGATTACCACTGTAGAACAAAGCCACAGGGTCATAACATTGACCTGTCACTAGGTCTGAATCAAACTAGAAAGGCAAGGTGTGGAAACATGGAAGTCACAGACACAAAATCCAGGGCCAGCCGAAGAATTTACAACAATTCAAAAAGGATGTGTCAGCAGCAGAGAGGGGACTGAACTACAGCGCCTGGGCCAGTCTGGAGTCAGTCCATCAGTTGCACAGAGCAGGTGTGAGGTGACAGGTTGACAGAGCCAGTGTGAAGTGCCTTCCTCTTTATGAAGTTCATGTCAGGACATGCCGCTGGCTGCTGCCACCATACTTGTGTCTTTGGTATGTCCTTGGATTTGATTTTGATGCTCTGATTTTAATATGCCCATGTGCTCATAGATGTCCCTGATGTGCTCCAGACATTTATAGGAGATGCATTTTTATATTACTAGTCTGTGCTTCATGTGTGGTGCTGGTCGGGGGAGTACTGTTCACATGCATAACAGAGTGCACGCCATTCTCATCCCATATTCACACTAGAAATGGGGCCTGCTTGGAATTTCAAGTCTTCCTGGGTAGGCACAGCCGAAGAGCCACTGTTTATAAAACATGGACTCACTTGAGATCAGGGTGTAGACTGATCTCAACAAGCTCAGTAAACCGTTTGCAAAAAAAAGAAAAGTCAAAGAGAAGAGGAAAACACAAGCATCAGTGTAGTGGAGGCTCCGAGGACAGGTTGTTATGGTGGCTGGTGGTTTTGAACATGTGGAAAAAGGGAAGTGGGAAGTTTAATATGAAGCAAGGCATCCCAACTCCTGAGACGTGGAGACACCTGCCCCACTTGAACTTCAGGCACTCTCCAGCTGTCACCCAATTTCCTGTCCATGTAAATCTACTTGTAAGTATCTCTCTGGTAGACTGGGGCCTGTTAGGTAGGAAATTCACTGCTTTGATGATGGTCTTATATCAGAATTATCATAAGAGTTCTGAGTGCTTTCTTGCATGTGATATTTCCACTGTCTAAGACAGACATGAGTTCATCTTCTTATACATACACATTTGTATATATGCACACACACACATAACCTACTGAGTCTATTTAGTGTTGTTCATATATGTATGTGTTTAGGACTCACCATTTGGGGTTATTGGGTGACTCATCCCTGGAGAAGACACGGTTGTCCCTCATTTAGCAAACACTGATTTCCTGTAGTTCTTCCTTAAGGCATGAGACCTTAACAAGAGCCAATAGTTCTGAGCTTTCCTGGAGTCATCAGTGTCTTAACAGTGTCTGTCAGCTATGCCACCATAATATTCACAATGTGCTCTGGTGCAGTCACAGAACAGCGTGCACACTGGCTCATCTCGAGAGTCCTACTGTCCCTACTGTCCCTACTGTCCCGAAGAGTAGGTCTAGACAATGATAATATGTAAACGACCTCCTCAGAGGAAGAGGAAGCAGTAGCCCCCACATGGCGGAAGGAGTTCTCCATCCCAGTAATGAATCAATGATGGAGTACCCAAGCAAGTAGGGAAGACTTCGTTCTGTCACTTGCTTGAAATGTTTAAGAAAGAAAAGTAGATAAACATTTCATTCTATCCCCAGGGATCAGTTAATTAAATAATAAATTTGAACTTACAATCCAGATCACACCATAATTAAGTATGCTCTGATGTACATACCTCCCCGGGTCCAACATTCTGTTCAGTGGATAATGGAGTTCAGCAGTATGTAGGCCAGGCCTACATGTCATAGGTAGGTGGTGCAGGAATAAAACAACAAATTCACCTAATACACTGTACAACGTTCAGGGGAGTTTTCTTACTTAAGAAGTGAGAACCAGTGCAACTCAATAACCAGATACACACTGTACATATGTTCTCGGTGGAGTGGGAACAGTCCCTGATTCAACCCCACTGTTCTTTCTGTCACAAGAGTCAACAGAAAACTCCCTCATCACTGATGGCAGATGTATCACTGCACAACGTAAAATTCACTTATAATTTGGTATCTTTTAGTGCATATATTTGGTATCCTTTACAACGTACAGAACTTTATAGTGTATATAAACTTAGTTCCTCAAAAATACACTAGTCCCAGGAGTTCCATTTCTGATAAATTGATTATAATACTTTAGAAATGCTTAGCTATGTGAATTAAAATAGGTTTTATTAATAGCAACTGCCCCCCCCCCTAGATCTTAGTAGGCCCCCAGACACATACTGTAGCACAACCGACCCCACGATAGGCATGGTATAGAAATGTGTATTTCTGGAAAAGTCCCTAAATGCACTAGCATAGCTTTTTGGCATCTGTAGTTCCAATTCTGGCTAACTATTCTTGTTATTGGAAGTATATCAACCCAGAATTTGTTTTTTGTGCTTAAAAGCTCACTCTAAGAAAGACTCAGGGATACACTAAAATCTCAAATACCCAACTTAGTCGCCAACTAGCTAATAAAAATGCCAATTGTCTTAAAGCAGTATCTGATTAGTCTTCTCTGATGGAAAGGTCACTATTCAAACATCAGGGGAAATTTACAAACCTACTGACACAATGAATTCTATAATTTTTTAGTTTCTTAATGTACTCAAGCAAGCCAGAAGACTTAACTTTTCATTTGTGAGATCTGTCTGATATTCCACCTGGTTAAACATCACCCCAGTGAACATACTATACAAACAGAACCACTGAACACTGGGGAAAAGGAAAACAGGTAAGTGTTTCAGTAAGTCACAAGTGATATATTCAATTAGGAAGTTAAATTCCGCTGTAAATTTCAGAGTATCTTGTAAGAAAAGGAGAGTGAAAATGCTTCTTTTATTGGAAACTGCAGAGATGCTAGACAAAATGATGTCATTTCCTTGTTATATATTATACATAGAACGTATATGAAGATACAGGTACTCAGACAGACAGACAAACACACACAAACACACACTGAGAGAGAGAGAGAGAGAGAGAGAGAGAGAGAGAGAGAGAGAGAGAGATTAGCATCATTACTATATTTCCTAATTTTCTTGTTCTTTTCAAGTCCCACCATACCATTTCCTAAATTGTGTTATCTTATCCCTAAATCCTTATCTGTTCTTTCTGAGTTTCCTAATTTTCTTTAAAAAATTTTTGATGGTCGGTTTGTTTGGAAGAGATAAATTATAATCACGTGGAAGTCATTAAGTGAGAAATATAATGTGACTTTGAAAAGAATCCCTCAGCACTCCTTAATATGAATTGCAGCAAACCAAGGAGCAATATGAAGACAAACACTTCCAAGCTTTGTACAGAGAGGGATGAGACACTCTAGTGAAGGAGACAGAGGGCCGGTGTCAAAGGTCTGACTGACTATCAAGTGAGACTCCCAACAGAACTTCCCTGTGTGGTGTGTTCATTAAAGGAGGGAAAGAGAGAAGTTGTAGAGTTGAGCAGCAAAGACAACAATTCTACTTAGAGGAGGGAAGACTGAAGGAAGCCCAAGGCAAGCTTGTGAGTGAGAGTCTGGACACACCCAGTGCCACCCTGTCATAGAGACTGGAGTGAGCGTCAGTGCACACGCAATGCTACCCCTTATATAGACATTCAAAGACAAGGGATCAGAAGGTGTGACAGGAAAGAGTTTGTTACTCACTGAAGAAAGGCCTGGCATGAACTTATGGGAGAGTATATCAGTCACCTTTTTCTATCATTGGGAATAAATATCTACGATAGCATAAAGGCAAATGTATTTATGTGGGGGAATGGATTTATCGTTTTTAGTCTATCCACTCTTGCTTGGCTCTGTTGATTCTTGGCCCGTGGGAAGGTAGAATGAATGGCATATCAAAGGCACTCACATGGTGGCCAGGGATCAGAGACACAACAGAGAAGACAGCATTACTAATGTCATCTTCAGGGCATGCCCCCAGTGCCCACTTCATCCTGCTTGCTTCCACCTCCTAAGGTTTTCAAGACTTTCCCAAGGTACCATCACCCAGGGACCAAGCCTTAAACACAGGAGCCTTCAGGAGCATTACAGATCTAAACTAATATAATAAAGACAGCAATCAAATCCAGAGTCAAGGGAAACCGAAAACAGCCAATTAGGTGTATAATAGAATGCCCAAGGCAAGTTGCTATCAGAATTCTTTCTAGAAGTGGCCCCTTGTGTTTACATTCAATCTGAAGCCTGGCTTAGAGGACATCAGAGACTGACTATTGCATTTTATAGCTTTGATTAGATATTCATGGAGAGGAGATGGACATACTTATATGCATACGTGTGTGTGTGTGTGTGTGTGTGTGTGTGTGTGTGTGTGTGTTTATAAAGGTATAAAGGTTTATAAAGGTATATGTTTTTATTTATGTTTATATTAAATGGAGTGCCTTTGATACTCCATTTATATGCAGGTATATATATATATATATTATATGTACACATACACATTGAACATGTATACATACACATACATACACACACACACACACACACACACACACATACACACACAACTGGAAATGTGAGCAAGTGGAGCTACCCCACACAGACACACATGGGAAGCTCCCCAGTCAGGGAAGTGTGTAGATTCTTAGGAGGAGGCATGCTTGTTTTGCTGAGGTAGATGCTAGGCATGCATCTTTGTTGACGGGAACATCCTGACACAGAGAGAAAGACTAGCAACTCAGCCAGAAGTGAAGGTGGTAGCGAGTTCTTTAACAGCCAGATACATGGGTGCGACGGGAGCATAGAAGCATTTGTCATCCTGGAGCAAATGCAGGAGAAGAGAGGCAAACACATGCCTGCTGGATGTTTGCTTCCAAACTGATTTCAGAATCAGCCCTGACGGGCAACAGAGCTAATCACGCAGTAAGTGGGAGGCTTAGCTCAAAGGCTGTGATTCTTTAATGCACCGTTCTTGCCTCTCACCTCTGACCTTCTTGGGTAAGAACTGCTGTGCTCACAGACAGCCAAGAACCAGAAGCCAAATACTACTCACGTGCAGTGAGGGATACGGATGAGACTTCCTGTCTCTGTTGGACTGTGCTGGTCGCTTTGAAGCTTGAAAAGCAACAGAGCATTTGTTTGCATGCCTCTTCTTCTCTTAGTAAATAATGAAGTCGTCAGCAGCTGAAAGTGGAGGATGGTGTTGGACATTTTATAGCAGAGAGTGTGCAATAGCCGCCAGTGCTTAGACTAAATTTATCTAGACCTACGCACAGTGGAACTGACACACAGCACAGTGTGTTTAAGATAGACTTAAACAAAGGCTGGGTCTTGAGTGTGCCAGGCCTGATTCAATCATTTTATTATCACACACTTCCTACTTCATGGGCTGGGTATAGGGCTGATGAGGCAAGCCTGGGACAGTCTAGTGTTCAGTTCTGCAATTAGTCTTGGGGTTCATCCTCAAACCTTCAGAGAAGAGCCGTGATTGTTCCTTTCTCTGATCCCATCCCACTATCGGAACAAAGCACGTGTTGACTTAAGCTATAAAGGAAGGAAAGGTAGAAGATGTCACCTACGTTTGATGGGCGGGTAGACTGAGTCAGATGTCATTTTTGGTGGCTTCTCTGATTTAACAACACATGACTCTTAGTCAAATAATTCTCATACTATCAGCTAACATCAGTGGCTGCCTTTTAGGTGTCTTTTTTTTTTTCTTTTGGTTTTTTGAGACAGGGTTCCTCTGTGTATCCCTGGCTGTCCTGGAACTCAAAGGCTGTCCTCAAACTCAGAAATCCACCTGCCTCTGCCTCCCAGTGGCCGCCTTTTAAATCAGTGTCTTTTCTTCTGAGTTTAGAGTAGTGATGGCTGTTTTACTTCCACTTTGTCAGTGGTATAGCAAACACCTCCTTACACCACTGAGGAGAAACTGGAGGAGGAAGCAAGACCTCAGGACAAGCAGTGTGTGTGTGTGTGTGTGTGTGTGTGTGTGTGTGTGTGTGAGCCACAACCCCAGAGGGCAGAAAGTTTAGGTGAACGGCAATAGTCAGTTACAATGAGAGTAAGAATAAATAAACAAACAAACAAACAAACAAACAAAAACAAAATAGCGACTCAAGAAAGACAAATGAGCCTTTACTATGCCAGTATTGCAGTACCTACATCCCTATAACATTACAGAACACAAGGCAAGAATCATTTCCTCCATATGAAACCAAAACAACCAGAGCACCCATCAGCCTTACACTTTCACAATTCTCTAGAACTCGTCTGATCTTAACTTTTCACCCATCACTGTAATTAACCAACATGTGGTATAAACATATTATATATACAGCATATAATTTATATGCATGTACGAAGAATATCTGATAAACACTTGGTCTATTTATACAAAAACTGCTGGCCTACCAACCCCCAATTTGATTTCAAATTTACACTGTGGGATATTCCAGCTCTCCGACCAATTTTTTCTTTTCTTTGTTGTTTGTTTGGTAGTAGAGACAGCTGTGGTGATACAAAACTGCACAAAGTTTCTTTTTATTTAGCCTTTCCAGAACTACTGTGTGGTAAATGGGAAGTACGCTGTCAGCTGGGATTCATTTTAAAGGAGGCCAGAGAGCTGGGCTGAAGGCACCACAGCTGGACTGAAGAACAGCTGGTCGAATGATCATGGCTCAACCTGAGGTCTTCTGATGCGGAGTCTAACGAATCCCTCTAAACAGCACCAGAGCCCTTCTATATCTGACATAGTTGTTAAGAAGTGCCTAGGGAGGAGTTTCAGAGACTGTGAGAGGTCAATGCCTTCCCCTTGTCACTTTCTCCCATGGGGAATCTTGCCTCATTTGTTCCGAATAAATACTTTCATGTGAGAACAACTTCTGTTCAATCTTTTTACCTTCTAACCAAATCATTTCCCTAGATAGAATAGCTGTGGTCAGCTAGATATTGTTTATAGACAACATAGAGATTTGAGTTCATCATTACTGCTTAAAAAGTCACAATGGTCCAGTGTTCCTTCATCGAGAAGTAAACCCATGGCAGCGTACACATTGCCTCATTCACTGACTTTTGTACGATGAGCCAGAGAAACCATCATATCCTCCTCCATGCGATTTCAATCCTGATGCCTTGGAGTGAAGAAGAGTCTCCCTTGAACAGGAAGTCTCATCCATATCCCTCACTGCACGTGAGTATTATTTGGCTCCAGGTTCTTGGCCATCTGTGAGCACAGCAGCTCTTACCCAGGAAGGTCAGAGGTGAGAACAGTGCATTAGGGAATAGCAGCCTTCTTTGGGCTAAGCGTAAGAATCACCTCCCACTTGCTATGTGATTAACTCTGTTGCCTGTCAGGGATGATTCCGAAACAAATCAGTCCAGAAGCGAATGTGGGGATGCAGAAAGCTCACCTCAGCGCTGGGGATTTAAGAGTTACAGCCTTGAAAAATCAATGACGGATCAAAAATGCATCTTAGCATTTCTGTACTCATCTCTTGGCAGAGTGTTACGGAGAGGGGCATTTGCTCAAAATGGGGTCAAAGCTCTCAATCTCTGGCAGAAAACTGTTTACAAAATCATGTGGCTCTTCTGATTAAAATGATTACAGTTATAATATATTGAGCAGTGATTGGGTCCCAGCTAGTGCAAATAATCTCATGTAGGCACACATACACAAACACATAAAACAAACAAATGGTCTTAAAATATATTACTTTTCCCTTTGAGTATACCCAGAAAAAAAAGTATATTAATACATACTAAGTGGTGCAAGGAATGTATTCTTTTGGTGTGAGATCATGAAAAAAGACTCCACATATTATTCTGGACATGTGTTTTCACACTAATTACTCTTACATTAGAATAAGCATGGTGTGGTGCTTTGAATAAAATGGTCCCCTGTAGGCTTATAGGGAGTAGCACTATTAAGAGGTGTAGTTGCAGGCTTGACCTTCTTGGAGAAGGTGTTTCACTAGGGGGTGGGGTTTGAGGTCTAATATCCTCAGGCTATACTCAGTGTGACTCACTTTTTCCAACCAACCACCTGCAATTCAAGATGTAGAAATCTCGGTT
The DNA here is from genome assembly GCA_964023405.1 of Apodemus agrarius. NCBI lineage: Eukaryota > Metazoa > Chordata > Mammalia > Rodentia > Muridae > Apodemus > Apodemus agrarius. The sequence continues at coordinate 13,088,900 of OZ030022.1, read as the reverse complement.
CCTTTTCCAGCACCGTGTCTGCCCGCATGCTACCATGCTTCCTGCCATGACGATAATGGACTGAATCTCTGAAACTGTAAGCCAACCCCAATTAAATGCTTGCCCTTATAAGAGCTGCTGCTGCTGTGGTCATGGTGTCTCTTCACAACAATAGAAACCCCAGTTAAAACACATGGGAATGAAAAGAGGTCATTGGAGTAACAGCCCTCACTTCTGTCCATGGGCACAGACCCTACCCCCTCAGTATGTGCCTAGATACTCTCATCTGGACACCATAAAATCCCTGTAATAACAGTTGACACATTTTCAAAGGCCTTTGTTTTAAAAATTGAGCTGGCTTTGTGCTAATTTAATTCAGAAGGACATGAAGGAAGAGAGGATACACTAAGGAACTGTCATTGCTATGGCAACCGAGAAAAGAATTACGACTAATTATTTTTATCCCATATGTATATTTTATAGGAACTCTGAAAGGAAGGAAGTGGAAGAGGAAGCCCAACCACAGACTAGAAAGTATGCGTGGCATGAAAGCCTCTTTCTTCCTACCAAGAAGAGGAAAATGTCCTGGGAACCTTTTTTAGCCCAGCTAATGGATGCCAATAGAAACCTTAATCCAAACTGAAACATCTCCAAGATGCTTTCACGCTAGAAATGGGTCCCATTCCCATACACTCTAAGCTCATTAAGCTCTTGACCCTGAGTGTCAAATCATTCTGAGCTATTCTCAGACATTCTTAAGAGAATTCTAAGTGAATTGAGGACTCCAGGATTGAAATGCAGCAGAGTTTGCTCCCCACTGTCCTAGATAGGGTTTCTATTGCTTCCATGAAACCATGACCAAAAGCAAGTCAGGGAGGCAGGATTACTTGGCTTACACTTCCACATCATAGTCTGTCATTGAAGGATGTCAGGGCAGGAACTCAACCTGGAGGTAGGAGCCGATGCTAAAGCCATGGAGAAGTGCTGTTTACTGGTTGGCTCATCATGGCTTGCTTAGCCTGCTTTCTTATAGAACCCAGAACCACCATCCAGGGATGGTACTACTCATAATAGGCTGGTTCCTCCTCCATCAATCACTAACTAAAAAGGAAATACCTAACAGTCTGATTTTATGGGCGCATTTTCTTTTTATACATAAATGCTTCAACATTTTATTGCATCATTTTAAAAATTCACTTACCTATTCACTTTACATTCCAATCTCATCCCTCCTCCTTTCTTTTCTCCCAGTCCTGCCCTCATAAATCTCTCCTCCCATTCCCGTTCTCCTCAGAGAAGGGGAAGGCCCTCACCTTGGGTACCACTCCACCCTTGGACATGAGAGCATTTTCTTAACTGAAGTTCTCTCCTTTCAAACAAATATAGCTGTGTCAAGTTGACATAAAACTAGCCAGTACATCCACCGATAAATACCAGCACCCTGGCCCAGAGCTGCATCCAATCTAAACTTAATAAAAGCATTTTATTTCTTCTACCCATTATATGAATGTGTGAATGAGAGAAGCATGTATCGAACAAGGCTAGTAGAAGGTAAGTCCTGAGATAATTCATTGTGACTTGGAACTCTCTGAACAAAATCGTGTGGTCTTTTCTCACCTCACATGCACACATTAGACTTTCCATGGGTGGCATTTATCTTGAGCTCTTATTGTTTTTCTTAGTTCACAGACTTTCATTAAAATTGGGTTCACAGTGGCAGTAGAGGTGGTTCAGTGAGAGGAAGTGTTTTCTGAGCAAGCATACAGCCCTGAATTCACAATCCCAGTGCCCACATTAAAGTAAGGTGTGGTGAGATGTGTCTGGGATACATAAACCAACAGATTCCAGGAGTTCACTGCCCAGCCAGTTTCACCAAAACAGCTGGTTCTGGGCTCAGTGAAAGGGCTTGTCCCAAAACAGAAGATGGAAAATGATAGAGGAAGGTACCCTAAATCAACCTCAGCCCTCCACATACGTGAGCACAGAGGAGTGTGAGCACGTAAGACAGACAGACAGACAGACAGACAGACACACTAACATATACATTCACAAGCAACTGGAAATACAAGCAATTAAATGTATATCTCCAACTTTTAAATATAATATTTTTATAAATTCCTTGAGAATTTCACAAACCGTAATCTGATCATATTCAGTCCCTACCTTTCCACTAAATTCCTCCCAGATCCACCCTTACCTCCCTATCCACACAGCTTCATGTCCAACTTAAAAATAGCACTCTGTCGAGTACAATGTATGCTACCCGTGGTCTCCTGGATATGTGGCTATCTATGAGGTATGGCCCATCTACGAGGGGCCACATTCCTTTATTATCTTTTTTTAAATAAACCTTATTATTCAAAACAACTTTCAAATAAATAAAAAAAATAATCACACAGCAAAATTAGACTGGAAGTCTAGACAACTTAATGAAGTTAGAAATAGCATTTAGAATGGAAGCAGTGTAGTTTCACAAGTTTTACATCTTCAGTATTGAATATATTCTATGCACTTGTCCACCACCAATACCAAAATAATCCATGACAGAATTACAGAAAATCAGTTGGCTTTATATCTGCTTTCATAACTGTGTCCCTTACCTGCATTAAGCTCTTCTTCATCTGTCCATTTACATTTAGCTTTCTTTGATCCTGTTTTTATTTTTCGTTCCACACTCACATGTGCGTGTGTGAGGAGCCATGTCCTTAAAGGAAATCTGGCTTGAGAAAACCAGGAGCTGACCTGAAAGCCTTCTCCCTGAGGACGAGCTTTCATGGTACCGAAGGTGCAGTGAAAGTTTCTATTTGAGGGAAGCAATCCAGTCCTATCCAGCTATGATATCTGTGCTACAATGACCAGCAAGGCAAGAACTCCCTAAAGATTGCACTCAGATCTTGTTTGTAACCAATACCTCTCCAATTGGACTTAAGACCCGTTCAACAAGAGGGAAATCGTGCCTGGTATGAGAAACCTAGCCCACTGCCTAGCGGGCATGAAGTTATGACTCTTGGAGGAGAAGTTGCAACTGCTACCTTACTAAGCCAGAATATGACTTAACTATATTATAAATATTTATTCTAATATCCACAGATAAGTGTAGTTCTCGCCTCTCTTCAAGGAAACCTCTCTTTGCAAAACCAAAACCATTTCAGAAAACCACAACTGATCAAAATACAGAGATGCAGATCCAAGTCTCAACCAAATACAGCCACAGGGCAACTTCTTCACCTACACCCAGGGTTCTTTGTGGAAGAAAAATCAGAGAGTGTAAGAGCAGAAGCTTTCTGTGAAACTGTATCTCCTAGGAATGTCAGAGAAGCTATACCCATGAAGTCTAAGCCACAGAACCGCCTAAACATGAACTCAATAATGGCGACAGCAATAGACATGCTAGCATGACATGGGATTGTTCAGGAGGCTTCAGCACTAAACAAAGAGCTAGAGGGAACTAATGCTGAGAGGGGGAGAAACAGTCTTCCCCAGGAAAGAACACACCAATTATCCAATGCCAAATGGCCATTCCTGAATACACACATACACACACACACACACACACACACACACACACACAATTACTATTATACGGACTGAACAGGTTGTATTTGTATATTTAGGAAAACGTATATGTGTGCGTACATGTATGTGTCTGTATATGTTATAACAGTTAAAGAAGAGTAGGCCATGATTTTCAGAGAGGAGAGGAGGGATACATGGCGGGCGGTTGGAAGGAAGAGAGGAAAGAGGGGAATGATTATATTACAATCTCAAAATATTTTTAAAATTAATTTCAAAAGATAATAACCCTGCCTCCCTTTCTCCCAGAAGCCACCCACAGAGCTGTCCATAGCTCCTCAGTTAGTGTTGGGGACAACGAATGCTTTCTCAGTCCACCCTGGAATGTTGGCTGCTGATCTTGTGCTGATCTTGTGCAGGCTGCCATGGCTGCCGTGTGTTCATGAGTGCTGTGGTCCCACCACGTCCAGAAGATGGTTTTGCTTTCATCTTCCCTACCTCTGGCTCTTCTCCTCCATCTTCCATGATGATCCCTGATCTTTGGGGAGGGATAATATTAATGTCTCATTTGTAAGTGAACCCTCCACTAACACTAATTCTCTGTCTTCCGAGTTTCTACATTAACTACTACCCACTATCCAAAGACATTCTCTAATGAGGTCTGAGAGCCACATTAATCTATGGGTATAAAGATACAGGTTTAGAGAGGTGTCACTACTACCTCCATTCAGAAGAATAAAAGTAATATGTCTGCTCCTGGGGTCTATGACCCCACCAAACAAGGGCTTTTGGCCAGATTTACAGTAGCAGACATGTGTTTATTCCTTTGGAACCGGCTTCTAATTCAATCAGAAAGTTCCTGGTTACACTTAAAACATTCTGCCACGGCCACAGCCATGGGCTCATCTTGCCGTGTAGGTTATTTTTTGCAGTTCACAGAGTTCACAACTGAATAGGACTACTGATGACTTTTGCTCCCAACATCTCGCAGAGCACTCTTTGGTACTGCGAAAGCTAGCCGTCCCAAACCTGATTCCTCCACAACCTGTGATCAATGTGTACAGTGTCTTCAGCAATAAGGTCAAACCATCAAGAGCAAAAGCAATATCCTATATTGCTTTGGGATACCTCTCACCAATACCTTGAAAGGCAATATTCAAGTATTAGGTTTCTTTGGAAACCTATGGCTTTGGAGAGAAGCAATATCCCCTCTGTAAAGCAGTTCCCATTAAACTGTTGGCGTGTGTGCGTGTGCGTGTGCGTGTGTGTGTGTGTGTGTGTATGTGTGTGTGTGCAAGTGTGTTTGCGTGCATACATGAGCGCATGTGTGTGTGGGGGGGGGTGTTTCTATAAAATGGTAGGTTTTCATATGGCTTTTTCAAACAGTCTTCCTCTTATTTATTCCTTCCCCAGCTCTTCCTTTGCCTAAGCTCTGATCTCTCTCCATTTAAACATTCCATCATCCCCCTTTCCCTTCATATCTTCTATGTTCTGCTCCCTCCCATCCTTTATAACCGTTCTTCCTTCGTTCTCACCAATGTCGCCTTAGGAGTTTCTGGATCCTTACAGGTATAGCAAATTAAACATGCAAATCTAAAGATCCAATGCTAGGATCCACACATGAGTGAGAATATTCAACCTTTGTTGTTCTGAACCTGTCCTACCTCACTCGGTGTAATGGGCTTTAGCTCAGTCCACTTACCTGCATTATTAGTTCTAAAATATCATGGAACATTTCTTCATGATATCTATTATGTGTATTATATTGGTCTAAAGAAGGTTCCTTTAAACTCTGAAATTTAAAAAAAAAATCATGCCTCCCACGTCTTAGCACATGGTGATGATCTTAAGTGAGAATTTCATGATCTCATTTTTATTTATAGCTGAATAAAATTTCATTGTACCTAGGTATCACATTTCCATGAACCATTCATCAGTTGGTGAAGATCTTAGGTTGTCATACCTTAGCTATTGTGAAAGAGCAGCTATGAGATGGGTGTGCATATCCCTCTGTAGTGTAAAACAGAGTTCTCTGGGTATATGCCCAAGAGTGTTGTAGCCGGGTCACATGCTGACTTTGTTTCTAGCCTTTCACAGCGGCTGCACCAGTTGCCATTCCCACAACAAGTGCACTAGGGTTCCCCATTCCTCACATCCTCACCAGCATTTGCTGTCTCTTGCCTTCATAGTCTTGACCATTCCTCCTGTACTAATATGAGATCTCAAATTAGTTTTACTTTGCATGTCTCTGGTGGCTAAAGATGATGACTGCTTTCAAATATACTTTTAACCTTCCCCCATCCCCAAGAACTCTCTGCTCAGTTCCATAATCTGCTTTTTAATTGTGTTTTCTTAATGTTTGGGGATCTTTTGTTAAAGTTCCTTTCACTTTCTAGAAAACCAGTCTCTGTAGATGCCTAGCTGCCAAGGATGTTTTTTTCCCCACTCAGTAGGCTACTTCCTCACATGATTGATGCTTTTCTTTGCAATGCCAAAGTTTTTGAGTCTTACAAATAACACCAGTTGATTGTTTACTAGTTGACTAGCTACAGTCCTATTCAGAGAGTCTTTCACTGAGCCTAGATCCTGAAGCCGATTCCATACTCTATATTCTAGAATTTTCAGAGTTTTATATCTGTATTTCCAACCATTGAGTAGATACTAAAACCCAGCAACGGGCCATTCCTCCATATTAGACCTCTTAGACCTGTGCATGAAACTTAGGAAGTTCTTTTTCCTAGCTTTTATGCAAAATAGAAACTCAAGGATGCACCAATTTAATATTCACAGATATATTCAAAGATTCATAAGTAGTCATTGTAAATTACATACTTTGAGCAAACTAATTTTCCTCATTGTATTAAGCATGTGAACCTTGTGGCTGACAAGGTGGAGTTAGGAGAGACAATGTGCTCAGTAATCACACCGAGAATACAGGTGTTCACTTTTTCAAAACATTTCTATTTCACAGCATAATGCTCTTTTCTGCACACTGAGTGCTGCCCTTTGGTCGACAGACCCCTGGAGGCATTGCCCAGGTCACATTTTACACACCAGCTGCATCTAATCCACAATAGTAATCCAAACAGGTTGAGAGAGAAAGGGAGCAACTGTACCCATGAGATCACTAACAGACCCCTGCCAACTATTTAGAGATGCCCTGCTGTTAACCCAAGAACCACTGGGGATGCATGTGCCATATAATAATAAAACAGTCTAATTTTGATAAGTTATATATTTTATGCTGGATTTTTTTCTACTGAATAATTTTATACAGGGCAAAATATCAAAAATGTATAAGGAACGAGCAATTACTTAAAAGTCAGTGGAGAGAATGTAAGACGGCATACAGCAGTCTTACCACATCCCCTCTGTCCTAATTGCACATCCATATTTACCTCCCAATTAGTCTCCAGATCAACTGTAGTTATAAAAGTCTTGCTCTTCCTCCCTGTTCTCTGGGCCCTCAAAGAGATGATCTAGAGCATGGTTTCTCAACCTGTGGGTTATGACCACTTTAGGGGTCAAATAACTCATGCATAGGGGTTGCCTAAGAACGTTGGAAAAACACTGATTTAGATCACAATTCATAACTGTAGCAAACTTACAGTTATGAAGTAGCAACAAAAATAATTGTATGGTTGGGTGTCGCCACAGCGTAAGGAACTGTAATAAAGGGTCATACCATTAGGGAGGTTGAGAGCAACTGATATGGAGGTCCTTTAGGAAACTGAGCATACAACAGTCACTTATTGTTGGGATTTTGAGAGGTTATAAATCTCTACTTTAATCATTGCCCAAATGAAAAGGGGAAGCTTCTTTGACCCAGGCTGTGAGCAGCGCTAGTCTATGGGTATCAACAGAAATGCATAGGAGGAAATTTTATTGTATGTCTACTTAGCAAACATCAGAAATCCACTCCCCTCCAGGACATGCGGCCTGCAAGTAACATGTGTTTGACAAGATTTACAGCACCGTGTTTGTATTCCCTCCATGGAGTGGGCCTCAAATATAATCAAAAGAAGCTGGTTATTCCCAGAATAGTCATGCTACACTCTTTTCAAATCTAATCTTTTTAACCCAAAGGGAAAAAAAGTACTCCCATATGATTTTAGAGTGAATAAAAAAATATCTAACTGAAAAGGAATCACAATTTTCAGTATACATCACTGGAAGGCTCAAAGACCTGCAGCTACCTGCTGGTCAGTATTCCTTCGACAGCCGTGATGTCCTTACCATACAGCTCCTTGATGCCAACTCACCCACCCCTCTTCCTACCACATAACATCTTTGTATTTAGGATCAAGCTACATATCTCAGGGAGTCAAGATCAATATATTTATTTATGTTCCAGAAAATACAACTCTCATTTTCAGACTCCTTTTTTGGCAACTTTATTGACTATATTAACTATGGGGGTTGGGTTTCATAGACAACCTGTGAACTTGAATACCTAAAGTAAAATGATTTGGGCTCTCCTTTTGATGACTTCATTAAAAAAACACATTGTCCCTGCATCCCAGAAAGTACAAAATAAAAATGGAGTGACGAGTTTAGGGAAAAATCTCATCCATGGGACCATTATTGCAAAACTCTGACAGCATCAGTAATTAAAGTGAGCAGGATGAATACTCTTGGCATCTGTGAAGTTTTGTATCTCTGACAGTAGACTGTCTACTTGGGCGTAAAAGGAATGAGATGCTCAGGTTTGAAAGTTTTGTTGGTTTTGTGTTTTTTTGGACAAAACCTGGAAGAGAGATACTAAACATCACCCTTCTTGGGTAGTCATCTCCATCAGTGCTATAGAAACATAAAATTACAGAAGTTTGTCAAATACTCATTTTAAAATATGAGTAAGTTTTAGTCAGGCCTAGTTAGAAGACACAAGTAACATTTACCGAGCATGTACTATATACAAGTTTCTTGTGTGCATTGAATAACTGGATACTTAGACTATCTTTCCAAGGCTGGAGGGATTCTTGCCTATCATGCACAATGCCTGTTTCCCATTCTCTGTACCATAGGAAACCAGGCATGGGCCTGTAATCTCATGGAGGTAGGAGATTAGAGCATCCAAGACCATTTGCAGCTGCATAGCAAGTTTGAGACCAACCTTGGCTCTACAAGGTCCTGTGTCTTCAAACAAACACTAGAGTGTCTTTTGAGTTTTACTGAGAGGCCTAAGGCTTGGAAAGGAGAGGTCACGTGACTCAGACACACTTGTCAGTAAAGAGACAGGAAAACAAACCCAAGATTTCCGTTCAGCTCATTCTAAATCCCGGAATCGGTTCCCTTCGGTTCAGAACAAGACCAGTTTTCTTACTCATCTAAAAGGTTGGATTTCCATTTAGCCATGGTCCATAAACCACTAGTTATGTTCCTTGTAAAAGGAGGGGGGATGTATTTGAAGTTAGTTTGTATACATTTATTTTTTTTTCACAATCTGAAGTTCCTAGAATGTTTAAATAACAATGAAACGCTGTAAGCTGGATGGTTCTATTTTATGGACTGAAAACCCAAGGGGGGACTGACATGTGATAAATCCTCATGTAAACTTTCTATTTCTCAAATGAAACAATTTAAGGCTCGAAGATTATTTGAGCTTTTGTAAATAATGAAAAACAACGGAGAAAATAAGAAAGACACATGTAAATTGCCCAGTGCGGGGCTTGTTACACGCAAGTGGATAACAGTGTCATCTGACAGATGAAAATGGATGAAAGCAGAGAAAGAAGTAGGGATAAAAGAAATAAAGATGAAGTTGCTGTGTAATATTCATCTCCTGAAAATGTAAGTCATTGTAATATGAGGCAGATGAGTCTTATTTACAGATTGTGATTAAAATTTTATAGTCATATGACAACTTACTTTCAAGTGTAGGAAGTTATGAATATAACAGAGAGGTAGGAATAAGAATGCATGTGCACATTGGGGGTGGGGCACACTGTCTACTGACTTCAGTAAGATGTGATTAAATACAAGGCTGGCTCTCTGTCCTCAGGGGATTGCAGGTGAATAGCCAAGTACCTACAGAACCGTTCTCAAATGTCTGTTACAGATTGAAGTTGTCAGGAGTGTGGAAAAGACTGAAGTAGGCCAAAGAGTTGCTGCTGAGATAGAAAATGAAACTGTTGACAGTCCAATGAGAAGCAAACAGAAGCCGACAGCCATGACAGAGACAGGTGTTGCAAATGAGAGACTGTAGAAAGCATGGGAACACAGGAGTGTGGACATCTCTGGAAGTTCATATCACTAGATTGCATTCTACTCTCCTGGGGTAGAAGCCCTCTGTAAGGTGATGGATACAGGCAGACCAGCTCTTAACATGAGCTCATCTGAACCAGTTCTGTTTGTTTTCCCTGTGCTTAATCTTCACATTTTAATTGACAGAACCATGGGTCTTTCCTGGCATTTTACTGCTAAATGTCTATTTCATGTTTGCTTTGAAGAAAGCTCTTAGAAACCCGACCGTTGTTACTAGTTACGTATAACCTGAGCCGACATGGGTTAGATGACCTTCATTTCTTACTCTGGTTCTGAATCAATTGTGTGCTTTCTCTTTTGATCTCTTCAACAGTCAATATTCTCAAAAGCCAAGACATTTAATTAAAGCCAAATGTTAATAGCCACTAGGTCAGATAAGGAAAAATAATTAAGATTATGAATTTAACCTTAATGTAGCTTCATTACAACAAACCATTACCATATTCTGAGGAATCAAAGGGAAGTTGAAAGCTTGCCATTACTGCCTACTTGATCTAAAGCTCGCTGTGCTTCTCTGGCTTTGCAAACTGTTGAGTACCATTGTTGATAGTAGAGTAATCCTCATGGATTGAGAGTCTGCACACTGGGTGCTGGCTGAGTTTTTGTAAACCTCCTATCATGTGGTCCCTCCAACAGCCTGATTCAATATGAAATTTTGCTTCATTTTGTAAACAAGGGTGATCAGCAGTAGGGTGGAAGAATTGGAGCCATGAAGAAGGCGTTCAAAGAGCCAGATCAATAATAGTTTGGGGGTAATAATTTGGCAGAGGTTGGAGCAGAAGAGGAGGGAGAGATCCCAGTTTCCAGGCACCCTCCACATTGTCGGTCCACTGGAACGCTGCTAGTGGAGGCAGGAGGCTGGCCATCTTAGTCCTCTGCTCTGGCTTTGTCACAGGGGCAGTCAGCTGGAATTCTCTGGCTACCAGATGCCTACTGCTTTGACAGTGCATCTGAGGATTTATAACTGCACACTTGGTCCCTCCTCCACCCTCTTCCTGCACTTCCCAGCAGGCTGTGTGAATCACAGCCCCCACCACTAATGTCAATCAAGGCGACCCCATTTTCCTTCTCCTCTCCCAAAACCCCCAAGGACAGAGACCAAATGGAAATTATATGGTGTTATTATTTGCACACTAGCTGAAAAAGTTATGACGCCTTGTAAAAAAATATAGACAGATATGTTGTCTGCTGAGAGCTGAAGATAAGGAGTGAAGTGCGTTACTGGCAACATCTCCCATGGGTCTCACTTGAGAGAGGATGGATCGTTCATTAGATGTTCATGGAGACAACCACTGCCCCCCCTGCTTCTTTTAGAAACTGCAAAAGAAAGCCAACTCTTTGTTGTACTGTAGCAAGAGGAAAGGGTAAAACAAATTAGTTTTGAATTTACACAGTGCCAAGAACTTCTTCTATCTGACTTAGACTCACGAGTCTGTTTGCCGAGAGGCCTTTTTTGTCCAGGATGGAATCCCAACCCTTTGGGCTGGTGCTCCTCCTCAGCAGGCTGGCTTTAGGTCTTGTGTCTTATCCTCTGCCCCTTCATGGCCTCCCCTCCCCAAAAGCCTGACTCAGTTTGTAAGGGTTTATGTGTGCTTGTTTGTACACAGCCCTCTTTAATAAGGGTGTAAATAATTTGGTCCTCTTCTCCCATTGGCGTGGGAGCACAATGCGAATGATACGCTGTTTCAGTAGAATTCAGTCTTGACCATTAAAAGCTGTAGAAGTTAAAACTTTCCTCATGACCACAAGGATTGGATGCCCCAATGTGCAAAAACTGCACCCTTTAAACCTATGAAAAAAATCATTAGGGGCTGAACTTGGAATTTGTTTCAGTTGAGTTGACAATTATTCTTCACATAAGAAGGATCCTGGGCTCTATTCATTTCTTTAAAAATTGATAATGTTGTGGCTAGGAGGCAGAGACTGGAGGATTGCTACGTATTCACAGCAAGTCTAGGCCAGCCAAGACCACATGTTGAGAACCTGTCTCAAAAGAGACAAAAAAGAAGAAAGAGAAAGTTGAAAATGTCATGGTATAACACAGCCAACTGCTTTGTTGAGAAAGGCTAACATAACCTGATCATGAAATGTCCAGGAGCTAATGCTCCTTTAAAATTATTTTTTGAAGTCATGGTTAAGATTTTTACCATGAAATCTCTGAAGACTAACTTTGGCAATGTGGTGAAACTTCAATGAAGTTATAGTCAATGAGGTATTCTATATCTCCATGCTAATTATATGTGTGGTTATAAACAACATCAACAAGGAGAAACAGTTGTTAGATGTGGTAGTGGGCTGATTCTAGCACTTGGGAGGCTGAGGTAGGAGGATCAAAAGTTCTGGACTATATGGTGAGCCACTGTCTCAAGACTAGAACAACTCCAAATAACAAAACCAAACCCAAAGCAAACAAAACTCCAATGTGTTTTTATTTAATATGTACATATATTTTATAAATTCACAATTGCTGCCTTTGCTCGAAGTTTCCTCAGTGATGAGAAGCTCAAAAGTCAAAAACACTGGCAGCATCTTTCCATAAACTCAGCTTTAGAAGTGTCCGAATCCTAATCTGACAATCAGGACCTGGCTGGCAAGCCCCGCGTGTGGGCTCCTTTCGGCAAAGGCAGCATTTCCTGGGTCTTGTATGGATTCTAGCCCTGCCCATTGAAAAGACAACTGCCTTCCATCTCTGGCTTCTACTCATCCATCTGATTCTCTCTGATACCAAAAATATGTGGTGTCTTTTCTGACACTAAGCAGTTCTCCACATCTCCAAAAGGGATCAAATAATTGAATTAATTTGAATCACAGAGTTGACTCCCACCCACAGGATAAGGGTTGAGTTCTACAAACTTCAGTGGCTGGAGAAAAGGACAAGGCAATCGGTATTTCTGATTTGTCAGCTAGCTACAAATTCATGCAGCCTAACGCCTTCCCCAGGTTTGATAGTTTGAGAGAATGAGTCGCAGCACTAAAGAGATGGCATTACTTAGTATTAATGACCTATTATCATTGATACAACTTAAGACCTTAGTATGGCCCCCAAGCCTGGAAGATCTTTTACCTGCATTGTGGAAGAGTTATCATAAATACCCAACTTCCTGTTCCCTTCTTGAGGTCTGGGATGGGAGCAAGAGGGAAAGGAATATTAGGTGCTTATGAAGTTCAACCCCGACCGTGAATACATCTAGACTCCCTCCAGACCTTGTCTGCTCTTTAGCAGAAACGGGCTCATGACACTTCTGGAACTCAGGAAATTCTGAAGGCTTTAAGGGCTCTCTGCTAAAAATCAGGAGGAAAGACCAAACACACATTATACACATCCCTTAAATTTCAATCTTTGGGGGGCTGGAGAGATGGCTCAGTGGTTAAGAGCAGTGACTGCTCTTCCAGACATCCTGAGTTCAATTCCAGCAACCACACGGTGGCTCACAACCATCTGTAATAGAATCTGACGCTCCCTTCTGGTGTGTCTGAAGACAGCAACAGTGTATTCATACAAATAAAACATAAAACTTAAAAAAAATTCAATCTTTGGTCTCTTCCATTGTCTCTCTAAACTAGGAAAATTCCTATAGTAAATGTTTATGCCACTTTAAAATTAAAAGTAGCACACTTCTCTCTACAGAGATTTATCCTATGCAAGAGATGCATCCTGGGAATTCTTATATGCTAAACAAATACTCTAGGGCTTGCTACAGTCTCTTTCTTTGTTGAGAATTTAGATATAGTAGCTGAGTTGACCTGCATCATGGTGGAGTCTTATGTTAAGGTGGGTGTTTAGGGAACATCTGACTGAGAAAAATAGCTTGGGTTCTGATGCTCGACCACATCCTGATCCAATCCAGAGAGACATGCCCACAGAGACACCTGCAGCTTACAGCTGCATTCTATTAGCACACAACCCTCATGGAATAGAAAGTCCCAGCAGTCTTACAGTGGTCGTGTTGATGGGTAGGCAACACCAGGCTGATTATCAGGCAGTTAGCATCAAGTGGAGCAAAGTCTCCACTATCCACACACTGTGACAGGACTGGTTTGAGGATCTAGGGCCTCTCCTGGCCCAGTATGGGAAAGACAGTGTAAAGGTCCAATACTGATAGCTCTCACTATATAGTTCGTCCTCCAGCACACATTGTCTTTGTGTCTTCTGAGTATACTCTTAAAAATGTTGGTCCAATAAACATGTTCAGGGGGGTTGGGGGAAGGAAACAAAACATAGGAAGCTGAAGCTTAACAAACACGGAACTTTCTTTGTATTGCTCAGTCAGCAAGTACTGGAATTAGCTGCTTTGATTCCAAATTCACTAATGTTTCCAGGGTACCACAGTGCATTCCCCACAGGAGATTACAGCGGGATTTCAATCATATCAACAATGAGCCTCAAGTAATTTCTTAGTGTTAATTTTTAACTTGTACCATGCTCCCACATCACTTACAGAGAAATAAAATTTAGCCTTCCATACAATCTTCCAGTGTGGTCAGAAAAAAGATGTGCGCCCCAAACCCTTTGTGGGTACAAACAATAATAAATGTTGCTTGCAGTTTACAGGTGACAGGACACTCTCTGCTAAGCATCTTTCCCAGCTTTCCCTGACTCAGGTCTATTCTGCTTCCATAATTTGGGATGTTTTAAGTATGGAAAAAAATAAAGCCACCTCCTAGTCAACCGCTAACTTCACTCGTACTGAGCAAGGACTTGGCTAATTCTCTTTGCTCTTAAACAAACTATTAGACTCGTTATTCTACACATAGTAGGTCTGGAAATAAGATGCACTTAACAGATATTAAAGAAAGCTGTTCTGGCCATTGGAAGATTTCTTTACACTTCAATTTGCCATTTCTCAAAATACTTGTACCTAGAGGATGCTTTTTTTTTTCTTCGAGACAGGGTTTCTCTGTGTAGCCCTGGCTGACCTGGAACTCACTCTGTAGACCAGGCTGGCCTCGAATTCAGAAATTCGCCTGCCTTTGCCTCCCAAGTGCTGGGATTAAAGGCTTGTGCCACCACTGCCCGGCAAGGATGCTTTTTCTTTCCCCTTGATTCAATTTGACAATGATTTGAAATTCTTAATTTTTCTAACTTCAAAGAGCCTAAATTTCAAGGCAGACACAGATGTAGTCTTATCTCAATCAATAGGTGTGTTCTCGGTGGTAGTTTAGTAAAACCAACTTTGCAGAGAAATGAAACAGCCCATCATAGGAAACACTTTGTTTCCATTTCCATAATACATAGCCCATGGAGTGGTAAAGATTGTGAGGATCTTCAAGGGCCAGAATGGTGACATTATAAAAGCCAGCCAGTCTCAGCAGTGTGCTGTGAGAATTCTACATAGGCTCTGGCAGAATGTTGCCTTGCAATTTGAAACTCAGAAGCTAAAGTGGCTTTCTTTTTTCTGGCTTAATAGGCTTTGGGGCAGGCTTGTATGCATGGATTCACCCTGAGGTTTCCTTTAGATGTAAGGGCCCCTAATGAGACACAGACCTCATGACTCAAATTGTGATATTTGCCTATGTTTATTCTTAGTAAGCCTGTAGGAGGACGCTGTAAGAATCCAAGTGGATGAAATGGTCCTAAATTAACTAAATTACATGCAAGCTTGAAGAGACTCATCACACATTTGTTGAACTGGACAGAGCAGATACATCAGGGTGAAAGATTTCTTAATAGATAATACAAGCTATAGCTCAAGTTCAACGTGGTAATAGTTAAATCGAAAGGAAGTGGGAATTTAGGTACATGACTGAAGTTTAGGAATCTCCTTTGAGTCAAAATATGAATGCATATGAGAAAAAAATCACTACTATGTTAAAGGCATCAGGGAGTTCATACTGAAATTATATGATCAGAGAACTCAATGCTTCTCCCTATCAGAACATTACAGATCAATAGTTCCCAAGCTATGCTTCTGAGATCAAATGATCAATGATGGAAATAATTGGAACTGAAGAGAATCAATTTCTTACAAACATTTGTGTACTATAACTACTGACAAGTATCTGGCTAAAACTGAGTGGGACAAGTGCTATATTTAAGCAATGGTTTACATAAGACAGAATTGGCCACTTTCAGCTATTAACATAAACATAAACAGTACAACCTCATAGTCACTACTACCTCAGAACGCTCCAGAGAATTTTTCAAATGTTTTCTTACTCAATGTTACTAGAATTCTGTGAATGGAAGAGCTGGGTGTCATGACTCCTGCATGCACAGGAGAAGCCCACAGCTCAAGGTCTCAGCTAAATCCTACCAGTGAGAGGCAGAGTTAAGACTCCAGCCAACTCATACCTTCTACCTAAAGGAATGTGGGTTAGAACATGTCCGAAGTCCTCTCAGACATTCCACATGATTATGTGATCCTCTTCATCTAACTGTTTCCCAAGATGCAACCCTATTGCTAATTCTGTGTTTGTTTGGAGACAGGATCTTGCCATGTGGTCCAGGCTTGCTTTAAACCCACTAACCTTTTGCTTGGCCTCATGGATGCTAGGATTACAGGCAAGGGCAGCTCTCCAAGCTAACATTTGTTAAAAGGGATTGTATGGATTTAAAAAGTCAGCCTCCCTCCCTTTCAGAGGCATTGTTTTTCTATCTGTCTGCAAAAGATCCTTCAATAACTTTGATTCAGAAAAGGAACTATAAAAATCAAGGCATTAATTTGGCTTGGGGAGCTAGTAAAAAAAAAAGGCATAGCTTCTAATATCTAACCCAGAATAGACTGTCAAAATGAACTGCCCAGGAACTGGACTCCAAGATGAGAAACAAGAGATGTCCTGCTCTGACCCCTCTGAATTCTGGATGTGATGGCTCTCTGTGTATGGTGGCACTGTCACTTTAAAGACTGGCTTTCCTCTGTGCAAATTCCAAGTCTAGATAGCAAAATCAACTCATTTACTAGCAACCTTGGTTTGTGTGGAGTCTGTTCTGTAAGACATGAGTCAAAAGATGAAATCTCTGATGGTGCTGCTACGTCCCAGGCCACTTATTTCCCGGGAAGCTCCAAAAGCCTTGAAGGAAGCAGCTTATTAACAGACAAAGGCTTGCCATTTAAATGACAGTTTCCTACGGTACTCCCCTTCTCCCACTCACTCCTAATTTCAGAGACACTGGAAAGTATTGGTTATAAAATGTCACTGCTAATCTGCTTGATAAAGTCTATTTGGGGCTTCTGCTTCAGAGCATGCCATGGTAAACACGGTATTGACTTTTAAAATGTCTCACTTGGAATCTACCTTAAAAGTGTGTGTGTGGTGGGGGGGGGGCATACCAGTGAGGGGGGGAGTGGCGTTGGGGGAGAGGTAGAGGCAGGGAGGGAGGGCATGCTAACAAGTTAGGTCGTGTCTCAAACTGCTATTTGTCCAAGGCTCAAAGGCAGAATGGACGCTGAGCCATGCGGAAGGCATGATGCACAGCTGACACATCCGTGGCTTCTGACAAAGTCTGATGATGTACGTAGACTAGAAGCTTGAGATTTGACTGGCAGGACAACCTCATAGCCACACACCAAAATCAGATGTGATCTCTAGCAAGCTTAGTTCTACAGAGCCACCTTACATTTAAAGGCAAAACCCTACTAATCGTGTATGACTCTGTTGCTGCGGTTAACTTTGTCAACTTGACTGGATTTAAGCTTGCCATGGAAACATACATACCTCTGGATATGCCTTAAGGGTGTTTCCAGAAAGGTTTACCTGCAGAGGGAAGTCTCACTGTGAATGTAGGATGTGCTGTTTCATAGGCTGGGGTCTTGAACTGAAGATGAAGAAAGAGTGAGCCATGTTTTCATCTCGCTGTGGTTCCTGGCTGCACACATGATGTGGCCGACCACCTCATCCTTCTGCACTGTGATAGACACATCCTCAAGCAGAGGGCACAACAAGCACTCACATCTTACATTGTGTTTTCAGGTATTTGGACAGAGCAACAAGAAAAGAAGCTACTCTAGCCATGATAGGGGATTCATAGCTCAGGGCCTAGTTTTCCAATTTCCAACTGGGTCAATAGGGAAATATAGTAAAAAGCTTTTATCTCAAGATGTAGGAATTGGCATCCGCATAGATCTTTCTTCCATAGTCAAGTTCCAGTAAGATTAAAAACCCAATGTGCTATCCATTCACTAATGGTGCTAAGTAAAGGGTTATGAGTAAAGCATCTACCCAGTACAGACCGCACATGGGGGGTTAGGACAAAGAGCCAGAAGCAAAGTGTGTATCCTTATATACACAAGGGAAGACACAACCGCAAGGAGTGGCTTAAGTTATTTAAAATCATGATCTCAAAACATATAACTATGGAAATGTAAGGATGCTCCAGGAGAGAAATTTAATATGCACAAGGAACTTATGGGAAAATGACATAACAATACTTTTCTCTGCCCTGTCTTCTTCTCTGAAGAGGCAATAGAATCAGCTCATAGGCCAACAGGATCCTTTCTTAAACAGATGCAACCACCTCCCCGCAAAAGGCTCTCAGGACTCTCCAGCCACCTTGTGCCATGAAAGGACTGAATGATGGAACCAGCACTCTCTGCAGTGAAGAGGAAGATTAACAGTAACTATTCTGGGTCAACAGGACAATGTGGAATGCACAGGGTAAACCCAACATTATGACTCTCAGACACCGATGGTCTCAGCTCTGGCAAAGCTGGGCAGGTCCTGATTGCAGAAAACTCAGTCTTTTGCTACAATATGGCAACAAATATTGTTTTCTGTGTGCTAGAAGAAAGGAAGGAAGACAGGGAACACTGTGCTAAGCAGAAGTCCCACACCCATGCTTTGGCATCTGCTCCCTTTGGCATAGGAATGTTTAAGAGAAATGAGCTTAGCATTTGGTTATCAGGAAATTGCATATAATCTTGTCATTCACAAGAATATTATCTGTGCATGCTTTCCTCCATTTTCCTCTCAGAACCCATCCATTGAGGCAAATTTTCTCCCTGGGAAGTTGCACTTATCCTTGAAGCCTGCACATTCCAGAAAGTCTATATTATACTGCTTTTACTGAGCATGCACCTGGAACTAAACTCTTCCCATGCATGGGAAGGTACATCTGATTCCTGCTTTAAACGGCCAGCCCTGAGAAAAGATACTTGCCTGAAGACAGGCTGACCCTGCCTGCCTACATCTCCCAGGTTCAGATCCTCTCCTTTCTTTGAGGAAGGGAGATGAGGAGCTCCCACAGTCCACCCTCATTTATGAACACAATGTGCCACTCAAAAGCCTTAAGACATTTGAGAGAACCCTACAGGAAAGAGATCTTATACTTTAAGAGGAAGGAACCAATCAGAATGATTTCCTCTTAGCACCTTTGACCTCTGACCTCTCTCTCCTACCACGCCTCACTTAACGGGGGCTCGCTCTCTTCTTGATACCTGCCCCTCTCTCCAGTTACCCAGAGTCATCGGTCTCTCATCAGAAAGGTCCAAGAAACTGGACTTTATCTGTTTGTTATTTATACACATTTTACCATTGAAACAGGGCCAAGTTCAGATGCAACACTTTCCCAATACATCACTTAGTGTTATGAAAAGACTCAATATAAGAAAACAGCCCAAAATGCTTGAAAGCGATTCCTTTGGCAGGACAAAACTAGAGGTGGGTATTAGGGAGACCCTTTTGTTTTTGTTGTTAATTTAGAACACTATATGTTAGGTTGTTGCTGTTCTTGTTGTTATTGGATGTTATATACGTATTATATAACAATATGAAAAGCAGAATACAAAGAAAGTATCCATTGTATTAAAATAACCATTGTTTGCTAAACTTAGAATTCTTCTCTAATATAATAGCCCAAACTGCATATCTCCAAGGAAACCACAGATTTTACCCAAACAACCTGAATTAATTCTATGTTGGCTTGTCTCTTTGCATTTTATATCCAACCTCTCTCAAGCTGGTTAAAAGTGGACAAGCTCTAGGCTTGGATTCTGGGGCCAGCCTAGGTTTCCATCTTGTGCTGCAGCTCTCTAGTGTGATCTAAGTGTGATCTAAGCCTTCCATGCACGCAGCAGCCAATCCCTGGCCATCAAGCAAGGGTAAGCAAGGTAACCAAGAAGACTTTGTGGGAAAGCAGTGGGCTACGTCTGGCACATTGAGTATATGATTTTTAAAAAAAGCAACAGCTTGTATATTTGTGTGTGTGTGTGTGTGTTTCTAGATGTCCAAATGATTCCATTCTCTGAAGTATGTAACATTCTGTATCTTTTCTATAATCATTATCTAAGCACCAACCACATGCTCTGCTTTCTTCACACAACTTTAAAGGTCATGTGCTTCCTTCTTTTTCCACCCCCTCTCCCCTACTTTGATGAGGGTGTTCCCCCACCCACCTACCCACTCCAGCCCTAGCAGGGCGTTGAACCTCCACAGGACCAATGGCCTCCCCTCCCATTGATGCCAGATAAGGCAACCCTCTGCTACATATGTGGCTGGAGCCATGGGTTCCTCCACGTGTTGGTGGTTTAGTCCCTGGGAGTTCTAGGGGTCTGGTTGGTTGATATTGTTGTCCTTCCTTTGGGATTGCAAACCCCTTCAGTTCCTTCAGTCCTTCCCCTAACTCCTCCATTGGGGTCTCTGTGCTCAGTCTTATGGTTGGCTGCAAGCCTCTACTTTTCTGCCTATATGAACTTTAAGATTAATCGTGCTAATTTCTCATATAGAAATCAATTGGTTTTAAAATCTCTTATGTTCTTTTGCTTTCAAATCTCAGGCACCCAGGGTAGGATATTTGTAGGGACTAAAGATACTGAACAAAAAAAACCAAACCAAACCAAACCAGACAAATAAAGCCACCACCAATAACAACAAAAGCCCAAAAAACAAAAATAGTAATTGCTGGGGGACATTTTCAGATGTCCAGGCCCAAGAAGAAGAACAACTGGGAAAAAAAGCCAATTGGAGAATTCAAAATTTTTTATATACAATCTGTGTATAGGTGTATGTGCACACACACACACACACACACACACACACAGAGAGAGAGAGAGAGAGAGAGAGAGAGAGAGAGAGAGAGAGAGAGAGAGAGAATTAACAAAGCAAAACAGTTTGTAGGTACCAATCGGCAATGATATAAAAAAAAATCAGTATTAGTCTCATAATCAGCATTACTTTTATGTGTTACTAACTTGATTCTCTTCTGTAATAGAAACAGAGGAGCTCTGACACATCAGCTCTTGTATCTTATTTGTTTTCAGGCTTTAAAAATTTAAGAAATTGTCTGGACTTTATATGTCAATTGGAAAACTCTTAGAGGTGTTCCTGGCGAGTAACTTCAGTGACAAAAGAAAGCAAGAATCCAAAACCAGAAGAAAACAAAAAAATGCCCTGGCTAGAGTGAAAGCTACATGGAGCATCCTGCGGGCATGGGCAGGCCAAACACCAGGCACTGCTGCTGTGGCAGGGGTCTAGGTAAGTGCACTGGGGAAAGCAATGGAGACAATTGGCTTTTCCATGTATCGACTTTATATTACCCCAAGTCCACACTCTACGATAGCGGAGTGATCTCTTTACAGGAAAGAATCTAGAGGCAAGTCATGTACCAGTGGCTGCAGAAGACCCAGAAGGTTGTAGGTGCCTTTCTGTGCTTGGAGTGGGTGTTTGCTTTCTGTCTGGCCAGTTTTCTTCACCCATGTGTTTGTTTAAACTGTTCAGCCTCCTAAGTGATTGATTTGGGACCAATGTCCTGAAAAGTATGTCCTGGTTGTCTTGACAGTTGTAGCAAAGCAAATTGACTATAACAGTAACAGAACTTCATGTTACTATGCTGATTAAATGATAGGCGAAGACCTCATTGAATATGATAACTGATCTCAAGCTTAGGGCTTTACTTAACAAATTATTTAGTTTGCTGAGCCCAAAATTAACTGTGTGAGCCATGTAGCAATAAAGAGAATTTTTTTTTTCGAAAGTGTTTCAAAGTGTCTGTAAGTGGAGGCTGCTCTGTCTCATCAAGAGGCTGTAGGGGAAAGCAATAGATACTACTGAACTGGAAAGGTTTAGGTTGCAGGAAATATGGTTATTAAAACTCCCTTCACGTCCATGTCTGAGACCTGGTCGTGTTATATTGAGCAACAACTGATAGACATGAACCCTTTCACAAATTTCAAGTGGTTGTTGGTGTAAGAGACAAAAACCTATTGCAGCCCAAATAGCAATAAAAGGTCAAGGAGCTACAAGCCACAATACAGGATCTATGTTGAGAATTTAGATGATACCAGCCAAATATCATGTGCAGACAAACTAAACATGAAATAATCTCAAATAAAACAAACTAGCATTCTGAAATCATGTCCAAATTGGAACAGAATACTACACAGGCAATATACTATTCAGTTTTTGTCAACACACACACACCTAAAGAGCCTAAGTTTAATCTAATCAGCTCAAAGCTTGAGAGAATTTTTTTTTCATCAGAGCTCTTTAATAACTTTCTCCATACAGCTGGAAAGAATCCTAACACGATTCCTACATAACTCCTGGAATTGGAATTCTGAACCATCAGGAAAAAAAGCCAAGTCACTGTTAATGTTATACAGTAGAAGACCACAGTATTTTTGAGGTCAACGTGGCTTTGAAAGAAACAGTATTTGCAATCTAGACTGCAGGAGTGTCTAGAAGATATAAACATCTGAGTCGCCTGAGCTACTTTTTAAATGCATGCTTCCAAGGGCTTTGCTTTAAAAACTTCAACTAATAAGAACGCTCCTGCATTAATGACAGTTTAATGCCATGGGTCTGAAGAATTAATTTAAATAGTTTTAAGACTATAATCTTTATAGCTTGTGTATGTGTGAATGTAAGATTCCCTGAGGATGTTGCACAGAGGAAAATTCTCTCAGAGAGAGAGAGAGAGAGAGAGAGAGAGAGAGAGAGAGAGAGATTAAAATAGTGAAGTTAAATAAATATGCTAGAAAATCTGGACTATGTGGACATTTACAAGCTTCATTTACTAGACAGACAATGAGACATGATGATTAGAAAACATCAAAATCAGTAAGCAAAGTCATTATTTTTGTGATGACAGAGGAAGGAGAGAGGGGGAGGTGTGCATTGGCCAAACTGAGGATGCTTGAAAGAGCCAAATGGAGGGGCTGGAGAGGTGGCTCTGTGGTTAGGAGCACTGTCTGCTCCTCCAAAGGTCCTGAGTTCAATTCCCAGCAACCACATGGTGGCTCACAAGCATCTATAAAGGGATCTGATGCCTCTTCTGGTGTGTCTGGGGACAGCTACAGTGTACTCATAAATAAAATAAATCTGAAAGAAAGAAAGAAAGAAAGAAAGAAAGAAAGAAAGAAAGAAAGAAAGAAAGAAAGAAAGAAAGGAAGGAAGGAAGGAAGGAAGGAGGGAAGGAAGGAGGGAAGGAAGGAAGAGAAAGCCCAATGGAAACCTATTTTCTAAGCCTATTCAGTAAGCATAGTCAACAAATGTTCAAATGGAGGCAAATAGTGTTTTTAAATAAAAATCCCATACCATGTGTGGTGTGCCTCTCTATTAGTTGTTGGTAGGAAAGTCCTAGAGTTACCCCCTAAACATTAGCCAATGCTTTTGACAACCCACTGAGACTAGAGAGAGAGGGAGCCTCTAATGCTGAAGATACCACACACATGGCTGACAGAACACTGAAATGTCAAATTGGACCTGATGTGAGGGTTTCTTCCCTGCTTTCAAAGCTCCACAAGATGCAGCACCAGTTTGTGAGGGGAGTGAAATCATCAAGGGTTCTACCCACCACAAGTTACAATAATGATCTGCATAGCTAGATTATGTCCATCAGTGCAATGGTGGTAGGACCATTACGGATGTCAACAATTGCTTTCTGCGTGAAACTGAAGCCCGTTCTATAGGAAAAGAGTCACCACGTTAATCCAATTGAGAGCCTGTGGCTTGGGTGGTTACAAACTCTGTGGGCAGAGTGGGTGGATTGCTAATCAGGTGAGGTGTCAATTTGTCTTCTAGACAATTATATTGATGCCAATAGATTAGTGCTGCTCTCAGCCTCCACCGGAGAATTCTTTCGTAGTAGACCAGAGGCTAATGTAGACTTAACATTAGTCAAATTGCAGGAAATAAGTGACTGCTCAGCCCAGGCTCAGAGTCACTGTGGAAGAAGGGCACGGGAAGAATATGAGAGTCAGGCAGTGGTGGCGCACGCCTTTAATCCCAGCACTTGGGAGGCAGAGGCAGGCGGATCGCTAAGTTTGAGGCCAGCCTGGTATATGGAATGAGTTCCAGGACAACACAGAGAAACCCTGTCCCAAAAAAAAAAAAAAAAAAAAAAAAAAAAAAAAGACTATCAGAGTCAGAATTTGGGAAACTGTGTTGCAAAACAGTTTCTTCCAGATATGACACGGCCATTGTGCTCATGAGCTCACTACAATCATGATTACCAGCTCAAGCATAAGAATGTAGATGATTGGACCTGTCACCATTTCATACTGAATACCCCTTGCAAAGAGACCATGGGCAGTTAAAAATTTCCAGGAAAGAGAGTATCATTCTCTTTAGTCAGTGGGATAGCCATTGATGTTTTCCATGTCTCTGTAAATAATCTCCCCACACATTCCCATGCAAGCCACTGTTAACTAGTCTCAGTGCGTATGTATATAAAGAGGCTTCTTTAGAAGAAGGGCTTCAGTTTGGGGAGGAAAGGATGAGGAAAAAATAATGGAAGATGAATTATGAAGTTGTCAAGACTAAAACACATTTCAAGGAGGCCAGGCGTGATGGCACATGCCTGTGGGTGGATTTCTGTGAGTTCAAGTCCAGCCTGGTCTATGCAATGGATTCTTGGACAGTCAGAGCTTCGTAGACAGATCCTGTCTCAAAACAACAAACAACAACAAAAAGGTTTTTTTCCCAAGAAATTTTTGGAGTATTAGTTCATTAAGACTCTAAAACATATGAATTCTAAGATTTCCAAAGTTAATTTTCTGTAAAGAAAAACATTATAAAGACTTCAGTTGAATTATTGTTAGAACAAGTCTTCATGCTGGGTCTTCTAATATCTGCACACTGGCTTTATGGACAACTAACTAGGTAAGGTGGTCCATGCCTGTAACCCAGGACTCAAGAGGCAGATACAGGAGGATCACCACAAGTTCAAGGCCAGTCTAGTCAATATAGTAAGTCTCAGGCTAGTCCGGGCTATATCGTAATAACTTGTCTTAAAAATGTACTCATTGTATACAGTATACTATTAGTATTTTGTGTGTCCTTAAGCTCTTCCTTTGAACCCCACGTCACTGAGTGTCTGGGATGGGCACAGATGACTGTAAACATGTACTCAAGTTTCCACATATGACTACATGGCTACATTCTGGGGCTACAGAGCTGATTTCTTCACTGCACTGTGCATCGAGACATCTTTCTTTCAAGGTGCTTTTGAGGTTCCTCAGACTGACAGAGTCAACATCTCTGGACATAGCTTCCTCCCTAATTCCCTACCTCCTGTAGTCTTCAAACCTAGGGCAGTCTGAGTTAGGCTGAGAAAGCACAAGGGTTCGAAAACAAAAGGGCAGAGATTCTTGGTGCATTCAGAGCTCTGTTACAGCAGGGCATGACGTTTGAACTGGAAGACAAAGGCCACAGAAGCCAGCCAAGGCCAGTATCCTATAAGGTTACTAGTGCTGCGATTAAACATCATGACCAGGGGCTGGAGGGATGGCTCAGTGGTTAAGAGCACTGACTGCTCTTCCAAAGGTCCTCAGTTCAAATCCCAGCAAGCACACGGTGGCTCACAACCATCCATAATGAGATCTGATGCCCTCTTCTGGTGTGTCTGAAGACAGCTAGCTACATTGTACTTACTTATAATAAATAAATAAATCTTTAAAAAAAAATCATGACCAAAAGCAAGTTGGGGAGGAGAGGGTTTATTTGGCTTACACTTCCATATCACTGTTTATTATCTAAAGAAGTCAGGACAGGAATGCAAATAGGGCAGGGACCTGGAGGCAGAAGCTGATGCAGAGGCCTTATCTCAAAAATACTTAAAAAATAAAAATTCAAAAAAGAAAAAAGGAGAGGAGGAGGAGGGGGAGGAGGAGGAGGGGGGAGGAGGAGGAGAGAGAAGGAGGAGGGAGGAGGAGGAGGCAGGAGGAGGAAATATGCCAAGTGTCCAGGAGAGTGACCCTATAGACAGCTTCCATTCAGCACCCATTACTCAGCAGTATCCCTCTGGATCTCGGAATTCTGCTTTAAACACCCTTCATTATTTTCTCCTTTGAAGGAGCATTCCCAGATGATGTCACATTTCCCACAAGAGCTGGGATTCTGTTCTCTGGGCAGCTGGTTTCCTCTCCGGCATCTCAAGGTGGCTTGCGTCTTGTCACCCTGGTGATAGTCATGTCAGTAAAGGCAAGTGATGTGCCCCTGGCGGATGCTGTTTGGACACGAGTGTTTGAGATGAAACTACTGTGGACAATCTCCACCTTTGAATGCTGGTTTAATTGGTGGGCAGCCCTCCACAGATGCTTGTCTTGTGGATTTGTAAGGTTAGCCTGGTTGCGTGGCACCCCCAGAGGGCTCTCGACCTGAAACACTGAGAGACTGGCTAGACTGTCACAGAGCGCCAAAAGTGAGCTTTTAAAATAGCTCAACCGGGTACTTGCTGAGATGAGAAGTCAAGTTCATTCACATAACACACACACACACACACACACACACACACACACACACACACACACACGGAAGGAGAGAACTGACTTCCTCAGATTGTCCTCCCACCTCCACGTGAGCGCCATGGTAGCCAGCTCTCTTTCGCACACACATACTTGTGCACAACATATAAATAGATGGGAACACAACAGATTTCAAAGTGGTCATTTCCACTATACTAAACATGGCCTGGTAGAGATATAGTTGTACACCATTTGACACTGTTGCCTAGAGAATGGATTGTCAGCACACCAGAAGAAAGAATAAGCAAACTCAGAAGAACATTCCCAACCCTCAGTGCAAGCAACTCATAAATGTTTTTCCCCCAAAATAAAAAAAAAAATATATTTAATGAGTCAAATGTGTTCTGTATTCACACACAGAGCTGATTTAGTTGGGGGCAGATCTGAGCACCCCTCAAGGAATCCACTCAAATGTTTCTGGACAAATTCGATGCTGAAAATGGACCTTGGCGATGTCCACATGGCTGAGGAACATGAGAAGAGAGGAGGCCACGCCAGCATAACATGTTTAGCAGTTTTTATTCAAATGGTTTCTGATCTTTCAAATTCTGTTTTTAGCGCTTTAATACCATTTTTTTCGATAGTTTGAGAAAACAATGTTAATTCCAAAAATTCAGAGGGCAAGCAGGATGCCTCAGTGGAAAGAGCACTTGCTGAGCAACCCTGGGGACTTGTTTTCAGTTCCCAGAACCACATAAAAGGAGAAAAAGAGAGATGACTCCACAAGTTATCCAGTAATGTCAGGTGGCATGTGCCAAACCCCGGCGCATGATAATAATAAATAATTTTTTTCTATTTTTGAAGCAAAATATTAAATCGTAGGAACTCTCTAACTCTCTTTAGTTCTAATTAATATGTTTTAAAGGGAAATGGCAAAATTAGCATTTAAATTGTGTATTTGCGCCTTTATAATTCAAGCAATCAAATTACTTGAGCGGGGAGGATCTGGAGGACACCTTGAGTGCTGGAATTGGTCTTGGCATGTGTGAAAAGGATGAGCACTATAGAAATTGATATTTGGCGGCAGCAGCAAGAAGGACCGTTATGGTTTTTGATAGTTTGTTGTCATTTTACAGACCGAAAGCAATTCGTACCATTTAAAAGACCGTGGCAGATTTGAAATTTATAGAAAACCATGAGACAAAAGCCAGGAGATGTGTAGATTTGGCTGTGAGGAGAGTTCAATGCTCCATTCCTGGGGGAAAGACACTGGGCTCTAGTTCCCTCCTTTTTCTTGTTTTCTTCTTAGCAGCTACTCAAGTCTGGGCCTGAGGAGAACAGGTAAGCCTTCGGTTTTAATAAGAGCACCAATTTTTGAAACAGGGTCTCCAGGGTTTTGTGGATAGTAAATAAAAGGCCCGGGCCTATTCTGGGTCCATTCAGGGCCTGGCATAGTCATTGGCTCTCCAGGTCCATTGCCTTGATAGGAGTAGACTAGGTACCCTTTTAATCTTTTCTTTGCAGATTGGTTTCAAGCTCCTACTTGCCTGTTAAATACACTAGTGTTATACATGGGAAAAGAAAGATGGTACAGTGGTAGCCAAGGAAGGGCCACAAATGTCTCTCTCTAGAACTCAGGTCTCCTCTATCCTGCAGGGATATAATCCCTGTAATCCTATCCATGGTTCATGGTCATATTTCGACTGGCAACTGATTTCTGGAAAGCACCCCATATTTGAGGGAAGTCATGTCATACTCAAGAAATGGATGTGGCAGTAATGAAATCTGCATGTTGGATGAGGCGATGGTGACTATCATTTTATTATAAAGCATCCCGAAAAAGTCAAGCTTCAGGGGGCGTGCCCTTCTGTACAAGGAGAGGAGGCTGAGGAGCAAAGAACTGCAAATATCACTTCCACAGTGTTCCCTTTCATCTTTACAAGAATCCAAAGAGGGAGACATGGCCACTCCAGTTTAGGCAGGAAGAAACTTGGAAGGGGTAAAGTTGCATGACTTGTCTGAAGAGCTCATAAATAGTAGAGGTGGGAATTAGTCAGTTTTACCTGCTACACTTTTATTAAAGCATTTAATCTGTTGAGATGAGGTTATTAAAGGCTATTATTATTATTATTATTATTACTATTACTATTATTATTATTTTATAGCAACAGTGGTTGGTTGTTCCTTTGGAAAGTTGTGATTATTAGAAGGCACAGCTTCTTTGAAGTAGGAGGGTGAACATTAGACAGAAAACAAGACTGGACCTTAAGGGAAGTAGAAGTTTCCCTTTAAGACCTGGAGAAGAGCTTTATTAAAAGTGAGAGTAAGAGAGAAAGGAAGGGAAAGAGGGAGGAAGGGAGGGAGGGAGGGAGGGAGGGAGGGAGGGAGGGAGGGAGGGAGGGAGGGAGGGAGACCAGAGCAATCCCGAGTACAAAGAAAACGTCAGCCATTTATAAGCATTCTAGGGTGGGAAAGAAGTTTAACACCATGTGACTTAGTCCAACATATCCTATGGTGACAATAAACAGGGCAGAGCCAGATACTGGTAAGGACCATAAACCAGGGGCCACAGCACAGTCAGCTTCTTAACTCTCAGTCCCTGAGCAAGGGCTGTAGTGGGGTGTGGCCAGATTCTTCCAAGCTGGGAGCAGATCTACCTGCTTAAGAATAACTTTTGTCTTAAAGGACAAGCCCATGTTCTAACAGTGGATCTGTTTGAAAACAAAAGTAGCTGTGTTCAAATAAGATTTGGGGAAAGGTGACTTATTAAAACAGCCAAATTTCCTCTTCCCTCCCTCCTTCCTTCCTTCCTTCCTTCCTTCCTTCCTTCCTTCCTTCCTTCCTTCCTTCCTATCTACAAGTTTTTCAGAGCCTAATAAACAAGAAAGCACATCGAATTTCCATGTATCAGAAGCCTCTGATGCATGACTTTTTCATTTTTTTTCTATGACAAGTACCAAAAACTATCACCTATCCTTGCCAGAGTTTATTACAATTTCACTGAGTTCCAAGACCTGAAATAAAAGTCAAAACACTTCTGTAGTTCTCTCTGATTAATTCATAATATCAATAGTAATCATCTGCTCAGAGACTGTACATTAAAAAGAACATTAATTAGAGAGAAAATGTGCTCATCTCGTTATTAACTCTTCGTCTTAAAGAGCATATGAAATCGTTCATTATGCTTTTTTAAATTACCCAGAGTTTAAGCGCTAAAGTGATCATTCAAAACACATATGGAAAAGTGTTCCGTGATAGGCAGTGACGTCAGCCCAGTGCAAGCTGGCCAGCCTATGTGGACCAGGCCTGAGATGGGGACCTGAAACCCCCTCCTGTGGACATACTGAGTCTTCCCTATGCTTTAGGAGATAAATGCAGGATGACAAAGAACACTAGGATGGGCCGGGGCAGGCTCAGAGCAGCAGCTACTGATCCTTAGCTCCGTTTTACAGTGGCCATGGTCCATATTGGTGGCTTGAGCTGTCTTGAGCTTTCACCATGCCTTTAAGGAATCCTTTTCTAGCTCAATTTTCCTGGAAAACTTATAGATTTAGCTGGAGGGGTAAAAAGCATCATTCCAGAAGAACATCTCTAGCTTTGGTGTTTTTTTTTTGTTTTGTTTTGTTTTTTACGTAAACAACCTAACAAGTTTTACCAACACAGTATGAATTTACTTTGAGAAGCATTTGAAGAACAATGCCGTTTCTACAACCTCCGTGCCACCAAGGGCAACTTGCGAATAGCCCCTGCGTTGAGCTGCAAACCGGTCAAGCAGACTGTGAGATGATGGATTTGCTTGGGTTTGCTCTGTGCAGAAGCCCATCCAAGCAGGAGTGCATCTAATTGCACCAGGCAAACCTACACAAGATAGGCAGTCCCATGCAGCGGGGCTGCAGTACGTTTGTGGCACCATGCCGCAGGTCGAAGTTGAATGGAACCGGAGCCCCTGACAGTAGTCAGGCCTCTTTTCTGCATCCCAAAGGGGATGCACCACAGCGGGACCCACAGCCGTTGAAGCTGACATCAACTACACTATCATATATTCTATTTTTATTTCTCATTTTGCCTTATGCACACTGAGTGTAAGTACCAAAAAAAAAAAAATTAAAGAAAATATAATTCTTGAATAAAAGGCCCAATTTCACTGCTTAGCATAAAAATAACTATATTAAGCATAAAAAGGGAAGATTTCGCCTATAAACCATGTTTTATCGAAAATATTATGTCAAATATAAAATGATAATGTGTCTATATCTTCAAGGCTGAAAACGAAAAGAGGAAAAAATTCTGTCAAGATGGTATGAGGTACCATCCTACTTGCATTTTTTTGCTGTAATGATCAGCCTGACCAAAGGCAAATTATGGAGAAAATGGTCTATGGCGCCCAGTGCATTGTGGGACTACAGCTTAAGCAGAAGCAGGGAATGTTATTTACTGGTCTGCTCTCTGGCTAATGCTCGGTCAGCTTTCTTTTCAAAAGCAACATTTTATTAATTCTTCAAAAAATTCATATGAAATAGTTTGGCCATACACATCCCCTCGAGTCATCCCAGAACTCCACACATATACCTACTAAAAAAAAAATGCCCAGAACCAGAAGAATATACTGACAAATTCTACCAGATCTTCAATGAATTAGTACCACACCTTATCAAGTTGCTCCCTAAATTAGAATAGGTGGAAAATTGCAAATTATTTTTACAAAGCCAGTATTGCCCTGAGACTTACACCAGTTAGTGTTTCATTAATTTCAGCTATGGTTTTATCTTTTAGCAATTACTCTTTTGGGGTGTTGGCTGTTCTTGTGTCTCTAGAGCCCCTAGAGCAATCATGATACTGTTACTGTGAGACCACTACAGTTTTTGATGTAGGCAGTTACTGCGACAAACTTTCCTCTTAGCACTGCCATTATTCTGTCCCTGGATTTTGGTCTGTTATGTTTTCGCTTTCCCACTTAATTCTAGAAATTTTTAAATTTCCATTTTCATTTCATCCTTAATCCAGCTGTCACTGGTAGCATTTAGTTTTCATGGGTTTTTTAAAATATTTCTAGCAGTTTCTGTTACTGTTGATATCCAGTTTTATTCCTTTGTGGTCAATGTAGGGTGTCATTTCTATTTCCCCAAATTTATTGAGATTTTCTTATTTTCCTAATGTGTGGTCTATTTTGGAGAAAGTTTTATGGATGCTTGAGAAGAAAGTATATTCATTATCTGCTATGGTTTTGTTAAAAATATTTTCTGTGCCTTTGATAGGGGATTCTTCTTGTATAAAAGCTCTCACTCTTTGTATTTAATGGTGTCTCAGAGTTCCTGAAACTTCTGTTCCCGGTTTTCTTTAGTTTGTTTAGTCTTAGCATCTTCTTTGACTGAGTGATCGTGCTACCCTAATATACTCACTTCCACTTGAACCATTCTATAGTGAGGCCACTAAGATTTTTGGTTGACTTCCTGAATTTTACTGATTTTATTTCAATTTGTCTTCTCTTCAAAAATTCTATATTCCAGCCAGGCGGTGGTGGCGCACACCTGTAATCCCAGCACTTGGGAGGCAGAGGCAAGCGGATTTCTGAGTTCGAGGCCAGCCTGGTCTACAGAGTGAGTTCAGGACAGCCAGGGCTACACAGAGAAACCCTGTCTCGAAAAATCAAAAAAAAAAATTCTATATTCCAGGTAATTCTGTCTTCACAGCTTGAATTGTTTTCTTTATTTCATTCAACTGTTTACATTTTTATGATCACGTTCTTTTTGAGTTCCTTAAACATGTTCATAATTCTTACTTTGAAATCACTGTCTTATGCATCAGTTTTTTTTCTCAGGGAATATAGTACAATAGTTATCTGTTGGTTTTGTTTGTTTGTTTTATTGTCATCGTTAGAGAAGTTAGAATTAGTTGGGGAAAGAGCCATCAACTGAGGAAGTTCCTCCAAAAGATTTCCTGTAGGCAATTTCTGGCATTTTCTTGCATTAATGATTGATTTGGGAGGGCCATCCCATGAAAAGAGATGCCACCCTTGGACAGGTGGTCTTGAGTTATAAAAAAAAAAGTAAGTTGAACAATTTGCAAGGATCAAGCCAATAAGCAACAGACTTCCATGCCTTCTATTCCAGTTCTAGTCTCCAAGTTACTGCCTTAAGTTACTACTTGACACACCCATTATACTGTCTTGGGACACATGAATCAATCTGACTTGGACAATCTGTCAGCTGAGATTCTCTCAGGCGACTCTAGGCTATGTCAAGGTGGCAGCTGAAGGTGTAAATGACAGGTACAAATGAAGTATTCTCAATGTTCAAGAAAAGCTAAGATAATCCTAGAGCATTTGAAATAACAGTTGTTTGAGCCAAGAATAATGGCATATGCCTGTAATCTCAACACATGTGAGGTTGAGGCAGAAGGGCCAATTTTAAGTCTGGGCTTTGAAACCCACCCAAAAAGCAGCAAATAAATCATAAATTAAATGGTACTAGATAAAAATAAAACACCATTTACTTTCAAGTGTTTCATAAATTAAATATAACTAAACAGTTCAGATAAAAATCAATGTTCATTTAAGAGTGAAGTAAACCTGCCATTTTAATCTACATGTTTCAAAAAAATATGGTTGTTGATAGAAACAGAGTGAGAAGACAGACGTCACAATGAGAGAAGAGTTGGACAGCTATACTTCAGTCATACAATTCACATTTGTAAAGAAATATATAAATTAAACATCAGAAAAAGCAAATCTGTCCATCGATATGTAGAAGAACAACTCAGACACACCATTCTCAAATGAAGAAATACAAATGGCCAACACAAGTTTTTCAAATCTTTGACATCCTTAGCCATCATAGAAATACAAATTAAAATTATTTTGTGTTCCTTTTTCTCCACATACTCACCAACATGTACTATCGCCTGAGTCTTTGATCTTAGCCATTCTGATTGGTGTAAGGTAGAATCTCAAAGTTATTTTAATTTGCACTTCCCTGATGAGTAAGGATGTTGAACATTTCTTCATGTGCTTCTCAGCTATTTGAGATTCCTCTGTTGAGAATTCTCTGTTTAGCTCTATACCACATTTTTAATTGTTTTTTTTTTTAGTCTAATTTCTTGAGTTCTTTGTATGTTTTGGATATTAGCCCTCTGTCAGATATAGGGTTAGTGAAGATCTTTTCCCAATCTGTAGGCTGCTGTTTTTGTTCTATTGACAGTGTCCTTTGCCTTATAGAAGCTTTTCAGTTTCATAGGGTTCCATCTGTCAATCGTTGATCTTAGAGCATGAGCCATTAGTGTTCTGTTCAGGAACTTCCCCCTGTGCCAATGGGTTTGTGGCTATTTATCACTTTCTCTTCTATTAGATTCACTGTATCTAGTTTTTTATGAAGGTCCCTGATCCACTTGGACTTAAACTTTGTACAAGAAGATAAATATGGAACCGTTTGCATTCTTCTACATTCAGACTGTCAGTTAGGCCAGCACCAGTTATTAAAGATGTTTTCTTTTTTTCCACTATATGGTTTTGGCTTCTTTGTCAAAGATCAAGTGCCCATAGGTGTGTGAGTTTATTTCTTGGCCTTTGATTCTATTCCACTGATTGATCTGTCTATCTCTGTACCAATATCATGCTGCTGCTGCTTCTGCTTCTTCTTCTTCTTCTTCTTCTTCTTCTTCTTCTTCTTCTTCTTCTTCTTCTTCTTCTTCTTCTCTTCTTTTCTTCTTCTTCTTCTTCTCTTCTTTTCTTCTTCTTCTTCTTCTTCTTCTTCTTCTTCTTCTTCTTCTTCTTCTTCTCCTCCTCCTCCTCCTCCTCCTCCTCCTCCTCCTCCTCCTCCTCCTCCTCTTTTTAAATCACCAATGCTTTGTAATACAGCTTGGGGTCAGGGATAGTGACCCCATATCTGTGAAGAATTGTGTTGGAATTTTGATGAGATTGCATTGAATTTGTAGATTGCTTTTTATGGATGGGCATTTTAACTATGTTAATCCTACCAATCCATGAGCATGGGAGATCTTTCCATCTTCTAAGGTCTTCTTCAATTTCTTTTTTCAGACACTTGAAGTTCTTGTCATACAGATCTTTCACTAGTTTGTTTGGAACTGCACCAAGATATTTTACATTATTTGTGACTATTGTGAAGGGTGGTGTTGCCCTATTTTCTTTCTCAGCCTGTTTATCCATTGTGTATAGGAAGGCCACTGAATTGCTTCAGTTAGTTTTATATCTAGCCATATTGCTTAAGTTGTTTATCAGCTGTAGAAGTTCTCTGGTAGGCTGCTTGTGTATATTATCATATCATCTGCAAATAGAGATACTTGACTTCTTCCTTTTCAACTTCTATCGCCTTGATCTCCTTTTGTTGTCTTATTACTCTAACTAGAACTTTGAGTTCTATATTGAATAGACAGGGAGAAACAGGGCAGCCTTGTCTTGTCCCTGATTTTATCAGGATTGTTTCAAGTTTCTCTCCATTTAATTTGATATTAGTTGTTGGTTTGCTGTATATTGCTTTTATTATATTTAGGTATGGGCCTTGAATTCCTGATCTCTTCAAGACTTTTAACATGAAGGGGTGTTGGGTTTTGATAAAGGTTTTTCAACATCTAATGAGATGATCATGTGATTTTTTTTCTTTGAGTTTGTCTATATAATGGATGACATTGATGGATTGTCATATCTTAAACATCCCTGAATCCCTGGGATGAAGCCTACTTGATCGTGGTGAATGATAGTTTTTATGTGTTCCTGGAACTAGAAAATATGCTGAGTGAGGTAACCCAGACCCAAAAGGACATATATGATATGTACTCACTGATAAGTGGATATTAGCCCAAAAGTTCAGAATATCCATGATATAACTCACAGACCTTAATAAGATTAACAAGAAAAAAGGCCCAAGTGTAGATACCTGAAACTACTTAGAAAGGAAACAGAATAATCATGAGAGGCAGAGGGAGGGAGGAAACTGTGTGGGAGAGGGGGAAAGGAGGGTAGGATCAGGTATGAGGAGAGACAAGAGGGACACCCAGAGGGCCAGGAGAATGACTCCAAATATGCAGCAGTCAAGGTTAGGGAGCAGGGAGAACCTCTAGACGGTCCCAGAGACCTGGGATGTGAGAGGCTCCCAGGACTCAATGTGGATGACATTAGCCTAAATGCCCAACAGTGGGGAGATGGAATCAGAAGAGACCACCTCCAGGAGATGGACATAGCCCCCTGTTGAGGCAGGGGATCACCCACCCATCTTCAAAAATTTAAACCAGAATTGTTCCTGTCTAAAGGAAATGCAGGCACAAAAATGGAGCAGAGAGTGACAGAAAGGCCACTCAGTGACCAGCCCAACTTGGGATCCATCCCATGTGCACACACCAAATCCTGATACTATTACTGGAGCCATATTGTGCGTGCCGACAGGAGTCTGGCATGGCTAGCCTCTGAGAGGCTCCACCAGCAACTGACTGAGACAAATGTAGATACTTACAGCTTACCATTGGATTGAGGTTGTAGACTAATATGGAAGAGTTAGAGGAAGCACAGAAAAAGCTGAAGTGAATTGCAACCCCATAGGAGGAACAACTGTGCCTCCCTAACCTGGACCCGTCAGAGCTCCCAGAGACTAAACCAAAACCCAAGGAGCATACATGGACTGGTCCGTGACCCTGGGCACAAGTGTAGCAAAGAACTGCCTTGTATGGCCTCAATGGAAGAGGATATTTGTAATCCTGTTGAAACTTTCTGCCCTAGGGAAGAGGAATGCTGATGGGAGTGAGGTGGGAGTTGGTAGTTGGCTTGGGGAGCACCCTATAAGAGGCAGGGGTGGTGGTGAAGAACTCAGGGAGGGGGAACCAGTAAGTGGGCATCTTTGGGAATGTAAATGCATAAAATAATTTAATGAATAAATAAATAAGTAAATAAGTAAATAAATAAATAAAATTACTTTGTGATTCCATCTTACTTTGTCAGAATGACTGTCATGAGGAGATCAATTGTCAAAAAAAAACGTTGGTAAGGATGAGGATACACCCCAGATGGGAGGCTGGGTAGAGGGGTTGGGTAGGAATTAGAAAGGAATCAACCAAACTTAAGTATGTATTAAAGTGTCATACAGAATCCTGTATTTTATATGCTGATTTAAAATTAGAAACAAAAATACAGCTCTTTACAGTGCAATAATTACTTTTAAAACTTTATATCATTTTTATTGAATCCTGCTGAACTATTAACCAAGGACATTTATATTTTAATTTCATGTGAAAAAATACTATTTTTCTATAAGTGGAGTCTGTCACAGTGGGAAAGTCACAGCAGCAGAATTGTCAAGCAGCTAGTCACATTGTGTTCTACCTACTTTTCTGTTGATATGAAGAGACACCATGTCCAAAGAAACTTACGAAAGAAAACATTTAATTGGGGGAGGCTTGCTTAGAGTTCCAGAGCATGAGTCCATTACCAACATGCCAGAGCATAGTAGCAGACAGGGAGGAAGGTGCTGGGGCAGTAGGTGAGAGCTTATATCTGATAACAAGCATCTGGGAGAAGGAAGAAGAACTAATTTGGAACAGCATGGGGTTCTGAGATCCCTAATGTCATACTTCTTCCAATAGGTCCACTCCTCCTCATCCTTCCCAAACAGTTCCACTAAGGGGACCAATCATTCAAGCATATGAGACTATGGGAGCTACTCTCATTCAAACCACCACATGTTGCATCCACAGGTCAGAGAGCAGAGTGATGGATGTGGTCTGGATGAGTGAGTGTGCTGGGCTCACTTCTAGTCTAGGATCCAAGCTGATGGAACAGCACTGCTCTTTTTTTATGGTGGGTCTTCCCACCTCAAGTAATCTAATTCTAATAATCTCTCACAGACATGCCAAGAGTCTGT
This sequence comes from Apodemus agrarius, assembly GCA_964023405.1. Taxonomy (NCBI): domain Eukaryota; kingdom Metazoa; phylum Chordata; class Mammalia; order Rodentia; family Muridae; genus Apodemus; species Apodemus agrarius. Next base: position 13,051,663 of record OZ030022.1, on the reverse strand, counting down.
TTCCATGGTGACTCAAAATCCTGCCAAATTGACAATCAATATTAACTACCACACTTGCTAAGAGCAGAAACACTTAGTAGATATTTCATATTAAAGCAGTAAGCACAAACAACAAAGTTCCTCCCCTTGTATGCCTATAAGAACAGAGGGAAAAAAATGAAAGAGTGGCTGGAAATCAGTCTGACAGTTCCTCAGAAAATTGGACATAGTACTACCTGAGTTCCCAGCTATACAACTCCTGAGTATATACCTAAAAGATGCCCCAACATATATCAAGGACACATGCTCCACCATGTTCATAGCAGCCTTATTTATAATAGCCAGAAGCAAGAAAGAACCCAGATGTCCTCCAACAGAGGAATAGATACAGAAAATGTAGTACATTTACTTAGTAGAATACTACTCAGCTTTTAAAAACAATGAATTCATGAAATTCTTGGGCAAATGAATGGAACTAGAAAATATCCTGAGTGGGGTAACCCAATCACAAAAAAACATGCATGGTATATACTCACTGATAAGTAGATATTAGCCCCAAAGCTCCCAATACCCAAGATACAATTCACAGACCACATGAAGCTCAAGAAGGAAGATCAAAGTGTGGGAGCTTCAGTCCTTCTTATAAAGGGGAATAAAATACTCACAGGAGCAAATATGGGGACAAAGTGTAGAGCAGAGACTGAAGGAAAGGCCATCCAGAGACTGTCCCAACTGGGGATTCATCCCATATACAGTTACCAAACTCTGACACTATTGTGGATGCTAAGAAATGATTGCTGAAAGGAGCCTGATATAGCTGTCTCCCGAGAGGCCCTGCCAGAGCCTTACAAATACAGAGTCGGATGCTCATAACCAACCAGTGGATTTAGTACCAGGTCCCCAATGGAGGAATTAAAGAAAGGACTGAAGGAGCTGAAGGGGTTTGAAACCCCATAGGAAGAACAACAATATCAACCCACCAGACCTCCCAGAACTCCCAGGGACTAAGCCACCAACTAAGGAGTATGCATGGCTCCAGCTGCATATGTACCAGAGGATGGCCTTGTCAGGCATCAGTGGGAGGAGATGTCCTTGGTCCTAGGAAGGCTCGATAGATGCCCCAGTGTAGGGGAATCGAGAGCAGGGAGTGGATGGGTGGGTGGAGGAATACCCTCATAGAAGCAGGGGGAGGTGCATGGGATAAGGGGTTTCTGGCAGGGGGAAAACCAGGAAAAAGGATAACATTTGAAATGTAAATAATGAAAATATCCAATAAAATATATATGTATGTATACATATATACATACATATATATATAATAAACTTTTCTTAAACACACACAAAGAAGGAAAAAGAGAGAGAGAGAGAAGAGAGAGAGAGAGAGAGAGAGAAAGAATGAATGAAAGAAAGAAAGAAAGAAAGAAAGAAAGAAAGAAAGAAAGAAAGAAAGAAAGAGTGGCCAGCTGACTCTGAATTGGTTACAACTCATCGTCTATGTAGTGGAATGGGATGAATAACCAGAGGTCCTCCTCCATCTACACTCACCCAGTCTTCAGTGTGTTCTGAGCCCTGCACCTAGACAGAACCAGCAGGAGAACTGAATAGGATTCATGAGTGATCTCTGAGGCTACAGCTAGCTAGTCTACCTCTCCTACCTCAGGCCGGTCTTCCTCTCCCTGGATGTCTCTGCATGACAAACGTTCCAGCTTCTAAAACCTTAATTCAGTGTGGCACTACCAACACCACCAACGTCAAGTCCAGGCAGAGAGAACCACTTCCTTTTGTCATTTTTTTCTTGTTAGAGTCACTGTTTCTTTTATTTATTATAGGGAAGTGTCTATTATGTTCTTTTACTCTATAAACTTCCAAAGACCTCATTTGCAAAGTGTCCTTTAAGATTTTGGAGATGTCTAAATTTAGCAAGCAAAATGATCTGGTGGTCACACTGAGACAAAAGAAGACTCCTAGGCCCAGAGTTTAACCCAGGGCTGGGGCACATTGCGGGCACCCAGAATAACTTAGACTGTGAGGTGAGGACACTGGAGCCAGGAAACTCCCCAAGCTCCCAGTTCTCGGGCAATTCATTTCATGCCCCCAATCAGAGACTACTTGGGCTCTACTTGGATTTACATTATTTAATTATTTCATTTGATTTTGTGGTCCAGGGCTCTGACTCACCCTGAGCTCTTTGTTAGGCTTAACTTCAGATTTTAATCTGTGCTCATATCATTTGCCGTGAGGGGCTCCACTAAAATCTGCAAGAGCTCAGAGTGATGAGCAAATTGGGGATACCAGAAAATAGCGGGTAACTTAGCTCAATCCAGTTTTTTTTCTGCAGCAACAAAGTAATCTGGTTTCTCTTGGGCAGAGAACTCTCAAGGTCCACGGCAATACAGCTGAAACACAATTCTATTTTAATTCTCTTCTTTTGCTTTGGAGTACACTTGTTTTTGACTGCCTCTTTCTACATGGGTGTAAGCCAGCTCTTCAGCCCAGATCTTGCCCTATACTTCTGCAAAAGTGTCCTTGTAGTCTTGTTGTTGTTGTTGTTGTTGTTGTTGTTGTTGTTGTTGTTAAAGAGAATGGTCTTCGAAATCACTAATTCAAAGCGACATCACTAAATTCCCCCCTACAGTGAGAAATGTGACTTGAAAAGTAGACCTTGGTGCCAGAGAGATGGCTCAGCGGCTAAAAGCACTGACTGCTCTTTCAGAGGTCCTGAGTTCAAATCCCAGCAACCACACAATGGCTCACAACCTTCTGTCCTGGGATCAGATGCTCTCTTCTGGTATGTAGTTCTTGACAGTTTTCCAGGGGGTGAATGTAAAGCAAGCAATCTCATGGATCCCCAGCAGACTATAAAGACTCCCTCACCCCAACCTGTGTGCTGAATAATTTGGGCTATTCAGTACATCACAATCAGGAAGTTAATTCAAATATCAGTATAGAAATTGTAATATTTTTGAAGTGGTATTTGGCCCATTACTTCTATTTATTCTATCTAGAATCTTTTGGGGGGAAAAAACTAGTACTGGGGTTTCAATAATCTTTATTTTTAATTTTTATTTGTAATGGGTGTGAGTGTATTTCCTGCAGATATGTCTGCACACAATGTGCATACCGTGCCCGTGGAGGCCAGAAGAGAACATCGGAACCCTGGAACTAGAGTTCCAAGAAGTGGGCCGTCCTGTCAGTTCTGGGAGTTGAACAGGGGCCCTCTGGAAGAGAAGCCAGTGTTGCTGGGCCACCTCTCTAGCCGCTCTAGATTCTTGACTAAAGGAATGTGAATATTTATCATTTTATCCCTCATAAGATTTAATCATATCATTTATAATCGACTTGCTTTTCTACCTATTAGGATAAGTACCTTGATTGCTTTAAAGTGTGATTTTAGATACAATATGTTAAGGGCCGGTTTTCATTCCAATTTTATGTCATTCCAGTGAAACTGGGTGCTATCTTCTGCTTTACAAAAGATCCAAAAGATGGAAGAGCTTTTCAGAGAGATGTATAAATGATAAGCAAAACCCGGGAGTTTTCCCTTAGCCTAGCTGATCCACAATGAATCCCTTATCTACATAATTGTGTTTTCAGCTATTGGTCAGGCCTGCTTTCTGATTTAGAAACTAGAATGTGGAATGTAATTTCTTCCTCAACAGGAGATCTGTGACAGCAATTTAGAAGTGACAATGGTTAGTAAGCTAAGAGCCACTATGTTTGTGGGCTTTGATTTACCATGAAAAGCTGAGCTCTCAGGGTATAAATAAAAAAAAAATGCCTCAGTGGGGCAAGGTACACAGATAAACCCACCAGGTTAGCTGGTGGCCCTAGAAATTCTCATTATTCATTGTAGGAGCAAGATGTGTACATCCAAGAGCTAGACTTTATGGAATGTGTCTGGACTGTCTGAAAAATCGCAAAGAGAGCTTGACACTGTAGAAGGACCCCAGACATGGCTATCACTCTTGGCTCTCCTCCAAGCCCCCTTGTCTTGCCTGCAATCAGCCCTGTTGCTACTCTTAGCTAGCCAACAGCTAGGACTGTTTCATTAGAGACTTCAGCTGAAATATTGAGGCCAGAGGTGGGCCAACTGGGGTCCTCTTTCCATGAGACAATCAGCTGTCTTTGAATGATGAGACGTGGATAGACTGAAGGCTCCCCCTTTTTTCTCTGCCGCCATCTATCACATTTTAATTTCTGGAACTTCATTTTTTACTGTTTGCCACTGTGTTTCAGTTTCTCCTTGGGAGTTGTGGTTGCGCAAGGGTGATGATGCCTCTATATCTGCTTCCATGTTAACGCTATGCTAGCGCCTGCCTAAAAAGGATAGTGGAAGTCTCTCCTTATTTTGTCCTTTGTTCAGAGGGGAGACTCCATCTCAGGCTCAAGTCATTCTGGGCCAGCAACTGGTTGGTAGCCTAGAGTGTCACCATTTTTGCACACATTTTTTTTTCACACATTGCTGGATTCTAGAAGCCACAAATAGGATAATTATGTCTGGGACACAAGGATCAAAAGAACAAGAATATAAAGTTCAGTGCTGGGCTGTTACTCTTGTGGATTCAAAAGGGGAGCCTTGAGGAGACTGTTGATAGATGTCAGTTTAGAGAAGTATACCTTCATCATACCCTTTAATTCTATTAAATTTGTTTGACTTTTAAATGAATTACTTATCCTCAAATGATCTATGTTGCTAAGCATTACACAAACTCTTGACGAGATTGCCAAGATACCTAAGGCCCTGTAGTTCTACTGGACATTTTATGCAAGAGTCAAGGTTTTCAAGCTGTGCCTTGATAGCAATCACAGTGGCCTTCCATGTCCACCACCAACATTTAAATGTAGAAATGTTGAATTTTCTACATTTAAAACTTCTATAGCTGAAAAGAAATCCCTCAGTATACCAATCTACTCCTAATTGTGGTGGTACCTTAGTACTTAGACCATTAAACTCAGGAATTATATTTGATAGCCCTGAGGCTATGTTGTCTGCGGTGTATATGTGTGAAGGGGGTGTATAAGGGCTTTTAACTCTCTTTTATTGACCAGCACTAAAGGCATCACATGGGGGAAGGAATGAGAGATCTTTGTAGGAATCTTTGACAGAGGTTTATAAGGGATTAAGTCACTGACTTCAACTGACCCCTCCTGCCCCAGATAGCAAACAACGAACACTATTAAGCAATATCCAAATGCTGCTTCCAGCGTTCATGGTGATTATTCATTTTTATAAGGCTGCTTTCAGCCTATCTGCTATCTCCAGCCAATTACACACGCAAACACACGTAAATTACTCTCGGGTCAGGGGCATGGAAGGGAGCATAATTTAAGATGACAGCTATTCATTGTGTTAGGTTGTAAAATTTGATTACATGGGAAATTTAAAGCAAGTATGTTTGTGCATTATTGTCTTAAATGTAGGTTAAACAAACAGGCTGAGCACACAGTAAGACTGTCCAGCCATCTTAAATGACCTCAAGATGTATTATTAACTCTGGCTGTGAGGTCCAGCAAAAGTCCCAGTCTCTTAGAATCTAAGAGATGTTTTTATAATAAAGCATTGCTGTACCAAATACATTTAAAGGATGTAGTTATGAAAAAGTTCTGAGATGAGCTAGCAAGACTACGTGCTCCGTGAAGACCAACAGAAGAGGGACAGGTCTCATGGAGATTATTATCTTCATATACAGGTAGAGAAGAGGTGGTAATGTGGGGAGCCTTGTAGACCACAGCAAGGTGACAAAGGTGAGAATATTGAATTGTGGGAAATGGTCTGGATTGCCTTTGCTATGTCTGTCTGTTAACAAGAATACATTATTTTGGCAGAAATCTGCCAAAGACCCTTTCCTAGTGGTTGCTAAGGCAGATTCAGAATGGTTACTAAGAAAACAGTTAAACAGCCTGTTGTTCTGAAAGTTATATCATGGGATTAGTCTAAGTCTCCTGTACTTTCTGATTCCCAGTATGGTCCATCCTCTCCAGTTAAACTACACTGAATTCACATGGAGAGACCTCTAGTATCCCTGTGAATAGACCAGTTCCATCAAAATGAGAAAAGCATAAACTCTTTTTTTTTTTCAATGAAATGTATGTAGCCCTCTAGCTCAAAGATACATTCTAATTTGAGGTTTTATGTTTTGGTCTAACTCCCACCAAATTATCAGTGGTTTTTTTCATTGTATACTTAAAACCTGTGTATAAGACCTCAGTGTGGGCCAATTCCTTCACACTGATGGAGAGGCCCCCTAAGAGATACTGGTTTCTGCTGTGGTTATCACAGGTTAGGATAAACCCAGGAATCAGAAGGGCTGGTGATGCTAGTCATCTTGTTTAAAACAGAAACCACAGGGCTGCAGAGATTGCTCAGTGGTTAGGAACACTGACTGCTTATCCTCTGGGTCCTGAGTTTAATTCCCAGAAGCCACATGGTAGCTCACAACCATCTGTAATGGGATCCTATACCTTCTTCTGGTGGGTCTGAAGACAGCAACATAAATAAATAAATAAATAAATAAATAAATAAATAAATCTTAAAGAGTATTCCTTCAAGGATCATTTCCATAGTTTGGGGCTGGAGAGATGGCTGAGCAGTTAAGAGCACTGACTGCTCTTCCAAAGGTCCTGAGTTCAAATCCCAACAACCACATGATGGCTCACAACCATCTGTAATGAAATCTGACACCCTCTTCTGATATGTCTGAAGACAGCTACAGTGTACTTACATATAATAAATAAATCTTTAAAAAAAACCAGAAACCACAGGATCTATTAGTCCTGTATAAAGAAGGAAAAATAAAAATAGAGGAAATGGTTTTACTTTGTTGAGAGCACATAAATACTTCTGTGTTGGTTTAGGAAAGAATTCTTAGAAACAGGAGGAGTTAGAGCAAGGGACACTGCTGGACATGATTCCATACTCCCCAGGGCATCATTTTATTTTGGTTTTAAACAGAAGGTTGAGGGCTTCCATCAGTTTACAGGTTGGTGTAGGCATTTGCCTCTGGACCAAAGTCAGATCTAGCTTGAGGGTGCTGGTTTTATTCTGAAGATGAGAACTTATCTGATGCCCCCCCTCAGCAGCCCCACAGCCATAGGGTGCTCAGGACCACATGGTAAGGTCATTTCCATCAAAAATCCAACAATGTTGTGGTTATTCTTTCCAGGTCTTAAGGAGGATTCCGTCCCCAGAATCCACAGTCTTTGTGGCCCCATCCTTTGGAATTGCCATAACCTTGTTCCCATACCAACAGGGCTTGTTGGTGTTGGACTTGCAGCAGGTTTATTAAGAAGCTATGTCCAGAAGAATCTTCTGCTGGACTGTAGAGTCTAAGGCCAGAAACAGTGTGAAGAAAAGTCTCCATAGAGTAATTTGGCATGTCTGAGCATTAAGTTAGCATTGTTCTAACTCTCCTGAGATTTAATGGGTAATAGAGTCTTAGTTATACTTCAGAGGTTTCCTGACAGTTTTGCTAGGATCTGTTTAATAGTTTGGCCACTTCGTTTGGCTTTGCCTGATAACTGTGGCCTCTAGAGAGAGTATAAGTAATATCCAAAGGTTTATCAACACAGACTTGGTCACTGTGAAGTAAAGAAAAATCCATTAGTGCTCTGTGATGAGTGAAGATGGCCAGACCTTGGGATTATTTCCTTTAGGACGGCCTTTGTAACTTTAGTGGTCTTTGCAGTCTTGCTAGAGAAAACCTCTATCCAGCCGGTGAAGGTATCTACAAACCCTAACAGCTATTTAAAACTGTTACAGGGAGGCATCTGAATAAAGTCTATTTGCCAGCCCTTAGCTGTAAAAGCGCTTATCCTCTGTATTAGGTCTGTATTAGAGGAGGAAGATGGGGAGAAACAAGGAGGAGAAGGAGGAGGAAGAGGAGGAGGAGGAGGAGGAGGAGGAGGAGGAGGAGGAGGAGAAGGGCAAGAGTTAGTGTGCACAGAGTGAGGTGTAACAGGTCTTCTTTACTGTGATGGTTAGCCTATGGTAGGGCTTCTACAGCTAGCTGTGTTACAACACCAAGACCATGACCAAAAGCAACATGGAGAGGAAAGGGTTTATTTCATATTTCATGTCACAGTTTTAGGTAACAGTTCATCATTGAGAGCAGTCAGGGCAGGAAAGGAACCTGCAGAAGCCATGGTAAGGTGCTGCTTAATTGGCATGTCCTTCCCCGTGGTTCACTCAGCTTGTTTTCTTACGTACACCCAGGACCACGTACCTACAGTGGGGGCATCACCCATGATGAACTGGGCCCTCTCACAACAATCACTAATTAAGAAAACATCCTTTCCTGCAACTGTCGGAGTTTTTTTTTTTTTTTTTCAATTCATGTACTCTCTTTCCAAATGACTCTAGTTTGTTTCACGGTGATATAATAAACTAGTCAGCACAGTTCCGGTGCTATAAATAGTTGTCTTAGCATTTCTGGGGGTTATGCTCTCCCCGAGTGGCATGAATTATGCATTCTCTAGATTATTTTCCGCTGTAGGGCTTAAGATATTAGTATTTTAATTCCCGAGCAGATCCACGGTCATCTTTACTTGCCACATTGTTCTGTAGCTCGCTCTACCTCTGGAACATACACTCTGGTTTTATACAGTTTATTCTTGGAGGCAATAGTGCTAATTCTAGGAGGGGGAATGATAAAACTGAATTTTGTTTTGCCACCGTGTCTACCAGCCTATGTCTTTGGGTGTCACCATACACGTTCTACTGACTCTCTTTGTGGTAGATGACTATCACTTGTTTAGGGAGTTGGATGTTTTATTGTAGATCTAGAATCTCTTATTTATGTTTTATGGGCAAGTTGTTGGCTGTTAATATCACATTTTCCAGATGTTAGTATAAGATGCAAGATCATGCAGATATACTTCAACTCAAATGCTAATCTTTTTTTTTCCTTTCTTCCAAACTGGTCTCCTTGACAGAGCCCTGAGTTTAGCATTTTGGAGCAGAGTAAAGGGGATAATGGGGAAGCCTCTGTTACTGACATCTGGCCGAGCACAGCATATGTCCTGCCTTGTGCCCTCCACTTAGAAAATAACCGCTCCTGTCAGCAGATCATATCTCCTCTGAACTGTCTAGAGGATGGTCATTTGAGTCAGTGCAGCTGGCATGGGTGGAGGAGACTGGTGCAGTGTGCAAATGTGCCAGCTTGAAAGAACTTTCCCTGGCCAGAAGGAAGGCAAGATTTAGAGTGCCAGAAGATTTGCTAATTACTTCTGGATCATCTAGGAGGGCTGTCTGATATTTTATTAGCCAGCTTCTGGTTACCCAAACATGTCTCTTTAATTCTAGTACGGTCTTTACTGGGTGAGGTATGAGGTCTTCTAACTGTTGCTTTGAAAAATAGACTAGAAATCCCAGACTCCGTGTCCCTTCTACTGGGATAGTCTATTGACACAATCCTTTAATCTAATAAAGTAGAGTCTCACAGAAACTCTAGCACTGAGCATGCCCAGTCTCTTGGTTATTTATGGAAGAAAAACAAAAATCTTGCTCTTGGGGCATTGTCTCTATTGTTAAATTAAACAGATTAAGACATATCAAACTGAGAGATATCTAGCTATCTGGGGAGTTGGATAATTCCTAAGAGATCTGGAATCTCTTGTTTTTGTTACATGAGCAAGTTTTGGTTGTTAATATGCCCCATGTTTTTTCTGGATGGTAGTATAGGCATATAAGATGTAATGGGGGAAAAACAATAAAGACAATAAAAATAAAGAAAGTGGTGTCTTTGGAAATTCTATATGAAGAGCAATTACTTTCTATGCTAGCTTATGAAACACTCAGTAACAACAACCCTATTATCTTACTTGCCTGTTAAAACTCTGAGTGGGTTTTCACTTTAGTTGGAGTAAAGCTGAGTTCTTTCTTGTCACACATCCCCTACCCAATCATTTCTCTTTACTCAGTTCTCTCTTTCTCTCATGCTCAATTGTCTGGAGTCACACCCATATTCTTGGATATTGTTAGGACATGCCCTACATGCTTCTGCTCCTGGGCTTTTGCACTTTCTGTCCTTTCTGTCTACACAGTAACTGAAGTTTGAAGCTGAGTAAGACGATGCCCACATTAACAGTGTCAAACCTTCAGTTCCTATGGGTAATTCCTGAGGACTCTCAAACTTATCTTTAATTCATATCTCCACAGACTGAGAGAAGTGCATTCATCTGCTTGCACGATATCTTTACTAGATTGTTCAAATGCTGCAGAAAAAACTCTAGATATGTTTATATCTATCTCTATCTCTATCTCTATCTCTATCTCTATCTCTATCTCTATATCTATCTATCTATCTATCTATCTATCTATCTATCTATATATATATATATATATGAGGGTATGTGGGGATGTGGCCTATCTATTGGACTACTAGGACTCTCAGATAAAACCCTTGAAAATTTCAGAGAGGTTTTGCCACTAATGTAAAACTGGTAATTTTTGGACAATAGCTAGCCATTCCCTGACCCAAATGATCAAAGCTGTTTCTCTGTCTTTGGTGGCACTAGTTGAATTGTGACTTTCATTTGAAAGGGCATGAGTGTCTTGCTCCTACATCAAAACATCCCAGATACAGCACTTCTTGTTGAGCTATCTGGGTCATATTCTGACAGACTTGGTAGCCTTAATGGACTAGGGACTTTAAGATTCTGATGGTATTTTGACTTGAGCTTTCCCCGAAAGGGCTACATAGTTCCTTCTTGCAAAACTGTGTCCCTAAGACTTTTTCCTAGCATCCTACAAAAGGGTAGAGGCTGGCCCTTTGTACTGATGGCAAACTGTAGTGACTGTACCAAGAGTCGGGACACAAAGAAATGCAAAAAGAAGTGGGAGAATTTACTGACACTGTAGCATAAAGTACACTCAAGGCTTGAAACAGAAGAGTGTAGGGATAGGCCGCCAGAGAATACAGAGGGATTGTGGCCTCACCGACAAACCGATATCATGTGACATTCTCTTCATGGCTTATCTACTGCTGGGATCAAGATACCTAAAGAGAAGTGGTAATATACTAATAGGTGAATTTTAGAAAATGTTAATGATAGGCTTCAATCCTAGTTCAGAGTTCTATCTCCCTGTTATTGTCCTCTACTAATATAACTAACCTCAGTCTAGATTATGATTGGGCAAATAGTTTGGGCTAGACCAGGGATGCCATGTCTCAAACAGTTGAATTGATTGGAATCCCTAAAGTCATATAAGAGGTTAGGATTATCACGATTCTAAGGATACTGCCAAAGTGCAAGATTGTCCTTAGGCAAATCAATATGTCTCTTCTCAGGGGGGAAGAAGGGCCCTGAAGAACCACCAGGAATAAATGTTTAAAAACATGGTCTTCATAAAGGCATCATTCTAGAGGAATAAAAGTTGAAATTAGGGATTCCTTATACCCCTACTGTCTCCATAAACTATAAGAGTTCCAGAAAAAGAAATGCAGAACACCAATAGCTTATGCTCTAAGATCAAGAATTGACAAATGGGACCTCATAAAATTACAAAGTTTCTGTAAGGCAAAGGATACAGTCAGGACAAAACAGCCATCAACAAATTGGGAAAAGATCTTCACCAACCCTACATCTGATAGGGGGCTATTATCCAATATATACAAAGAACTCAAGAAGTTAGACCCCAAAGAACCAAATAACCCTATCAAAAAATGGAGTACAGAGCTAAACAAAGAATTTTCACCAGAAGAAATTCGGATGGCCGAGGAACACCTTAAGAGATGTTCAACATCATTAGTCATCAGGGAAATGCAAATCAAAACAACCCTGAGATTCCACCTCACACCAGTCAGAATGGCTAAGATTAAAACTCAAGAGACAACAGGTGCTGGCAATGATGTGGAGAAAGAGGAACACTCCTACACTGTTGGTGGGACTGCAAGATGGTACAACCGCTCTGGAAATCAATCTAGCAGTTCCTCAGAAAATTGGGCATGACACTTCCAGAGGACTCTGTCATACCACTCCTGGGCCTATACCCAGAGGATTCCCCTGCATACAATAAAGACACATGCTCTACTATGTTCATAGCAGCCTTATTTATAATAGCCAGAAGTTGGAAGGAGCCCAGATCTCCCTCAAAGGAGGAATGGATACAGAAAATGTGGTATATTTATACAATGGAGTACTACTCAGCAATTAAAAATAATGAATTCATGCAATTTGTAGGCAAATGGTTGGATCTGGAAAATATCATCCTAAGCGAGTTAACCCAATCACAAAATAACACACATGAAATGCAATCACTGATAAGTGGATATTAATGAGCCCAGAAGCTCTGAATATTCAAGGCACAATTAGCAAGTCAAAAGGTTCCCAAGAAGAAGGAAGGAGAGGACCCTGGTCCTGAAAGACTGGATCCAGTTTTGTAGGAGAGTACCAGAATAGAGCAGAGAAATGGTGGGGTGGTGATTGGGGAATAGGCGGGGGATGGGGTGGGGTGGAAGAGGACATATGGGACATATGGTGAGGGGGGAACGGGGAAAAGGAAAGCCTTCGAAATGTAAACAAAGAATATAGAAAATTTTTTAAAAATTGTAAAAAAAAAAGAAAGAAAGAAAGAAAGAAAGAAAGAAAGAAAGAAAGAAAGAAAGAAATGATGATATAGCCCTAGTGGCTATATCCTATATCAAGAAAAGCAAATTTTCTTGAGACCCTATTTAGGGAACCCCAAGGTTCTTTTGTGAAAGACAAAAATGTTGGGAAGTGGGGCCACACCAATGGACATGCTCAGTCTTGTAAGGCTGCTGGAGGCTTAGGTTTAGGTTCTTAGAGAGTGGGTAGACAATCCATCCTCTATGCCCGGCCCTTGAGTCTTTACACATGAGATTTGGCAGGGAGTATATCAAAAGCAGGTCTAGCCTTGAACTTTTGATCTCTGAAACTTACAGAATCTCTTGGTAGATAGGTCAGCTAATGGTATCCTTTAGGGCAAGCACAATCATTTGGAGCCCTCTCTCTATTCTCTTTTTTTCCTGACATCTTCCTCCAGATTTCAATGACCACTGAGAAGATAGTGCCCCACGTCCAAGTCTAAGGGATCTGAGGTCCCATCAGTCCTTTTTAGAGCTTTCTAAGGATGTCAGGGACTGGCTGGGTATTAATATGCTTACCTTAAAATGCTTGTTCTTCATCAGATAAGGGATCTGTTCTCTAGGGAGGCCCTAGACACAATGGCCAAGGTCTTTCTATGTCAGTTGGTAAGCTAAGGTAAGCTAAGTCTGGGGGTTATTGATAAATTTAGATGGGTGCTCAAAGAACTGAGTTTCTTGGATTGTTGGCAGAGTGACTAAGAAAAAGACTAGACTTGAATTGTGCCCATGGAGTTATACATTCCTTCTAAGGGAAGATCTATGAGCACAGGAGAGAATGGTTGGTAAGGATCTCCACTCCTAGTATGTCTGTACTCTAGGATTGGAGTCTCTTTCTTCCTGGAGTCTTGAGGTGAACAGGAAAATGTAGAGGTGGGATGGAGCTCTGTGGAGGTAAGGGATGCTTCTTCTGGTTTCCATTGCCTGCTGATTCTACTTTGAAAAGTAGAATTTGACATCTATGCTATCTCGAGTTTCCCTCTTTGGGTTTGTGTAGTCTCCCTTCCTGGTAGACAGACAAGAAGCCCTGAACATAAGGCACAGTAGGCCTTTCCTCTGTTTCCAACACAATATATCCAACTATATTAAGTTTCCCATCGGCCATTTTGTATTGACATTAGACAGTGCTGCAATCAAAAACCAGCCTCCTTTTCTTTAGCATCTCAGGATGAAATTGATTGTAGCAGGGAATCCACGGAAAGTGAAGAGCAATTTCTATTGATAATCCCAAGGAGGGGGACAGAGGCAAGAACTGGAACCTCTAGAGGAGATAAAGTTACCCCTATCTGACTACCCCGTCCTTCGAAGAAACCAGATGTTTAACACACCTTTTCTCCTCAGGCTTATTTCTTAGTCTTTGTAGGCGCATCTGAGCAGAGCCACAAAAAGATTAGAAACACTGATTGGTACTTCAAAAGTGGTTGGAATGATGCTCTCACTGGCCAGAGTTTCCGTGGTCATAGAGATCAGGCTGTGTTCTACTGAGTAGAGGCAGTAAGACACCTGCTTCCTTTCTCATGAAAAAATGGTGGAGAGGAAAGGGATCAATGGAAGACAAACATTTGGATGAGTTGAAAAAAAGGACAAAGCACTTAACCCAAAGCCTGGCGGTGAACTCCCAACACTGGGTTCCCCTTCTGTCCCAACAAGAGCTGTCAACGTGCCCCCGCCCCACTTTCAGTCTCTGAACTTCAGTCTGCTGTCTTTCCCAAACAGCTACATCTTTATCTGTCCCAGGAAAGGAACGCCCACAGCATAGTTTCAGTACCCTTAAGTTACTTGCTATTTCAGGATGTGCATTCTCCTAGGAGACTCCATTCCACAAAAAGCCTCAGTGTCCATTTTGAGGTAGGAAGGTGACAGAAGCCTGTGGGTGGAGCCAGAAACTGCAGTATATGTCTGGTCCCACCTGTGCATCACAGATGTATAAGAGACTTATTCCTGGGAATAAGAATAGAAAATATGGAGCATGTGGGTTTATTACAAATTACATCAGGAAAACTAGGGCTAAGGATGCATCAGGTACAACAGACTAGAGAGAAGGTGTAAGTTCCTCACCTGGACCCCATAAAGTGACAGACACCTAACACTGGGGATGGCATGGCCGCATACCAACCTAACCCCTGATACCTGGTATGTACACTAAGGATGAAGGACTCCCAACTCAGTTCTGCACCCTGCTGCTGATACAGACAACTTGAATGTCTGCCTATCACTATTCCCCTGTCTGGCTCTGCACCTGACCTGCTACTGCCTTGCTTCCTGCCCCACAGTGGTTTGACCTTTCCACCTCATAGATGAATTTTGCAGCAGCTTCTCGTTCTGATTTAAATCCCAGGACACAGAGTTCACGTCTCTGCTCTGAATGTCTGGTAGATATTTCCTTCGCCTTATAGGGATACAATCTCTATCCTAATGAGCTCTAAATAATAAACAAAAATGAAGAGAAAGGCAATTAAATTTTTTAAAAAATTAAAAACAGGAGTCCCAGGGACATGGCTATGTAGGTCAAGCCCTTCCCATTCAATCATAAGGACCAGAGTTTTGATCCCCAGAGGCTCATGGTAGCCTCTGTACTTTCAGTGCTTGGGAAATAAAAAGCTGAAGTTTTCAAGCTTTGGGCTCAGCAAGAGACCCTGCTTCACTACAGTGATTGTTGAATGGCACTTGTTATCAATTTACACATACACTCACACATGCAGGGCATGTGCACATGCACTCAAACACTCACGTGCATATACACATAAATAGATATAAAAGATAAATATTATTTAAAATAACAATGCCTAGAATTTGAGATCATCAGTGTTGGACAACAAATGACTTGCTTATATGAATAGCTTTTTGGCTGTTGTTTTAAATAACTACTGGCATAGAAGAGTCTTCAGTTGCACTTGGGTGGGTTCATTGCTTTGTATGCCATTGGTACCTTACTTGGGGTTGATAAATATTGGTTCCTATCTTCTAAGGGAATGGATAATAGAGCAGTCTTTCTCATAATACTTAGATCATAAATAGTTGGATGCAAAACAGTGCTATAAATCCGTCATCCTAGAATAAATGAAACAAAGAAAAATTTATCCCTTAGAAAGGCAGAACTACAGTTTTAATATCACTCTTTATGGTCTCAGCATGAATGTTCTTTCTTGTCTTTCAATCCTCGGCATATGGCCATTATAATCTTCTAAATGTTTCCAAATGAACACAAAAGTCAATGTAAATATTTCCTTTGCTATCGTATCCTTTGTGTATTGACAAGATAGCAGTTTTCTGACTTCCGAAAGCACCACCCCAGAAGGAGCCATGGGCAGTTCCTCTAAAGCAGCAGTTCTCAACCTATGGCTTGCAACGCCTTTGGGGTTGAATATCTGGCATTCACATTATGGTTTGTAACAGTAGCAAAATTATCTATGAAGTATCATTGAAATATTTTATGACTGGGGGTCATCACAACGTGAGAAACTGTCAGAGCATCAAAAGGGTTGAGAGCCACTGCTCTAAAGGATGGAGTGAAAGACCTTCAATATGCTGTCTGTGACGCTGGCTCTTTCTGCTTTCTTTTGTAGCTTCTAGGTTTGGAAAAGTCCAAGATCCATGCTGTTGCTGCTTTCTTTCCTCACCCTTCGTGTTTGGTAGCTCATTGTTTGAATGTAATCAATTTCATGCATTACTGAGCTTTCGCGTCTACAAATTGGATCAAATACTGGGATGCAGATGTAATTCACTTCAATTCCAAACCACAATTTGAACAGTCATGGTATAATCAGCATTGAAATAGCATTTGTGAGTAACATTTTGATTTTTCTTTGGTTCTATCATTTTAAAAATGTCTAAATTATATCTCCCTAAGTGATATCCATGAAGCACCCACTCAAGCTGATAAACATATCATTTGGGAGAAGGGTGTTCTTATGTGTACAGTGCTGATGGAGTATGAAATCACATAACTGTTAAAAAGAATCAATAATATCTACAAAGTCTCATATGCCTTTGCTCTTTAACTAAAAATACCAATTGTAGGGATTTTCTATAATGTTGTAAGATCTTCAGTAAAACATTTGCCCTTCATAAAAGGACTGATTAAATAAATTATAGAGTAGGAAGTCTTTTAAAAAAAAAAGAATTGAGATCTGTTTTTGCCCTATAGATGCCATTATGATGAGGTCAGCATCTATGATTTCAGAAACAGATTCTTTTTCTCTACCAACATAAATAGTATAAAAAGGCAGGAAAACTAAACTTTTTAGCATTCAGACAAGTTTTACCAAAAGCAAAAATGTACACACACACACATACACAGAGAGAGAGAGAGAGAGAGAGAGAGAGAGAGAGAGAGAGAGAGAGAGAGAGAGAGAGAGAGAGAGAGAGAGAGAGAGAGAGAGAAGCACACGAAGCTATAGACTCTCCATGGAGAGATGATCTTGGATCCAGAATCCTTTTTTGTTGTGTTTAAGGGTAGGGTAGGTGTTACAGGTTTAAGGGTAGGATGGATTCCCTTTCTCCCTTAGAACTAGCTGGTTTGGACTGGTTTGTGAGGTTTAGTACAGACAGAGAAGAGAAACTGATTCATTCTTGGCATAGGAGGCCCCTGCCCAAGTGGGAGATTTGAAAATCCCACCAAAAAGTTCCCTCTGGGAGGGGAAAACAAACAAAACAAAACAAAACAAAAACGACTAAGTTACCCTGGACAGGGAAAACAGTCTATCAGTGTATCAGCTATATTAAATGTTTACGTGCAAAGGAACATTAATCTACCCAGAGCCTCTTTTTCTAATCTGTCTGCCTACCGAGGAGTGTCTAATTCCTGGTCCCTCACTACTCTTAAGTTACTCTATATTGAATAAATCATTTTTAGGCTATGCCCTGCCCTAGGAGACTCTATTTTACAAGAAGTTTTTTTAGCTCATTTTTGGTAGAAGGATGGCTTCCCTGGGTAAACCTCAAAACTGCACTGTCTGGCACAAACTGATAGAGGCGTTATTCCTGGGACTAGGAAGGGAGACCCCTAGAGGTTCATTGATGGGAATTGAAACAGTGAAGTCACATAGGCATATTCAAATTGCATCAAAGAAACCAGGCCCAAGCACTGGGCACACCTGACTAAGGAGCAGATGCGGGTCCCTTACCTGGACCCCATAAGGTGATGAACACCTATCGTTGTGGTGGTCTGGATCCACACCAGCCTATCATCTAACATCTGGTATATGAGTCAAGGTCCGGAGACTCCACAGCATGGTTTGATCCATTGCTCTTGACAGAGCCTGCTCAACTGCCTACATAACTCACACCCCTCTCCTTTCATCAGGATCCAGGCCTGACCCATTGTTTTCTGCTCCCGACGTGCTTCTTGCTCAGCACAAGTTCAGCCTTCAAACTCACAAATTCTGCAGCTTTGCTCTCAAGCCTGACGCCAGCAGCTGCAGCAGCACGACTGGTCTAGTTCATTCTTTTATTCGTAAGGCTCTTTTTCAGCCCACTTCTGAGATCTCTTGAACTCAGCTGCAGCCTCTTTAGCTTGTATTCATCCTGTAACCAATAGATAATAGATAGATAGATAGATAGATAGATAGATAGATAGATACATACATACATACATACATACATAGATACATAGATACATACATAGATACAAAGATACATAGATAGGTGGATAGATAGATAATAGATTACATATATATGTGCATATAGATGTCTCTCCTATGTGCTGTGTGATGTGGGGGTTAATATGAATAGTTAAGATTGGATGAAAGAACTTGTAGTTGCCTTATCCAGGCTACTAAGGTACATGGATTTTGTGATACATTGCTGTCATTGAAACGGCTAAATTTGAGAACTTATCATTATCCAATGAATTCTGACACTGTAGAAAGACACAGACATGTTCATTTGTGTTTCAGACAGGGTACACCCAGGACAATAGGAATGAAGAAGAATCCCTTCCACATTTTCTAAAATGTTCTCTCCAAAACTAACAAAACTGTTACACATTCAGGGACAGAGAGAACCCTCAAAGCTTGCTAGAGGCAATAGTTTCTATATCTCCTGTAGTTATTATGTTGAAATCATTACTTTTATTTAATTAAGAAAAATCAATTAATTTCACTGAAATATTAAAAACAAATAGCTGTTAATTAAATGAATATTGGAATAAATTTCTTTTACTATGTCATTGTTATATGAACGCAATTAAAATAGTAATTACTTCCAAGAGTTTTGAAGCAATTACTTGGCCACATCTCTTTAATGGTATTTAATCAAAGGGTAAACCCCAAAGAAATCTGAATCTAGATCCAGTAATTTTATTGTTATTAATATTGACATCTTAATTTTGAAACTATAAATACAACATGAAGCAAGTAAATAACTGTACTTAACTGCATCAAATATGCTTTAAGCAAGTATATTATCATAAGAAAAAAGTTTATATTATTTAATCTTAAAAACTATAATCTTAATTTTATTTGGAAAGACTAACATAGAATAATAATTAATCATGTGTTGTTATAAACACCCAAAATTTCTAGCTCTGTCTATTATAAAATAGAAAATAGAAGAAATGAAAACTCTGTAACAATAAGCTTGTATCAACAACATAAAAACTACAAGTCTCACCTCTAAGGAGACAAGACATAGTTTATTCTTAAGTCAGAAATGAGTGGCCACGGCCTGGGAATATGGATCTAAGGAGATACAAATTCTACATTCCAGTGGTTTGATGGAATTTTTATAGTAATGGAACAAGGAAGACATAAATCAAGACATTTTTCAAATACATTGGTAGAAGCAAGAGACAGGCGAGTTAAAGCACGGAGAGATCTGTTTCAGTGTTTGTCCAGACGCTGTCTGGTGGCATCTCAGTCTTTCGGCTGGTGGGAGCTAGGAGTTTGCACACGCCAAAGTATTTACCTAATAGGCCCAAAGTTTCATTACGTTTTCTGACTTACAGAGAAGAACAACTAAATGGCTATTAAGAGGACTAAAGATGACCCAAGGTAATTTGACTCTGGACTTGCAATATCCCAGTCTCCACAAGCAGCGAAGCTCCCTCCAGTCGGTTACTTAGCCTTGCAGTGGAAGGAAGATTCGATCCTTTCCAGGAGAGTCCCTTCATTCACACGTCCCTTGTACCCAGACTATGCTTTATGACTACAAATCTCCTTCAGCGAGAGAACACCACAGGAAAATCACTGACTCTGGTCTAAAGCCAAAAAGTAAATAGAGAACGTGGGTCATTTCACGCCTAGGAAATTTCAACAGGCGTCACACCTTATTGCAGCCACTTGAAATGATTACCAGCGGCTACAGGTATAGTGTTCAAATAGCTGAAAGACAAATGATTGACTAGCAGATTGTCTGATATGTGTGAGTTTCAAGTAGTCAAGACAACTATATCAGTGCATCAGTTACACTAAAGTCTAATGATGGAAGACTGGATATTGACTTCTTACCGACAGATTACAAGATTACTGAACTGAATAGAAAGAGTCTAGCTAGTAAATGCATAAGAAGTTATCAAATTAGATCCTGCTATGATTTGAATGATCGCCCTTCTGCCCAGCTCACACATTAAAACTTAGACCATTGTAATATTAAGAAAAAGGGATTTGGGGAGAAGATGAGGTTTGGAAAGCTGTGCCTTTATTATTGGGATTATTGCCTGTTAAAGGAGACCTTAGGAAGTGATTCTGTACTTTAAGACAGAAAGACATATAGAAAGCATCATCCCTGAGAACAGACCAACTAGAAACTGACTGTGGGAACATTTGTCATGGGCTTCTCAATCTCCAGGATTGTGTGATAACTTTTTATTGTTTATAAACTATTTATTCTAAGCTGCTTTACTATAGCAGCCTGAAAAGACTATAACAGACACCACACTGCCACTCCTAATGAAATAGCCTATGGGGTACTGATTTCCAATAGATAGGAAAACTGTCACATAGGAATTAATGGGGAATTTTACAATGAGAGAACCAACTTGCTATCCAATGATCCCTTCTAGCAATCAGTCTTCGCACCAAAGAGCCAAATGTCAGACAGAAATTGTGAACCCTCCCCTACCAAAACATTTTTTTCTCTTGAAAGGACCTTGATAACACTGAAACTTTGGCTGAAATATGTAATGTGTATTTTAATCTCTCTGAAACATGACACCATGAACAGGCTCTCTCTAGTCCATCAGCACAGCATGCACATACATGTGAATTTCCCGATGTGCACCACTGCCAACAAAGCAAGTAGACTTGTGTGTCACGTGTCATAGATCCACCCAGAGCTCTCATATGTTTGCTACAGACTTCCCATTCTAAAGTATGTTTTTAAGAAGGATGTGTGAACAATGAATTCATGAAATTCTTAGGCAAATGGGCGGAATTGGAAAATATCATCCTAAGTGAGGTAACCCAATCACAAAAGAACACTCAGGGTATGCACTCACTGATAAGTGGATATTAGCCCAGAAGCTTGAAATACCCAAGACACAATTCACATATCAAATGATGTCCAAGAAAAAGGAAGGAGAGGACTCTGGTCCTGGAAAGGCTTGATGCAGCAGTGTAGGGGAATACCAGGACAGGGAAGTGGGAAGGGGTTGATTGGGGAATAGGGGGAGGGAAGAGGGTGTATGGGACATTTGGGGAGGGGGAACCAGGAAAGGGGAAATCATTTGAAATGTAAATAAAGAATATATCTAATAAAAAATTTTAAAAAGTGCTCTCTTGGCTCTGAAAGTCAAAACAAAACAAAACAAAACAAAACAAAACAAAACAAAACAAAACAAAAAAAGTATGTGTGAACAGTTTATGTGAAGAGAAGGCACTTGACTGGAGTCACTTTTAATTAAATGGACCCAGGAATGACAAAGGCACTATTTCCATTAACGACTTCTCAAACATTTAAAAGCTTTTCAAGCTATTGCATGTTCATGATACCCAGAGTCTTACATGACATATAACAGACTTGTCTTGATAAACGAGATAGAATACTTAAAATTCAGGCAGAATGAGAAAAATTTTAGAAACAAGAAAATCTTAGAATTTCTGTTCACCGTGACAGTGTAGAAAATGGTCAGAAACACTACATTTATTCATAGAACATGTTTTATTAAAATTTGACTGCATTAGAATAAATTTTCATGCGTTAGCAAATGGAATTAAATATTTTTTTTACATCTATTTGGTTTGGGGCCATGGTGTGCTTGTAGAGATTGAAAAACAGCCATGGGAGTTTGCTCCCCCCTCACGCCATCTGAGCTCCAGGACCTTTAGGCCTTGACATGGGGGCAAGCGAGCCAACTCACCAACACTGTCTAAGAACTTTGGAAAATCTAAATGATTTATTTAAATTAAGGAGCATACTTATAATCTTTATGATACTATGTCTGCTTTAAGGTATGATTTTTTTAATCAAATTAATGAACGACTTATCACAGAAGTCGGCTTACCACTTGAAGATCTTAGGTTTCCTGAAATGAACTGAAAGTTTTCATAAATATTTACGTGACCATGGAACAATTATTTGTTGTTGTTGTTGTATATTAACTTATTTCTGTCCTAAGGATATGCTTAAGATTCCCCATTATATTTGCATATTTTCATCATTTATTTCTATTTGCCTGACACATTCAAAGGAAAGAATAGATCTATGAAGGAAAATTATTCTGTGGTCATCAGCATCCCAAATAATCTAGTGCCTCAGGAAGGGAACTACAGGGTTTTCTCCATCTTTGTAGGGTGAATTAAATCACCAGAGTACAGGAGCTTACAGAAAAGGCAGATTGTTTGTCAAAGGATTTTTTTTGGTTTGGTTTGGTTTGGTTGGTTTGGTTTTGGTGGGTTAGTTGTTTTTGGTTTTGGTTGGTTGGTTGGATGGACGGATGGTTGATTATTTTTGCTTGGGAAATTATATTAATATCTTTGGTGAAGAATATTTGGTTATATACATTATGCCAGGATTTGGCAATAAAGGGAAATCCATTGCTCTTTATTGATCCTGCCGCATAGATCCAACACAACAAACGAGCGGTCCCTTTGCAGCTTTGTGGAGCGTTTGCTTCTTTTCTCGATTATTCTAGTCCTTAGAGTTTAAAAATCAAATGACAAACTCAAACATACAAATATAGAACAGCTATAGTTGATATGTAAGAGGAAGAGCCATTACTTTCCCATTAAAATCACCTTTCTACACTTTCAGGCAATATAGGAAAAACGTTCGTGTGTGTGTGTGTGTGTGTGTGTGTGTGTGTGTGTGTGTGTCTGTTTGCAAACTGAGATGTAGCCCTTAAAATCATATTTTCGATATACTAATTAACACAGAAGTCTGATTTTTGATAAGAAATGACAAGAAGGAATGCTTTGCAGTGGAAAAATAGGTTTTGCTTTTGGTTTCCTGCACAACCTTTGGTCAGAAATAGAATCAATAAAATTGTCAGTCTACATAACCCTCAATCTCAAGAGCAGAAAGGACTTGATAAAAAGCTTTTCTATTTCAAAGGTCTTTGTTCAGAAGCTTTGAAGATCAACACCTATAGAAGGTGTACTCATTACTCCAGACGAAAGTTTCAGGTTTTGTTTTTTGTTTTTTGTTTTTTAAGGCAAACTGTTTCCTAGCCTGATTTAAGTCCTAACACTTGTACAGTGTTTTGTTAAAAAAAAAAAAGAAACTGCCATTAGCAGCTTGATTAATTAAGTACTTAATTAAATTAAGTGAGAACTTGATGCTCCGGGAACTTATTCAGTGAACTTTCCAGCTTGCCTTAGCCCTTGTTAGCAAATCACAACTGTGACGATTCACATACACACGAGAGAACCAAACTTGCCAGTGCTTAATGAAATGGAAAAGTTAAACAATGATGTGAAGAGACCTCCGTTCAAACAGAAGACTTCGTTTGCTGATCTAAGCAATGAGGACACCACACACTCAGATTCTTGGGGTTAACATAGTTCTACCTCTGCAGCTCATGGAGTAAGAAATAGCAAGGCAGTATTTTCTCCTTCCTGTAATGTCTGTTGCAAATCATACTAGAAAGTCTCTAGTGAAGTTGCTTCCTTAAAATATTCTTTACAAATCTAAGATGCTATTTGTTTCAAACCAAAGCACATTGCTAAATTTTGCTATTTATGTATATGTACGAAGAAACATGTAGAGTGTACAAAACATTATCAGGGAAAACAGAACAATCCAAAAGGGAAAACATCTATATTCCCCTTTCCAAACAAAGTTGTTTACGCGTGAATCTTTGTTCTTCCCTGTGAACATCAATAGTCCTATGAGAAATCTGATTGTATTTAACATAGAGATTGATTTGGAAAGAAATAACATTTTATAATATTCAGTAATCCCACTTAATGCCTCTCCATTCACCATATCATCTTCTGTATCCTGGACCTGAATTTTAATCCATCTACCAACAATTGTGTATTCTTCATTATACTACTGTCAGAATATCGTGTGACTATTTCTATTATAACTGAAAAATTAAATTTCATGTCTTGCCTTTAATTTTAGTGACATTTATTTATTTTTATTTTATTTTCAGAGGAGGTATGCACCTACCATAATATATATAAGGGTGTTAGAGGACGACTTGCAGGAATTTGTTCTCTTTTTCCCACCATGTGATACCTGGGACAGAACTCAGGATGGTAGCAAGTGTCTTTACCTATACAGCCATCTCACTGGACTATTTTTAAAACACATATTTAAAAAAAGAAGTTTTAGGAGAATTTCAGTCTTGCAAAGAACATTTCAAGTAGTTTGGAGTATTTCAGCTACAAAACATGCTTGTTCTAAAATATCAAGCATCAAGTTGCCTGTTAGAGCATTCTTTTCTTCTAGCATATCTGGAGAAAGAATAAGACATTTCCTCTGACATGTACACAGCAGTGGTGTGGAAAATATCACCTGCAAGTAAACTGGATGGATCACTTTAGTTCTTTATCACCTTTGAAACACCTGTGTCCCTGAAGTGGAAGTTTCTGGTCAGGTGACACAGACTCACGTGGTGTTTTGCTGAGACCAGACCCATGGGAGGACATGTGATGTTTGGAGAGAGCAGTGCTTTTTGCCCAGTGTCTTCATCTTTCCTAATCTTCAGTTTGTTGAGAGAGGCTCAGCAGAGAACTTTTCCTGGCACTCTGGCTGGTCCTGATCACTCCTGCTAACTAGTACCCACTCGGCAGAAGCCTGCCAGTTTCTACTAGATCTTGCCAATGCTGCTAATTCATGTTTGGTATTCTGACACTTCTGAAATGGACTACTTCTAAACAGGTCCACATCTCCTTGTCCTATTTACCATCTTTTTTTCCCACCTTTAGATGATGGCTATAAGGGAATTTGAAGAATTTGAGAACCCCTAATAAAGTACGTTAAAAAATATCTTATCCTTTTGGTTATTATTTAAATTAATTATCTTTTAGGTGTATAAATTTCAAATATATGAGCATCAAATCCTCAAATATTTTAAAAGGTTAAAATGATTATTAGCTGAGGAGTAACTTGGTGTCCCATCTATGCCCTAAACATTCCCCACATGCTCTCTGAGCTTGGCTTCCAATTCACCATTTACATTTACCAAAAGCAAAGACTTTCTTTGTGCTTCAATGTAAGGAAAGAAAGACAACAACTTCTTAATTTCTGGGAGTTTGGAATGGAATAGACCATATCATTACATTTTTTTAAATGAATGAATCCCAAGCTCTTTTCACAATGCAGGGAGTTTATAAATTTCCGAGTGAGAAACACAGGTATTCTGAAATTCAAATCATCACCCTGATTATTGGAGACCCAGAGCCTCCTTAGGGCTGTGTCTCTGCTTGGACCCAAGTGGGAGTAGGTATTTCCAGAGTGTTAATTTTATAAGCTCTAGATTTTATATTAACTTCATCATTTTCTCCATTAAGTAAAATCTAGGCTTGGTGTATAGTAAACCTGATGCAGTTTTCAATTGATATTACTTGGTTTCTAAGACTGATAATTGTATTTATTGCCCATTATCTTAACCATGGTATGAAGTGGAAATTTCCAGTTTCTTTGGAGACTCACTTGTGACATGTAATGTTTTCCTAGAAACCGTCTTACAAGAGGATGCTTTTGCTGAGGCAGACATGTGGAAAGACAGTTGCTAAGAACAGACACATGGTGTTTTCTAGAAGCTTCCTGGGAAAAAGACATGTTATGTTTTGCTAAAGTGGATGCTTGAAAGAACATGTGATATTTGAAAAGGGTATAAATATAACCCAGCAGACAGTGGATGGCATCGTGTGACACTGGTTCACCTTGTCACTCTTTGAGGATGACCCTTTGTTGTGACTTAATAGAGAGAAATGCACCAAAGAACTTCTGGTGGTGTTCTGGCAACTTCTTGCCATTTCTGCCGACTCAGGCTGATTGGCAGAGCTTCTCAATTTCTTCTAGATCTGACTGCTGTTAGTAATTCATGAATTGTGTTTGTGAGTGGATCAAGCTATCAGTGGTGATTAATTTGAACTGAACTGTTGACATCCCTAACAACGCAGATTGAGTTCACCCCCAAAGAACTATTTCTAAACAGATCCACATCCTCCTTTCCCCCATTAACCCTTCCTTTCCACTACCTCTGGTGGGTGTTGGGGTAAATGGGGGGTAAATGGGAGGTTAAAGCGTTTAAGTCTAACTTTTAAAGTAGGTTTTGAGAAACTACAAGCCTACAATGGTAATTCTTCAAAAATGCAAGTATGTACATAGAGGCCATGTTTAATGCCTGTGCTAGTCAATCAGTCTTGAAGTTTGATGCTGGGTCTGGTGAGAGGCTTTACCTGTGCCAGTATTAGAGCTAGTAAGAAGAAAGTAAGTGGCCAGCAGAATTAAAGTCCATGAAGTGGTTCATGGATCTCTAAGACCTTTCAAGCTACAAACCATTAAACATGTTAGCACCAAGCTACAACTCACTTGTGGTTTGTCCATCCTCTTCAAATTGCTCCTCAGTGTTATCAACATTGAGGGAACATTTCTGCTTTCACAACCAATCTATAAGATGTTAGAAAACTTCAGAGCTACATAATACCTACAAAGGAAGAAATAAAACACGGTCTTAGTCTATTTCTTCTCCCTCCTCTTCCCTCTCTCCCTGCTTCTCTCTTTCTTATAAAGAGAGAAATTCTAATCAATCCCAATCTCTATCTCTGAATCTTAAAATTCTAACATGAAATCAGAGAACAGTTAATGTTAAGAATTTCTGACTGTTGTTTTCAACTCCTTCGGAAAAATACCAGAAATAGAAATTTTCATAACAAAAATAGCTCCCATTTACCTCAAGACACTTGTTTTTTGTTAGTTTCTTATTTGCTTAAAGAACAAAATTCTTTTTCACAAAGATTGCTGATAGTTATTTTTCTGTAATTACAAAATAATGCCTTTGAGTCTTACTTTCCCAGTTTTTATTTATTTCTTCAGAAAATGAAAATTACATGCTGATTTTGAGATAGTTTTAAATTCATATTAGAATTCTCCTTATGTGCCAAATGCAATGTGGAGAGAAAAAATTTTTTGTTATTTTCTTTCGAGAAGAAAATCTGCCTTCTGTATTTTAAAACCAGTGTTGTCAAATAAAATTCTGGGATGGAAAGCTGTATTAAAATCAAAAAAGGAAAAAAAAGTAGGATAAAATCAACTAAAAGAAAATGTAAATAAAACACAGGCTATGACAGCAATCAGTGTTAATTTCAAAAAGTGTTTCACTTAAGCCTTAAGACAGATACTTGCCCTTCTACAGACAGGAAAGTGTGCTTTGAGCCAAAGGATAAAGGAAGCAACTGCCATTGCTTTGAAAACTTGTGAAACTTCTAAAATTTTGAACCAGTACATGTCAGCTCAGAAATTAAACAAGGACTTATTTGGGCTGCAGATATAAATCCACTAAAGGCCAAAACAAAACAAAACAAAACAACAACAACAAAAAAAACCCCATAAACTTACTCCATCAAATAGGATTGAAGACCCAGAAATGAACCCACAGAATTATGGTCACTTGATCTTTGATAAAGGAGCCACAACCATCAGGTGGAAAAAAGATAGCCTTTTCAACAAATGGTGCTGGTTCAACTGGAGGTCAACATGCAGAAGAATGCAAATTGAACCCACTCTTATCTCCTTGTACTAAGATCAACTCCAAGTGGATCAAGGACCTCTACATAAAACCACACACAATGAAACTAATAGAAAAGAAACTGGGGAAGACCCTGGAGGACATGGGCACAGTGGGAAAGTTCCTGAACAGAACACCAATAGCTTAATGCTCTAAGATCAAGAATTGACAAATGGGACCTCATAAAATTACAAAGTTTCTGTAAGGCAAAGGACACTGTCAGAAGGACAAAACGGCAACCAACAAATTGGGAAAAGATCTTCACCAACCCCACATCCGACAGAGGGCTAATATCCAATATATACAAAGAACTCAAGAAGTTAGACCCCAAAGAACCAAATAACGCTATTAAAAATGGGGTACAGAGCTAAGCAAAGAATTGTCACCAGAAGAAATTCGGATGGCTGAGAAGCACCTTAAGAGATGTTCAACATCATTAATCATCAAGGAAATGCAAATAAAAACAACCCTGAGATTCCACCTCACACCAGTCAGAATGGCTAAGATTAAAAACTCAAGAGACAACAAGTGCTGGCGAGGATGTGGAGAAAGAGGAACACTCCTCCACTGTTGGTGGGATTGCAAGATGGTACAACCGCTCTGGAAATAAGTCTGGCGGTTCCTCAGAAAATTGGGCATGACACTTCCAGAGGACTCTGTCATAGCACTCCTGGGCATATACCCAGAGGATTCCCCTGCATACAATAAAGACACATGCTCCACTATGTTCATAGCAGCCTTATTTATAATAGCCAGAAGTTGGAAGGAGCCCAGATCTCCCTCAAAGGAGGAATGGATATAGAAAATGCGGTATATTTATACAATGGAATACTACTCAGCAATTAAAAATAATGAATTCATGCAATTTGTAGGCAAATGGTTAGATCTGGAAAATATCATCCTTAGTGAGTTAACCCAATCACAAAAGAATACACATGAAATACAATCACTGATAAGTGGATATTAATGAGCCCAGAAGCCCTGAATACTCAAGACACAACTAGCAAGTCAAATGATTCCCAAGAAGAAGAAAGGAGAGGACCCTGGGCCTGAAAAGATTGGATCCAGTTTTGTAGGAGAGTACCAGAACAGAGAAATTGTGGTGGGGGTGGTGATTGCGGAATAGGTGTTCCCTTGGACATATTCAGTAGACCATCAAAATTCTGATAAGCTGAAGAGACTTTCCCCCCTACAAAACCGCCAGCCACACTGCTTCATAGGACAGAGAGAGTAGACACCACCTCAGTCTGTTTTCTGTTACTAATAGCACAGTACTACAAACTAAGTAAGTTATGAAGAAAAGAGATGCATTCATTGGCCATCTTGTTGCCTTGGTCACAAGGAATAGACCTGGCAAAGGACAGAGTCTATGCAGGAATGTTTGTGCTTATCTCTCCTAATGAAACCACCAATGCTCACCCACTGGTCTCTACCCTGATGGCCTTAGCTAGAAGTCCCAATTGTCTCCCTCAGATCACAGTTTTAAAGCTCATAGCTGAGTTTCTACTTTTTAAATACCTCCTGGTGATATCCCATCCTTATTCTTCTCCCTATCCTGCTTGGCATCTTCTACCTATCACTGACTGTGGGTTTCCTAAGTCGTGCCCCCTGTGTTATTCAGCCTCCTGCTTCCTAAAGGATAAGCTCATCTCAGTAATACCACTATGAACTCTCCACACCGTTGCTTTATGAACAAAAATCCCAACTGTTCGATTTTACTAACAAAGACTCAGGAGCCAAATGCTGGGGTAAAAGCCAGCTAGCTCAGAGAGGCAGAGAAAGCACCCAGCTGACCTTCCTACACCTCGGATGTCCCAGAAGGGGAAAAGCTCCTGCTCCTTTTTCATACTGTCTTAAATACTCTTCAAGTCAAAGACCCTCTTTTTTCTCTCCTGGGTTTTCATACGTCCACTCTCTCATCTGGCCACTTGCTTTGCCTCCTGACCTAGAATTGACTTTATTTAGATCTTGGATTAAAGGTGTGTGCTCAGGCACAACTACTTGTTGTCAGTAAACAGAAAGTTCTTGGGGGAAAGGTGTGTGCTAGGGTTGAGTCACGCTACAGGGTTTTTCTAATCATAATCTTGGGGCTCACGGTGTGATCAACTGTCCTGAAACACCCCACCTTCTTTCTGCTTCCACCCAGGACCCTCTCCCACTTCTCACGCTGTATGCCAAGTACAACGAATGGTTTTGCATGTTCCCAAGCATTTGATGCTCTCCCTTGATTTTGCTCAGCAATCTTCTCTCTACTGTATCAGTACTGGAGACCACGGTCCCTCTACAAAGTCATATATGAATTACCTCCCCTCCTCTCCCAAGTCGGGTCACAGTGTGTACTTTGGGGGAGGCACCACATGCTTGCTGTGTGTGAGATATTCAGTACTACATAGTAAATGCCTGCTCACAGGACTGGGTTTCTTTGATTCCATCCTCCAGTGTCTTGAGGCCTAGACTCATAGCACCAAGCCAGCACAGGCTTGGCACAGGATTACTTACAGTCCATTTTAAGGACTTCACTTTATAAACTCTCCTCTGACATTTTTTTAATTCCTGCAGTTTGTATTTCTGCTGTACTGAGAATTGAAAATAACATTCAGAGAAGTTATCCCTGTTTTTCATTTGGTGGCTTATATCAAGGTCTTTATATCAAAATCTCACAGAGCTGCTGAACATCCAATTAAAATCTAAATGATTTTTTTCTAACATCCAGCTGAGTGAGTTTTCGAATGATCATTCTAGCATGGAAAAGAAAGTATCTAGTGACCGTGGGAAGATGCCCAGGAAAACCTGAAAATGCTGACGATCTGAGAGGGATAAGATGCTCACCCAAGCAAGTGTTATCTCTTATGCATCATGCCAAGCATGAGATCCTAAACATGCATACCACTTTGGACTTAATATACAAATTACAGGGCTTATTAAAAATAATGAGCTTGAGATTGGTGTGTATTCTGAGCCTAGAAATATGTGTGTCGTTTAGCATTTATTCAGTCATCCTTATTTTTAAAGTATGAAAAGAATTAAGCTATGAAAATCATATAGATAAGGCTTTCAGGAGAGATAACAGACAACTGCACTAACACATACGCTAAAGCAATTAAGAGAGTACAGATGAGCGGAAGGAATGCAGTGACACAGGAGTGAGACCAAAGCTGTATGTCAATCAGACAGAGTCAAGGCATTGGACCAAAATGATTAACTTTTATGTAAGCCTGTAATTTAGGATATGTTACAACTAAGAACACCTAGTGACCTACCACATAGCCCCAGGCCACAGTCACATTACTTCAAATGTGCTTTAATGTTAGAAGGAAACTTGTATATTTAGTATTAGCCTCTCTACATCTGAATTCAGAAATGCTGATGATCAGCAAGGGCAGAGTTTGACTGAGGCTTTTATAGTAATTAGAAGTCAGTTGTAAAACAGAAGCAGCAGAAGAAGGAAGAGACACTCAGCTACGAGACCTCAATGCTTTAATGGAGGAGGGAGGGACATTTAGCTGAAGAGGGAGAAGGGAAGAAAATACAGAAGGAGAGGGAGGAAGGAAGCACAAATAATACTCAAGATGTTTGAAAACGTTCAAAGAAAGACATTCACTCAAGATAGATAGATAGATAGATAGATAGATAGATAGATAGATGGATGGATGGATGGATGGATGGATGGATGGATAGATAGATAGATAGATAGATAGATACATGCGTATATACATACGTACATACATATACATACATACATATTGAAAGATGATAGATGATAGACAGATAGATGATAGATATTTGATAGATTTGTGATCTATGTCATGTGATATGTATATTATGTGGTTATGCAACTTTAGCTGACAATCCACCAAGAGTCATAGACTGTTCATCAGAAGCCTCAGTACCAGGTATGAGAAATCTTTCAAGTTCTTGGTCAGATTCTCCAAGAGACTCCCAAAGCAATATGTAGGCTATAATAATAGCCTTGTTTGCCCTTGTTTCCCTCCCAGAGGCAGAAGGCTAATCACCAAAGACCACATTCTTCATACACAGGACTTGGAAATTTGAGCTGGATCTAACCTGAAAGCTCCTGAGGTCTAGATGATGCCTGTGAACCACAACAGTAACCAGCATGGCAAGACACCCCTACACATGCAGGCGTGGTGCTCATATGTTGGCACTAATCAACCGCTGTCTACTTGGACTTTGCCTGTTCAACAGGAGAGAAATCATACCTGACACTAAGAACCTGGCCAACTACTCAGGCTTAGGGAGGTTATGGATCTTAGATCAGAACATACTACTACTACTTTACTAGATCAGAATTGTTGGGGTTCAGGTGTTGCCCCACAAACCACACGAATGCCCATCTCCATCAAGGCAGGGGTGGTTTATTGAACACACACCTAAAGACTGATAGATCATGGCTGTAGGTCATCATTTGGGACTGACGTTACAACCCAGAACATCTTTCTGTCAACTTATACAGGCTAAAATGTCAAAAACCACAATGAGCTCATATGCAGGTGCTGAAAGTACTGCATGGTGGTCAGCCCTGGCTAAAGTCATTTTAGACATAACATTTCATATCGAGCTTTGATTGGATGGGTCCAATGTGAAGCTTATAGGTATGGAATGTCTTAAGATTAACAAACCTCATAACATAAAGAACATAACAGGATATGTGGTCAGCATGACTCTGCTCTAAGTTAGTTTTCTGCATCAGTGACTGGCAGGCATGTTACAGCAACGATATGGAACAGCTGGCAGACATGGAACAAAATGGCTCCAGCTATGCTAGGGGGCAGGCCTCAACAAGCTGAACTCCTGGCTACAGTCTAAATATTTATGTTTATACCCCCAGATAAGTAAGTGTAGCTCTCACTTATTACCAAAGAAACCTCCATTTTCAGCAGAAAGAAACCACTCCTAGATATATCTACACTACAACTCCAGAACATAAGGCTCAGGGGACATCACAGAATAGGCAGGAGATAAGCTGTCAAAACCAGATGACAGTAAGTCTGCTAGAACTGTGTCTAAAAATAACAGGGACACTATACCTATAACATCTCAACAATATGGCGGCCTAAATAAGTCACAAACAATGACAAACACCCATAGACATGCTAACCTGGAAGAGGTCAATATCATGGGCTCCACCCCAAGACAAAGAACTCCAACCAACTAATTGTTAAGAGGCAGAGAATTAGTCTTTCCCAGGAATGAGGCCCCTAATTAATTATCCAATACCAAATGGTCAATTCCGAAGTCATATACACACACCCAACACTAAATGGAAGGGGTGGAAGAGCCGGTGCTGACAACCAGATCCAGGAACATGCCATCACCACCCAGGATGAAAACCTGAAGCACAGCTGTGATAGAAGCAGGCACCCACCCACCCCTCAGAGAAGCTCAGGAGCATGAGAGACCCACGGAGGATCCGAGGGAAGGCAAAGTGGCCATCAGCAGAGGAGTTTGCAGAGGCTACAGTGTCCCTGGAAAACCTAGAGAAAGGCAGGTCCATGGGAAGGTGCTTTCAAAAGGGGGGGTTCAAGAAACTGGAAGAAAAGATGATGGAACAGAGCCAGATGCACGGAGGAGAATGGTGAAACCACAAACAATGAAACCACAGACAGCGAAACTACAGACAGCTGTGACTCATGCTGTAGCCAGAAAGCATGTGGAAGTCCTTGGTCTGTGCTACTGTCCACTATAAACTGCAAGGAAGCTTCATTTGCTGTGATATGAATGACTACAGACTCACAGTTGAGAATGGGAGATTGGCTTCTGTGATAATCTTTCTTCCCCCACAAGCTCTAGACAGGAATCTATTGGAGAGAACTTATGATAAGGATACTAACATGTAGCTCTTCACTGTTGGTGGCTTCTGGTGGGGGTGGGGTGGGGCAAGGAACCAGTTGTCTCTGAGCCCAGGACAAGCTGCTGAGGTACATATCTAACATACCAAAGTGGACCTGGCCTGCAAGTTCTCCCAGCATCCCTCAGTCCCTACCTGTCACAGAGCACAGTGGACATACTCCACCCCTCTATGCTGAACTTAACAACATAGGGACTGGGCTTCCTCTCACCCAGCTATATAAATCCAGACATTTTGGTTCTCTCCTCTGTCTCTCTTTCTCTCTCTATCTCTCTGTCTCTGTTTCTCTGTCTCTGTCTCTCTCTGTCTCTCTCTCTGTCTCTCTCTGTCTCTCTCTGCATCTTTCTTCTCTCTGTGTGCATGCTTTTCCCTTTCTCTTCCCCTTCCCTCTGTCTCCCTCTACATGGCAACTACTGACCCCCTCCTGTGTGGTCGATGAACTTTCCCAAGAGCTGCACCCCCAATAAACCTGCTTTTATACTTTAATCTGGCTTGAATCTGCTCATTTTGTTGACAGAGAATACTTATCACTAATCGTCGAGCATATAATAGCCTGTTACTGTGTGTAAGAGTTGATTCTTCTTTTTTTAAAAAAAAATATTTATTTTATTTATTATATGTAAGTACACTGTAGCTATCTTCAGACACTCCAGAAGAGGGTGTCAGGTCTCCTTACGGATGGTTGTGAGTCACATGTGATTGCTGGGATTTGAGCTCAGGACCTTCAGAAAAGCAGTAGGTGCTCTTCACCACTGAGCCATCTCTCCAGCCTTAAGAGTTGATTCTTGTCAAGATGGACTTGGAGCATAATGCAAATTTCCTTTAGCTATGAATCTTATTTCCCTTCCAACACCTAATCCCACTTTCCTTACATTTGCCTTCTGTCCTGACCGTGTATGTGAAAGGTTCCATTAATTCTGTCCTCAGTTGCTGATTCCCCCAGCCAAAAGAAACAGTATCCGGCACTTCCTTCCTGATCAGGTGAAGAAAAAATTAAACAGGCCGGGCGGTGGTGGCGCACGCCTGTAATCCCAGCACTTGGGAGGCAGAGGCAGGCGGATTTCTGAGTTTGAGGCCAACCTGGTCTACAGAGTGAGTTCCAGGACAGCCAGGGCTATACAGAGAAACTCTGTCTTGAAAACAAAAAACAAAAAGAAAAAAACAAAACAAAAAAACAAGAAAAAATTAAACAGAAAAGAGACAAATGTGAATTTGACTTGAAGAAATGATATTAAGAGCTGGGAAACAGGGAGGGGGGTAAGCGTGATGTCCAGACTGAGTCATCTGACACTGGGGACATGGACGACTGCAAGACAGAGAAAACAGTAAAAAAGAGAAATGGGGTGAGAGAAAGACTGAGACTGATTACTATTATGATTTCCATAACAAATAGTTTCACTGAGAAATCACTACAGTTATGAACCACATGCATTCCCATGTGTGCTGGTGTTGTATTAACACTGATGACTAGACAGGTGCCCGCAGTAGTGTATGGCCAGTTTGCAGGTGGGCACTTTACAGTGGAAACTAGAAAACTAGAATGAGCTCTGAGATCTGGCTTCCTTACTGTACTGGCTGGTTTTGTGGGTCAACTTGACATAAGCTGGAGTTATCACAGAGAAAGGAACTTCAGTTGGGGAAATGCCTCCATGAGATCCAGCTGTAAGGCATTTTTTTCAATTAGTGATTATAGGGGGGGGCCCTTGTGGGTGGTGCCATCCCAGAGCACTATAAGAAATATAAATATAAGAAATGCATATATATATATATATATATATATACATTCATATATATGTATATACATATTCATACACACACACACACACACACACACACACATATACTGGGTCCTGGGCTTTATAAGAAAGCAAGCAGCAAGCACCAGGAGAAACAATCCAGTAAACAGCACCCCTCCATGGCCTTTGCATTGTCTCCTGCCTCCAAGTTCCTAACCTGCTTGAATTCCAGTCCTAACTTACTTTAGTGATGACCAGCAATGTGGAAGTATAAGCTAAATAAACCCTTCCCCCCCCCCAACTTGCTTCTTGGTCATGATTTTTTGTGCAGGAATAGAAACCCTGCACACTGTTAAGACACTTAACATTCCAGCTCTAGAATGCTATTCCCAACTCCCCTGTGCCACACCCTATTCACACAGTGAATTGGTCACCAGGGTAACACGTGTGATTCTTTCAATAATGTATTTGGGGAATGATGCCACTATGACAGGACAAACCTGTTCTGTAGAAAACATCATATGACTTCATTGGAGGAGGGGACCTTGAGAATGGCTAGAAGGGAGTCCTCCTTACAACTTTATTAAATTCCCAGAGTTTATCTATGTAAAAAAAAACAAACCCATTTGGAGCACTCCAAGATTTCTTCCATCACTTCCTGTGGTTTCACCAGAATGTCACAGTTCAGCCTCATCTCTGTCTAGATTTGATTTCTTCAGTTTCCTGCCATGGGGTTTGTCTACTCATAACCTTTATTCACCCCTGATACCCCAGAAGTTTCTGATTTCAATAAATCAAATCTTCAATAGCAGAATCAGAGATCTGTGCAATCAAGACAAGAGATGTGCTCTGCTACATGAGGCAAAATCATTTAGACATTGAGCTCCTGACAAAATATCATCCTATTACTGCTTTTGTGGGGGGGGGATATGAGCTGAAAGTTTATGTTCACCTTCATTACACACACACACACACACACACACACACACACAAACCATGGCATGATTGTGGAGCTTAAAGGACAACTTGTGAGAGTCAGGGACCAAAATTCAGGCTATCAGGATTGGTAGCAAGCACTTTTACCCACTGAGCCATTTCACTGGCCCTGAATTCCACACATTTTAACAACTATGTTATTCTATTTGTACTTTTAATTTAAAAGCCTTTGACTGTGTTCATTTGTTTCACCACTGTATCCCTTATTGACCTTGGTACCTTATCAACTCTATACTTTAAAAGATGCAAATATTCAACAAGACAATATGTAGCATTTAAGCTCTGTTTATTAAATGCTGGTAAGTTACCTTATAGTTAATGTTGTTGTTATGCTGGTAAGTTAGTTTGTTGTTACTGTTACCTATTGTCTATGGACTAGGCAACCCTTACTGCTCATCCTACTGAGAGTATTCATCATCCCGGAAGAGATAGGAGAGAGCATTACTGCCCTCTGGTGGAAATACTGGATGGTCCCAAGAACATCTCCAAAGAACGACTTTTACAAGACATTAACACAATTTCCTCTAAGTTTAGAAAATCCATTTCATTTGTTGGCTGTGTAGCTGCTCGTGGCATGACTTCATTTTGACTGCCTCTGTATTTTCTCAGTTCCTGTCATCCTCCTTCACACTGTATGCAAGCATGTAATTCTCAAAGAATAAATAAAAAAAAATTTAAGTATCATGGCACATCCTTACTATTATTATAATACATTTTAAGTATTTTATTATCTTAATTCCATTGTAATAATTATTTTTAAAGTTTTTCTTTTGTCAGGAATCTTGTACATTGCTACTGAAACACTCCCCTAGGATGAGTATAATTAGCTACAACATGAGCAAACTTGTGAGAGTTAAGATGCAACACCCAAGCTGCTTCTTGTCACAATTTCTGGGCATAGACTTTCCAGCTGCCTTGAGCTCTAATTTCATTGTCTCTGGCTTGGGTTGATGATGCTGCACTTTCATTTTTGGACAGTATTATCTCATTCATAGATCCTTCTTTTGTGGAAAGAGGCAATTTAGTAACAGAAAACAACAACAACAAAACCAAAAGCCAGTAACAATAACAAAAGCCGCCAATGGAGTTCTGATAAGTTGGTAGAACACTTACTACTTACTATTTAATTACAAACTCAAGTTTTTAAATTTCCTTGGGTTGTCTTCTAGTCATATATGAAAACTGAAAAATGTTCATGCTTTTTAACCTAAAGCCATAGCTTATGCTATAATTTGAAGTTGTGAGTCTATTCCAGATGTCTTACAGACACCTGTTAGCTGATTTTTCTACAATGTGGGTTTTAGTGCAGATTATAAACAGTTTATCTTTGTTTCAAACTCAAAATTTCATGTAAAATTCAAGGTATCAAGGGAATCATATGATTTGGATTCACCTCTCACAGGTCAAGATCTTATTCATTCTCTCCCTCTCCCTCTCCCTCTCTCCCCATCTCCCTCTCCCTCTCTTTCTCTCCCTCTCCATCTCTCCCTCTCTCCTTCCCCCTCTCCCTTTCTCCCTTTCCCTCTCTACCTCTCTCCCTGGTCTTGGTATTCCTCCCCTCCACCAACTATCAGGATAATGGGCCTAAAAGTTCCAAATGTAAGAGTTTCAGTTCTCAAACTTTTGTTCCTAGTCTATATATTTATCCCAGCAGATTTCCAAATAACGAAAGCAAACTGCTCCAAACACACCAGCCTCAGGTGGTCCTTCAAAACTAGCAAGCCCTGAACTTCAAGTCAAGGTAAACCGGGTGCTTCTGACAAAATGTCCTACCAGCTTGAGCACCAGCTTTGGACCAGCATTCCAGACTGCTCTAAAGATACCTGCACTTCACTAGCTCAGATAGTCCAAGGAAACAGGGACAGTGAGCCAGATGCACCCTGACCTCTCCCAGCCTTTGGCCAGTATTCCAGCCTTGCTAGACCTGACAACATCCTATTTCAGCTGAGGAGCAGTTACAGAAGAAACATCATCTCCCCTTATCATTAACAAAAGTCTGGAATGTTAGGTTCTAAGGAAACCAGTCCCCCTCAAAGGATCCATTTCCCTATGACTGTGGAACAATAGCTGTTTATGGTGCTTATTAGCATACCAAACTTCAGGTTGACCTCTAGGCTCCTTCAGTATTAGAAATACCTGTTAATATCAGACAGTTACAAAAAGGATTACTCAAGATGAGGGCTGGGATTTGATTGAATGGCTTAGTTAAAATATCAAATTCTAAAGCAGTGCTAAGAGGAAAACTCATAGCTCTAAGTGCATCCAAAAAGAAACTGGAGAGAGCATATACTAGCAGCTTAATGGCACACCTTAAAGCCCTGGAAGAAAAACAAGTTAATTCACCCAGGAGGAGTAGAAGACAAGAAATCATCAAACTCAGGGCTGAAATCAATCAAATAGAAACAAAGGGAACCATACAAAGAATCAACAAGACCAGGAGCTGGTTCTTTGAGAAAATCAACAAGATAGATAAACCCTTAGCCAGACTAACCAAAGGACACAGAGACAGTATACAAATTAACAAAATTAGAAATGAAAAGGGAGACATAACAACAGAAACTGAGGAAATTCAAAAGATCATCAGATCCTACTACAAAGGTCTATACTCAAAACAACTGGAGAATCTGGAGGAAATGGACAATTTCCTAGACAGATATCAAATACCAAAATTAAATCAGCATCAAGTAGATCAGCTAAATAGTCCCATAACCCCTAAAGAAATAGAAGGGGTGATAGAAAGCCTCCCAACCAAAAAAAGTACGGGACCAGATGGTTTTAGTGCAGAATTCTACCAGACCTTCAAAGAAGACTTAACACCAATACTTTTCAAACTATTCCACAAAATAGAGACAGAAGGGACACTGCCCAACTCATTCTTCGAAGCCACAATTACGCTAATACCTAAACCACAAAAAGATCCAACAAAGAAAGAGAACTACAGGCCAATTTCTCTTATGAATATCGATGCAAAAATACTAAATAAAATTCTTGCTAACCGAATCCAAGAGCACATCAAAACGATCATCCACCATGATCAAGTAGGCTTCATCCCAGGGATGCAGGGATGGTTCAATATACGGAAATCCATCAATGTAATCCACTACATAAACAAACTGAAAGAAAAAAACCACATGGTCATCTCATTAGATGCTGAAAAAGCATTCGACAAAATTCAGCATCCTTTCATGCTAAAAGTCTTGGAAAGAGCAGGAATTCAAGGCCCATACCTAAACATAGTAAAAGCAATCTACAGCAAACCAGTAGCCAACATCAAAATAAATGGAGAGAAACTTGAAGCATTCCCACTAAAATCAGGGACTAGACAAGGCTGCCCTCTCTCTCCATATCTTTTCAATATAGTACTTGAAGTTCTAGCAAGAGCAATTAGACAACATAAGGAAGTCAAAGGGATACAAATTGGAAAGGAAGAAGTGAAACTATCATTATTTGCAGACGATATGATAGTTTACCTAAGTGACCCAAAAAACTCCACCAGAGAACTTCTACAGCTGATAAACAACTTCAGCAAAGTGGCAGGTTATAAAATTAACTCAAGCAAGTCAGTGGCCTTCTTGTACTCAAAGGACAAGCAGGCAGAGAAAGAAATTAGGGAAATAACACCCTTCATAATAGCCACAAACAACATAAAGTATCTTGGCGTAACTCTAACCAAACAAGCGAAAGATCTGTACAACAGGAACTTCAAGTCCTTGAAGAAAGAAATCGAAGAAGACCTCAGAAGATGGAAAAATATTTCTTGCTCCTGGATTGGCAGGATCAATATAGTAAAAATGGCCATCTTGCCAAAAGCAATATACAGATTCAATGCGATCCCCATCAAAATCCCAACTCAATTCTTCATAGATCTAGAAAGAGCAATTCTCCAATTCATCTGGAGCAACAAAAAACCCAGGATAGCTAAAACTATTCTCAACAATAAAAGGACTTCTGGGGGAATCAATATCCCTGACCTCAAGCAGTACTACAGAGCAATTGTGTTAAAAACTGCATGGTATTGGTATAGCAACAGGCAAGCAGATCAATGGAACAGGATTGAAGACCCAGAAATTAACCCACAGACTTATGGTCACTTGATCTTTGATAAAGGAGCCACAACCATCAGGTGGAAAAAAGATAGCCTTTTCAACAAATGGTGCTGGTTCAACTGGAGGTCAACATGCAGAAGAATGCGAATTGACCCACTCTTATCTCTTTGCACTAAGATCAACTCCAAGTGGATCAAGGACCTCCACATAAAACCAGACACACTGAAACTATTAGAAAAGAAACTTGGGAAGACCCTGGAGGACTTGGGCACAGGGGAAAAGTTCCTGAACAGAACACCAATAGCTTATGCTCTAAGATCAAGAATCGACAAATGGGACCTCATAAAATTACAAAGTTTCTGCAAAGCAAAGGACACTGTCAGAAGGACAAAACGGCAACCAACAAAGTGGGAAAAGATCTTCACCAACTCCACATCCGACAGAGGGCTAATATCCAATATATACAAAGAACTCAAGAAGTTAGACCGCAAAGAAACAAATAACCCTATCAAAAAATGGGGCACAGAGCTAAACAAAGAATTTTCACCAGAAGAAATTCGGATGGCCGAGAAACACCTTAAAAGATTTTCAACATCATTAGTCATCAGGGAAATGCAAATCAAAACAACCCTGAGATTCCACCTCACATCAGTCAGAATGGCTAAGATTAAAAACTCAAGAGACAACAAGTGCTGGCGAGGATGTGGAGAAAGAGGAACACTCCTCCACTGTTGGTGGGATTGCAAAATGGTAAAACCACTCTGGAAATCAGTTTGGCGGTTCCTCAGAAAATTGGGCATGTCACTTCCAGAGGACCCTGGCATACCACTCCTGGGCATATACCCAGAGGATTCCCCTGCATGCAATAAGGACACATGCTCCACTATGTTTATAGCAGCCTTGTTTATAATAGCCAGAAATTGGAAGGAGCCCAAATATCCCTCAAAGGAGGAATGGATACAGAAAATGTGGTATATTTATACAATGGAATACTACTCAGCAATTAAAAATAATGAATTCATGCAATTTGTAGGTAAATGGTTAGACCTGGAAAATATCATCCTGAGTGAATTAACCCAATCACAAAAGAATGCACATGAAATGCAATCACTGATAAGTGGATATTAATGAGCCCAGAAGCCCTAAATACTCAAGACACAAATAGCAAGTCAAATGATTCCCAAGAAGAAGAAAGGAGAGGACCCTGGGCCTGTAAAGATTGCATCCAGTTTAGTAAAGAAACCGAGGGGGGAGGGGGAATGATTGGGGAACAGTTGGGGGGGAGAGGAACTATGGGAACTATGGTGGGTGGGAACTGGGAAAGGGGAAAGCCTTTGGAATGTAAACATAGAATATAGAAAATAAAAAAAATATCAAATTCTACCCCTACTAAAATGTGAATCAATGATTTGACTCACATGATCTAGAGCCAGTGGAAAATGTTATAGCAGAAAGAAGCTCTATTTATGCTAGGCATTCATCTTGGTACCCACCAGCGATTTGTCCCTGACTCCAGTTGTTAGGATTCTGTCTAAGCTCCACCCCACAGTTACTTAGCAAGAGCCAGGTAGGTCTGGCCCACTATAAAAGGGGTTTCTTGCTCTCTCTCTCTCTCTCTCTCTCTCTCTCTCTCTCTCTCTCTCTCTCTCTCTCATCCTCTTACTCTCTTGTCTCTCTCTTGCATCTTGCCCTCTTGGGATCTTCTCCCCCCCCCTTCATGTGGTCATGGCCGGCCTCTACTTCTCTACACTCTCCTTCTCTCTGCCTTTCTCCACCTCTACCACTCTCTTAACTGTCCTCCCATGCCCTGAATAAACTCTATCCTATACTTTTCCATCTGTGTGTCTGGTCCCTCAGGGGGAAGGGATGCCTTGGCAAAGGCCTGCTGAGTAACCCCCTTCCCCGACACCCTATGAAACATATTCTTACACCACTTTCTCTTTTATGATCACAACCCCGGATAAGTTCTCTATAACCTAACTCAGTTACCCTACCCACTCACCCCATGACTATCTACTTGTTACAATATGACTGCTTTTCTTGCTTCTATAAGTTGATTACACAGATACCCAAAGGTGGTTTTGAGTTGTCTTAGCCACTTAGCTTGGCAGAACAGTTTATACTTGTTTGCGTAGATGTTGAAGGTCTTTTTGTGTTTTTTCCCCCTTTGAAAGTTCTTCCTTATACCCTCTACCCCTTCACTGCATTCTCAAATTTGGCTCTGAGATTGTTTATTTTGCTAGCAGTTAATCGATAAATCTTTTAATTGGATTGAGTCTGCGGTCATTTCCCAGAGGTCACAAACTCCATAACACAACCTTCCAGTGCCTATAGATTCTTGGCTAAGAGTGGGCCTTCTTGAACTTCTCACCCACAAATTCTAGAGTGTTGACTGGTTGATCTTGGGCAGGTCTTGGGCAAACAACCACAGTTGCTGTGAGGTCGAGTGTGAGCTACCTTGTCCTGTCCAGAAGACAGTTTTCCAGCAGTTTTCCCCAACTTCTGGCTTTTATAATATTTCTGCCATTCTTGCAGCATAATGTTCCTTGAACCTTGGAGGTAAAAAGCATGACATGTCTGATACAGATGTCTCACTTATAGCTGAGCACTCCAGAATCGCTTATTATTATTTACTTTGGCCAATTTTTAGTTTCTCTTTTAATCACTATCCATTCCAAAATTACATTTCATTCTCTGGTGAGGGTTGAAAGCTATACTGATCTGTGGTTATTAGAGACAAGTACTTGGAAGAAAGTTTGAAACGATGCCCATTCAGCAAAATAATAGTAGGTTGTCCAAGAGGGCAAATGACCTTTCTGATTACTTGTTGATAGTCAGGTTCCATCCAGTGAAATGGACCTTGAATCCAATCAGGAATTGATTGATTACTCCATAACACTCACAATATTTTTACACCGATGGGCTCAGTTAGTCAGGCCAGTTGTTATTATAGCTTGCAGGTTCACAACTGGATACGACTGTTAATGACTTTTCTCTGCCAACAACCTGTGTAGCATCTTCTGGTGTTATGAAAATGAGCCAGAAGGGAGCAAACATCCAGGTCAGTACCAGCCTGGGCTCTCTCTGTTCTGTGTGACCCAACTGTGTAGCAACTTAAGCTACACAGTCTTGACATGTTACCAAGAGAGATGACAATGGTCTCTATTGTTTTGATGGAAATTATCAACAGAGTGAAAAGGCAGATTACAGAATGGGAAAAATTCTCTTCCAGCTATACATCGGACAGAGGGTTAGCTTCTAGAGTATTAAAGAAACAAATAATAACAGCAGCAAAAGCCAAAACCAAAACGAAAAGACCATAAATGCCGAGAAAACAAATCATCCCAAATTTTTGGTTTTTCGAGACAGGGTTTCTCTGTGTAGCCCTGGCTGTCCTGAAGCTCACGCTGTAGACCAAGCTGGCCTTGAACTCAGAAATCCGCCTGCCTCTGCCTCCCAAGTGCTGGGATTACAGGCATGCGCCACCACGACCGGCTCCAAATTTTTAAAATAGTTCACAGAACTGAACAGTGAGTTCTCAAGAGAAGAAATAAAAATCACTAAGACATATCTTTTAAAATGTTCAACATCTGTTACTACCAGGGGAATGAAAATTAAAAATATTTTGAGATTTCATCTTACCCTGCCAGTGAGAATTCTAACAAGATAACAAATAGCAACAAATGTTAGCTAGAGCTTGAGGGAAAAGAGAGCCGTAGTTACTGTTGGTAGGAATACACACCTGTCTTAGGGTTTTACTGCTGTGAACAGACACCATGACCAAGGCAACTCTTATAAGGACATTTAGTTGGGGCTGGCTAACAGGTTCAGAGCTTCAGTCCATTATCATCAAGGCAGGAACATGGCAGCATCCAGGCAGATGTGCAGGCAGAGCTGAGAGTTCTACATCTTCATCTGAAGGCTGCTAATGGAAGACTGGCTTCCAGGCAGCTAGGATGAGGTCTTAAAGCCCACACCAACAGTGACACACCTACTCCAACAGGGCCACACCTTCTAATCATGCTAGTCCCTGGGCAGAGCATATACAAACCATCACAAAACTGGTATAGTTTCTGTTGACATCAGTATGGTGGTCCCTTAAATTCTAGTACCAGACCATCCATGTAACCTGACTATACTGCTCTTAGGCATATGCCCACGGGAATTTGTATCCACGCCAGAAGCATTTCCTCATGTATGTTCATGCTGCTCAATTTATGACACATAGGAAACTAT
Source organism: Apodemus agrarius (assembly GCA_964023405.1). NCBI lineage: Eukaryota > Metazoa > Chordata > Mammalia > Rodentia > Muridae > Apodemus > Apodemus agrarius. The sequence goes on along the minus strand of OZ030022.1, from coordinate 13,007,078 downwards.
TTAGATATTCATAAACCGATGAATGGATAATAAAAATGGGTTACTAAACTATATTTTTAAATAGTTTAGGTGAAAATCTTTATGGCCCACAAAACAAAGTAGGGGATAAAATTTTAATGGGTGGGGGAACATACAAGCAAAAAAAAATCTTCCCTCCCTTTAGAAAAAAATGTCTTCCTTATTCCTATTGATCCTGTTTCTCAGTTTAATCTATCTAAGAAATGAATGGTTTGCCCTAAATGATTTTAATAGATTTAAATATTTTTAAAGGACATAAATGCCCACCTTATTATAAAATACTAGGGCTTGAAAAACTACAAAAGATGTGCTTCCGTTTATAGTATCTTTGTATGTGTTGGGTGCTTTCATGTTGATAACAGGATTATTGCTATGGTTTTCATACACAATGTTAAACGACTAACAATGCCCTTGCTTGAATCAGGATCTTTGCAGCTGGACTCAATTCTGTCCTATTTTAAAGGTCAGTATGGCTTACTAACGTAGAGCCTCCCTGAACCAAAATTGTCAGGCAGTCTACAAATTATAGCAGCCCATGTCCCAGCATCCCTCTACCTCCAGCCCCCTTCTAATTGGACTGAGTCATTCTTCCCAAAGAACTGAAGCTTGCCTGTCTTAGATAAATAAATAAAGACCCGGATAAGTTGGTGGTGGTGGTAGAGGTGGTGGTGGTGTTTTAAGAGGATTTGCTTCAGTTCAAAATTATTTCTTACGGAAGTGTTCCCTTAGAATCACTACTTTTAAAAGACAACATTCATAGCTCAGATTCAACTGAAATACAAACTCCCCATATTCCTCAGCTCCAACCCAGATGTCACATTTTGTGACCAAAAATAAAGGATGTGCAGTTTAAACTGAATTCCATGTAGACAGGGTCATTTATTTTTAGTGTGCATATTCATGTATTATGAAATACACTTAATCTAAGACAAACAGAAACATTTCTTATTTACCTAAAACAAAAACAAAAACAAAACAAAGAATCTCTTATTTTTTCTGGCAACCCTACTAGCCCATCCTCTCCTTGAGCTCCTTCCACCCTCCAGTAAAATCACTCGGCAGAATCTCACATAATGGTTTGTTGTCTTTTCCCTGATAAAGCAGACAGTCTGAGTAATGTCTACAATTGTAATTATGCTCTCTTAGTAGGATTACACAGCAGGATTCATTCATAGCGAGGTGAAATCCTCATGCCTCTTTTAAGACAGCCACATGGAGTCACTAAATACAACAACTTTTGTGTTCTGGGAATGGTGGCCCATGCTTAACGCCATTAGGAGTTGGAGATGACATAATGGTTGCAAATTGAAGAGAACTTTGATCTGTATAGAGCTCCAGGCCAGCCAGGGCTACTAATGGTGAGTCCCCATTAAGAGAAAGAGAGAAACAGAAAATTTTGCAGTATTCAAATTGAACCAGTGTCCTGTCACATTTCATAATAAATGTGATAAAATAAATCCAATTTATTTTCTTATTTTGGAGCAGACATTAAACATAGTTTTCCCTGGGAGGTGCAAACCCAGTCATCTGCTGTATTGCCCTTGGCTGATAGAAGTCATTTTTCTATGACAGAGAAATGGGCATTTCCTCTGGCTTTGCTGAATCGTTGCATAAAAGCATCCTCTATTCTCATTTCTTTAAAATGGCCAAAAGTGACATGATTCGTTTATTTGGAAATTTTAGTTTTGGAAGAGAATATTAATTTGAATTTATAGGTATTGCTGAGTAGAAAAATAATTCCCAATGGACTCATATTTCACAGATAAATGTCAAGTGTGCTCTCTGAAACACTATTAATCAAATTAAGCAGCTAAGTATATATGCTGTGCTTTGGTATATTGAATTTTAGACCCTTTTACAAGCCAAAGTTTTATGCTGGTAGCATATGAATGAGCGCCAATGCTAATACAAAGCACCAAAGCCATTTTAGTTCAGTTTGAAGTAATGTTATTGCTTTAAATGGGGCACTTACAGCATCTCTCTCTTCATTCTCTGTATGGTTCTTGCTGCCCAGTTGATGGGATATACCAAAAAGATATGGATGATCTCAGTGGGGTTTCTAGCAAGTAATGATGGCTGGTAATCACGGGGGTGTTATGAGTGTTGTAATTGAAAACTTCAGCACAGACTCTGTGGTATTGCTCATGAATTAGTTTAAGTGACTCTCAGGGGAGTCTGTGGCCCTAATCAGGAAGTCACACTGTGGGCCTCATCAACAGCATTCAGTCAGAAACAGGGATAGCTCATGTCTCACTGCTGGGATCAGCTCAGATCAATACGAAGACCAGGAAGTCAGCACAGGGAATGCTGGGCAAGCATCTGCTGAAAACTTGTGGGCTGATAGATAATAGCTGTTCAAATTACAGCTCTCAGTGACCAAAAGCAAAATAAATGGACACAGTACATTTAAATCCTCAATAAAGTGTGAGATTTTAGTAAGACTCTCAATTTTTTTAACATTTATTTAGTGTGTGTGTGTGTGTGTGAGAGAGAGAGAGAGAGAGAGAGAGAGAGAGAGAGAGAGAGAAGAGAAGAGAAGAGAAGAGAAGAGAAGAGAAGAGAAGAGAAGAGAAGAGAAGAGAAGAGAAGAGAAGAGAAGAGAAGAGGGAAAACAGAGAAGAGAGAAGAACTGGGGTTGTCAGGTTTGACGGCAAGCACCTTTACCCCTAAACCTCTCAACCTGGCCCAAACTTCATGTCTGAGAAAGACTGTCAGATTGGCCTACTCTACTCTAGTAGATCCAAGTCTGACTGTTTAGTTAAAAATTCTGGTTGTCTGACACTGATTAAAACTCTAACTTCATCCTCTAGAACAGTACCACATTTTCTCCAAGTAAATATTTCATGCCAGGTCTTGGTAGAAGGCAGTAAAAACCTGAGCCCTCTGAATTTGCTGTATTTACAGAAGGAGGGGAAGGAGGGTGCTCTTTGAGGTGGGCCTGTTAGCAATTGCTTAATTAAGGTCTGTGTGGCTGACAGCTGTTGCCCTGATGATTGTCCTCTGTCTACTGACTGGCAGCGAGGTGGCAAGTGGCTGCTTTCTGGTTAGCAGCTGAAGAACTTAGGTCACAGTTTAGCAACGGGCGCATCACATACAGGGTCTGGCCACTAGGTTTATTCTGGAACACAAAAATATTCTATTCCTAATATTAGCCTACTTCTCCAAGAAAATATAACTATCTGTCCTGGGACTATAACCAAAATGTTACCTCCTCTCCTTTGATGAATGTTCCTCATGGTTTACAACATAATCCCTACTGTGGTGCTGATGCTGAGGTTGTACACAACCTTACCCTGGGGGCCACAGATGGGCTCAATGAATGGTAATCAGGATTAGCTAAAGTCCTCAATATGGAGCCTCCAACACTCTTTGGGGAATACACACACACACACACACACACACACACACACACACACTCACGAGATAAATAAATGTGTGTGTGTACATTCCTAATTAAAATATTGTGTTATTTGAAAGTTGGGCAGTTAGAAATAAATATTTCTGAAAATCATGGTGGGAGGATTTGGTAGGGAGAGAAGGTTGTAATTCTAAACACTCTTACTTAGCAACAAGAGTTTTTATCATAGATTATATGATCTCTTGCTTCTAACAAAGCATTTACACCAGCTTTAGGAACAGAAACTAAAGTCAAGATTAAGTTAGAGGAGTTCTTCTTGCTACCCAAGAGGGCCTCATCAGAAGACCTGTTGTTATTTCAAGGATGAGATTTAAATAATCATAGTCTTTACTTGGCAAATGAGCCTTTCCCAGTATTCCCAGGGCCCAGACAGCCTCTCACTCTAACTTCAAGAACACATTTCCAGACTATCTTGACTACAGCAGGTTTCCAGGTTTTAGAAATAAACTTACTCATTTCTATTAGAGTGTGTAATTGTTGCCCTGCTAAGGCCAAAGGCTACCTTTGTCTTTGTCTGGATAGCCTTCTGGGCTAGGCCCAAAATGGAGGACTCCCTTTATTAGCAGGGCTTCTCTTTCTCTGACTTTAACCTCCGGACTTGCTGATCTACAGAAAGTCACATAGCTACAGAATGTTACAAAGCTTTAGGTAAGATTATAGTTCTTCTGATAAGAACCATTTCAGCTAGCACCTGAGATTCCTGGAATGACTCCCTATGCCGAGGTATCCCCAAATTACATAATCTTTTAGTCACCCCATGTAAAGTTAACTGTCTCTCCGCAGCTAGTCCCAGTGACCTCATTACCGTAGGTACTCACGGGGCTTCTGTGCCCCCTGTTCATCATCTTTACTCCATTTGCCCTCATGGACCAATATTGAGCAATGACCTCTGGGGACAGGGAGGGTCACATGTAATACATCAAGTCAAAGTTCTTCATAGTTGTGAGTATGTGCACAAGCGCACACTCACATAGAAGCCACTACAGAGGTATGGCATTCCTCACAAATGAATATTATAAAGGTGGTAGATTGAGAGAGTTCTAGAGCCAGACCTCCAAGAAGAACATGGTCATCTACTCAGGGCTTTTGGATTCCTTACCTGGTCCATCCAGGAACTGGTCCCAGGCTCTGCCTGTGCACAGCAGCTAACCCCAAGAACAGCAAGTTCTTTTTTGTGTGATGGCCTTCCTTACCATCTGCTCATTCCACTGCCTCCCCTCAGTCACACTCAGAACACACACAGGCAAAGGCAGCATTAGGTTCCATTAGGTCCCGGAAATGGCTCACCAAAGCTTTTTGTGCATTAAGATGATCAGAAACTGCTCTACTTTGCTCAACATTTTAGGTGTCATCTACCACAACATCTACTCCCCAGTGAGTGATACTTCAAAGAATAAATCCAGGAGGGAATGAATACGTGATAGCTGTGCCAGGATTCTTCCCCTTAGCCTATTAGTCCTCATTGTGTTGTGAGGAGTTTGAAGGCTTTAAGGAGTTATTGGTATTTTTAAGTTATATTATTTTAATAAAAATAGTACATATATTATTAAATATTCCAACTCTAATTAATTAATTATTAATTAAGAATATTTAGCATAACTTGAAATTTCATTTCAGGAAAAACAGCAGTTTCCCAAATATTTCCTTAGGGGAAAACCAACTTTATAAAATTTCACACATATACATACTTAAATGTACATTCACTGTTCACACTGAACATTTTTCTAAATTTTTCTCTGAAAATGTATAAATGCATGAGATAGTAAATATATGCTTTTGTCTGGACATCACCTCATGGAATATACGTGTGTACATGTAGAGGTGCTATTTTTATATCAAAGTGATTCTTCCCCTTTAAATTTGGTACCTTTCTTTCCCAACAGGATGAATTTATACATTTCCATGTCAGTAAGCATAACTTGCCAAACATCACTTTTTATAGCATACAGTTACTCTGAGGACTTGTTTGCCGAATTTAACTGAGAAATGAATAAAAAAATAACATGCACCTCGTGTCTCTTAATTGTTATTAAGATCAAATGAGATAACCCATTTTTTTTAAAGTTTCTAGTGCTTAGAATTGACATGAAAAGACTGTGAACTTGCTAGTTTTTTTTTAAAGATTTATTTATTATTATATGTAAGTACACTGTAGCTGTCTTTAGACACCCAAAGAGGGCATCAGATCCCATTACAGATGGTTGTGAGCCACCATGTGGTTGCTGGGATTTGAACTCAGGACCTTTGGAAGAGCAGTCAGTGCTCTTAACCTCTGAGCCATCTCACCAGCCCGAACTTGCTAGTTTTTAAAGAAACTAATGGCATTGTAACAGTCTTCCAGGTTGATTTTCATGTCGCAATTTTTAGTTTTACAGATTCGAAATCCAAGGTATGACTTAAGGCATGATTACATCAAGAAAATTAAACAGCAAGAAGCACCATAAAACATACACAAGGTACATTCCATGTGTCTGACATTTCACTAAGAGTTTACCTATAGTAAATCACTTAGGTTTTCAACAGAGGTAAGTTTCTATTTTCAGATGGGAAAATTGAAGCAGAAAAGAGGTTCCTAAGTGGCAAAATGAGAATTTAAATCCAGTCTTGTTGAGGTTGGCTCTGTGGCTGTGTACTGTAATGCTAAATCCTGTATCCCAAGATCTAGTTGTCTCAGGATGAGTGAGTTCCCACATATGCCAGCTTTTGTTGTGCAAATCTTGCTCCTTAGTTTAAAACTATTGGTTAAGTAAAGATGCCTATAGCCTATAGTTGGGCAGAAGAGAGGTAGGCGGGGCTTCGGTTCCCAGGCTTAATGTCTGAGGCAGAGACCATGAGGAGGAAGAGGAGGAAGAAGGTGCTTGGGTGTATGTGGATCATGAGAGCATGGCCAGGAGGGCCAGGCTGTAGGACTAGGAACGGCCCAGGTGGAACATGCCAGTGATATCTCAGGATTATTGACAGAGATGTACATAAAATAGCTTTGAGGGTTGAGATCTGCCCAGCTCTTGTGCTTTAAGACTTATTATAAATGTAAAGGTTTTCTGTATTTTATTTGGGAAGTAAACGATCTACGGGGGGTAGATTTGGGGGTAGAAACCCCCCAGTAATATTTACCACAACACAGTCTAGCTCTAGACCATATGGTTCCGCTCTTAGACATTACTGCTTACCCGTTGGGACAGGAAACAGGTGAAGCTAGTAGAGATGTGTCAACGAAAACCCTGACTTCAGGTGGTGGCCTCTGGGTGTTGACCATTTCTCTCTGTCATCTTCCAAATGCTTGGTTCTTCTTCTCTGAACCTTTAGGCTGTAAGTTCTCACCAGTCCTGACCTCAAGGTATCTCTCCTTACCTTGGTATACTTAAATTTGTCCCAGAACTTTCTAAAATCCCTTTATTGAACTCCCGAATGTCAAGCTTAATGCTATCATCTCTTTCTTGTTTGTGTGTTTTTTGTCTTATACAAGAGGCACAATTCTGTCGTGACTTCATAAATTTGAGCTATTACAAAGGTCAAGCATATTTCTATGTGTGTGGGAAGCTGAATGATATATGAATGTGATATATATATATATATTTCATACATATACACATACACATACATATACATGTTTCCTCTACTATAAGTATAGGAATGTAAATGTAAAGCACAAATTTGTTGTTAGAATTATTTAAATTCCTTTGGGTGATCCTTCTGGGACTAGTAAACATAATTAACAACATGAAGCACTAATTTTTTTTAGTTGCTACATCTCCAACACATCATGTGAACTATGCCTCATATACTCATATTTCATTATCATTAAAAGGCATAAAACAGACCCTTGCTTCTAAAATGTTATGTTTTTTGTAAATGACAAAAAAGATGTTTCTAAGGGCAATTTGGAGAACCGATTTAAAGCAGCTGATTTTAAATAATTCTTTGGTTAGGTAGCAGAGAACCTACCCAAACTTAAGTCACTAGTGGAGAGCCTATTCCCAGGTTTAGTAGCAGAAAACCAATCTATTCCCAGGTTCACTAGTAGAGAGCCTATCTATTCTCAGGTTCACTAGTGGAAAGTCTATCTATTTGACAAAGTTTTCACTCTCTTCTATGAGTGTGCTTGCTGTTAGAAGAGCTATAAGACAGATTTTTTTAAGGAGGGCAGGGAATTTTATATTTTAGCTCACTAATATCTGAATAGGACTATGTAATTGACTAACCTTTGGCCAGTGAAAAATCCAGAGATAATGTCTGCACTTCTGGGCCAAGCCCTGAAGGCTTCCCACTTAACGTCTATTTCTAATCACGGACTACTAAGACTAGCAGAATCCTGAAAGTATTTCCTAACACCTCTGATGTCTGGATGGTTGTAGAGCTAGGAGCCTGTCTCTCTCGCACAGCTCCCACTCCTACTTTGTGCATGTGCCAGAGAAGCATGCTTGTGTTAGGCCACTCCCACCTCTTGATCTGTTACATCAGTTAGTCACACTCCCTGTTTAGAAAATAACAGCACTTGCCTAAGAATGAACTACTACCATACTGAAACCCCAACCTGGTCACAGGGACAGCCATCCTTAGACCAAACTTTGCCACACTTATTAAAACAAAATTCCTTAGCAAGAAGGAACAAAAACAAAAACTGTTCAGTAAATTCAATGTTATTCCAGATCCACATATTTAAATGATTACTTTCATTGAGAAGTTTATACATCACAGTCCAGAAAAGATTGTTTTTTGTTTTTGTTTTTGTTTTCCTGGTAGCCAAGAAATGCCCACTACAATCATTAGACACAGGACCATTTAGAGTGTTAATCTCCTGAAGGTCCAGGTCACAAGGCTGTTTACACCATATGCATGCGTGTTTCTAAAAGATTTGGCCAACATTCACATCTAAAGAAAACTTAATATAAACAATTAAAGCTAATTAATAGGTAATTAAATGTTTGACTTAACCAATAAAAAAATCTGAAATCAATATGCTAATTAGCAATCCTTAAAAAGCATTTGGTCAACTTAGCAAGCACAAACCTTGTATCCATGCTTCTAGCCTGAGGCCTTTCAGATGTTCGTTCCACTTTCCAGTCAGTCTTGTGAGGAACTGCAAGTCGGACGGAACCCTACCAGGCAGAAAGACAGTGCAAAAGTAACTTTTATTCTCCTGCAGTAATTGTCATCTTGGAGGCTTATTGTTTCAGTCTGCTAACCTAGGCCTAGTCCTGGAAGCTTCTAGTCTCCATATAATCTGATCTAGGTCTAGAATGTTTTCAGCCTTTGAGACTTACTGCTGAGTAAGCTCACCCTTTTGAGTTCTTTCTGAGGTATGACTGACTGGTTCAACTTGGGTGTTCTGGCTCAAACACCTCTCCAAGCTGATTTATTAAATCTGTCTTCTCTCTTTTCGCCTCTCTCGAATGACTCTGCTGGCACTGTGTGCTAAGCTTCTGGCTCCTTCTCATTCTCTCTTTACCTATGCCTAGCTTGTTGTGCTTTTACCCTGTCCCTGTAAAACTCCTCCAGTTAAACTGTCTCCTCTTCCCTCTCTGAACTGCTCCACTCTCTCTCTCAACTCTCCTGTGCTGTTCCTCACAAACTCGACTGTGTTCCTGGACTGCACTCTCTTCCTCCCGTACTGTCTGTCTCTCCCTTAAGTAACTTCCCTTTCCCCCTCTCTTCTCCTGAGAGTTGGGCATATCCCATTCTGTCAAATCTTTCTCGACTTGTCACTTTGTCATTCAATTAGACATCACTTTCAAACATGGCTGCTTCCTTCTACAAATTAACTCCATCTTCACTGTTTGGGATTAAAGGCAAGTACTATGGGCATGTTTGTATTTCAGCCAGAAGGACTAAAGTTGTGTTCTAAGGACTGAGTCATGACTAACTAGAAACAGGTTCAAATATCCTGTAACAAAACAGAGATAGGGGCCACTGATAAACGAGGAAGATGGCCAATTTCTAGCTTCTTCAGATTCCTTTTGACCGGACACTGAAGCCTGGCATGACTTTATTCCCATCAGAATGGAGGAACACACTTCCAACTGACCAGTTCATGCTGGTCAGATATGTTTAAGGCCAGTCTTACACATGTTGCTGAGCCCTACTCCCCTACCATAGCTATAACCATAATTTGTTCGATGCCTGCCAACCATTTCATATTACTGCTATCACAGAAAATAGTTTGACTCAAGAGTAGGGTAGAGTTGATCATATAGCCTGTTATGAGGTTTGTTATTCTTAAGAAATTCCACAACCACAGGCTCAACTTAGGACCAAATTAAAGGTCAATTTGAACAGTTATGTCTAAATTGTCAAAATAGCTTGAGTTGGAACAGACTACCCTACAGTCCTTTCTACACCTGCATATGATCTCATTGTGGCTTTTGCCTTTATAAACTTGCCCAGGGACACATTCAGGTTGCATCTTAGCTCCCAAGTCTATGCTGTGTCCCTGATCAATCAGTCCTGTGTTGTGCACTTAATAAATTCTTTGTTCTTAACTGAGAGGTAGTTGAAGTGATTTGTGCTCTGATTCCTTGAGTGAATGATCTGAAATGAGGGGAAAGGGACCCGTCCAGACCACCCAAAACACTTAATACCCCAGCCTTCTAGGAAGAGCTTTCTCTGTGTTATAAGGAGCCTCTCTTCCCCCCTGTGCATTGTGTGTATATGTGTGTGCATCTCTCTGCTCTCTCTGCTTATTCTCTCTCTATCTCTGTCTCTCTGTCTGTCTGTCTCTCTGTCTCTGTCTCTGTCTCTGTCTCTGTCTCTGTCTCTCTCTCTCTGTGTGTGTGTGTGTGTGTATGTGTGTGTGTGTGTGTTTCTTAACTTTTAGAAAGTTTAATAAAACAGGCTATTCCTATCTGACATACCTAAGAGTTTTCCTGCCTTTTAATTCTATAATTGGGAGAAGAAAACCATCAAGACCCCATATGGTAACTATTTAGGAACCTGCCCAAGGTTTGTCTGAGGTTTACTAACTCATTAGGGTCAGGATAAACAGAGACAAGCCATAGGGGGGTGGGTGTGCCCATTGGGATGATACTGTTCCTCCCACATCTTGGAATGGCAGCCACTTCCCAAAAAAATTAGTGGGGTAAAGATCCCAGGCTGGTAATTTTCTTTCTTTAATAAATGAAGTTCCCCTTAGATACCTCTCTAATTCTGATGTTTATATATCATAGGACAAAACATTATTTAAGTTCTTGGGGGCTGGGATTGATGGCTTTTAAGAGTTAATATTGGCAGCTGGCTCAAGGGAGACTTTATAAACATTACTTCTAATGAGACTGTATTTCTCATTTTTATCTAATCATTGTCTTCCTTAATTAGTGGCTGTATTTCTTTGGTGTCTTATCTTTTCTCTATTTGCCCATCTCACTGAGCCTGTTTGAATCAAAATCAAAAGGAGCTGTTAACAAGTAGTAAAAAAAAGTACAAGCGTTCTTTAATAAAGTCAAGTCACATGGTGAACAAAGCCTTGTGACTGGAGACTGAAACTGTCCAACTGGCCTGACGACTAAGGCTCTGCATCCTGAGGGGAAAAGAAAGAGGGAAGGACGGAGGGACGGAGGGAGAGAGGGAAGGAAGGAAGGAGGGAGGGAGGGAGGGGGAGAGAGAGAGAGAGAGAGAGAGAGAGAGAGAGAGAGAGAGAGAGAGAGAGAGGGAGAGAGGGAGGAGGGGCAAGAAGCCCCTTTTATAGTGGGTCAGACCTACCTGGCTCTTGCCAGGTAACTGTGGGGAGAGAGAGAGAGAGAGAGAGAGAGAGAGAGAGAGAGAGAGAGAGAGAGAGCAGTGCTGGGCCACATTTCTTAATACTCCACACTTGTCTGCTTTCATTCCTGCCCTATCAAGTTGTGAACACCTTTGATCTCCTTTTCACCTTTTAGCTAGAGTGACATGAATAGAGGAAAAAAAATCTTTATTTTAGCTTTTTTAAAAAAAATATTTTAATTTATATTTCAAGTGTTATCCTCTTACCCTGTTTTCCCCCTCCCGGAAACTCCCCATTCCATCCACCCTGCCCCTGCTTCTATGAGGGTGTTCCTCTACCCACCCACCCCCACCTCCCTACGCTCAATTCCCCTACACTGGGGCATCTATGGAACCTTCATAGGACCAAGAACCTCTCTTCCCATTGATGCCTGACAAGGCAATCCTCTGCTACTTATGCAGCCAGAGCCATGTGTACTCCCTGGTTGGTGGCTTAGTCCCTGGGAACTCTGGGGTGTCTGGTTGGTTGATAATGTTGTTCTTCCTATGGGGTTGCAAACCCTTTCAGCTCCTTCAGTCCTTTCTCTTATCTTGGGATATTAGGCAAAATGCTCCGAATACACAAGATACAATTCACAGACCACATGAAGCTCAAGAAGAAGGAAGGCCAAAGTGTGGGTGGTGCTTCTGTCCTTCTTAGAAAGGGGAACAAAATACTCATGGGAGCAAATATGGAGACAAAGTGCAGAGAAGAAAAAATTCTAATGGAGTTTTTTAATCTCACAATGCTGGATCAGGGCACTTTTTAACCTTATAAGGTTTTTTTTTTAAGATATAGTTTCTGATTTTGTTTTTATGAATTTCTGTGCATGCAAATGTGTACTGTGCTTTGTGTTCATTTGTGTTTCTTGTGTTTTTTCTTTGGCTCTTTTTTTGTGTGGTCGTTATTTGTTTTGTCATATTCTGTTTTCCTTGTATTTCATCATTAGTATTTTTTAGAGGCCTGTATGTTTTTCAGTGAGAGTGAGAAGGGTGTGGATCCAGGTGACAAAGAGGTGACAAAGCTCTGGGCAGACACGTGGGATGGGAAACCTGAATAGAAATATATGAAAAAAAAATTCGAAACAAAATTTCTAAATTTAAAATCTAATACTTTGATCTCAAACCTCTATGTAGTTTTCAAAACCTCAATGGAGCTTTCAAAAGAACCCCATTCTTCGTACCAGTGAAAAGTAGCTACTTAAAAATATGTCTAGCCGGGCTTGGTGGCACACACCTGTAATCCCAGCACTTGGGTGGCAGAGGCAAGTGGATTTCTGAGTTCGAGGCCAGCCTGGTCTACAGAGTGAGTTCCAGGATAGCCAGGACTACACAGAGAAACCCTGTCTCGAAATATATATATATATATATATATATATATATATATATATATATATCACACATACATACACACATATATGTCTAAACAAGACTTACTTAAAAGTGTTTGTATTAGTGTCAGGATTCTCTAGAGTCACAGAACTTACGGGTAGTCTCTATATAGTAAGGGAATTTGTTGATGACTTATAGTCTGTAGTCCAACTCCCCAACAATGGTCAGCAGCAGCTGTGGATGGAAGTCCAAGGATCTAGAAGTTGCTCAGTCCCACAAGACAAGCAGGCAAAGAGTAAGTCTTCCTTCTTCAAATGTCCTTTTGTAGGTCTTCAGCAGAGGGTGTGGCCCAGATTAAAGGTGTGTGCTACCACACCTTTAATCCCAGATGACTTTGAACTCAGAGATCTACCTGTCTTAGTCTTTTGGGATTCATAGTCACTATGCCTCAAGATCTCCATGTCAAGATCCAGGTCAGAAACTTGTAACTCCCAGCCTCTAGATTAGGATCATAGGTGAGCCTCCAGAACTACAATTCTGGATTGTAGTTCATTCCGGATATAGTCAAGTTGACAACCATGAGTAACTACTACAGTGTTTGATTTTATGTATGTATGTATGTATGTATGTATGTATGTATTTATGGCTAAGCTTTGTCTATGTATCACAGAGTAGTTAAAAGTGCCAGACTAGTGTAACTGACCTGTGTGTTCAATGACCATGCTCAGAGGCCTATATTAACACAGATATGTTAAAAGGCCAATATTTTGCTTCTTGTCCTCCAAGGTCAATCAGGTCTCAGAGGACTATGAGACATCTTCAAGAGGTTTTTGTCTCTAATGAGTTGCGTATTCTCTTGTTCAAGAAGGGCATGGAGACTCCACCTAGTGAACTCTAACTGGTGCCCAGTCTACAAAGAAGAGAATCACCACGGAAAACAGAATTTCTTCATGCCTCCAAGAAAAACCATAGTCAAGCAAGGTCTTGAACAACTGGTTAAAGGAATGCCAGAGTATCCACAGGCTCCTCCCAACTGCAAGTAACCCCTGAGAACCAGATCCTCAACTGGCTTTGTCAATGACAAAGAAAATTATTATTTTTTTGCTATGTGCATGGTCTTAAATGCCCAAGGGAAAAGTAAAACAAGGATTTAAATTATATATATCCTGTGTCTATGGGACAACTTAGAAGACAAGACCCAAAAGGATTGTATTTCTGTCTTGCAATGTCAGTTGGGTGTTAATGTATTTTCGTGTTCTCAACGAAACTAGAATCCAGATTTCACTTGGGCTTAGCTCCCTTCAAGCATTATATTGGCACATGGACAGGATCATCTGTTGCTAAGACGACTCTGCCAATGAGTAAGTTATGAACAGCGATTTCACAGTTGTGCTTCAATCAAACAAAACATGTCAACCTTGATATAGAGAAGAACAATTCTCTGATCTTCTCTTCTGCAGGTTCCAGCCAGCAGCATAATTACATTTAACCATATGAATAAAGCACAGCAGTCATGATATCAGGAAATACTTTAATTCCCAGTCTTTTCCACACAGCTTAAACAGAAGAAGCACAGTGGCTGACTTCTGAACTTTAGCTGGACAATGAAGAACTCAAGTTCTTAAAGAAATCCCATGGTCTTCTTCATCACATGCTCTTATAGACAGTGGTGGTAAGGATGTCATTCACCTCATTCAGAACATGACAAAGCATGCAAGGACCCTTTGGGTGGCTCTTTTTGTTAGTTGTGATTTGTTTGTTTGCATGTTCTCTTTAGTAAGGGCAAAACTTCCCTGCTGAATTATTAGGGGGTTGTCTTACAGAATCTCATACTAAATAATTCACAATGAATGTCTTCAAGCTGTAGAGCCAGGCATAGTAGTAGTGTCTCAGTACACGTGGCTGGAAGCCTCAGAACAAGAGAAATCAATGACATAACCACAGTGGAATATAAAAGCCTGGAAACCTCTCAAGAGTTACCAGTATGAGTTCATACTCAAGGGCTGAGGAATCTGGAATCTGGTGTCTGCACAATGGCATCAGCATGGAGAAATAAAAGAGTATGACTTGACTGTTAGAACGTTTGTACTTAATTTTGCTTGCTTCTGGGTGTACACACTACTAGACAGTGATGCTCGCATTCAGAGCGGGCCTTCCCTCCCAGCCTGCTGACCTGTGAGCCAATCTGTGGAAACATCTTGTCAGACATACTCAGACGTAGGTTGTCATCTAGGCTTCCCTCAATACAGTCAAGTTGGCAATGGAGACCAACCATCACGGGAAGAAGGGAGATGACTGTGAACATGTAATTCCCTAAAACGTGCCTTCATTAGAGCTTTGGTTCTAAAAGGAAATGCAGTAAAGTAAGGAGATCAGCCCTTATCGGCATAGCAAGGGTAAGTGTCTATCTAGCAAGTGCTCAACATGACAGAAACACACATGTGCAGGGGTGATGACTCCTCTCTTAAGACAGCATGCTGACACTGCCCAGTCCTCTAGCATTCCTGCATGGTCGGTGGTATGGAAAGAAAGGTCAGTTCTTTTTCAATCTTTGCCTTTCGCAGGTCACAGGAAGCCAGGAGCATAGCCTCAAGCCTTTATATTTAGTCTTTTAGTCTCAAAGATTTTTAGTCTGCTCTTTCCATCGATGTTGTATGCAAGTGCTTGGACAAATAGGTCAATTCTCCTATACGCCCGAAGCCTCCCTGAGGCTATTCCTGGGGGAAATGTACCCTTATTTTTAGTCCTTCTTGCTCTCTTAGTGCCTATTTGAAGTTTCTGTATAAACTGTATAAAGTCCTGTCTAAAACCAACTCTAATTTGGAGCTGTGAAAAGGCCCCGACAAAGGATCTGCCCCTGTGTCCCCTCTGTCTTCCACTCTCACCAAAACAGACAGAGCTCTCTGCCATTTGTCCCTTTATGAGTGTACTTTTCCTCCTGAATACATTTTTTTTCTCTCACACTATTGCAGAGAAAACTTTTGAAAAACTCAAACCGAGGAGAAATTAATGAGACCCTTTAGGTTCAACTCCAGGCGTAGGGGGTTGCTTGTACTCCAATCTCTGCCTGTCTCGCCGTTCTATAAACTGAAGAAAACTGAGAATCTCGCTCTCAGTCACAGAACTTATGAATACTTTTTTGAGAAGTTTCAATTTTTTTTTTTTTACTCTATAGAGTTAATTGTTCCTGACACTAAATTTGGAGCGTTATAAGGTCATCTCAGTATTTCTGATTACTCCAGTCTTCAAGTTTATCCCTTGGGCCTGTAAAATGTCTTACTGTTTACATAGGTTATAAGTTAAATGTGTTAACATTATTAAGACTTTAGGCAAGCATTTGTTACACATATATATGAGAATTGTTGATTTGATGCTTTGAAACAGTATTTTAGTATTGCTACCTATCTTTTGGCATACAGATCAGCACATTCGGTCTTTGAATCTCTTTTCTTCTACTCCCAGACTCAGTGAATGACCAATGTCAGGGTGGGCATGCTGAACTATAAAATCTGCTCAGGGCCTTAAGGTTAATTCTGGTTCCCAACCTCTGTACTCAGTTACATCTGTCTCAGCTCTCCACTTTCTTTTAAATCTAAATTTCACATGGAAACATTGTATTAAAAGTAGACACCTAATTTATAAATTAAATCTAAACACACGACTATTGGAGTGGTCTGTATCATATGCAAATCACCTTTGCCTACTGAGATGCTTAAAATGCATTGCTGTTTCCCGGTCTTAGTTCCTTTGCCTGTGGTTGTGATCAAACCCTTGACAAAACTAAGTTCATGGGAAAAGGTTTACTCTGGCTACAGTTCAAGGTACAGTTCATCATGGTGAGGGTATCAACATGGTGGGAGCTTGAAGCAGCTGCCCACATTAAATCCACAGGCAGGCAGCAGAGTGACGACTGCCTGTTCTTCAAGGTTCCTCAGGTCCCTCTCTCCAAACAGTCCAGGATTTCCGGCAGGAAAGAGTGCTACCCACAATACCGCATTCTTCCTTTTCTGGCTAGTTTTATGTCACCTTGAGACAAGCTAGAGTCATTTAGGAAAATGTACTCTCGATGAGAAAATGAGTCCATCAGATCGGCCTATAAGCCATACTGCATTTCCTTAATTGCTGATTGACCTGGGAGGGCTCAACCCATTGTGGGTGGTGCTGTCCCTGCCAAGTGGACCTGGGTGCTCTAAGAAAGCAGGTTGGGCAAGCCAGGAAGAAGCAAGGCAGGAAGCAGCGGTCATCCACGGCCTCTGCTTCAGTTCCTGCCTCCAGGTTCATGTCTTGAGTCCCTCCCTGCCCTGACTTCTCTGAATGACAGATAGACTGACTACAGCCCATACACTGAAATAAACTGTTTCTTTCCCAAACTGCTTTTGATCATGGTGTTTTATCACATCAATAGAAACCCTAACCGAGCCAATTTTTTTTTTTTGGTATTTTTGCTGGAACTTTAATTCCTTTCATTAATTTCCTCACTACACAATATTTATGTTTAGATAAATTTTAAGATACAAAATGGCATTCAATGAAGAATCTCCCACTACATGTATGGTCTTTCTCTATCTCATATCTTCCTGTCTCCTGCTTCCTTTTTTTTGCTTGTTTGTTTCATTTGTTTGTTTTATTGAATATCATCTTCATTTATA
This sequence comes from Apodemus agrarius, assembly GCA_964023405.1. Lineage (NCBI taxonomy): Eukaryota > Metazoa > Chordata > Mammalia > Rodentia > Muridae > Apodemus > Apodemus agrarius. The sequence continues at coordinate 12,989,930 of OZ030022.1, read as the reverse complement.
TTACCATGGCAAAACCTTTCCCAATTTCTCTCCTCCCCAAAGCCCCCCAACCCTTCCTTCCTCCCCCTGCCTCCACGTATATGCCCCTCTACCCAACACACTCCCACCTCTCCCCCCTTGGTTTCCCTTTGTTGGGGCCTCTGTTGAGCCTTAACCTGGCCAAGGACCATTCCTCCCACTGACGCCCAACAAGGCCTTCCTCTGCCACATTTTTGGTTGGAACCATGTGTGCCCCTTGGTTGATGGTTCGGTCCCTGGGAGTCTTGGGGTGTCTGGGTGGCCAATATCATGGTTCTTCCCATGGGGTTGTAAGCCCCTTCAGCTCTTCTGGACCTCCTCCAGCTCCTCCACTGGGGACCCCATGCCCAGTCCAATAGTTGGTTGCTAGCATCTGCCTCTGCATCTGTAGGCTCTGGCGGGGCCCCTCTGGAGACAACCATTGCACCAAGCCAATTTCAATCTCAATTAACCTACTCAACATAATCCTTCACAGACATCTGCAGAGACCCATCGCTTGGGTGGTTACGGATCCTTTCAAACTAACATTATATGCCATTCCTTCCTTTTGCCTCAGAAAAGTTTCTGAGCAAGGATAAGGACGAGTTCCCTGCTCTCTGAAAATTTTCCTACTTGGATCCAACAAGCTGGTATCACCCTCATTCTCCTGAAAACCATCTCTCATTCCTTTGCCCAACTCTTACCACTCTCCACCTAAAATAGCTTTTATTTCTCTAGATCTCTCCATGTTTTCTGTAAACATTGACAATCATGAATGGTATCCGCATGTGTATTAGCTTTCTATTGTGTGTGGTATTACCTCACACATTTCAGCACAAAACAACACAATTTACTATCTCACCATTGTTAGGGGTGAAATTCCAGGTCTGCTTGTGATTGGCTCCTCGACACAGAATCTCACAGGGACACGTCAAGGAATCAGGTGGCTGGCTGGAAAAGGCCAACATCCAAGCTCCCTCGAGTCACTCCTACGAACAACAGAATTCACACTGGATGGCTTTCTCAAACCCAGCTGAGCAAACCTGTAGGCTATGCCTTCCAGCATCACACAGGTCCACACCGTACAACCGCGTCAGTACACCCTACCAGGTGTTATCATAGGCCAGTGTGTTAATAAGACTGTCTGAGGGAAGGTGACAGCAGGAGGGTGAGTTGGACAGTGATTTGGATGGTTTCTTGATTTTAAGCAGTGTCCTGCTATACTGTCTTTAAATACTCTCTTTTAGCACATAGCTTACAGTCTCCCTGGTTGTAAGAGAATAACCTTTATGAGAAGTGTGTGTGTGTGTGTGTGTGTCTGAGTATGTCTCTGTGTATGCCTCTGTGTGTGTCTGTATATGTGTGTATGTCTATGTGTGTATGTGTGTGTGTCTGAGTGTGTCTCTGTGTATGCCTCTGTGTGTGTCTGTATATCTGTGTGTGTGTCTGAATGTGTCTCTGTGTATACCTCTGTGTGTATGTGTCTCTGTGTATACCTCTGTGTGTGTCTGTGTGTGTATCTGTTTGTGTGTCTGTGTCTCTGTGTTTGCCTCTGTGTGTCCCTAAGTGTGTATGTGTGTGTGTGTATGTGTATGTGTGTGTATGTATGTGTGTCTGAGTGTGTCTCTGTTGTATGCCTCTGTGTGTGTCTGTATATGTGTATATGTGCATGTGTGTGTATGTGTATGTGTATGTGTGTGTGTATGTGTGTGTGTCTGAGTGTGTCTCTGTTGTATGCCTCTCTGTGTGTCTGTATATCTGTGTGTGTGTCTGAATGTGTCTGTGTATACCTCTGTGTGTGTCTATGTGTGTATCTGTGTGTCTGTGTGTGTGTGTGTGTGTGTGTGTGTACACTTTGGTTGAGCAATTGGCCACCATCCCCAGCTGTGCCACCCCCTGACCCTCTCTGCTCCAGTCTATCATTCCAGGAGTTCAATTTGATGAGGATAAAAACGCTTCTCTTCTCCCTTCCCCGCTTTACCTGCCTTGTCTGTGCACGTCTGTGGGATACAGATGGAGTTCGGGGATATTTTTTACAAACCTCCACATTTCAGAGCTTGGCTGTTTCAAACAAAGTTGTTGATGCATTCTCCGAGGAGATACAAAGAATTATTGGACATCTGACAACATACAATTTTCGCGTTCAGCATAGCTGTTAGAAATCCCTTCTTAGAGGGTTAAAATGGAATTCACTTATTAGAACAAGGTTAGGATGCTTTTACTAGGCTTTTAAACCACAGGTAAATTATTGGTTTGTTTCTTTTTTGTTTGGTTGGTTTTTTTTTTTTTAAATCCGTACAACTACCAAGCCCCATCTGCAATCACCAGGCTTCTACCATGCCTCACAGAGCTGTTTGAAGATCTAACCACCCACCACCTATTAACTAGTAGCTCCTCTGGCCCAAACCACCAATGCTAGCTGCAAGCATACAGTCTATTTTAGTTTATAGGGTTATACTCTATCTGGATTTTTCATTCTTTTAAAATATTTTTATTTATTCTTTGATTATGTCCTACAATGTATTTTGATTGTATTCTTTCCCCTCCCCCACCTCCACTCGGAGCCTCTCCCTCCCTACCACCCACCCAACTTCATCTTCTCTTTCTCTCTCTCTCTCAAAAAAAAAAAAAAATCACAGTAACAAACCATGGATTCCAGTTTGTTTTGACTAACTATACCTGGGCATGGAGACTGTTCTGGAGTGTGGTTGTTATATCCAGTGTCACTCCAACGAGTTTTTCCTCTCCCAGCTTCTATCGGTTGCAAACAGCTTTTTTTTAGAAGGACTTTGTGACCAGTTCACCTTCTGCTTACACTTTGGCTTCATCTTGCGCATGTTGTCACAGTCTGTGAGTTTATATGTGCATCTGCCCTGTTATGTCTGGAAAACACTCCCCTTCAAGTCATCCACCTCTGCTGGATTTTAAAATCTTTCCAGATATTTAACTACATAACCCCTTGCAGATCCTAAGCATCCAATGTTTTTCCTAGTCTGTGGCTCGGGCCCATGCTTCTGCCTAGAATGTGTTTCTCCTACGTTTCGCTCTTCTTCAAGAGACAGTCCAAGACTCGCCACTGCTGAGAACTTCGTTGCAGCTGCTTAGTTTGTAATAGTTTGCTTTAAACAAATAAACAAGATGTCCTGGTTTGCATTCTATTGCTGTGGTAAACACCTTGACCAAAGAAATCTGGGAATGAAAGGGTTTATTTTAGCTTACAGCCTTTAGCCCCTGATGAAGGGAAGTCAGAGCAGAACCCGGAGGCAGGAACTGAAACAGAGGCCTTTAGAATTGCTGCTTACTGGCTTGCTCCTCTTGGCTTACTCAACTGTGTTTGTTTTTTCCTAAACACACTAAAGCTACCTGTGTAGGGATGGCACTGCCCACAATATGCTGAGCCTTCCCACATCCATCATTGATTAAGGGAATTCCATACAGGTTTGCTCACAGGCCAGTCTAATGGAGGCGTTTGCTCAGCTGAAGTTCCCTCTTCCCAGATGACTCTAGCCTGTTCCAAGTTGACAAAACAAAAACCTAATCATCACAAAAATAATGTCCTTTTTAGGAGCTACCCGCTTCTGTATTTGTCTACTCTGGTGGATAATGAGGTCCTTGAGAAGATAATGAGTCTTCCATGGTTTGTCTCAATAATGTGGAAGACTTTCTGCCTGGATAATCTTTTGGTAAACGCTTATTGAATTACTGCCTTAGTTACTTAAAGAGTTCCACAGGGCAAAGATTGAGTTCTATGAAATGCTTATTTAAACCTCAGAAAAGAGTGAATTCAGATTGTTCAAATTAAGAACTTCTCAAGGAGCTGTCATACAGCTCGTAATACTTATTTTATTCACAAAGATATTGTGGGACTTGGCTAAGTAGTTTGATGAGAAGGTTTATGTGAACATTTTTCTAAACTGTTACCCCATTAAACTTATCGTTAAGGAAATTATGTTAATTTACAGTTTCCCACATTGCTCTTATATTCCTACATAATAGGTTTGTCTGCCCGTTAGAGTTTTTTACCTTCTAGTAATTGCTGACTTGTCCCTTGGAAATTCTATCTCCTCCTTACTGCACCACCACATTCTAAAAGGGATGGCCAAGAACCTCATACCTCATCCTGCTCTCATAGGTTGGGTTCATGCCACAGCCCAGAGAAATCCTTTGGTCACATTTCTGAACTTGTTAAATCATCAGGCCTCCAGTGGGGTTTTGGCATCAACCAGCTAGAAAGAAACTGTCGTTCTGGATCATTATGTTAGATACAGGGGACGTCCGAGGATGTGAAGCCTACACACAGAAGAAGACAGTGTGACAGCCTGGTTTCTGTTCTCACTACTGAGCTCCAGGTCATTGTCCTAGTTCCTTACTTCTAGTAAGCAAGTTTAGTGTGCTTGAAAAAGACAGAAAAGGAGGGAAGGGAGGGAGGGAGGGAGAGGTGGAGGGAGAGGTGGAGGTGGAGGTGGAGGTGGAGGTGGAGGTGGAGGTGGAGGTGGAGGTGGAGGGAGAGGGAGAGGGAGAGGGAGAGGGAGAGGGAGAGGGAGAGGGAGAGAGAGAGAGAGAGAGAGAGAGAGAGAGAGAGAGAGAGAGAGAGAGAGATCTCCTGTGACGGTTTAAATGAGAATGGCTCCCATAAGCTCTTAGTTTTGAATGATTGGTCCCCAATTAGTGGAAATGTTTGGGAAGGATGAGGAAGGTGTGGCCTCATTGGAGGTATGTCACTAGAAATAAGCTGAAAAGTCTATTCCAAGCCCAGTGTCACTCACTGCCTGAGACTTGTCCATCAGATGTGACCTCTGAGCTGCTTCACTAACACTATTCCCACCTGCCTGCTGACACGCTCCCTGTCATGACCGCCATGTCCTCACCCTCTGAGTCTGTAAACAAACCCACAAGCCACATGGTATCTCCACACATCAATAGAACAGCAGCTAAAATAACTCTGTTTTGCTGCAGTAGATCAGCGCTGGGCTCCTTCTGTTAGAGCCAATCTCTCTCTCTCTCTCTGAAGGCCTTACAGAGGATGTTGCCACAGTAACTAATGGGCCTGAATTTTCTCCACAACAGATATTCACTAAGATTCACAGGCTAGGAGATGTTGACTGACATTCAAATGGGTACAGTGATTCCAGAGTCAGTATATTTATTCCCAATCAGTAAAATCACTTCATACATAACCCAAAATACAGTGTATTTGTATTGCAAGTCTTTATTTTACTAAATTGTATATTATATGGGATTAGAAAATGTATTGTTCCAGAATTTATAAAAAGGATTGTAAAAACCAAAAAGTGGCAAAAAGGGAACATTTTGCGTCAAAACAAACTCATTTTGATTTACAAAGTTGTTTTTCCATTATCAGGATAATGTTCTGACAAGATATGAGAATGTTTTTATCTAAGTTTAATAATATATAAATGGGGTCAGACAGAGAACTACATTCCTCCATCAAATAAAATTTAAAACTACAATAAAATAGAAAAAAATAGCTCCATCAAAAGTAGAGAAAACCATTTCCGTCCATACCTCAACAATAATTCTCAGTCGTACATGGATGCACCTCGCTGAATTTAACTAACACTTCAGACAGGATGAAGACAGCTATATAAGCTTAAAATCTAAGCCTGAAGTAACTACATAAGCCTCTGATATTCATTTTTTAGCAGTTTAGTGGATTTATTTCAACAACATTCCCAATAAACTGTTACATCTCATTTTTTTCCATTATGCTACGAAAAGGGATATGGAGACTCAGATGTGTGGTTAAGGTTAAATGGTAGAAAACCAGGTAAAGATTTTACTCATATCCTTCAACTATTATAATATGTAAATCATCTCAGGAAACCTAGTGACAACTGCAAGGGATTTCAATTGCAGCCTATCTGGCTTTTCATCACAAAAAGCAGACCCTAGAGCTGGAGAGATGGCTCAGTGGTTAAGAGCATTGACTGCTCTTCCAAAGGTCCTGAGTTCAAATCCCAGCAACCACATGGTGGCCCACAACCATCCATAAAGAGATCTGATGCCCTCTTTTGGAGTGTCTGAAGAGAGCTACAGTGTACTTACACATAATAAATAAATCAATCTTAAAAAAAAAAAAAGATACCTTTTCTTTTCCTTCTTTGTGGGAGCTGGAAATTGAACTTTGACCCTAGTGTGTGCTGGACAAGAGCTCTACCAGGGAGCTGCATCCACAGCCAGAAGTGAGCAAATTATAATTAAAATTTAAAGACTTTTTTAAAAAAACAAAAACATAACACAAAAACAAGAGTAAGTAGTATGTGAAGTTAAATAAGACAATTGATAAGTTCCGTGTCACTATTTCTTCTGCCACCAGCTGTTTACTGAAGGGCAGCGAAAAGAAGAGCAAGCCATCACACATATGAGCTTTCCATCATTCATGTGAGCACATCACCATACATGTGAGCATGACACTGTACATGTGAGTGTGTCATTGTTAGGAGATGCCTGGAATCAAACTCCTCCTACATGAGCACCAGAGTGGTGCTCAGAGCCACCATAGAGGTACAGATAGAACAAGCAACTCTACAAATTCAGAGCCCTGTCCCCCAAATCAACTCACCCCACTGACAGACAGTCATGTGAGAGCAAGTCTAACACGAAGAGAGTTTGGGGGTGGTAATCACTAAAGGCTTCTTGCAGGGGAACAAGAATAAGAGACAAATGATGATCTGGGTTGGTAGTTGCAAGTTTGATTAAACTTAAAAAAAAAACAAACCAACATCAGGGAGAGTTAATAACTGCTGATGGTCAGGTTGGCCCTACCTCTAGCTGAGCAGGCCATGCACAGTGGGGTACCTTAATCATAATTATGGAGTAAGGAAGCCGGGAGCAATTTAGCATGCCTGTCTTAGTGGGTCCTATTATTTACAGGATTAGCGATGAGACTTCTGTGCCTCTAAAGAGATGATGCTAACATACACAGAGCGCTAGAAACGGCTGGTCTAAACCAGCTTTTCATTTCCCCCAAAGCTAATTATACTCTTTTGAGACTCATGTTGAGATTGTTATTGTTTTCAATATCTGCCTGCTGAATAGAGAGAAATCTTTCTTCCCCATCAATAGCCTTAGAAACATTTGAAGGAGTCTAATGATCTTCCCTCCCTCTGAGATGCTTTTGCCCCAGTTTTTGTTTTGTTTTGTTTTTGTTTTGCTGTTGTTGTTGTTGTTGTTGTTGTTGTTGTTTTGCTTTGTTTTGCCTTGCTCCATAATCTGCAGCATTTGAAAAAAAATCTATTTATCGTATGCAGCAATATAATTTTAGGTAGCTAATAATGAAACCCAGGCATGAAATGACAACTTTGCTGCTCCTACAAACTGTTCAGGCTGGGTTTGGGGCACAAGCACAGAGCCGAGAAATTGACCTACAATGTTATAAGAATTTGGGGGAGTCCAGAGTCTACTGAAAAGAGAACCCAAAGAATGAGAACATAGTCTAAATAACCTGGATCTGAGGGTGGAGGGTCTCCACCATTTTCAGGATGGATGAGAGTAACAGGGGAAAGCAGCTTATGTCTGAGAAGCCACAAGAAACCATAAATTGGACAAGGGGTGTGAGCTGATTGAAATAGTGGCAGGAACCCAACACAACCTGTCAGTGAGAGTTCACAACCCCTCAACTGAATTATTCCCTCTATGAGTATGGAGTATGGCCATTTTGGAATGGGGTTCTTAATGACGTCTTCTCAAACAACATATGTAGGCAATTCCATATGGCTGTCTCTCACATGGGAGAGTGAGAGAAACTGTAAATAACAGTCAGATAGTTATAGTTTGACACTAATGTAGAAAGGAGATTTCTGCTCTCATTAGTTGGCCATATCCTAGTCTATAACTGCAAGGCTTGAGGAATATCTTCACCATCAAAATACAAACAGCCCCAGAGCAATGCACAACACCCTGACACCAGCTTCGTGAGCATGCATTTCGTAACGGAAAGAGCTATATGCAAAGCACTGCCAAAATATTTTAGTCTACTGAGGAATAGACAATGTTGCAACCGTGGTAGTAGAGGAATTGCCAAGCATCATGCTGTCATCGGAACTTAAAAGTTGCAACAGCTGCAAGGTATCATGTCCCTCATCAATTACCACATGTAGCACATGCAGAATTGGGATGTCAGCAAGTAATCATCAGCAAACTGAAGTGGTGGCTCCAATGGATGCTGTGGTCTTCCTTAGTGCTATAGACTCATACATTATCTTGTATGTGATATTCCCTTGTTAGCCTACAGAACTTGTGAACATGAATAGTCTTTTAAATATATGCCCACAAGTACTATAGCTGGGTGATACAATGGCTCTATTCTAGCTTTTTGGAGAAACCTCGAAACATAGTGGAAACATGCGTCCTTATTGCATGCCAGGGAATCCTCTGGGTATATGCCCAGGAGTGGTATAGCAGGCTCCTCCAGAAGTGCCATGCCCAGTTTTCTGAGGAACCCCCAGACTGATTTCCAAAGTGGTTGTACCAACTTGCATTCCCACCAGCAGTGGAGGAGTGTTGTTGTTTCTCCACATCCTCGCCAATACCTGCTGTCTCCTGAGTTTTTAATCCTAGCCATTCTGACTGGTGTGAGGTAAAATCTTAGGGTTGTTTTGATTTGCATTTCCCTAATGACAATGATGTCGAACATTTCTTAAGGTGCTTCTCAGCCATTCGAAGTTCTTCAGGTGAAAATTCTTTGTTTAGCTCTGTACCCCATTTTGAATAGGGTTATTTGGTTCTCTGGAGTCTAACTTCTTGAGTTCTTTGTATATATTGGATATTAGCCCTGTGTCGGATGTAGGGTTGGTGAAGATCTTTTCCCAAATTGTTGGTTGCCATTTTGTCCTTTTGACAGTGTCCTTTGCCTTACAGAAACGGTGCAATTTTATGAGGTCTCATTTGTCAATTCTTGATCTTAGAGTATAAGCTATTGGTTTTCTGTTCAGGAACTTTTCCCCTATGCCCATGTCCTCAAGGGTCTTCCCCAGTATGTTCATAGCAGCCTTATGTATAATAGCCCGGAGCTGGAAAGAACCCAGATGTCCCTCAATGGAGGACTGGATACAGAAAATGTGGTATATTTATACAATGGAATACTACTCAGCAATTAAAAACAATGAATTCATAAAATTCTTAGGAAAATGGTTGGAACTAGAAAATATCATCCTAAGTGAGGTAACTCATTCACAAAAGAACACACATGGAATGCAGTCACTAAGTGGATATTAGCTCAGAAGCTCTGAATACCCAAGACACAACTCACATATCAAATTACCAAGATGAAGGAAGAAGAGGGCCCTGGTCCTGGAAAGGCTTGATGCAGCATTGTAGGGGATTGCCAGGACAGAGAAGTGGGAGGGGGTTGATTATGGAACGGGTGGAGAAAAGAGGGCTTATAGGACTTAGGGGGAGGGGGGCAGTTGGGAAAGGGAAAATCATATGGAATGTAAACAAAGAATATAGAAAATAAAAAAATAATAATAAATCATAAACACTGATAAACATCATCTAAATAACCCAGTATTTGAGAGAATATAGGTACATGGACATTTGCACTAATTCCAGAGACATTGTCTCATAGCATTGTTTTAACTCATAAGTAACTTCAACTGGATATATTTTAAGTATCATTTCCATTGTATTTATTGTAACTAGGGGCTATAGAAGAGTTTGAGAATACATGAATATTTAATATATTTTTTAAACTTATAAGATGCAAAACACATGTGTCTGGAAAAGGAGAAACACAGAACTCTGGGAAACAGGACCATTCATAATCTCTTCATCCAGAAATAATTGCTAGGAGGTTTCAGTGTATCTCTTCCTACACATTGCTAAGGCTACAGAAGTTCTCAAGATGGCTCTGTAGAAAGCTGTAAGGCAGACATCAAGTGGCTTTTGGAGCTATACAGGGATCTTCAGAACACAATAAAGACTTTCTGCCTGAGAAAAAGTGTACTTCTGGGGTGAGAAGGCTTGGGACTCACTTTCTATGAAGAGGAATACTGTCTTTTTTTTTTTCTCTACTACCCTTTAGCTTTTCTTCTATCTCCCCTCAGGGAGGGCAGGGCCGTGGGAAGGACCCTGAGCAGGGGAGCCTGGGTTGAGAGAGGCCAGAACATCAGACGGCTGAAGTCTGTTCTAATCATCGAAGGGCAGTGGTGTTATGGGGACAGCTGGGGGCACTTGTTTCTAGCACCTCTGGGTGTGATTCCTGTGCACAATTTCTTCTTTGTTGTTAGAAATGCTTCTAAAATCTACCTTCCTCTTCTAAGTTCATGGCTCTTCCAGGTTTCTCATACTGATCAGGCCTCCCTGACTTTCACTGGAACCGTATTCTGTTCTGGGGGAGATTTCCCACCCCCTGCCCGAACAGTAGGACTTGACTACAGCCCACTTCTCATGTTGTTCTTGCCTGCCATGGAATGAGCACTGGATACAAGCCAGGCTCAAATGCACTCTCTGGAGGGTTAAAATAAGAACCCAGAAGATAGGACCCTTTTTCTGGTAGAAACGTCGAGGAGGCATGAGTCTAGGGCTCTACCAACTCTATAATATGTGAAAGATGGCACGTGAATTAACCTAGACCTCATTGAGAGGGGCAACAGCAGAGAGGTGAGGAAGAACAGAGTAGGTATGGCTAAGGAAAGATGGGAAGAGAGAAAAGAGGAGAAAGGAGGGAGGATAAAATAATTAGGGAGATCCAATAACATTTCTATAATTTTAATCTTCCGAGGTGTCTTAGTCAGTGTTCTGTTGCTATGAAGAGCCACCATGCTAACAGCAATTCTTATAAAGGAAAGCATTTAATTGAGGATGGCTTACAGGTTTAGAGGCTGAGTCCATTGTTATCATGATCAGGAAGCATGGTAGCATGCACAAAGACATTGTGGTACAGGAAAAATTGAGAGTGCCATATTTAGATCCACAAGCATCAGGAAGAGAGAGAACCCCTAGACCTGGCTTGGGCTTCTGAAACCCTAACGCCCACCCCTAGTGATGCATTTCCTCCAGCAGGGCCTTGCCTCCTAATCTCTTTCCGTAGTGGCACTCCCAAAGGACCAAGTACTCAAATATTTGAGCCCATGGGGGCCATTCCTATTCAAACTACCACACTGTTTCGGTTTTCTCTTTAAGTTCTCTCACTCTACAATATAGTCTAGAAATCTCTATCCAGTGGATTAATTCTGAGCTGAGGTTTCCTTTTCATTTACAGTGTAAAGAACCTGGAACAAGAGATCTGAATGCTGCCAACCATTTCAGTCTTCTGGTTTCCCTGTTTTCAGCTGCACAGACATGGAGGTGGCTGGCTCTCAGCATCCCAGGAGCCTCCGGTTCTTACACTGCCCAAGGCTGTCCCTTCTCAGGCCAATCTCTAATGCACCACGGCAGTACGAGGCTGACTGCAAACGTGTCTGGGGCTGTGGTTGGTCTTCTTTGCACTGTTCTTATAGCTAGTTACTCAGCTCTTTACAACTGCTGAGGTTTTATAACAGAGAAGTGACAAGATAAACCATTTTCTTTTTAAAAATTGTTTATCATTATTGTTATTGATTTTTCTTCAAGATGGTTTCTCTGTGTAGCCTTGGGTGTTCTGAAATTTGCTGCATATACCAGCTGTCCTCAAACTCACAAAGATCTGCTTGCCTCTGCCTCCCGAGTTCTGGGTTTAAAAGGTATGTGCCACCATCTTCTGGCTGCTTATTTTTAAAATTATATGTTGATGTGTATATTTGAATGTGGTGTTTGTGCACGTAAGTACCCAAGAAGGCCCCCAAAGGGCATTGGATCTCCTGGAGCTGGTACAGGTGGTTGTGAGCCACGCCATTTGGTTGCTGGGGTTAAAACCCAGGTCCTCTACAAGAGCAGCAAGTGATCTTAGCCACTGAGCCATTTCTCTAGTATACAAGATAAGTCACTTTAACAAATGTGATGGATTGGGTAGTTTAATTTTGTTTGTTTGTTTGTTTGATTTTTTGAGACAGGGTTTCTCTGTTTAGCCCTGGCTGTCCTGGAACTCACTCTGTAGACCAGGCTGGCCTCGAACTCAGAAATCCACCTGCCTCTGCCTCCCAAGTGCTGAGATTACAGGCGTGCGCCACCACCGCCCAGCGAGCGATTGGGTAGTGTAAAATAAGAGAAAATTTAATTAAATGTATGTATGATATATGCACGTATGTATGTATGTATGTATGGTTACTGTTGGAGTCAGAGATAAGAGGCAGACAATAGCACCCTTTGGGCTGAGGAGCAGCGAGCAATAAACCATGGTGGCCTTAGAGGATCTGAGATGATGAGGCCCAGTGTGAGGTCATACATTTGAGCTGATATCTTGCTCATTGAGGAAGCAGTGCTGTCCACTGTGTTCCTCCTCTCAAGGATGAAGGTAATGTGGGAAGATGGAGGGCTGACATGAGATGCTTGTAGGTGATTCCCAGGGAGCTATCTCTGAGAAACACTTCCAGCTGCTTCTCAAAAGCTAGGTCACTACAAGGATGCTTGAACCAGTTTGTAGAGAACAGATGACTGCGGCCTGGATGCCCTTTGTGATTCTCAGAGTGCAGTGAGATGAGGCCTCTGTGACCTCACCTAGTAACAGCAGAGTTCTTAGCCAGAGGACAACTCAGAGTCCAGCAAGGAGGGCTGGGCTCCACTCTGAGCACGTGTGTCTGCCCAGGTTTGGACTGTTTCCTGGGATGGATTACCTGAAATTCATCACATGAGTAGCTCACTTGGTGTGAGGCATTTCTTCATTGGGGTCTTCAATGGGGGAGACTTAAACATGGAGAGGGACTTGAAGTGTTTCTTACTGAAGATAGCACATCCTAAGAGCTAGAAACAGAAATTTTCTAGCTTCATAAATTTCACAGTAGTGGGACTGGCCACTCAATACTGCAGGGAGAGGAACCCCTCACTCACCAGGAAGAGAGGCCTTGGAAAGAAGCCACAAACATGTATCTGGACCAGGACTTGAGCTCCCAGCCTAGGATAGGAAGGAGGAAGAGATGCTGTTGCCACACCCACATCTGACCATCACCTATATCTTGTCCAGGGAAGGAGGCAAAGCATCCCTGGCACTGGTGTCCGATCTTCCCTGAGGACTTTTAATCCCTGGCAGAATCAATCTTTTCATTTGTACTCAGAGAGCTGCCACAATACACACATCAATGTCAGTATCATGGGAAACATCGTGGTGGCACCTTCCCCTCTCATTCTGTACTTAGATACATATTTTTACTTTGTATGTGTGTTGTATGTGTGCTTATGTGTGTGCTCATGTCTGCAGGTCCACGTCCATATATGTGAAAGTGCATGAGGAGGACATGGAATGATGCCACATAGTTTGCTCTACAAATATACACACAGTTACATATGAGATAGGGTAATTTATGGTCAGGCTTTGAGAGGGAAAGCACAGTTGTTCCTCATGTTACCTCTAGGCACATAGGAAGAGGCTGGAGAGAGGTGTGGTCAGACCTCTGTTACCTCATAATAGCCCATTGCCATGGTTAAAGGCTGTGGTGTTGGTGTGAGGGAACTCAATGATGGTCTGGGATTTGGAAGGAGTGTTGGGCTGTATGTTGGGAGAAATATATACAGATCCCTGTGATGAAGTCCTGATTTAACGTCAGTGTGCTATACTGACAGAGAGGAGAGGAAGTATATGAAGTATAATGTGATCCTTGAAATGACCTTTAACAGGACCTGGGTTAAAGCAGTAGAAACAGTTGCAGTAAGTATCAGCAGTGTGTGTGTGTGTGTGTGTGTGTGTGTGTGTGTGCGCGCGCACACACACACACACATGCTCGTGCACATGGGCACATCAGGGAGATGACACAACTTACCAGAGAATAAGTCCAGAGAATGATCACACCCAGCTTGTAGCACATGAAAAGACTCCAGGCTCCAGACTAGTGCAGGATGAAGCTCTGCCATTGTGCCCTAAGCCAGGGACAACTATCAGCTATGGCAGCCCATAGTGTCCAGGGCAGGTAGGAGATGCTCCAGAGTCCTACTCTCTGGGGTTCTGAAGGGACCTTGCTTCTTCACAGTAATAATCTTGTCTTATCCAGGGGTTGTCTCCAGCATGACTGAAAGCAGGGACTCAACAGGAACTATCATTCCGGTACTTTGCCTAACCCTGCACACTATACATAATCATATTTAAATTGTGTATTAGTGTGCATCATCTGGGCGTGTATATATGGGAGCGCATGTGCCTTCAGGTATATAGGCATGCAGGAAAGAGCAGGAGCAAGGACCTGAATGGCAGAGACGGACTCTGTGAAGTTCTTGAGGTGTTCCTTATCTAACACAACAGCCAAAACAGCAATAAAGACAAGGTGCCTGCCGAGTGGTACGCTATGTATAGACTCAGGGAGAAGACACTACTATACACATGGCAGGAAGAGAGACCTCTGGAAAAAACTGTCAAGTCAGTATCTGCTCTTAAGATTCAAAGCACAAGCCTATAAATGATCTTACATCACCACCTATGTCATCCTTTCAGGGAATATATGCTACACAGGCACACAAGGAAGGACCTTCTCTGTGACTTCTCTAGACATGAACCTTCTTAGAAATCTCTTTATTTTCAACCATGGGCCCTTCCCTGCATGGCTACAGACACTGATACCACATCCTCTCTTCATCTACTTTTCATATTTATATTTATGGGTGTTAATGTATTTATGAATGAATCTGTGTATGTATGTATGTATGTATGTATGGAGGATCGTGTCTGTTTTAATGACATTCTCAGATGTCATTGACTACCATGATGAGATCAGGGAGGGAAACTCCCTGAAATGCTGCTTTCTCAGAAATCCTACTACAAGCTGTGTTTAGTGGTGGTGAAGAGACAGGTTGGAGGCCAAAATTTCAATCAATTTGATACCAGTCCAAAAGACACCTGTGTCCCTGGACATCCTTTGAGCTTTCCTAAACAGAATGAGGTTTGGCCTCTGTGACCTCACATAAGGGGTCACTGTCATGGTTATGGGTGTTCCCTAGTTCTGAGGGCAGCAGAGTCCCTTATAGAAGGTGGCAGGGATCCTTTTTAGGTAAGTCAGTGCAGAGAAATCTTTGGGTAAAGACCTGATCTCACATTAGTACATGTAATTGACAGAGGGATTTTTGTGAAAGGGGTGACTAAGGCACAGTTCAGTGTCTGAGGGCTTTTGATAGACAGGACAGACGTGACCTTGAGAAGAGTGGTAATAGCAAGGACTAGAGGGATATCCTCACAGAGCACGGCCATGTATGGCACAGAAAGAAGACCCATCCCATATACAAAGAAGAGGCCTTGTGAAGATCTGCACAACCTCCAATGCCTTAGTAAGACATCTGGAGAACTAACCTAATTTCCTGTGTTTCTCCTAATTTCCTGTGATATTCCATCATGGAATCTCACTCCAGAAGGAAGGAAATGCATCATGGGTCCCTTGGTGAAACTCTCTTGTGGCTCTCATAATTTAGAAGCAACAATCTATCCATATGAGTTCATGGGTCCACTCTACCACAGACACAGAAAGCTATGCAACAGGAAGGGCTTTTCCAGACAGCTTTTTTAACTTTTCTATTTGTATAATGTATAATTTGTTTCATCTGGACTGTGAGCTATGTGTGTCTGAGCATGATTCCTAGAGGATAGGTCAATGATGTTCTAGGTACATTTGAGATGCCAGAGCAGGATACTAAATACTTCTACGATCTGTCTCTTTTTTTTTCCCCCAGGAATATTGACCATAGATCAAGGCTAACAACAAAGTAGCTTTGGACAAATATGGACTCAAAAGTATTCTCTAATTCAACTCTAAAAAGAATCAGATACTCTGACCCTGAGTATTTCTTGACCTAGATAAGTGGCCCTGAAATGAAAGAGGCCCAGCCACAAAAAAGAAAGTATGTGCCCTGGCCAAACTCTGACCTTGAAGGAGGCCATGTCCAAAAGAAGTAGAGACGTGGGCATGGGCCAATCCTCGACCCTGAGGATCCTTGGGCCCAAAACAAGAAGTGATGTGGGCCTGGGCCAACCCCTGATCCTGAAGATGCCCAGGCCCAAACAAGAAGTGATGTGGGCCTGGGCCTATCCCTGACCCTGAAGAGGTCTGGGCCCAAAAGTAAGAAGTGATGTGGGCCTGGGCCTATTCCAGAACCTGAAGAGGCCTGGGCCCAAAGAAAGAAGTGATGTGGGTCTGGGCCTATCCCTAACTCTTGAAGAGGCCCAGGCCTGAAGAAGAAGAAGAAATATGGACCTGGACCAATCCCTGACCCTGAAGAGGTCTGGGCCCAAAGTAAGAAGTGATATGGGCCTGGGCCTATCCTGACCCTGAAGAGGCCTAGGCCCAAAGTAAGTAATGTGGACCTGGGCCTAGCCCTGACACTGAAGAGGCCTGGGCCCAAAAGTAAGAAGTGATGTGGGTCTGGGCCTATCCCTGACCCTGAAGAGGCCTGGGTTCAAAAGTAAGAAGTGATGCGGGCCTGGGCCTAGCCCTGACCTTGAAGAGGCCTGCCTGGGCCCAAAGCAAGGAGTGACGTGGGCCTGGACCTATCCCTAACCATTGAAGAGGCCCAGGCCTGAAGAAGAACTATGGGCCTGGGCCAACCCCTGACCCTGAAAATTTCCAGATCTAAAATAAGAATAGATGTGGGCCTGGGGCTAACCCTAACACTGAAGAGGCCTGGGCCAACACAAGAAGAAATGTGGCCTGGGCCTATCCCTAATCCTCAAGAGGCCCAGGCCCAAAGTAGAGACGTGGGCCTAGGCCCTAACCCCTAAGAAGCCTGGGCCATAAGCAAGAAGGGGATATAGATGTAGGTCAGTCCTTCAAATGGACCAAGCTAAGAGAATACTGCTAATCCAAACCCTGACTCTGGAGACAGGCCATATGAAAAGAAAATGTGTAGAGGCTAGACCATGAACTTGAAGAAGTTTGGGCCCAAATTGTAACACTGAAATTATCTTGGATTAACCCTTACCCAAAGAAGCCTTGGCCCAACCCAAGAAGTATGGCCTGGTCAAGCCTAAAATGAAACAACATTGTGATTAGTGTACCATGAGGTACTGTACTATACTGACAAACTGACATCTTGATTATCCAATGTGTGGATTATACATACTTACTTCATTCAATCCAAATATAACACTGATTCAAGGTCTTAATTTCTCTTGATACTATGATTATTTATGCATCAATTCATCAACGAAGATATAGCGTAGCTTCTTCATCAATAATCTCGGACTCACAAAACTTCCTGAACTGTACTGATAAACTGACATCTTGATTATCCAATGTGTGGACTACACAGACATACTTCATTCCATCCAGGCTTCATCCTTAACGCATGTGAGCAAGGATGACACCATTACCACAACCTGAACAAACCAAAGCCTCACTTGTGATCCAGGCCATATCATACAAGATATATAAACTCACTGACAACCATTTCTGCACAGATGACTGACATCAGATCTTAGATTATGAACTCTCATCAGTAATAATCTGGAAGCTCCTTGTGTACCATTATGGTTTATGGGCTGTGTCTGGCATTCTTTCAATAGATGCAACACTCTCACATCAGGCGTGTTAAGATCATACCATTGTTTTTAAATAGTCTTGGCCACACATGAACATAACAAGGTGATGCCTTTGAATCAAAGGTGTGGAGGCCATACTCAGAAATCCTCCGTGACCAGGTCTTCCTAGATGAGGCCCTCCAGAAATCAAGGAGAAGCTGACCTCAAGTGTGACTAAGGCCATACCCTCTAATTCCAGGAAGGTTGGACACAGCCTAACCACAAGGGGAGCTGGTCTAATGACTGCAATGCTGGCAAAGGCCATAAAGTGACATCAGTGGAATCCTGGCAACTCAGAGTACACTGGGTCCAGCTTAAATTCAAGGGTGTGTGGGCCACACCTTGTCTTTTTATGATGCCGGACAATCCTCACTAAAAGGAAGCCAGGACCACACCAAGGCCTTATTGTCTTGAAAAGATGAGAATTACAGGCTAAGAATCCCCTGTGCCTAACTCTTAAATAACCCGAAAAAGCCTGCTCTTTGTTAGAAACTAGGTGAACGGTCACATTCCTTGAGCATGCACAGGAGTGCACATGTCACACCTACCTGCAGTGTCCAGATGCGAGCCGCAGGCCTGGGAAGTTCCCGGCGTCCTTTCCCTTCTCGCCTCCGTGGAGCAGCTGGGGCGAGGGTGAGTGCAGCTGGGCTGGCGGGGTCACCGCACGGACTGCGGGGCTCATGCCTGGGGGGGGCTCAGGTCCTCAAGCGCCTACTACTAGTTGGGGGGGCCTTTGAATACTTAATCCTGGCACCTTAACAGGAAATGCATATTTCCTGTGCATGACCCTGACCCCGTAAGCGGAAATGAGCTAACTAGTTGCTACTTGGCTTCTATAGAAAACTGATTGGTCCTCACTGTGCGGGCTTGGATAATTTAAACTGATTGCTTAGAAGCTATGGAGTGGTACAAATCAATTGGCTCGCACTGTGCAGGCTCTCAATGCTAAAGAATGATTGGTTTGTGATACGTGGGTCTTGTTAAAAACCTATAAAAGCTGCCCGGATTCTGCACTCTTGGCTCACAGTCCTCTACCCATGCGCAGTTACGACTGTGAGCCCCAGAGCCTTTGGAATAAAAATTCTCTTGTTGCATCAAGACCATTTCTCACGAGTGATCTGGGGTGTCGCCTTCTGAGGCGTGGGGTGCTGGGGGCACCCTCGTTTTTCCTCACATTACTCCAAGTTCTAGCATTGTGTATATAGTTCTCAATAAATATAAGTTCATGTGCTACCATGTCTTTTCCTGAAATGTGTATTTTGGCTTGTTCCCTGTATTTCTGAATGACGGTTTGCAAACCTCAATTGAACTTCTTAAAACAGTTTGTGATGGTTACAAACAGCAAGTGTGGATAGCTGGCATATCTCTTTCTCGCCTGCTGTCTCCATGTGCATGGCACATATCTGTATGCTCACAACTCATCCTGAAGATGAGTGTACCTCTGTTCATGGTTTCTATCTTTGCCTTTAGTTGGAGTCTCCTATGGAAAACTAAAGAAAGGGGCCAAGCAAGCAGGAGCCCTCACCTAGTGAACAGTAAAATGTGCTGTTCCTTCAAATAGATGATTTAGGGGTCAGTCAATGTCTTGCAACTTTGGACTTGCCCCTGATGATCTTGGAAAAGTTTAGGTGGCAGATTTTCTGGCATGTTCACTTGTAGAGAGACATATTGGGGTGTCATGCCACCTAGCAGGAACTTGACATTGACTAAGGTGAACTTCATCACCCAGCCTTTGATGAGCGAGAATTCCAGTGCTAGCCATAACTCTGTTCCACCTAGGGTGGAGCACTCAGAGTCAAGGTGAAGTTTATTGTTCCTCCAGGTCTAGGAATTCCTGAATTAAGCAGGCGACCCACCCAACTGCCTGAGTAGTGGAGCCAACGCCCAGTGAACAGCCAGACCAGTTCACCCGGAACACACCCTGGAATTTGGGGGAAGGGTCTTGCCTGAAACCTTAAAATACTGAGTCCCCCATTAAACCATGAGACTTTGAGCAGCTGGTGTTGTCTTAGTCTCCATTCTTCTTTCGCCGCCTCCCCGTCTATGCCCAGCTTCCTTCCCAGGTCCACGGTTCTTCCATGTAGCTGGGAATAGATGGGGAGGCGGCAGATGCTATAGAAGCTGCCAAGGGAGGGAAGCAATCAATCATGATGCCTGTTAACCACCAAGTGATAGGCTGTCCCAAAGGGGGCAACAGTAGCACTCATATGTGGTGATAGATGGTCTATATCATTGGATTTAAATTATGGCTTGCTCAATGGGGAAATCCTGCCTGTTACTGGAACCCTGACTAATTACCCATGGCTACTGAGGTTATGGATATTATGACAGAACCTACTACTGACACTTAATAAACCACTGTAATTCCTGACTACATTCTCCATATCCTAATAACCACGGAGTGGGTGTCTCCTAGAAATGATATAGAAGCTGTACCCATGAAACCACAATAATATGGCTGCTTAAAGGAGGCTTAAACAAGGACAATACCACCCAACATGGTAGTGTGAGTGGGGGAAATCTAAAGGGGACTTAGCCTAAGACAAAGAGCTATGAGCTACTAAGCACTGCTAGTAGAGAGAATTGTCCCCAGAGTTGAGCCCCCAACTGGCTTTCCCATACCTTGTATTCAGACCTGAAAATATACATATGTAAGAATCAATGAACAGACTCAGCAAATTTTAGACATATACTTATGCACTTTCAACAGATAAGAATCAAGAGGATGTGGGAGAAGGGAAATGGTAAGAGATTTAGAAGATGGAGTACAAAAATGATGTGATTTTATTTTAATTTTAAAGATTATAAAATAAATTTTTAGGAACTATTTAAGGGAAGTCTTGGGCTGGGTTAGATACTCAGTATTATATTTATGCAGTGGAACAGCTTTGTGTTTGTATTGTATTTCAATACTCCTGCCTCCACCCCTAGATCTTTGTTATCACGAAGAGTCAAGTCAGACATTACAACATCATGTTGGTTATGTGGGTTCTATGGTGGCCGGGGAATAGCTACCTTGAGCCTTTAAATCGGCTGACATTCCAGGGTTTAATGTTCTGTCCTCTCCTACAACCCCCATGCTATCCACACATTCCCCATCTCCCATATTAAAATCCATCCTTGCATCTGGAAGGAAGGCAACATAGAAGAGAAGCCTACAGGCATGCTCAGCTTCTTTATGGATCAGCAGAACCCTTGCTTGCCTTCTGATTCAGATTTATACAAGTATCTGAGCCTGCCAGACTCCAGGAAGCCAGGAATTATCTTAAATATGTTTTTAAGTTTCCCTTTACAATGACCTAAGGAAAATAGATTTAGCTATGGCATCTATTTTCTCACACCTCAAATGCACTTACAATGCTTTTGGGCTACCTATATACATATTAAAGCATTTTTACTTTTTATGCAAATCATGCCATTAGTTGGTTCATGTCAGGAATAAAACTTTGACATGTATGCAATTCACTAAGGAAAAACCAATGAAATGAGGCACTTTGGCTAAATCAAGAATATCTGTTTATTATAGGTTATATGCCTACTTATGGCCTTGAGTGCACAAATCATATGTGACTTCATAGTATGTGGTTTTGAATATCCCACATTTCCAACTATTCAATCAATCATTATTTTGTTCATTTCTAATATCTATTTTGAGTGTTCAGACCCAGTATTGCTACATAGACAATTCTAGCCTTGAACTGACATCACTTCTCTTTTCTCTGTCCCTCAAGTGATATTAGCTACCAATACATGAAAACACATTTTACTTGGAGGCCCCCTACCACCAATGGCCACAACTATCCAAAGAAAATTTCCTACCAGGCAATACACAGCCACCACACACTCTGAAAATCCATAGAGGAAACAGAAACAAAGGAACAAAACATATACCAAGCAAGGCAAATCCAGAAACCAGCACCTAGACCTATAATCATCCTAATTCCAGATCCCTGGATGCCAGTCTAAAAGTACAATCCAACAGCCAACACTTCTTCACTAGAGCCCAGCTATCTCACCACAGCAGTTTCTTGAGTATTCGAACATAGATAAAGCACAAGAAAAAGACCTTAAAACCACTTGAATAAATATAATAGAGTTCCTTAAAGGGGAAATAAATAAACCTTTTAAAGAAATCCAGGAAAACAAATAGATAGTGGAAGAAAATGAATAAAACTGTTCAAGACCTGAAAATGGAAGTGGAATTGATGAGGAAAACCCAAACTGAGGGAATTCTGGAGATGAAAAAATTTAAGAATTTCAACAGGAACTACAGAATACAAGAGATGGGAGAGAGAATCCCCATTGAAGGTATAGAAGAAATGGAAATATCAGTCAAAGAAAATGTTAAATCTAAATAAACTCCTGACAGAACACATTCAAGAAATCTGTGAGATTATGCAAAGACCAAACATAAAAATCATAGGAATAGAGGAAGAAGAATGCCAGCTCAAAGTCCCAGAAAATTCCTTCAACAAAATCATAGAAGAAATCTTTCCTAACCTAAAGAAGGAAATGCCTAAAATGGGACAAGAAGAATACTGCATACCAAATAGATTGGATCATAAAAAAAAAATCCCCCTCACCACATAATAACCAGAATACTAAACATACAGAGCAAAGAAAAGATTAAAAGCTGCAAGGGGAAAATACCATGTAACAAATATTGGTAGAACTATTAGAATTATACCTGACTTTTCAGGTACTCTGAAGGAAGAAGTTCCTGGACAGTGTGCTACAGACTCTAAGAGACAACAGATGCCAGGCAAGACTTCCATATCCAGCAAAACTCCTAATGACTGTAGATGGAGAAAACAAGGTATTCCATAATAAAACCAAATTTAAGCAACGTTTGTCTCCAAAGCTAGCCCTACAGAGGGTGCTAGAAGGCAAATCCCAAGCTAAGGAGTTCAACCACACCCATTAAAACACAGAGGATAAATAATTCCAGACTACCAAAATCAAAGGAAGGGATGTTCACGCGCGCGCGCGCACACACACACACACACACACACACACACACACACACGCAGAGTTCTCAATTCTTAACATCTATTCCCTAAAGACAAGGACATTCAAGTTTATAAAAGAAACACCACTACAGCTTCAATCACATATTGATCCTCAAACACTGATAGTGGGAGATTTCAGTACTGCATTCTCACCAATAGACAGGTAATCCAAGACAAAAACTAAACAGAGAAATGCTGGAGCTAACAGAAATCATTATAAGACAAACATAAAAGATATTTATGGAACATTTCAACCAAACACAAGAGAATATATCTTCTTTTCTGAACCTTATGGAACTTTCTCCAAAACTGCCTACATACTCCAGCACAAAGCAAGTCTCAAAAGATACAGACATTGAAATAACTCCCTGAAACCTATCAGATTACCATGGATTAAAGCTGGATATCAACAATAAGAGAAACAGCAGGAACCTTACAAATTCATGGAAACTGAGCAACTCTCTACTTAGTGAAAAATGGGTCAAGACAGAAATTAAAGACTTTCTAGAATTCAACTGCAGAGCTTCTACAGCTGAGAAACATTTTCAGCAAAGTAGCTGGATACAAAATTAACTCACAAAAATCAGTAACCCTTCTACATACAAATGACAAACAGACTGAAAAAGAAATTGGGGAAATAACACCTTTCACAATAGCCTCAAAGAATATAAAATATCTTGGGGTAACTAGAACCAAGCAAGTGAAATATTTGTGTAATATAAAGGTAATCTTTGAAGAAAGAAATTGAAGGAGGTATCAGAATATAGAAAGGTCTCCCATACTCATGGATTGATAGGGTTACCATAGCAAAAATGGCCATCCTACCACAATCTACAAATTAAATGCAATCCCCATCAAAATTTCAACATAATTGATCACAGATCTTCCATGGACAATTCTCAACTTTGTATGGAAACACAAAAACAAACAAACAAACAAAAAAACAGGATAGCTAAAACAAACAAACAAACAAAAAATAATTGAAGGAGGTCTCAGCATTCCTGATCTCAAGGTATGCTACAGAACAATGGTAATGAAACTTCCTGATATTAGCATAAAAATAGACATGTTGATCAATGGAATTGAATTGAGGACTCAAACATAACCCATACGGCCTTTAGAGAGTTGATAGTCAGAAATGCACACTGAAAGAAAGACAGCATTCTCAACAAGTGGTACTGGTCAAATTAGATGTCTGCGTGTAGAAGAATGCAAATAGATCCATACTTATTACTGTGCAGAAAACTCAAGTCTATGTTTATGAAGGATTTCAATATAAAACCAGAAACACTGAACCTGATAAAAGAGAAAGTGAGGAATGCATTAGAACAGAATTTCTGAAGAGAACACTGAGGCACTAAGATCAACGCTAGAAAGAGGAACACTCCTCCATTGCTGGTGGGATTGCAAACTGGTACAACCACTTTGGAAATCAGTTTAGCAGCTCCTCAGAAAATTGGACATAGCCGGGCGGTGGTGGCGCATGCCTGTAATTCCAGCACTTGGGAGGCAGAGGCAGGCAGATTTCTGAGTTCGAAGCCAGCCTGGTCTACAGAGTGAGTTCCAGGACAGCCAGGGCTACACAGAGAAACCCTGTCTCGAAAAAACCAAATAATAATAATAATAATAATAATAATAATAATAAGAAGAAGAAGAAGAAGAAGAAGAAGAAGAAGAAGAAGAAGGGAAGGAAGGAAGGAAGGAAGGAAGGAAGAAAGAAAGAAAGAAAGAAAGAAAGAAAGAAAGAAAGAAAGAAAATTGGACATAGTATTACCTGAGGACCCACCTATACAACTCTTAGGCATATACCTAAAAGATACCCTAACATATAACAAGGACACATGCTCCACCATGTTCATAGCAATCTTATTTATAATAGACAGAAGCTGGAAAGAACCCAGATGTTCTCAACAGATGAATGGATACAGAAAATGTGGTACATTTACACAGTGGAGTACTACTCAGCTATTAAAAGCAATGAATTCATGAAATTCTTAGGCAAATGGATGGAGCTAGAAAATATTGAAAGGATGAGAGTTGCAGGCTGAGAGTCCCCTGTACCTAGCTCTTGGATGACCTCAAAAGGCAGAAGTTTGACCCATTCTCTGTTGGCCCAGGAATGCACACATCACACTCTCCTGCAGGGTCCAGCTGTGATCCGCAGGCCTGGGGAGGTCCCCAGCATCCTTTCACCTCTGTGGAACAGGTGGGGCAAAGGCGAACACAGCAGAGTCACTGTGGCAGGCTGTGGGGCTCGCACCGGCGTAACAAAAGATGTGTATATAATCTTGGCCCCATAACAGGAAATGTGTAACAGAAAATGTGTACTAGGAAATGTGTAACAGGAAATACATGTGTGACGCTGTGCGTGACCCCAGCTCCGTAGCAGGAAATGTGTACGTGGCAGCCACGTAAGTGAAAATGACCTCACCAGTTTCCATCCGGCTTCTATAGGAAACTGATTGGTTCTCAGAGAGCACAGGCTTGGATGATTTAAACTAATTGACTTGGAAGCTATGGAGTGGCTTGTGTTAGGCAGGCTTTGCTGTAAATCTATAAAAGCAGTCCTGTTTCTGCACCCGGTGTTCACAATCACCTACCCCTCGTGGGGGAATGGCTGTGACCCCAGAGCTCTAGAATTAAAATCCTCCTGCTATTGCATCAAGACTGTTTCTCGTGAGTGATTGGGGTGATACCTTCCAAGGCGTGGGGCACTGGGGTGCCCCCGTTTTTCTTTCAGGTCTTACATTATCATCCTGAGTGAGGTAACCCAATTACAAAAGAACACACACGGTATGCACTCACTAAGTGGATATTAGCCCAATATACAATTCAACCACATGAAGCTCAAGAAGAAGGAAGACCAAAGTGTGGATACTTTGATCCTTATTAGGAAGAGGAGCAAAATACCTATGGCTCACAATAGAATGAGCATAGGGTCCCCAATGTAGCAGCCAGAGAAAGGACCCAAGGAGCTGAAGAGGTTTGCAGCCCCTCAGGAAGAACAACAATATGTTCCAACCAGTAGCACCAGAGCTCCCAGGGACTAAACCACGGATCAAAGAGTGCACATGGAGTGACCCATTGCTCCAGCTACATATATAGCAGAAGATGACCATTTCAGACATCAGTGAGAGGACAGGCCATTGGGCCTGTGAAGGCTTGATTCCCCAGAATAGGGGAATGCAAGTCAGGAAATTGGGGGGGGGAGATAAGCAGGGGGAGGAGGGATGGCATAGGGGGTTTTTGGAGGGGTAACTAGGAAAGGAAATACCATTTGAAATGTAAATAAAGCAAATATCTAGTTTAAAAAAAAACATGGAAAATTTGCTCCTGGCTAGAATGTTGTCTTGACCTGCTTTCTGTTCCTAGAACTGAATATCTCAGAGTAGCTAATTTATAAAATATAAAGGTTTATTTGGTCAGTGGTTCTGAAGGCCAATGAATTAAGAATAAGTAGAAGTCGAGCCCCTCCTCCTTCATGGGACTTCTGCAGGATCCCAAGGTTGCATGCAGCACCACATACACATAGACACTGACCTAGCTCAGGTCTCTCCTTTTCCTTGCAATGACTGGCCACAGGCCCAGCCAAACAATTCTGGAGTTTTCAGCTCCTTAACACATCCCCACAGGGATTAACTTTCAAATGCATACTTTGGGCTAGGGGTCCATTTACACCATAGAAGATTTCTTCCCACTGAAGTGGATGCTACCACTGAGCATTGGGGGGCAGGGGAGGGGTGAGGAAAGTAAAAAATGCTTGTCTGGGATTAGGAAGTAGCTAGAAAGAGGCAGGCAAAGGAAGACAGAAGGCAACAAGTAAAGGTGCCACTGAAGGGTTTTGACCACATTTTCTATAAGTGTGGGAAGGAAGTGTAGACTGAATAAATTTCTCCTTGGGACGTTTCCCAGAGGTCACCATGCTCTCTTTCCTCACCTTGGTGAACGTCCTTGGTTCTAAGTGACAGTAAGTCTCTTGAAGACTGGGCTTTTTACATCACATTTACATCTTTGGTTCAAGAAACCCAATCTTGGAAGCAATCTGAATTCCAGTAAACTTTATGACAATTATGTAAACAGCTGGACACTCTTGAAACCTGACAGATAATGCTATTCCTGCAAGTGTTTCACGCTACTTAGAACTTAGCTTTAGCTCACCACATTGTCACAAGGACGTGCTGTTGCCATAGCAACTTGAGAGAAGGTCATGATGAAAGAGAAGCAGAGTTGGTGAAAACTCAGAGACAATTTAATAATGACTACAGGAATCCACGCTGTGAAGACAGTGACAAAAAATCATGACAAAAAAAAAAAAGGGACTTTGCTTATTTCTGGGTACCCCCCTGGTGGGTTTCTTTGTTCCACAATATTTTCTAACTAAAGCACACTATGTCTGACAGAGATGTTTATTTTCTTCTATTTTATTACTTCCTGTAACTTTGTCTTTAAAAATTCTTCCAAGGCTAGTATGTAAAGAATAAGAATCACATTCGTGTATTTTTATTTTCTTTAGTCTTCTTCCAATTGTGGGTCCAATACAAAATGTTATGTCCATATTTATAGCCAGTAATCTAAATTTCTACTTTTAGTGAAACTGCACTGAAAATAAGTTTACACGTAGCACACACATTGTAAGGCTTCAGTCAAGCTGTGCCTGCTTGTGAAAGGTCACAGAAGTCAAGCCAGTGGCTTTTAACATTCCCTTTTAGAACAAAGGGGAAGAGGAGGTCACCGGAGCCTCTTCTGAGTGCTCAGGCACTCCTAGTTATTTGCACATAATTCTTCCTTAACTGCCCAAAGGCCTTGGATCTAAGGGAGGGGCTAGACTTGGAGGACTA
Organism: Apodemus agrarius; assembly: GCA_964023405.1. Taxonomy (NCBI): domain Eukaryota; kingdom Metazoa; phylum Chordata; class Mammalia; order Rodentia; family Muridae; genus Apodemus; species Apodemus agrarius. The sequence continues at coordinate 12,962,499 of OZ030022.1, read as the reverse complement.
GAGGAGAGGGACTCATCTATGGGACAAAGAGGGAGCTATCTGCCCTGTTGAGAGGAGACTTTTCAATGCAGTACCTTGGAGTTACCTACACTCCTGCCATTAACCCTTCACCAGCTGCATTGCTGTTGCATTAAGGAGAGAAATCAGATCTCCCCTTGGAAGTAGTCTAACCAAGGGTGGAACCCAAGTTTGGATTCTCGACTCTTCTCTCTGTGTCTTCTATCTGTCTATGGTTTCTGACCTATGTGTAATCTTCCTCAATGCTGTCTTGTGGTTCTGTCCCTGATAAAGGGCTTTGCTCTCTCTTACTGAACAGAGCAGAAAGCATCACAAAGGGAAGAGATGGTGAACACTTTACAGAAATCCTGAACAAAGTTTCACAAGGGATTAATTCGTGGACTGTAACTGTGCACCCAGTTAATAAACAGTAATGCAAATATACTACATCCAGATATCCTACTGCAGATAGACTACATCCAGATATCCTACTGCAGATATACACCGCAGATAGACTATATCCAGATATCCTACTGCAGATATATACTGCAGATAGATGCTTTCAACATTCATGGCAGATATTTATTTTTATAAAGTCACTTTTTGACCTGTTGGTGGTTTTCAGCTAATTATAACATGCATACGAAAATGCACACATTACTCTTGGGTGAGAGGCATGGAAGATCACACAGTTTAAGACCACAGCTATGTACTAGCTTGGGTTATAAGAGCTGAGTAGATTTGAACACCAAGACCACCAAGCAATGTTGGTTGTTGCTTTGGTCTCTAAAGGGCAAGTTAACAAATGGGCTGAGTACACAGTAGGATATCTATCTTAAGTCTTAAAGGACCCCAGGGCTACATTATTACCTTAACTATGAGGTCTCACAGAAGTTCTGGTCCCTTGGAATGTAAAAGATATTTTCATAATTGTAATTCTGGGTGGAGGGGCTGCTCACCCCGTTTGCTCCCGAGTAATGACTGGGCGTCTCAATGCATGCTCTATCCCATTTTAGCTTCTGAATAAATGAAACAGAGACCTAATAACTCTACTAACAAGTACTAACAAGCTGTAGGCAGTATGCTAGGCAGATACATATCCATTCTAGCCCTCTATGGCTGTCTACTTCCTAGCCATGTAGTCCTTTATCTGTAATCTAAGTTTTGCCCTGGCTTGCTCTGTTCCACGCGGCAACTCTCATCACAGCCTCATGTCGAATCCGTCATGGTCTTTCTCCTCCTCCTGGGTCCTTCTCCCTCTCTCTTTCTTCTCCTCTTCTTGCTTCCACCTCCTGACTGGGGTCAGAATTCCCACCCTGTTCTCTTTTCCTGCCCAACTGTAGACTGAATCATCTCTTCATTAACCAACCAGTCAGCGGTGACAGAAAGGAATCTTTATGCATCACTGAGACAGAAGACGCTCCAAATATGACAATATCAGTGTCGAGACTGCAACCAGATCTCTGGGCACAGAAATCAGCATCAGAACACATAGTTCACAAAACCATCCCCTAACACATAATTGTATCTTCAGACTCAATAAGCTCATCGGTATCCTAGGGTAGATGTTAAATTGGTTTGTCATTTCAGCCGTAGGAAGAAGCAATGATATTCACATCCCCTCCAGGGTAAGAAATGTTAGCGACCACATGGATTTTAAACCCAAAATAAGCATACAATAACTTTACAATGCTTCTTCATTGTTTTTTTTTTCTGATTTCTTTTTGTTAAATTTTTATTGGTTCCTTGTGAATTTTATATCATGTACTCCAATCCCACATATCCCCCGTCCCCTTGGATTTACCCTCTGCCCTTGCAACCTCCCCTCCCTCCAAAAAAAGAGGATAGAATTAAAAAGTCTTGTCATAGAAGCTATAGCATGTCACAGTGTATCCAACAGTATTCCCCTTTATCCACACACTTTTACTTGCAAATGTTCATTACAGTGAGTTATTGGTCTGTTTCAAGGCCTCAGCTTTCTGCTATGCTCTCTGTACTGGGTCTTCACAGGGACTCCTCTCAGATAGCCTGTTGTTACCTTGTGTCACGAGAATCCTGGCGCTTTGAATCTGCAGGACTAGACCTTTAACTTGCCCTAGCAGATCATAGATGGGGTAGATGTTGGGATAGGGCCAGCTCTCCCACCCTCAAGCCCTCGGGTCGGCTCACCCCAACCCTGGGGTCAGCTCCACTGTGCTGTCCAGGTAGGGCCAACTTTCCTGAGTGCTACAGTGGTCGAGGGCAGCTTTTTCTGATTTCTTAATGCAAAGATCTAAACATGACTATTATTCTAAGCAAGGAAACTAAAACATATTTCTTTTGGAAATTATATATTAAGATTGTTTAAGCAGGTTAAAACTCTTCTGCTACACTTGTGGGCCTTTTTGGTTTGTTCTTTTGTTTGTTTGTTTGGTTGGTTGGTTTTTGTTTTTGTTTTTGTTTTTTTGAGACAGGGTTTCTCTGTGTAGTCCTGGCTGTCCTGGAACTCACTCTGTAGATCAGGCTGTCCTCGAACTCAGAAATCCGCCTGCCTCTGCCTCCCAAGTGCTGGGATTACAGGTGTGCGCCACCATGCCCGGCTTTGGTTTGTTTTTGCTGTTTCTCGTCTGGTCTCGTCTCTCGTCTCGTCTCTCATCTCTCGTCTGGTCTCGTCTCTCGTCTGGTCTCGTCTCTCGTCTCTCGTCTGGTCTCGTCTCTCGTCTCGTCTCTCGTCTCTCGTCTGGTCTCGTCTCTCGTCTCGTCTCTCGTCTCTCGTCTGGTCTCGTCTCTCGTCTGGTCTCGTCTCTCGTCTGGTCTCGTCTGGTCTCCTCTCTCCTCCTCCTCTTCTTCTTTTCTTCTTTTCTTCTTTTCTTCTTCTTCTTCTTCTTCTTCTTCTTCTCTCTCTCTCTCTCTCTCTCTCTCTCTCTCTCTCTCTCTCTCTCTCTCCATTGAAGCACTTCCTTTTGTTTCCAAATGACTTTTTGCACTGATCTACACTAGTGAGAAAAACTCACTTTACTCTCAGGGCCTAATCAATTAGTTGTTCAACTGCTTCAGGAATTCTGCATATCTTAAAGCAAGGTCCAATTTGCTACCAGTCCCAACAAAAGCTACTCTGAGAAAAGGTGTTTTACCTACAAGAAGGCACACATCAGTTATATGCTTAATCTTAGCCTCTCTCTCCTTAAATACTTACATAATTCACATACACTTGCTGCGTCAATTTCTTCACGAATGATGAAGAAATACCTACTCTGCAGGGTCATGAAAGGGACAGGGATAATGATGGAAATCCTCTTCCACTCTGTCTTCAAAACAGGAATCTTGGCAAACAGGAAGGGTATGTTTCATGACAGCTATCAAAAAGCTGAATTATTAATCATTAACCATAAATTAATAAATCATATTTATGTAATTATTAATATATCAACTGTTTGTTATTTATTAATGTTCCATTGCAATTATGGAATTGACTAAAACTTTTACTGATTCTCTAACGAAGGAACAGTAAGTACACAGAGCTGTGAAAAGGAAAGCACTTGTCCCTAGGGCCACAGATTCAGTCACACCACACCAGCGCCTGGAGTTACTGTGCCTTCGATGTACGTCTTGAAATTCAAATTAAGAAAAATAATAGTTTTTAAAAATATAAACTCAATTCAAACAGGAGGAAGAAGTATCATTGTTAACAGGGATTCCTTTGAATGATGCTAAAGATCCAATAGAGAAATACATTAACTTCCAAGTTACCTCTGTAACAAGTATAGCTACTCCATGATTCCATATAGTTTTGGAATGGCAAATTGGAAGTATGTTGTCTAAGAAAAAAATAAAGTATAGTATAATTTAGAGCATAATTTCACTACCATTTAAAAATAGCCAACTAGTAAAATGTTCAACAGAAACAAACAAAATTATTAGTAAGAAGTTATGCTTCTTGGTTGCAGAAGTGGTTAAGTGGATGAAGTATTGTGTGGAAGGAAAAGGCCCTGAGTTCCTGATACTCATATAAAAATTCCTAGTGCATGCCTATAACCCTAGTGCTGGGTAGGATAATCCCTGGACAGCACTGTGCACCCAGTCTAGACAAAAGGCAAGTTCCAGGTTCAGTGAGAGATCTATCTCCAACAAATGATAAAGTGAAAGTCCATAAAGGAAAACTCTTAGCATTGATTTCTAGCCTCTAAAGGCACTCATACACAGAGAACAGCATGCACACCTTCATACATACATGTGCACACATGTACACACCACAGAAGTATTTCAGGAAAAGGCAACTGAAAATGGATTTTAAGGTACAGTATAAGGAAAGAGAATCTATTTGACCTTGATTGGAAAAGTTCAGTAGGGAAGGGATATGGTTCTGTTTCCATGCGGGTGCTTCAGCTGAGGGAGGCCACAGAAAAGAGAAGAAGGGATGAGAGACAAAGATAACAGTCATATTTTTATCTTTACTTAAAATTATCCACAACACATTTATGTATTGCATATTTATTTTGTCTGGCAGTGCTCCCCACAAGAACCATAGGTGAACAAAAACCCCGGTCTCTAGGAAAAATAAAACTCCTTTCAAATGGTGCTGGGGTAGACCAAATGACCCCTGAAACAACAGAGATTATAAATGTAGCCCTTCCCTTAGCTGCCTCTCAGGGGTCAAGGTTGGCCCTTATTCCTGAAGATACTGCATACTTAAGACACAGGACCCTGATGATTCAAGCCGGATCTGACCAAAGGCAACTTTCCTGTAGTCTACCCTCCATAGAACTAGAGTCCTATGAAACCTGCCAAGAGAACCTACTAGTCCTACCCAACTGCAAAAGCTAAGGACTACCACAATGGCCAGTATGGTAAGACATCCATTAAGCTGCAGTAAATGGCGCTCGCGTGTTGGTGGTAACCAAGCACTGTCTAATTGGACTTAAATCCCACTCAACAAGAGAGAGATCATGTGGAGTACTGGAAACCTAGCCAGCTTCCCAGAGCTTGTGAGGTCATGGACCTTAGAAAATAAATATCTACTATCAGCTCTTTGTTACAGCAACATAATTCCTTACCTCATCTGAAAAGTTACCTTTGTACCCACAGACATAGCTACCACTAATCATTGAAGAAACCTCTCTTTACAGAAAATGGAGACCATCACAGAGAACTATAACTGGACCCAATGCAGAGATCATTGACTAATGGGGAGTCAAGCCCTAGTGGACAGACCTATGTCTGCATCTATGACTCAGGGAACAAAGAGAAAGAGGGATTATGAGAATGCTAGGAAGCACCCCACCCCTAGACACGTAATGGTCCCTGAGAGGGGAAGAATTAGATACTCCCAGGAATGAACCCTCATATTTTTGTCCAATGCAGAGTGATCAGCCCTGAAACCATATACATGCAAAGGTAAACCCAGTGGGTTCTATTCACATGTGTGTGCATCCATATGCATTCATGTGCAACAGTAATCAAAGAAAAGGGGGCTATAAACTTGTGTGGGAAGGAAAGAGGGCTTGTAAGAAAGGGAGGGAGAAATATAATGCAATTCTAGCTATGTTAAATTTTTTCATTATTTTGCACATTAAGGGTCAACTTGGCCCTCCCAGCTCTCTGGTTTCTCTGTTGTTTCTACACTATTCTCTCACTATGTCACTGCAGTTTGCATTGGAGTATTGTTATTTTCTTCTTTAATATCTTCTTTTAGTTTAGTGAGAATGTAGGCTAGCTATCACTAGGCAACCATTTACCTACAAGTTTCAATAAAATATTATTTTTCACTCAAATATTTTAACTACTTTGTACATGGCATCAGATGCATCAGATCCCCTGAGAATAACCTTGGCCACCTTCTCCAGTAGCTGTGGTCAAGACATGTTAAATGGTCTACTTTCTTACTGTCTCTGAACTCAGCCTTCCTATCTCCATTGTCACCATTACATTCTACTCCTTGACTTTTAAAATAGCTCATAACCTTGTCTGAATTATTTCTCCCATGACTTGTTGAACCTGTTATAAGTTTTCCAAAGCTTTTGTTGCTTCTGATTTCAGATCCAGTTCTCATTTGGCTGCACAAAGAGTGACTAGTGAAAAGGCCAATGCATGGTGTCCAATAACTGCAGCAAAAGATTTTGAGTGTTCTCACTACCGTGGATCCATAAAGGTTCAAAGAGATGGGTAAGCTTGTCTTGATTTGAGTATTATGTAATATATACACTCATAGAAACATCACAAACACCCTGTACGTATATACACCGTTTATGTAAATATTAAAATTGTTAAAAATGTTAATTTCAACAATTTCTAAAATGTACAAGAACACCACAAAAAGTAACCTAAAATATTTTGTGATAGTTGTATCCTTTTCTACCAAGAGCCACTGAATTTAGTTAATACTTTTTATTTATTTATTTTTTTTTATTTTCTATATTCTATGTTTACATTCCAAGGGCTTTCCCCTTTCCCAGTTCCCACCCACCATAGTTCCCATAGTTCCTCTCCCCCCCAACTATTCCCCAATCATTCCCCCTCCCCCCTCAGTTTCTTTACTAAACTGGATGCAATCTTTACATGCCCAGGGTCCTCTCCTTTCTTCTTCTTGGGAATCATTTGACTTGCTATTTGTGTCTTGAGTATTTAGTACTTCTGGGCTCATTAATATCCACTAATCAGTGATTGCATTTCATGTGCATTCTTTTGTGATTGGGTTAGCTCACTCAGGATGATATTTTCCAGGTCTAACCATTTACCTACAAATTGCATGAATTCATTATTTTTAATTGCTGAGTAGTATTCCATTGTATAAATATACCACATTTTCTGTATCCATTCCTCCTTTGAGGGATATTTGGGCTCCTTCCAATTTCTGGCTATTATAAACAAGGCTGCTATAAACATAGTGGAGCATGTGTCTTTATTGCATGCAGGGGAATCCTCTGGGTATATGCCCAGGAGTGGTATGCCAGGGTCCTCTGGGAGTGACATGCCCAATTTTCTGAGGATCCGCCGAATTTAGTTAATACTTTAAGTGCACAAATTATATAGTATGTAGATATCTCAAATAATTCATAACTTTCCCAGATCTGGGTGATATCAACTTGACAATAAAAATTAACCATCACAAAACCTCTGAGTTCTCCAACCATACATTTAATCAGCTGCAAACCAGGAAGTGACTGACTCTTGTGATGGTAATCTTATGGAAAACTCAACATAGCTGGAAAGAGGAATCCTCAAGAAAGGAAATACTTCTATTTGATTGGCCCATTTCTCGTCTGTGGAACATTTTGTGACTGCTATTTTATATAGGAAGATCTAGCTCGTGGTGAGCAGCGCCATTACTGGATAGGTAGACATGGGTCATATAAGAAAGGTAGCTGAGCAAGCCAGTAAGCAGCAGCATCTTTAGACTATGATTCAGAACCGATCTCCAGGCTCCTGTCTTGACCTGCCCTGAATTCCCTCTCATATCCCTAAATCGCTATCACTTATCACAACAACCAGGGGCAAATTAGGACCTGTCTGTATTCAACTATGCAGACATTTGAAAGCTTTGTTAGAAAGTCCAGTAGAGCAGGTATCTGCATAGCATTTCCATTGCATTTGCCATGGGTAATTTAGGGAAGACTTGAGGTGTAGAGGGGACTACGGTACTTGTAGACTGTATGAGAATTTCATGTGGGAAACTTGAGCGTCTGTGGATGGTGATATCTATGTGGGGCTGATACCATTACCGGTACCTACCAAAGGATGACTGTAAGCAATAATTATAGAAATACGAACTTGTCAAAATCAATATCAAAATATTTTAAGTGGTTGCTATGGTATCCCTGGATTCGTTTTAAATTCAAAACTGCAATTAATTTAAATGGCTTTAAAAAAAAAAAAGCTGTGTTATAGAAGCAGAGCCAGGTAGAATTGAAGAAATGTAGACCTGAAGCTTGCCTACCTGCTTACGTGGCCTATGTGATTCTCGGGCAGGCTTGGCTGGAGGACTCACCAAGGAATGCCTGCAGCAGTTGGGGGCTAGGTTAACAAGATGAAGGGGAGGAAGGTTGAAGGAGAAGATCTGAGAGATCACCTAGAGGTGGGGGCAAAGATGAGGGAGAGGTCACAGCAGGTAGCCTGCTTCAGAGCTGAGGATGAGACTCTCAGGACCGGGACCAGATTTGTAGGAGAGGAAAAAGGTAAGAATTGGCATTTAGGCTACCTGCTTCCTAGTGGAAGTGGCCTGTGGGTTCCCAGGAAACCTGGAGTTGGGGGCTGGGATAAAGTAAAAAGTGGCAGGAAGGAAGGTTGGAAGGGAAAGTCTGTGTGTTGTCAATGGGAGCAGACCAGAAGGGAAGGCTGCCCATGGCAGGCCTTATGTTCCTGAGTTGGGAATAAGACTGGGGAATTGGGTTTGGAGGAGAGGAGGAAACGGGAAGATCTGCAGTTAGCCTGCCTGCTGCTTCCCTGCCCACAGTGGCCAGTGCATACATTAATTGTCCTATAATGGGTACACACTATGGTTATACTCTAAAGTGCCTCTGATTCAACAGTTGGCCGGAAAAAACTTATTGAAAATTATTAAGACTTGTAATTTTTTTTCAAGACAGGGTTTCTCTGTATAGCCCTGGTTGTCCTAGAACTCACTCTGTATACCAGGCTGGCCTCGAACTTAGAAATCTGCCTGCCTCTACCTCCCAGAGTGCTGGGATTACAGGCGTGCGTCACCACCGCCCTGCAAGACTTGTAATTTTTAAGACTTTTAAGACTTGTCTTTTGCTGCCCTATACTTTTGTAAACTTACAGATTAACTTCTTTTAGGGGTTACATTATCTATATAATCGCATCCAAACCAGTAAGCATCTTTCTATAATACATTTTATTATTTACAGTCATTATCTTTGTCATGTCTAACATAATGAATGATAAAGGAGTTATCCAAACATTTTCTCAGTCAAATACAAAGACATCCTAGATTTCTACTCTGTATCTTTATACAAGTTAGCTTTGGCTTTGGCATTTTCTTGTGGTACGTGCATATGTGTGTGTGTGTGTGTGTGTGTGTGTGTGTGTGTGTAATTATTCTTTTATTGAGTAAATTTCAAACTTATCCTTTATATTAGAGATTTTTAGTTAATAAAAATCCATGCCATGAATTCCAGTACAATATTCATGAGTAAGCTTTGGTTTGCATTTGACCCTTAAATATAATCTCAGATCTTTATTATTTGTTTATATTGATTTAAAGTTTTATCACATACATCTAAGCTCAAATACCTTCCCATAAATTTCCTAAGTAATGAAAACTTCAGCATCATTTAAACTCACTTACCACAAACCTCCTCTCTGATCATTTTTATGATCATTTTTATTTTTATTTTCGTAATACACACATTTGGCTCTAATTCTGATAGTACATCACATTGATAGTTGGTTAAACATAAGACTCTGACTCCTCATCAATCCTTCTCAAACCATTAACCCACTGCAAGATCTTTCATAAAATAATTTGTAGATTTTTATTGTTTGTTGTCTTTAATCAAAGGGTTGTAACTAAAGGCAATGGTGATTTTATTTTGAGGAGGTTAAATTTTACTGCCACAAGCAATGACTACATTTCATAACTTTACCGTGTGCATCCCAAGATTCTGCTCTGTCCTTTCTGAGGTCACAGCTGGTTTCTGACAGAGGAATTCTCTTCTCCATATTTTTCTTGTCTCGAGTTTTAAGTCACTGTGCTCAGTTGTTTTACTTTATGTTCAGAGAGTTGGTGAATTTCAAGATACGCATGGAATTATCCTGACGGCCACAGGCTAAGGACAGTTCTAAGACATATACAAGGGAGACTGCTGCTTGCTTGAATTTCATGAAATGATCATTTCCACATATACAGAGGAGAACCTGAGGTATTGTGCACATCTTTCAAAATTGCATTGTGCAATTTATTGTGCCAGAAATACATACATACGTACATACATACATACATAAGTACATAAATATAGAATAATAACACCTGAAAGTTAATTTTGCTATTAAATGCATAAGAAAACTAACACATGGGCGCATAGCATGTACACTTCCTTCCATGAAGGAAATGTTGACATGCTGAGGAAAGTGTTTTATTCCTAGAGTGGATATAAACTACTCAGAGAAAGGCCGTGTCTTCTGTCTGTCTCTGCAGATCCACTAAGGCACAGCAAAGACTGGACTCCCCCCAGAGCTTCATGCTACAGGTGTCATAATTCCCATGAAAAGTTATACCATTTTTCATAACTTCATGATAAAAACAATGAACAAATTTCTCATAGCTGTGCATTTTGAAAACTAGAAACATAATCACCAGTGTATAAAAATGAAGGCACGAGGGATATTAGTCCAAATGATATTGGAAACTATAAATTACGATACAAATTCAATGAAAAACATTAAATATTTAAATTGTGTTTTCTGTTCAGTTTTTCCTAGTGGTTATGCTGTTATAGCATATTGTTCATAATATTATCAAATATTTCATAAGACTTGGATACTGCCTGATGTGTGCACTTACTATGGATGCCAATTGAACAGAATTGTTGACTTTTCTACTTCGCATTGCTGGAAGACAGCAAATACAATGTGAGCACGCTTTCCTGAGCACAACATGGTACGCCATGTGATCATGGTCCTTCCTATTCACCATGACATGTTTTGATCAAACGCTGTAACTTTATTCTGTCAAACGTATTTTGTGGTATGTATCTACTCCCAACTTTTTGAACTTATTACTTTGTGTGCCAGAGTCAACCGAAGTATCTGTTTACCTCTGGGGAGGGGAGGGGAGTTAAGAAGTAGAACAGAATAAAGATAAATAACTCCACTTAGAATTGTATCATTGTGGCTTGCATTTTCCCATTTGAAATGTTGTATGTTGAAGTATTAATGTCCGCTGACCCACAGGCTATGTTCTATTTAAATATAGCTTTAAGAGGTAATTAATTTAAAATATAAACCACTAGGTTGGGCTCCAAACCACTGTAATGGGTGTTCTGATAACAGAAAGCTTGGACAGGCACATGGGGAGAGAAGGCAAAACAAAAGGACACATGGAGAGGAAGATGGGCTTCTGAAAGCCATCAAGAAAGGCCACACAGCAAACCAGCACTAAAGCCCTTTCACCTTCAACTCTGCAGCCTGAGAACAGCGAGAAAACGAAATTTCTGTTGCTTAAACCCCCAGAAACAAACCCACTCAAGCATCTCTGTTCCTTCTGAAGGTGGATATTATTGGCACCTATGTACAAGTTAACCTTTGGGTTTTCTGGGAAGCAATTTTCATTCTTTTAATATCATTAATTTTATTTTGAAAGTAATGTTATTCTTACCATTAAGTTATGAAAATCCTTAAAATTATACCCCTCTGTTGAAAATACACAATCCCAAAGAAGCTATTCTGATTTAAAAACTCTACCTAGCAATACAATTTAGAGACAATTAGCAAGTTCTTGGAGAGCAGAGCTGTGGGTGGTGGTTTGAAAGAGACTTTTCAGTACCACAAAAGAATTAGGAAAGAAAGTCTTGCATTGGTATTATAAACTAAAGACAGGTTATTATGGTAAAAACTTGAAATAATTATGAGAAACACATTTTTATGTTTTCTGCGAATAGCATCAAGCATTGCTTTCTTTCCCTGTGGTGGATCTTTCCAGCATATAAAATCATTTATTTTTATATTTATTTTTATACAACCCTCCCAAAATACAACTGATAGGTTTGTTTCTCTATACAGCATTTTTAACTATTCAAACTATTTTTTTTAGTGAGCATGTATAGTCTTCCTCTCCTTAAGCAAATCAAAACCCAATAAATAAAACACAGAGCAATGTGCACATTTTAAAATGTAGCTGATAACCATTCCTATGATCCTTAAGACAGTCTTAAATTCCTTGCAAAACATAAAAAAAAGATTTCTCCAAACATATAGTTAAATAGTTCTATATGAAGGCTGTGTTTACATAGCCATGAGCTATAATTTTAATGCTTCCGAATCTGCTCTATTTAATTCCTATAATTCACTAATAAGGCACCACTCTCAGTATTTCAGGTACAGAACTGGAGTGCTAATATTCCTGCTAGAGGAAGCACTCTCTTTCTTCTTCCAACCCCAGCGTCTCCTTAGAAAGTCGAAACTATATTCTTTCTTCTTAAGTCTCCCAGGCAACTGCCAGGACTCGGCTCAAGCTGAACAAAGGGAGTGAGGCTTCCATAATCATGTGAAATGAGATACAGTTTGTCAGGAGAACATAGAACATAGGTGTCTCATCATATCTGATCTCAGAACATCAGTGACAGAGCAGAGAACAGAGTAATTCTACTTTAGAGAGACTAGATGGCCTGTTGTGTGGAGTCTTGGTCAGAAAGCTTGAGGAGTTGCAGATATCCCTGTGTCAGATATGAATAGAGAGCCAAGGAGACACAAAACATGAGAGCAGAATAAACTAGAGAGAGAGAGAGAGAGAGAGAGAGAGAGAGAGAGAGAGAGAGAGACAGAGACAGAGAGAGAGAGAGAGAGAGAGAGAGAGAGAGAGAGAGAGAGAGAGAGAGAGAAACACAAGACTGGAAGGAGATGATGACAATGAATGAGGAGGGGAAAATGTCAAAAAGCAGAAATCCCATAATTACAATGATGAGAAAGAAAAAGAAGACACCATGCCCATAACAATAGAACGAGGGTGGATTACTGATAAGAAAATGCAGGGAAAGCAATGCTTTCTGGAAATGTGGTAAATAATACATGCTATTTATCTCAATAGAAATCTTGAAATATGTAATCAAGATAATCAGTAAAAAGCAAGAAAAGAGAGCAAGTAAAATTAGAAACTCCTACCAAGAGAAGCAACATCTAAATCTTACTTCCAGAATAGAAATATAAGTGTGAAAAAAAAATCACCAGAACAAAATACACTATAAGTTTCCAGGGATCTAAGACCTTGTAGTAAGGGGCTTACCTTATGCCTATTTTCTCATAAAAGGCCAGAATACCCAATGCTGAGGTCAAGCTTTGCTCTACTTTAAGTTACTCCATTGCATGTAAATTAGTCTTTTCAGGTGTTTCTTTTCCCTAGAAGATGCCATTTGACATTTGGCAACTTTTGACTCCATTTTAAGAATGGAGGATGACTTTGGATTTGTGAACAGTGGTACCTGTCCAGCACCACCCATGGAGCAGACTGATAAGTGACATATCCCTGAGAGTAGAAGGTGTCATACACTAAACTTATTGCCATGAATTGAGACTATAGGGAGTACTAAGATCATAACAGGGAAATCAGAAAGCCAATAATGAGCCACACACAGCAGCCCAGGGAAGGATCTAACTCTCACATTGACCCCATTGGAAGGCAGAGAACAAAACTATAATGGGGATGGTCCCCTCTGTCTTCTGACTACCTCTCTCAGGATGATTATTTACAAGTCCATCGATTTACCTGAGACCTGCCTAATTTTATTTTCCTTTATAGATAAATGTGTTCCTATTGTACACATGGTCCCTGTTTCCATTATCCCTTCTTCAGCGGATGGACATCTAGGCTGCTTCCATTTCCTGGCTATCTTGAATAGCCAACACTGAGCATGAACGAGTAGGCCTCTGTATTAGAATAGAGTCCTTTGGAAATATGTTCAGCAGAGACATAGCAGGATTGCACAGTAGATCTAGTTATAGCATTTTGAGGAAGCCTATGACTTCCATAGTGACTGTGCTAGTTTGCACCCCCATGAATAAACATACTGCTTTTCCTGCATCTGCAACCAGTACTTTTCTGCCATTTTCTTTTCTTATCTTAGCCTTTATGACTGAAGTAAGGTGAAATCCCAAAGTAGTTCTAATTTGCCTGTGTCTAGTGGCTGAGGATGTTGATCATTTAAAAAAATTACTTTAGGCCATTTGTATTTTATCTTTGGGAAGCTCTCCTTTGGACTGCTTGCCCCGATTTTTAATTGGGTTGTTTGATTGGGGTTTAGTTTTTTGTTTTGTTTTGTTTTTTAATTTTTGTGTATTCTAGAAACTAACCCTCTGTTGGATGAATACCTGGTAAATATTTCTTCCCATTCTTTAGGCTGCCTCTTCAGCCAATTGATGGCATCTCTTGCTGTCCAAATGTTTTTAAGTTTTATGAGGTCCCATTTGTCAGTTGTTGGTCTTAAAGCCTGTGCTATCAGGTTCCTGTTCCAAAATTCCTTTCCTGCACTTATAAACTGAAACTTATTCCCCCTCTCCTCTATCAGACTCTAGGTATTGGGTCTTCATGTTGAGATCTTTGATTCAACTGTAAGATCACATATAACAAGAGAAAAATGGGTTTCTAAGACAGATTGCCCATTGCGCTTACCTTCCATAACTGCCGCCTCTGAGGAAACAAAGTAGAACGGGTCTTAAGTGTTTGTGTTAAATTTGTGGGTAAGAAAGGAAGGAAGGCTAAAGAAAAGAGCAGTCAAACTGTCCTTCATGCAAGGAACATATTAATGTCAAAGCAGAAAGCACAGCGAGTGTCTGAAGGAAGAAGCTTCCTTCCCTTAATGCTTACATTTATCTTCCACCAACCTCTCAATAAACATCTACACTTGATTTACTCCAGGCACCAGGCAAAGTCAGATTTCTTCTCTTAAAGATTCCCAAGAGGGGAAAGCCTTTGGAATGTAAACATAGAACATAGAAAATAAAAATTAAAAAAAAAAAAAAAAGATTCCCAAGAGGAAGCAAGGTCCTGCATCACGTGGAAGCAGTCCTAGTTAATGACGTAACCTATGCTACATGCCAGAGGTGGAGAAGGAGACCCTACATGTTTTAGGCTCTATAATGGGTTAGCTATTCTTTTAATAAGGTACTGGGGGCCATGGTTGAATGTGGGACCTGTAGGGCACTAGAGGGCTCAATCCTGCCAGGCTGCAGAGGTATATGTATATGTGTTTGTGTGTGTGAGCATGCCCTTGCACATGTGTGGCTGTGTTCTTGTCCTGCTTGCAGCTTCTCTGCATACATGAGAGAACAGATTAATGAATTTGTAGATAAAGAAGATGAAGAATCCTAGGGGGTTAGTATACATCAAAAATGTTTCTTGCTTTATTGGGGCATCATAAGTTATAAGGCCCCCACATCATGGTGGATAGTCCTGTTTAGCACCCGAATCCACACTAAAAAAGTGGATCTTGTCAAGGCATCATAAGAGAAAAGACTGTCCATAAGACCAAAGGACTTTTTTTGTAAAAGTTCCATTAAGGATAATTTTTTTATATATATTTGAATCATGTAAAGATATATTCACAGTTATATTTAAGAAGACAGATAACTTTGTTACTTGAAATCGCTGCCTGTGGTTCCCAAGCAACTGTGGAGAGGATACTCCTGGGCAGACAGTCTCAGCATTCGTGAAGAGCCTCATCAAGGAAAGGGAGAAGGCAGAGTGGAGAGAGAGAAATCAAACTGCTAATCAGATGTGTGGCTCTGGACATTTCTGTAGACTAGAGAAGCCTTTAGGGGGTCTGGGGTTTACAGTAGATCAGTTTTTTCAGAATGCATTCCGCTGATGAGTTCCTGGGAAGGTTCACAGCCAAAATTGCCTATAAACTGGTGGAGGGATAAAGCAGTACAAACCATACTGGAGAAATCAAAACATAGCACTGACAAAAGAAATAGCTCTTACCTCAATGGATTAAAAGTTTATTCTAGAGCCAAATCAGAGTGACCACGACCCAAGAACACAAATTTATGTTTTCCCAGATACCATGCTTCATTGTGGTAACATTTTCATGAAGGTATTTGTAGAAACATACCAAATAGGATCATAAATCAAGACATTTTCCAAATTCATTGGTGGAACCATCAAAAAAGGCAGTTTGTAACAAAGGCAGGGAAAATCCTGTCGTGGTCTCTAGATGCCACTTGATGAGATACTTAGCCTTTGAATTGGTGGAAGCAGGCGGCCTGCTGAGTTAATACACTTCAAAAAAAGTTTTCACTTGATAGCCCTTGATTCCATTTCAGACACGTAGGTGGGGAAGGAATGGCTAATAGGAGGCTAAAGATGCCTAAGATATATTTTAATCAGATCCTGGCCCCCTAGCATTCCAACATGTCCAAAACCTTTGAAGTTCTAATCAATCAGCCTTGCAGAAGGTTCAGTGGAAGATGCATCCTCTTCCCAGAAACTTCTATTCACAGTGTATATTTATACATCTTTCTGTCTGGGAAGGAAAACAGCAGGTACCAACACCGTCATCTGCATATCTTATTCCTGATTATCGGGGAAACTGGCAACAAACACTAAGTTCCAAGCTAGATTTTATTTTTCTTAAAGTGAGAGAAGATCAAGGGAGCTTTTACTAAGAGAGGGAAGGATGTCTAGAGGTATATAAATTGGGGGGAAAAAAACACAATACATTATTATTCAGGCAGGGTCAAAAGAACTCCTTACCATGGAATTGAACTCCTTGCCAGGAATTGAAAGAAGATCTGAATTTAAAGAACCTTGGACCATTTGCCAATGCAAACTTGCACTCCAAACAAAGCTTTTTTGCTGGGTGCTTTTGGTAAATCTAGAAACATGCACACACAAAGAAGAAACAAATACCGTTGTGACCTTCACACTCCCTTTGGTCAGTGGCCAAACCCACACTGGAGAACAGAACCAAATTTTTAGTTTCTCAAGAATAAGCATGTCTGAATGAAGTTCAGAATAACCTATGACCTAGTGCTTGGGATTTGGATTTACTTTGTTAGGATAGAAAGAGGTAATTGTGGAAATCAAAGGGACTCACCGAAGTTCCTAATTGGAGAAGACAAAAAGTTCAGCCATGGAGGATAAAAAGACCTAATCACAGAGGAGAAGAAGGAAAAAGGCCCTAATAATAAAGAAAACAAATTCTTAAGTATGGAGAAGAACTAGAAGTCTTAATGATGAAGGTCAATACATTCTAATGGTGAAGGATAAGATTTTTTTTTTTTCCGAGACAGGGTTTCTCTGTGTAGCCCGAGCTGTCCTGGAACTCACTTTGAAGACCAGGCTGGCCTCGAACTCAGAAATCCACCTGCTTCTGCCTCCCAAGTGCTGGGATTAAAGGCGTGCGCCACCACCGCCCTAAGAACTCTTAATGATAGAGACAAGAAGTCCTAACGTGGTGGATAATATTGATTACCAGCTTGGCAGGATCTACAATTGCTTAGAATCTGAGATTCTGGGGATGCCTATGAGTCATTAAGTTAATTGGGGTGGGAGGACGTACCCTAAAAGTGGAGAGCACC
This sequence comes from Apodemus agrarius, assembly GCA_964023405.1. NCBI lineage: Eukaryota > Metazoa > Chordata > Mammalia > Rodentia > Muridae > Apodemus > Apodemus agrarius. Next base: position 12,945,276 of record OZ030022.1, on the reverse strand, counting down.
ACTCTCTGGGCTTGTGTCCTGGACTTCTTAGGAAGGAGAGAGCTAGCTGAGCCTGAATGCGCACCACTTCTTTCTTCCCGGCTGCAGGTGCAATGTGGCTAGATGCTTCAGGCTCCGGGTGCCTTAACTTCCCTGCCAGGAGAGACAGTTCCCTGGAACTGTGTGCCAAGGTAAACCCTTTCTGCCTTTGGTTGCTTTTGATGGGGTAGTTTATCAGGATATGTAAGACACCTGGTACTGGATGTGAAGTGGAAATTTCCAGGGTAGGGAAGTCTCCCCTCAGTGTACTTACTGTTCAGGCTCCAAGCTAAAGGATAGAAAGGCTTGAGTGTGAGTTTCATGAACACACTGACAAGGGCACAGAAGCTTCACACATGGCAATTCATTTAAATGACTCCTCTATCCTAGGGTTTTGGCACCAAATGTTGTATGTGGAGAATGGTGGGGGAAAGAGAACCGAAGAAAGAGGAGAACTGAGTCAAACCATCTTTCAAATAAAAGATTTCCTTCTCTCATATTAGAATCCACTTCTTTGGGATGCCAATATATACTGTAGATCAGCTGAGATATTCAATTATCACATTCATAGACTTTCCATCAGGAGATATCCATTGTTGGACTAGCTAACATAGCTTGTAAGTCACTCTAATAAAACAAACATACATGTATATGCATATGCATATGTATATGCATGTATATACTATGTATACATAAGGCTATAGTATGTATACATATGTATATGTATACACATGTTTATGTATGTATATATGTGTGTGTATATGCACACATATGTATATAATATGGATATATGGATATAGTATCTATACATATGTATGTACATGTATATATATGCATACACATGTCTGTATACATGTGTATACATGCTATATCCACATGTATACATATTATATACATGTATATACATATGCATACACATATACATGTATGTTTGTTTTATTAGAGTGTCTTAACACACACACATATGATGTTCTTTCAGTTCTGTTCCTTTAGAGAATCCTGACTTTTATGGAGATTGTTTTATTGTCTCTTGCTAAACTCATCGTTTTTAACCTTTCCTCCTGCTCACAAAATCTTTGAGGTAAATCAACCAAGCTGTGTACAGAATGAGAGAGCTGGGGCAACATGGCTTGGGACTTCCCTAATACTTGTCTTACTTCCGCTAAGGAAGAAACATCACTACAGATGTTTCCTTCCATGAGGTTTTCAGCATTCACCCTATAATAATAAAGCAGGGTTTCTGGGCCACGGGGAAGAGCACATAAGTGAAGATAATTATTACAGAACATGATGTGTAATTACAGGACTTCTATACTTCCACCAGAATAGAACTTCTAATTATCTCCAATGTCTAACTTCATAAAAATAATGGACAGTTTCCAAAGAAATTACACAAAGTGGTAAAACCTTAGAGTATTGGAATAGAAAAAAAAAGATACAAAGAATTTTTGGAATGGAATAGCCTGCGGGACCTTCAGATTCTCCTGATCCTCATTGGACCTTTTCTTTCACCATGTCTGTACCACTCCACCTGGCTTCGAGTCACTGTGCATTAATTTACTTGATGAATGCAACTGAAATTCTAATCAGTCTTTAAACAGACACTCAGAAGGTTCAGAAGGCTCCAGAGTATTGACTCCTCATTTAGGTCCCTCAGATGGATCTAAAAGGATGATAGTCTGCTATGTCTATACTCACTTCGTGTCTGTTTCTTCTCCTTGGATCCTTTGCTTACAACTGAAGCTAAGTGTGCTAATCAGTCACTGTCTATCCTACCTCTTTCCAGTTCAAGGATGAAGCCCCAGAGATAAGTCCTTGTCCTAAATCTGCAGTCACCTTGGCTTTCACAACATGAAAAACCTCAGAGGACAGGCGTGGCCCACCCCAAATGAAGGAAATTATCCATGAACTTGATACTCCTTGCCTGAACTGATATAATCATTTCATAGGAAAACAGACCAATCTCCACCAGGCAAAGGAAACAATTAACAGGTTAACAGTTTTTTGTTGTTGTTGTTGTTGTTGTTGTTGTTGTTGTTTTTGGTTTTTCGAGACAGGGTTTCTCTGTGTAGCCCTGGCTATCCTGGAACTTACTCTGTAGACCAGGCTAGCCTCGAACTCAGAAGTCTGCCTGCCTCTGCCTCCCAAGTGCTGGGATTACAGGCGTGTGCTACCACGCCCGGCCAGCTTATTCTTTATATGACCAGAGTTGACATGATGGTTCAATTATGGTACAATAAAGATTAAAAACATCTTAAGCAGGATAACTTAATTATCCATATGTCTTACCATCTGAAATTTTACTTAGTATAATATTTCTGTTTTAAGTATAAATATAACAGTATAGAATGGATAGGTGTGAGTGTGTATATGTGTGTGTGTGTGTGTGTGTGTGTGTGTGTGTGTGTGTGCATGCCACGGTACGCATACAGTAAATAGGCAGACAACAAATTTCAGAAGTTCCACCATAGGTTCAGGGTAACAACTCAGGCCATTATGCTCAAACACCAGCCGCATTTACCCACTGAGCCATCTCCCCAACCTTTGCCTTCTGTTTTAACCAAAACTCATGTAACTGCCCTAAGAAGCCAGTTAACCAGTTTGTGACTAGAGACTGAGAACAGATATTAAAACAGTACTATTAATCCAAGTCCTTATTCATAGTGACTTTACCTCACTCTGCTCAGGGTAAAATGCGATCCCTATGGTAGAAGGAGGGAAATCTGAGTTGCTCTTCCCCACATGAAGACAGCCCTCTGGGTTTTTACACAGCATCTTTCTCTCCCATCTTTCCCTTCCCTTGTCTCTTCTGCAACCTTGAGAGTGAGGCGGGCCAACTGTTGTCTTGAACTAAACTTGGATGGCGGTCATACTTTCACTCTTTCCATCTCTAGAAGCTATCTGTGAGAGAAGCCATACCGATTCTAGTCATTCTAAGAGTTCCATATGGACGATTCTTCATTGTGCTTAGGCCATTGAATTCCTTCATCTTTCTTTATTTTGATATTTGGGATCCATCTGCTGAGGCCACAGATACCATCTCCTATATACATATTAAATTAACTAAGGTGTCTTTATATTGTCTCAAGAAAAGACTATAACAGTTGTCAAACTGTGCAAAGCTGTAGATCCCATTGGGAAGATGCGGGATGGGTTCAATTTACCACAGAGCTTAACTTGTCTTGAGCAGAAAGTAACCATGTGACTTGCATGACATCTTTGGCAATGACAGTATAAATGAGACATGGCTTCATCGCCATCTTGGTTAATTTAACCACATGGCATAAACCAAAGTAGCAGCATCCATAAAACTTCCTGGCCCTGCTGAGCCCTCTGAGGATCACCCTATCTCGTTTGTTAGACTAAGGAGGTAAGACCAGACCTCCAAGGTAGTTTGTTTTTGAGTGTTCTGTTTTGTTTTAATCTTGACACATAGAATCTTGGGACACCAAAGACACAATCCACATACCAAATGATGTCCAACAAGAAGGAAGGAGTAGACACTGGTTCTGGAAAGACTCAAAGCATCAGTGTAGGGGAATACCAGGACAGGGAAGTGGGAAGGGGTGGATGGGGGAACACAGGGAGGGGAAGGGCATTTGGGACCTTTGGGGGGGCATGGAACCAGAAAAGGGAAATGAAATGTAAATATAGTATATATCCAATACAAAAAGAAAGAGAAAAAAAAAGAAAAAAAAGAAAAAAAAGAAAAAATGCCCTTTGCAGGGGACCGAGGGCAGGTGTGTGTGTGGAGGGCTGGAGAGATGGCTCAGTGGTTAAGAGCACTGACTGCTCTTCTGAAGGTCCTGAGTTCAATTCCCAGCAATCTCATGGTGGGTCACAACCATCTGTAATAGGATCCAATGCACAACCATGTACTCATACACGTAAAAAATGCCCTTTGCATGTCTTCATTTACCATTATTTTTATTTTATATTTAAATATAAAGTTTTATAAGTTTTGACTCCTCTTGTGTACAATTTTTGCTTTTAAGTTTTGACTCCTCTTATGTTTACAATTTTTATTTGTTTATACATTTTTCTTTACAATACAAATGCTTTTATCTCCTCCTTGGGTCTCCTCTTCCTAGTGGTTTTCTCTACCTTCTATAAATTTTTTCTTTATTTAACCTAAATTATTCTTTACTTTTCCCTTTCTCTACTGCATTCTTTTACTTTGTTCAAATATTATCTGTGCTTCTACTTGAAGTGATTGTTGAGTATATTTATATAGTACACTCTACATTAGTTTTGACATTTTTCTTTCTGTGCCCTTTGATGGCTGAGTAGGTGGCTTCACTTTATTTAAGGTATATTTCCGTATCTGATGTGTTTTAGTAGAGTTCCTGTTCTAACGATTTATTTTCTCCTCTCTGAGTGAAACTAGGGATTGATCCCTCACCTGTAGACTTTTTACTAAGAATATTCCCAAATAAAACTTTAAGAGATTCCCATCCCACTAAATGTAAAACTTGCAAGACAGAAACCTAAGAAACATGGAAAAGTAACAACAGGACTCTTCCAAAAGATCATGGTTTGCTAACAACCAAATGGATCTAAAGATATTGATCCGAATAAAATGCTGGACAAAGAATTTAAAAGATCCTTTTTTTTCAAAATATGATCAGTTAATTCAAAAGGACATAGACAAAGATAAGAATGAAGTCAGCAAAACAACTCAGGACCTAGAGAAGAAACACAGCAACATGGATGAGAAACTCAGCGTGGAAATTGAGATTTTGAAAAACATCAGGCAGAGAGGTTGGAAATGAAACTGTCAATAGAAGAAGAAAATCAAAAACATCATCAGTTGACTAGAACATGAAAGGAAAATGACATCATAAATAAAAGATAAAGTCAAGAAATGCTACATTAAGATTGATAAGTAGGAAAGTGTACCACACTACCCTAATTTGCTTTCTACTGCTGTGATAAATTCCACAGCAAGGAGCAATTTGGGTAGGAAATTTCACTTTACAGTTGAAGTTCCTCATGAAGGAAAATCAGGGCAGGAACCCAGAGGCAGGAACTGAAGCAAAGACCAGGAAGGAATGCTCCTTACTGGCTTGCTCCCCATGATTTGCTCACCCTGCTTTCTTATACAACTCAGAACCACCTGCCAAGAGGTGGCACCACCCACAGGGGACTGAACCCATCACATCAATCATTAACTAAGAAAATGTCCTAGAGATTTACCTAGAGGCTAAATTTATGAATTTATAAAGGCATATTCTCAATGGAAGGTCCCTCTTCCAGGATGATTCAAAATTGTATCAAGTTGACAAAAAACAAAACAAACAAAAACCTTAACAAGCATGTACACCATCCAAGAACTTAAATGACATATTCCCAAGGCAAAAACTTAAGAAGCCATGGAAGAAAAGAAAGTTCTGAGATTAAAAACTAAAGAGAAGGCATACTGGGGAGGTGGCTCAGTTAGTAAAGGTGCTTGCTCTGCATGTAGATCTGAGTTCACACTCTTAATATCACATAAAAATAAAAATAAAAAAAAAAAAACAGGCACAGTACTGTCTGCTTATAAGAGGCAGCACTCAAGAGTCTGCTGTTCATTCAGCCCAGCTGAAAAGCAGCTTCTAGTTCAATGAGAGTTCCTTTCTCTCCTAACATCTCATAGCCTCTGTATCTATACACGCAATCACATGCATTCATTTGCAAACATTTCACACACATATGCATACATGCAAAACAAACACACAAACGAAAACCAGAAAAACCATTAGGGACACGGAAAAATCTACTCAGTGAAACTGTAGCAGAATTTCTTGAAATCTAAAGGAGTATATGAATATCCAAGTACAGTAGGCTCTGAGAACTCCAACTAGGGATGACCTAGAAGAACCCCTACACAACCAGTGTAATCACAATGGCAAACCACAAGCTAAATATATGTGTGCACACACATATGAAAAACTATATAAAGAAAGCGTCAACTTACAAAGGCAAAAACATCAGACCTTCCAGCAAGAAACCCAAAAGCTCAGAAAAAGTAGAATATACCCCAAGCCATGAAAGTAAGCAACTACTAACTAAGGTTTCTTTATCCATCCAAGTGACTTAAAATTGAATAAAGACAATGTAAGACAGAAACAAAATAAAGTGATTCATGGCCACAAATCTAGCATTGCTGAAAATACTTAAAGGAATCCTAAATCCAAAAGTAACAAAAATACTCTCAATTATGCCAGGACAAGGGACAATAAATATCATGAGATGGATAGATGAACAAATAACAACTACTTAGGCACAAATCATGTTCAGCTAGGTAGGCCAGAAAACTCCAAACACAAGTAGAGGAGAAAGAAAAAGGAAACCAATAGTCCAATCAACCAAAAAACCAACAGAAAAGGTTACAGGTATCTGCAAAGCTATCTCAGTAATAATTGTAAATGTAAATGGTCTTCCCTAGTGAACTGAAGAACACCAACTAACCTACGGAATTAAAAACAAGGCCTTCCTAACAAAGGCATAGACTGGAAGTGAAAAAAAAAGGGAATCAATGTCAAATAGAAGGAAGCTATAAAGAAACTTGAAGTAAAGATTAAAAGAGAAAAATACCACTGCACATTCATAAAAAGAACAATCCATCAAAAGGTAGAGCAACTACAAGATACATAGGCTAAGTATTGGGGCTCCCTGTCTTGTAAGAGAAACATTAATGGAAATAAAAGGACAAGTAGGTCGTGATAAGACAATACTGGGTAATTTCAGTAACCCACTCTCAACATTAGATTAGTTATTCAGGCTAAAACCATTCAACAAAGACATCTCAGAACAAATAGATAAAATATACTTAACTGAATCTACAGACTCACATTAAACAACTGGAATGTACACAAAACATATAAAGTACATTTTAGGACATAAAAGCAAGTCTTAACAAATTAAAAAAGAGAGAGAAATAATTTCTGATAATAGATCATTGGAGAAGAATAGAAAAAAAAGAGAGAGAGAAAATTCAGAAATTATCCAAATACATGACAGCTTTTAAATTTCTGGCATCAAATGAAAATTTCAAAAAAACAGGTTTTCAGGATGTTTGCGAGACTAGGAAATTCTAAGAGAAAAATATATAGTCCAAAATGATTACATGAAAAAAAAATCAATGTGACATCAACTAATTAACTTAATTCAGAGTCTTAGACAAACAAGAAGGAGCCAAACACAAAGTGAGTACATAGAGAGTCTCTCATTGTCCCGCTGTTCACCTATGAGTCTAGACTGCAGCCAGTGATCCCTAGGGGGTCTTAGCTGTCTTTGTATCAGAGGGACAGACTTTTCTTGCATAGCTTATCCTATTTGGAGAAGGCAAGTCTCATAATTGCATCATAGGTGATAGACAACAAACTTCAGTTCCATTCATCGGCCCCTGCCAATGAGATGTGGCACTGGAACACTGCACTGAGGCAAAGTTAAGATCCTTCTGTATAGCCCTGACCTGTCCTGGAACACACTCTATAGACCAGGCTGGCCTTGAACTCAAAAATCCACCTGACTCTGCCTCCCAAGTGCTGGGATTAAAGGTGTGCGCCACCACTGCCAGGCTCCCTAATTCCACCTTAATCCCTTCAAATCCCTCAACACTGTGTAGGAGAGAAGGTAAAAGGGGAAAGGGACTGTAGACCTCTTTCAGGGGTGGGGGAGGGAGAGCAGCAGCTGCTGCTGGTCCTCAGTGCTCTCTCATTTACACTCTCTCTAGATTCCCCCAGGATTAAACTATCTACAGCAGGCAAAGATCGAGCCCTGCTAGAGCACGAGATAATCATGGTTAATGACTGTGGACAATCTGAAGCAGCCCCATATCCCACACCTGGGATTAAGGCACAAGCATATTCACATGACATAACTGTTTTGGGTTTTTTTTTTTTTTAAGAAACCAAAAGTCTCAATACAATTGTTACTAGGACTCTTATCAAGTCCTTCTCTTTTAAGCTCCACCACAAACCGATCAAGAACTGTTTCTCTAAAGAAAGTTAAGAATCAGAAATGTTAAATAACTTAAGATTGTTAGTAATCCAGAATCAAAGATTCTTCTGCTTACTACACCCCTGATAGTGTGCATAAGGTAATGATAGCTAGACTGGTGTTTTCTTCTACATCTTGATTGGATGTTAACAAATGCTAGCAAGGATCAATCTAAAGCTGTAAAGTGAACAAGTCCAAGAATAAAATGAAGATCAACAGAACTGTAAATAATTAAGCACATTCTCTAAGCTATGTGGTTTAGTTTCTTAGGCAAGCTCATACTAGTGAAGAAATTTTCTGAATAATTCATCGAGTCACAGGGATAGTCAGAGGGTTTGAATGCAAGAAGACTATTCATGCCAGTCATAGTCCCCCAAAATGAATGTCAGCATTCTCCATAGGAGAAGGCTCATATGTCTGCCTGTGCCTTGGTTAGAGCAAGACTCTGGTGATGGGTCAGTAAAACGTTCCAGTTAGAACCAGTAAGAATCCACAACCTCTTTGAGGAAGAACACATATATTTTTTAAACTACTGATTCTCATTTAAATATCTTATCAGTAGTAATTTAATTATCTTATTAGATATTATTCATTGATGTATCTAGTCCTACTGCAACCTGATACCCAAAGGCTGGTTGACATCCAGGGGAGAACTTCCCCTTTTCTGAAGAGAAATGGAGGAGTGGATTGTGGGGAGGGGAGATGGGGAGCAAGGACTGGTAGAAAAGGAGAGAGAGGAAAACTGGTTAGAGGTAAAGTAAGTAAATTAATTAACTTATTAAAAGAAGTCATTTTTTTTTTGTCTCAAGAAAGGTCTGGGTTGCTCCTTTCTACTCCTCTGCCTTTACTCTTGAGTGGGTTGTTCTACTGTTCTATCTCAATGGCTACTGAAAACACAAAGAAAACATTCTGGCATAATGAAACTAAGTTCGAGAGACAATTATGTCATAAATTTTGACATCGTGAGTTTATTGTAGAAGAGACACATGGAAGTCATTTACATAATGAAATATCTCCAGTTGTCAAGGGAATGTAGAGTTCCATATAACACCGTGTCAAGAGTGATGTCGTGCTGTCCAAGACTGTCACCCTCTCTAAATAAATAAATAAATACTCCTTTCTACCTAGAGCTACTTTAGTGCTTCATACTCATAGAAACCTCACCTCCAACTTCAACTCTAAGTGCTGGGATCTCTTTCTCTGTCTTGTACTTTTCAGAATTCTCCCCCTCCCGCTACTGTTACTTAAAATAGTTTTCCGTGAGACTTCTCTGGAAACACATACCTTGCTTGTGACAATTCCAGGGTGACCCCTTTTAACTCCTCCTTGGTGAAGGATCAGAAGAAACTTTCCAAACTCCTCCTGTATGCCATGCTTAAACTGCTCCAGAGCTGCCCTGGCCAAGCTCATGAGCTATTACCAGTTTCAGCTTGATATTGTGAGGCTGCGTGCATCACAATGGCACACAGCTGTTGGCTATATAGGAACTAGGGACGTTCTATCACAGGTGAAAGATTTTCCATTTACAGCTCAGACACAATATGAGTTTATTCAGGCAACATCAGCAATGTCCACAAGCCTAGGCTCTTGCTGGGTTCGGTATGATCGCGTCACTCAGAAATCTAGATGGATACTATCTTTAGTTTGTGTACACCACCCAGGAACCTAGGCTGATGCTCTCTTTTGTATGTCTGCTTTATTCAGGAACCCAACCTGATACTTGAGGGGATCTCTGCGGACGTCAAGGCAAGCAGCAGAGGAAACCACAAGGAGACGAAAATGAAAAGTTGGTTCTGACTGATTTCCTCAACCTGGATAAAACTTCATGGGGTCTAAGTCAGGAAGTTTAATGTCACTTTATATAAACATAATAGAATTTGGGGAAAAGTTTCCAGGAAACAATCATTCCCATTCCAGGTTTCCAGGCAACAATCATTCCAAGTGCACAATAAAAGTTAAGGTGTGACTACATAGAAACTCCTTTACAAAGTACATGTAACCATGAAAGCAGGTTCTGCGGGTCAAAGGCCTAGGATCTAGTTCAGGCTCTGACCTAGATAGCAAAGAGGTCAGTAGGCTATAAACTAGATGTGACATCTCCACTAAGGATGGTTTCTACTAACTGGGAGGTAAGGGTGAAGGTCTAGGGAGGGAGAGTCCAGGATAATCATTCTAGGGGATTTGAGTGATGTCCCCCTCTACAGATAGCAAAAGATCACTGGGTCATTAACAATATATTAACAATACTCCTGGCTTTCTGGATGGAGTAAAGGTATTTGATTTCCTCTATTGGGAGACACCCGAGTGTTTCACATTCCTGTTTTTCCTAGCAATTGGTAGGCACAAGGACCTTTGTACCCTCAACAGACACTGTCCTTCACTAATGAACCCAAGCTGATACTGTCTTCAGTATGTGGTCTCTAAAATTTTCCAAGGGACCAACAGAAAGGAAAGGCTGGGAAGACCTTTTGTAATTAATAGCCCACCAACTCTTGACTGGGTGAGTCCAGTCACATGAGATATCTCTCTTGCAGACCAAGAAAGGAAACACCAACTCTTCCATGACTTCTATGGTTAAAAATGTCAAGAAATAAAAATGTTTCACATATCAAACTTATTGCTGCTGAAGTCTTATCCTTTGGTATGTTAATAAATCTTGCAATGTTTTCAATTATATATATATATATATATATTAATCAAACTGATTTTTTCCATTCTACTCATTTTAGACAAATGCATAATGATCTAAAGCAGACTTACCTTAATATACAACAGAATGACTCAATTTGATAAAACAAATTGTTGATCTTTGGCTTCTAACAGAGTAAAAAGAAATGCTGATGCTACTGGGCTAAAGACTACACATCTAGAGATTTCCAGAACATGTTTTCTGGAAATTAGGATGCTTTGAATGGAATTTCTCCATCTGCCTGCCTGCCAACAACCCCTTCCCAATGCCTTTGACCCTGCATTCCACCCTTCCTGGGTCCATACATCCCAGTTTCAAGCCCGACAAAGTTAGAGATCCTCCCTTATCATCGACAGAAGGCCTTCATCTCTGTGACCTTAAAATGACTAGGTGCAAATATTGTGTTCTAGTCTGTAGGTCGTATCATCATTCTGTCGATGATCCCCTTTATTGTGAGGAGAATCTTTAATATAGTGCTCTTAGTCTGGTTCTGGTTTTGCACTTTGGGGGAGAACTCTTGTTTAACCTTTGCCCACATAAGTGTCCTGACTGATTCTCCTTTGTCTTCTCATAGTTTCATCTTTGGAGGTCAATCCACTAAGGATATTTGCTTTTTTACCATCTTTTTCTTGAAAAGTTTCTCAAGGATCTGTTACAACAAAACAAGAGAGCAAATCAGAGAATGAAGAGAATAAATAGAAGAGTGGGTGGGGTGGAGTGGGGAGGGGTGGGGTGGGTGGGGTTGGAGTAGGGTGAGTTGAGGTGGGGAGGGATAGTCTCAGGATTCTAGGAGACCATGCATGTACCCAAGCTGTCTGGTAAAAGGTTTGAAGAGGTAGTGAGAGAGGACTCCAGGAGAAAAGGAGGATTTCAGAAAATACAACAAAGAGACCAAAAAAAAAAGTAGAAGATGGTACTGGAAACCAAGGTTCAAATATAAAGTAATGTAGGTTGTATCATTATTTTTCAACAATTGAAATAATAATTAACTTTATAGGTCAACTTCATTAGGCCATTAGTTCAATATAGACAGTTGAATTTCCAATAATGCTTGAATTTTTATCTTTACGGTAGATGAATTTTGATATTCCTGTGATAGCGATAATCACTTTGCTATTCTTTCAGGTTTTGGGGAAGTGCCAGACAACTGCTGTCACGTGGTCATAAAGAGTAAACAAATTCTCCTCAGTTTTCTGCTTAGCTGCTTGGTTTGATAGACTTTCTATTTGAAATTCCTTTTCTCTTATGCATTTTCAACTTATGATGAGTCTTTTGGGACCTAACACCTCTGCAAGTCGAGGAGCATATTCATTTCTTGGTGTTCCTCTTAGTAAATCGGGGATACCCATAACATGGGTGATAAGATAAGATGAATAAAGAAACTAGATCGCCTTATGAATGCGGTGGCCATCTAAACAGCCACGGGCCTGAAGAGAACAAGATTCATCCTTCCGTGAATAAGGCAGAAGTCATTCTGTTGGACTCCACACAGGACAGCTGTCTTGTCCTGCCTCCGAGGCAAACCGAAATATTAATTCTTCTTCCGTCTCAAGATGCTTACATTTCCAGACCTTCCCCTGCTAGATGCCCTTGCTCTCCAATGCACCGAACTGAAGATGCTGGGAACTGCCACCTTCTGTGAGTGAGAGGCTGTGCCTCATAAGGTATAAGTGCAAATATATAGCAAATATATATATATATATATATATGTGTGTGTGTGTGTGTGTGTGTGTGTGTACAGATATGTATGAATATTCACATGTATGTCTGTATGTACACATATATACCCTGATGGTTCTGTTTCTTTGCAACACCCTAGCAAACACTAGCAAACAGAAGAGAATTAATACAGCCTCAGCATTCTCCAGTCACGAATTTGATTTCATTTACATTGTTCAATAGTATCGTTTTTATTGTTTTCTAGAGCGTAACTTAATATATCTCCAAATATGTAAAAATTGGACATGGTTTCTGAAAATATTTCATTTTTAATGACTAATTGATCTGATCTCCAGTGGATCAAAGAAAGAGAACAAACATAAGGAAAGACATGCTGATATTATCACCTTGCATAGTGGACAAGACACTCCCCTCCAAGAAAAGCAATGGAGAAACAGAATGAAGGTCACCATTTAAAGTGAGCCTGTAATTGAGGAAAAGCCAAAGAAACATGGCATCACACATTGGCAGGAAGCCAGGTGCAATGAAACGCTGGACACTGAAGCCAACCCCGTCTTTCATAACAGAGATCCAATCAAATGCACGTGTTCCATTTTATGCTTTGCTCTAAGTTGATAACTATCAATGAACAAGTGTGAAAAGTAGAGACAATCATATTTTCCGGTTTGACAAGGAAACCACCATAGAATGAAAACAAATTATTATATGTTGTGTCGTCTAAAAATATGTTAGATTATACAGTTAGACATGACTGGAAAGTTACTACTCTTTGCTATGCAAGGAATGGAATGAGAAATTAAGATTTAAAACAGATGACAGGAGAAAAGACGATGAAAATAGAGGAGAAAAAGAACAAACCAATAGCAAACGGGCTTAAAACCACCCAGCATGCCTTGCGGGGGGTGGGGCCGCACTCAGGCTTCCAAGCGCTGATCTTTAGGAATTCCCTGCTGGCTTCCGTGATAGTGAGAACTATCGGTCAGAAATAGAAATGGAGGTGATGAAATAAAACCGCACTTCACCTTCAGGACATTTTGGAGGTAAAGATGCAGATTCTTTTTCACTTGAAAGAACAAACTCTACCTGCTCCATGGAAGGACCAACTGCCTTTCTCCCGCCCTACAAGGGCTTATTTTATGTAGCAGCGTGAAAGCTACAATTCCCAAGACCAGTTTCTACCTTTTATTTAGTTTATTTCTTAAAAAGAAAAAAAACCCACACATACTCTTTATTTGTCAAAAACTGAATTGCTACCAGTATTCCTTCTATTATTTAGAAAACAGGATGTATTGTTTTGTTTTGTTATTTTTTTTTAAAAACCTCCTTTTGAGAGATGCAGTGGGTTTGTCATCTAGAGCTGTGTCATTAAGTAGTCCAGAATATCACAAACACACAGATATGTGTATTACACACATAAAACCCAGAGAAGATAAATGCCAAGTTAACTCTTCAAGGAAAAAAATATAGATATATAAGATCGGATGATTTCTAAGAAGAAAAAAAAGTAATAACTAATAAGGCATTTCTGCAGTTTGGGATTGGAATTTGAGGTAAGGCAGCCAGAAACGGGGATAATGGGTATCCCTTAAAATTACCAAAAAAATTATGAGAATGACGCGTATGGATGTCTACGGGAAGACTGACATAGGTAGAGAGAGGGTCCTACATGGGAAAGCCCTGAGGCAGGCATGTGCACGGCAGGCCAGAGTGATATCAAGCACCCCGGTGTGCCGAAAGCCAAAGGAGCCTCAGAGAGAAAGAAAAACTGGAATAAACAGGAGTAGGGAAGGACTGCAAAGGACCGTGTGACCACTAGGAGGCGCTCAGCTTTACCTGGACCGCAGTGAACTCCATCAGGAGATTTAGTAGGCAAGGAAGACGATGGTGCTGTTTCTAACAGCTATTTAAATTCTGCTACGCATAAACCCTACTACAGGAAGCCATAAATGTTCCTTTGGCACCTTTTCTAACCTGTTTATTTCTGGTAGCCATGACCATGTGAATTTAAGGAAAATATTTCATAGCTCTCATAATATGCTATAATTTAGGTCCTGCCTAGTCCTCGAGCTTGTTGTATATCTACATATGAAGTAGTCCCTAAGCCCAGACTTCCTCAAAAACAGCTTACTGAGCTGCCATCCTTTGTCTTGCTAAGCCAAAGGCTATTCAGACACCTATAGCCCTCGGTCCCAGGTGAGACTCATGAATTATTAATGAGGCTAAGTGGAAAACAAGTCCAGGCTTACCTAACATAGGAGACTGCAAGGTATGGTCATGTAAATTATCCCTGCTTAGCTAGCTACATCCTTTACTATGTTAATGTCAAGCAATTGTCTACTGAGAGCAGAGATTTCCTCTGAGCAGACAAAATATGAGAGAAGAGAGTTAGTTAGTGGGAAGATGAGTTAGTCTAGAAAGCAGAGTTTCCAGGGCCAGGCAATCAGGCAAGATGCCTGGCTCTGAGGAAAGCTTGCTAGTTCAGAGAAGAATCTTGCTAACTTAGGCAAGATCTCTAGCTTAGACAGAAATGGCTTAGAATGTTTTAGTTTGTAACCTAAGGGCGCTACCTATGTAAGCTAGCGTGCCTCATTTTTACTATGTAATTGTCAGAACCTGATGCTCTGAGTAGGAAGCCATAAAACAGGGCTCCTCATTAGAGAAAATATAGATTTTTCTATAATATGAAGTATCCTGCGTCTGTGTCATTCTCGCCGATTCGTGCCTTCCTGACCCCGGGATCTTGGTCTCCCCTGCAACCGAACTCCCACGAGGAGCTACGGCTTGCAGAAGGCTGCAACCAAAGCTGCCACGAGCAGCCGTGGTCCGCGGCAAAATTCATGCATGAAGTCATTGCTTTTCTTACAGAATTCTTTTTTTTTTTTTTTTTTTTTTTTTTTTTTTTTTTTTTTTTTTGGTGTTTTCGAGACAGGGTTTCTCTGTGTAGTCCTGGCTGTCCTGGAACTCACTCTGTAGACCAGGCTGGCCTTGAACTCAGAAATCCGCCTGCCTCTGCCTCCCAAGTGCTGGGATTAAAGGCGTGCGCCACCACTGCCCGGCCCTTCTTACACTTATAGATTTTTTTACAGTTTCCCTATTCTTCATCTTATTTGACCTTTTTTCCCCCTTTCCTCTCAATCTCCATTAAGATCTCCTCTCCGCTTCTGTAAGATTATTAAAGAGGCAGCTACAGAACCAAACATTGACAGAGACATAACCAAACCATACATTTCTTTCTGGAAACTTTAGTTTTCAGACAGTCAGACAGACCACACACACACACACACACACACACACACACACTAAGCTCAGGGTCAGACTCTGCATGTATGGTGTTTATCTTCCCGAGTCTGCCTGGATGACTTCCACTTTCTTCCATCTATTTTCTGGCAAAGGTCATGATTTTATTTTTCTATACAGCTGAACAAATCTCCATTGGGCATGCCCACCATCTTTTCCTAGCCCACACATCTGTTGATGGACAACCACAGTTATTCCATTTCTTAGCTATTATAAACACCACAGCAATACATACTGGCATACTCGTGTCCCTGTAGTTTGGTTGGCAGGAAAAAAAAAGGATGCTTTTGGCAGGTTCTGTAGAGAAAAAAAGAATTTAAAACAGAGTCCAAGGGAAACTCTAGGACAATTAGATTGGAATTTGAGAGGAAAAAACAACAGGGCAGGGAAGCTGGAGATCCTAGCAGCAGCAGGAGGAGGGTGAGAATGGGTAAGCAGAAGAGAAGAAAGGTTGCTTTCAATATCAGAGGACAAGAAAGTACGCAGCCAAGCAGCAGAGTCTGTGAGCAGCTGCATGAGGGTGACGTTAGAAAGAGAGAATGCTGGGTGCCATGCAAACGAGTTTTGGCTTCTGGCAGATATCAATAAAAGGGAGAGAGAAAGAGGGCAAAGAAAATGTACTTCCTGTGGGCAGGCTGAGTAGCAAGGGTCTATAGGAGACAGTGCTAAGGAGGGCTTCTGGGATATATACCAATGGCACAGTTGTCGTTAAAGAGACAGCCACCTCTCACATCTTCCTAACATGTCTTTAGGTATTTCATGCTTCCTGGATTTTCTGGAATGGGTAATGTCACTCTGCAGGTAATTGACAGACCTATTACTTGCTTCTGGCCTGTGACCCCTGAGGATGCTGTCCCATGCATGATGAGGACTGATGTCTGTGAACTCAAAGAACATGCAACTAGCCATGTATCAGAGAGGAGTAGAACTTCCCGCTAGCTGGGAAGAGGGAGAGCCTCTGAGAGGTTCTCACTGCCACTGCTGCAAGAATTGGGTACTTTAAACTGTGTCTTAGACACTGTTGCTGTGAAACAGACACCACGACCACAGCAACTCTTATCAAGGAAAGCATTTAGCGGGGGCTTGCTAACACTTCAGAGATTTAGTCTATGGCCATCGTGGAGGGAAGCATGGCGGCTTGCACGCAGGCATGGTAAGGCCAGAGAGGGAGTAAGAGGCCTACATCCAGATGGACAGGAACCAGGAAGAGAGAGAGAGAAAGGCATTGGGTATGGCTTGGGCATTTGAAATTTCAAAGCCCGCCCCCAGGGACACCCTTCCTCCAATAAGACCTCACCTACTCCAACAAGGCCACACCTCCTAATAACTAATGACCAAGCATTTAAATGCATGAGTCTATGGGGGCCATTCTGATTCAAACTACCACAAAATGGTTACAGGAAAGGCAGAGAGAGAGAGAGAGAGAGAGAGAGAGAGAGAGAGAGAGAGAGAGAGAGATGCAAGGAGTGATTTGCCTTCTCTAAGCACACAAGATGACCGAAGTCCTCCTAGTGTTGGAGCTGTGTCAGAACCATAGATAGTCGACAAGGTGATGACAAAGCATAGGGACTGAGAGAAGGTGTTCCCGGATAACAGAGTGGGAGAGTCAGGAAAGAAGAAATGTGGTGAGGGCCAGGGAAATAAATCCGGACCCAGAGGATGAGACAGATGTTCCTGTGGTGCTCCAGAGGTCTCAGTCTATTTGCTGTTCTCTTGAAGAGACACATTAGGTTGTCATGTTGTTCACAAGGAGAAGGCTTCTCTCAGGTTGGAGAATCCTTAGAAAGTACAGGACAGAGAGACCAGAAATGAACCCCAAAGGCTACATGTTTTAGTTTTCAATTTTATATTAAGAAGTCATGCCAGGCGGTGGCAGTGTATGCCTTGGATTCCAGCACCCTGGAGGTAAAGGGTCTCTGTGAGTTCAAGGCCAGCCTGGTCCACAAAATGAGTTCCAGGACAGCCAGGACAGCAGAGAATCCCTGTCTCAAAAAACCAAAACCAAAAAAAAAAAAAAAAAAAAAAAAAGACAAAGATGAAGATGAAGATGAAGCTAAAGATGAAGGAAGAAGAAGAAAAAGGAGAAGAAAAAGAAGAGGAGGAAGAGGAGGAGCAAGAAGTCAATCATTTGTGAGAGAAAGCTCCCTACAGTATCTCATAGGGACCAAGACCAGTGTATTCAGGAGTGTTTCTTATCTGGACCAGGGCCAAAGGGAATTAAGAAGTCCCAGGAAAACTAGACTCTTGAATCAACTTCCAGCGATGTTCCCCAAAGAACCCATAATTATTTCGCTCTACTTTCTCAAAGGACTGAAGCTTCAGGCACAATGGAGATTAAATTGGGTTCTCGGGACAGGGAGCTCCTTTTTTGTCGTGGAGACTATGAAGGTCAAGTCCATTACCAATGTGAATTGTCTGCAGCAGTCCAAATCCTGGGGTTCCATTCACTCTGAGGTCCTCTCTACAACATATGAAAAGTTCTCCAATTGATTGGTGAAGGGCTCCACTCATACTAAGAGTAACTGGTTGCCCTTGCTTAGAGACATGAGGGTGAGATCTAGCTGACATTCTTCCTCAGAATAAAATCCTGTCTTTTGGGTTTCCAGGGGAGCAGGCCAATCATCCCTCCACTACAGCTCATTTTTCCCTCATTGTCTGGTCAGTTGTCTTAGCGATTTCCTCCCAAAATTGTCTTTCTGTCAGCTGTGGAGTTCCAACTTGCCCAGATGAAAGGATACATAAAGAGGGTCTTTAGTTTTTCCCATCTATCCTTGGCACAGAAGAGCAATTTCCCAGAATCCTTCTAAACCACCCTGATGGTTGGATGATAATCTATTCTTCGGCACTTCTACCATGGAGGGGCCACAGTCATAACTTGATTAGCTGCTTCTTTGATAGCGTTGTGAGCCCACCTGTGTCCTTCATGGACTTCCTTTGATCCCCTTTGACAACCCTTTCAGTGGACATCTGCTACTTTCTTGGGTTGAAACAGTGAAAAGTTACTGTTTCTGGGTGACATTAACTAGGGGAGGTGACATCAGGAAGAAGGCACTGGCATGGAGAACCACAGAGACATATTTAGAAGCAGCACATATGGTGACGCTCTTGCTCTGACTTAATTCTAGGGCTCTGATTAGGGGGCTATTAGTTCAGCCAACTGAGTTCCAGTCCCTGGAGGAAAGTTGTTGCTCTCCAGAATGTCAGGAAGGTTCACTATAGCATATGTGACTTGCTGGACCCCAAGCTTAATACAAAGCGCTCTCATCTATAAATACAACCTAATCAGGGTTTCTGAGGGAGTATAAGTCTTCTTCCCTATTGACTTAAGTTTTTGGAAATACTTGTTCAAAATCATGTTGGGGGCCATTTTGTCGTCTTTGTCTTCCTCTGGGAGGAAGAAAGTACAATTGAGGGAGGACCAATCTTTTATTTGAATGACTGGACCTACCAAAGATAAATCCTGATACTTTAGAAGTCTTTATCGGTTAAGCAGAAATTCCTTTTTAGTTTTAACAGTTCTGCCATATTATGTGAGGATAGTACAGTCAAATCATTTTATTTTAGTCAACTCTGGAATCCACAGTGTGACTGCGGCTAGGTCTGGGCATGCTGGGCACACGTCCACTACACAGTCTAGATCTCTGACTGTGGTAGCCTATGTGTTGTTGTGTGGGTCCCTGAGCACTCTCAACACCATTTCTTTCATTGTTATGTAGAGATTGACATCGCTACAAGCTGAGTTGGAATGCTCCGGTTGGGGCTATGAGGAGTAACTGCTTAAGGTATTAGAAGACACAGGTTCCTCTGTCCAATAGGTCAGACTTTGTGTTTTTTCCCCATAGGTATGTTTTAGGGGCTGTTTTAGTTAGGGTTTTCCTACTGTGAACAAACACTCTTATAAGGACAACATTTGATAGGGGCTGGCTTACAGATTCAGAGGTTTAGTCTTTTATCATCAAGGCAGGAACACAGCAGCATCCAGGCAGACGTGGCACAGGAGGAGCTGAGAGTTCTACATCTTCAGCTGAAGGCTCCTAGCAGAATACTGGCTTCCAGGCAGCTAGGAGTAGGGTCTTAAAGCTCATATCCACAGTGACACACCTACTCCAACAAGGCCACACCTTCTAATAGTGCCACTCCCTGGGCTGAGCATACACAAAACCATTACAGGGGCTGATATGGGGCTCAGATAATTTCTGCATATCTCAGGGTCTAGAACTTGCAGAATTCTGCCATTCAAAAAAAATCAAGCATTTTTGATAAAAAGAAGGAAAAAATTAGGTACTCTTGGGCCTTGTCTTAGCTCCCTCATTCTCTCTCAGATATGGTCAATCCTAAGTATTTGGTTGGCGGTTGGCACAGCTAGCTAAGTCTTATTCTTGGCGGTGGCACAGTCCTCACCAGCTCAAACTAAGGCATGCCTTACTTTATTCTTCCCTAAGAACTGACAGGAAAATTATCCAAATCATTTAGGACATTGACTTGACAGTTCAAATGGTTTCATCAAAATCCCACAGAATTTCTGGCAGAGCATGGGTAAAGGAAAGAATACAGCAATCTTTGGTCCTGGCTTCACCTTCATGGACAGCATGGTTTTTTTGACCTGCCTCTTTTATCACCCTGCTCCTTTTAGTGTTACTAAGGGCCAGCTGCCCATAGGAAAGCAGATACCCCCCAGTAGAAATGCAATTCCATTATTGTTGCAGTCAGATCTTCCTGACTACTTAATATAAATCAATGACCAGAACTCAGTAGAAGTCTTGAGTTTTTCATAAGTTATCCTGCCCCTTGTTATTCATTAGAGAAATCTTGCCTCTGTACTTTCATGGGACAGAGTCTTAGTTTGGGTTTTACTGCTGTGAACAGACACCATGACCAAGGCAACTCTTGAGAGGACAACATTCATTTGGGGCTAGCTTAGAGGTTTAGACGTTCAGTCCATTATCATGAAGTTG
Organism: Apodemus agrarius; assembly: GCA_964023405.1. Classification (NCBI taxonomy): domain Eukaryota; kingdom Metazoa; phylum Chordata; class Mammalia; order Rodentia; family Muridae; genus Apodemus; species Apodemus agrarius. Next base: position 12,924,654 of record OZ030022.1, on the reverse strand, counting down.
AGAACACAGCAGCATCCAGGCAGGCATGGTGCAGGAAGAGCTGAGAGTTCTACATCTTTATCTGAAGGCTGCTAGCATAATACTGACTTCAAAGCAGCTAGGATGAGAGTCTTATAGCCCACACCCACAGCAACACGCCTATTCCAACAGGGCCACACCTTCTAATGCTGCCACTCCTTGGGCTAAGCATATACAAACCATCACAGACAGGTACCTTCTGTCAAAGCAAAGTCTTTCCATATCTCGAGGCAGCTAGACAGAAACATGAAGAATTATGAATTGTCCATTCAACCAACTGCTCAAACTGCTATTCAGTTTAACCAAGTGCAACAGCTGATTTCAACATAGTCACTTTGCTGTATAAATGCCATTTAGCCATCCTGCCCTCTGCTGAAACTTGGTTCCTAAAATGCCCTAATGTCTGTGGGAAATCTTGATACTTTAATGTTCCCCACCACACACACATCTACTGAAGTTCAAGATAACTGGATGATGAATTCTCTAACTTTGGTCACCAACATTGCAGGGGACAACACTGCCCCCTCGTGGAATTGCTGAGAAGTATTCCTGAGAATGTTTCTTTAAAAGTCTTTATAGGTAAGGATGTTTTGCAGCATATCCAGAAGAATCAGCTTTCCAGAATCCACCAACTGAAGGATCAGGCTGTCCCAAGGATCATGCTATTTTCCCATGTTATGTTCCCCCGTGTTACCTCATGTCATAGACTAAGTTGCTCCAGTTGCTCACAACTTTGCCCCGTCTCAGCATCCAAAGAGCATCCGAGGCACTCCAGGTCAATGATGCTGGTAGACTGAAATATGCTCAACTAGAGAGCATACACACACACACACACACACACACACACACACAAATCAGCAAACCCACTACACAAGTCAAAAGTTTGGTTTCTTAAGCTGAAACCCTTACCCAGTTGAAGTTTATGCCGAGCTTGAATTTAGGCATTTACTAAAAAAAATAAACAAAATTGGGGCAAGCTTGGCAAATTTGATAAATATCCTTTAAATTCCTCTCCATTTTTTATCATCATCCTCCCCCCCAAAAAAAAAACCATTTTGTGTTCTCCTGTTAAAAGAGTTGAATTTCCCTATTCTGCAATCCCACTGTGAGCATAAAACATAGGCAAGCAACAGGAGAGGAGCTACACAGCCAGCACCATTGTCTTGTTTTCTGAGCCCATGGATGTCAGCCCTGGATGCTCAGTGGAATCATCTGGAAAGCTGTAGTTTTATCCTTAGTATTATAGGCTTATGTTATTTGATGCAGGCACTTCCCAGATTGAGATTTCAGAGAATAATAATTCAAATTGTTTTTATGGATGAGTAAGGTTTCCAATTAAACTGTACACTTTTGGAAAACATGTTCTTATATTATTGACCATTTTTTCTTTTTCTCAATGGACACTGTTTTTTTTTAAAGATTAAAGTTATACAGTTATCTTGGGTTATAAAAGGTGATTTTATGTGGGAAATCTAAGGTATAATAAGGTTGGTTACATTGTTTTCTTAAAGACAACTTAAACAGGCCAAATACATAGTAGGATAGCAGGTCAAATGCAAGGTCTTAAATCAAGGAATATTATTAACTTGGGGTCAAGAGAGATGTTTAGATACATGCATCAGCACAGTACCCCTTTTGAATCTGCTTTTATGCACATGTGGTCTGTGTGTTATTCAAATTATGTTGTGTAATATATGTTTTTTATCGCCAATAGCATAAGAAAATAAATAAGCAAAAGATTATTGATAAATGATAGATATAGATAGATATGTAGATAGATAGATGGATGATAGATAGATAGATAGATAGATAGATAGATAGATAGATAGATAGAGTGGTGATTTGCCTATGCTTGGCCAGGGAGTAGGACTTTTAGGAGGTGTGCCCATGTTGCAGGAAGTTTGTCACTGTGGATATGGGCTTTAAGGCCCTTGCCCTAGCTGCCTGGAAGCTAGCCTTCTCCTGTTTGCCTTCAGAACAAGATGCAGAACTGTCAGTTCCTCCTGCACCATGCCTGCCTGGACTCTGCCATCCTCCCTCCCATCTTGATGATAATGCACTGAACCTCTGAACCTGTAAGCCGGCCCTCATTAAATGTTGCCCTTTATAAGAGTTGCCTTGGACATGGTGTCTGTCCACAGTAGTAAAATCCTAAGACACATACATACAGAGAGAGAAAGAGAGAAAGAGAGAGAGAGAGAGAGAGAGAGAGAGAGAGGAGAGAAGGAAGGGATGAAAAAGAAACGAGGGAAGAAAGCAGACCGTCTCCATCTCCTTTGTTTATTTCCCGAGAGAACATCCATCTCATAGAAATAACTTCAAATCTGAGCCCTAAAGTAGAAACTACCTCCATGATAGGACAACTTAAGACAACTCACAACACCACTGCTAAAGACAAGAAGCTACATATTTGCATGCATGACTGAGCAGTGCCTTGCAAAACCTGCTAAGACTCTTACAAGTAGAAAAAGATTAATCCCTTCCATTTACATAAACTGAATTAACAATTAATAACATTTCAAACAAAAGTATACCAGGCTCATGCTACAGAGATGGATTAGTGGTTAAAAACACTTGCTACTCTTAAACTGAACAGGGTTTGGTTCCTTGTCTGTAACTCCAACTCCAGGACACGCTCTTTGGACTGCTATAAGAACCTGTATGCACATTGTGTACACACAGACAAGTGGGTACACACTCAACACATAAAGTTAATTTTAAAATGTAAAAATTTTTGGTTAAAGGCATTCACTGGTGAAATCTGTCATTGCCTGGCATTTGGGGATCACGGCTTCATGAGGGGGTCATGTTTGAAGTAAGTTCTGATAGAAACGAGGGTTAAGAGTCTAAGGATTTTAAGTGCTGGATAAAAGTTTATAAAGAACTGGTCCCAGAGCTGTTTGTCCTTGCCTGGGGAAGTGTAGGAATACTGAGTCCTTCAAAGGATAGGAAACTTGAATATAGTTTTACTTGAAAAATACCACTCTGGAGATGTTTAAAAGTGTGACTAGAGCAGATGACAGCTATGGTTTGAGTAGGTAACTGTAAGCTTACCTTACAAAGGTAAGGGAGAAAGATGGTTAATAGGACAAGGGGGGTGTGGACCTGCGTAGAAATAGTTCTTTGGGGTGATCCCAAACACAAATCATTAGTAGCAACCCAATGAGCAAACACCAAACACGAATCAGTAATGGCAGTCCAGTCCAGTTGACAAGCACCAAACACCAATCACCAATCAGTAGCAGTGGCTCAATCCAGAAGAAACCATAAGACTCCACCAAATTGGTATGAGTTCACAGAAGCAGCAAGTAGGACTTGCCACGTGGACTTGCCTCGTGGACAGAGTTTTTTGGTGCACTGTTCTTTATGAAGTCACACCAAGTGAAGACCAGCGAAGACTGGCAAAGCATTGCAAGGAACCAATACAAGAGTGTCCTCTCACTGTGGGGTTATATTTATATTCTTTCTAAACATCACACGTCCACTCAAATGTCCACTTCAACAAAATGTCATATGCCCTCTCACAAGACAGCTTCCAGTCAAACATCATGTGTCTATTCTCAACAAAACATCCTCTCACATGTCTGCTTCAGCAAAATATCCTCTCATAAGACAGTTTCCAGAAAAATATCACGTGACACAACCGAGTCTCCAAAGAAACCAGAAATTTCCATTTCAGATAATGTCTTCTGTAGGCTCATGCATTTGAGTGCTTGGTACCCAGTTGATAGTCCTTTTTAAAAAGGCAATGGAACCTTTAGGAAGTGGAGACTTGCTGGAGGACACACAGGGCTATGAGGTTCTGCTGGTCTACTTCGTGTTCTCTTCTTCTTCCAGTGCATAGATGAAATGTGATCACTCTGCTTCCTGGCTCTGGTCAGCCTCATGCTCCCACTGAAATGACAAAGGTAACACTGTTGTGTTCTGATTCCATTTTGTATTTTCTTAGACAATTCTCAGCCCTCTTCCCTCTTCCCCTAATGATCACGTCTGCCTTGAGATTTTTGTGGTCTTGAGTATGTATTAATCAAAATAATTGGTAAGTTATGTTTAAAATAACTACTATACTCTGCCAGGAATGAATGTTTCAAGGTGACTCTGATCCTCATTAAACTTTCATGCAAATTTTGGCCTGTGAAAATTTTCCCTTTAAAAACTCTGTATCCAGCTGGGTGGTGGTGGTGCATGCCTGTAATCCCAGCACTTGGGAGGCAGAGGCAGGCGGATTTCTGAGTTCAAGGCCAGCCTGGTCTATAGAGTGAGTTCCAGGACAGACAGGGCTACACAGAGAAACCCTGTCTTGAAACACCCCCCCCCAAAAAAACCTCTGTATCTCTGAAGTTGAGCCCCAACAGACTCTTCAGAGGCACAAGCCCTCTCTTGGTCTGTCCACCAATAAAAAATACTTACAACATAATTGGCTTAATCAGTGTGGTGGTTGTCAATAACTGTCTCATGTGGGTCATTACACTGCTGTTCTGTTTTCTCCACTATGAGGGATAGCTCTGGGATAGTAATCCTAAATAACTCATTTTCTTCTCTAAGCTGATTTTTGTAATTAAATTCTACCATCACAACAGAAAGATAACTAATCCAGTCACGGAAGGCTAGAAGCCAGGGGATGTTGGCATGGAGTAGCAGTGGAGAGGGAGGAAGGGTAGGTAGGACATGACAAGGTCAACACAGCACTAGATTGGAGGTGTCAAGAATGGCTTCCATATCTTAACCTCTTCCTCCTTCCTCCCAGGACACTACAAACATCAAATTAATCCATGGCAGAGCCACATGTACCCTGTCACCCATTTACCACAGTCAAAAGGCCCTTTAGAATCTTTTCCCTCTCTAATCATGAGCATTCTTTCCATTCGCAAGCTTGGCTTTTTGTCCAGGAAATACTTCCACTGGCTCATTCTAATGGTCTCAAATGAGTATTGCTACGTAAAGATCTGTTCCCGTACCTCCATTATGCACAGACTAGTTTGCCACACAATCAGAAACCTGTCTTAGCTTCCTCAGGGGGAAGCAAAAGCCAAGCTCCCCAAGTCACCAGATCCAAACTCATTATTCTCTCTAGAATATCGTCTCCTCTTTCCTTTACATTTTTATTTTGCATTGCTACCTCTCTATGCTAGAATTCAAGTGCCACCTCTCAGAAAGAGAGAAACCAACCTTTAGTTTTCCATTTTTTTTTTTTAATTTAAAGGTAAGTAAAACTTAATCCAGGAGTTTTAGGCACAGTACTTTCCAGAAAGTGGATCCTAAAGCTATTAAATCCCTCCAAATTGTCTCTCAATAAATTCTTCCATTAGGCCTACATCAGCTGATAACTTCAACGTTATTACAGTACCTTAAAGGACTAGAGAGGAATCTCCGGGTCCAGTAAACTTCAGTGCGCTGACTGTCTCACACAGTGGGGAATCACATGCAGGTGTGGGGTCAGGACCTCCTTAATCTGCTGTTACGGTCATTACTTGAAAGTCACATTCCTGCAGACATGTGATTCTAACTTCTCCCAGTCACTTACCCTCCTCAGAGTAGTAACAGGGCATGGCCAACAACCCTCATGATGAAAATACAGCACTTTAGTGGGTTTAAACACCTCCTGGTGAAATGGTTCTTGGTGCTGTGCAGAACAGAATCCCCTGAGAGCAATGAATCTCAAGGTGAAGGCTCTCCCATAGCTCCTATGTTATCTGCGAAGTATTGTAGCTAGATATACAGATTCTTGTGAGTCAAGTATAGAAAAGAGGCAGTCTAGGTCTTAACAGGCTCCAGGTGACCGCCCAATGTGGTTGAATGTGGCTTCGACTACTTCTAATAAGTTCTGTGTTCCCCATGCCACCTGGGCTGTGAAGAGTAGAACCAACTTCTGAAGACTGTGAATCATGCAGTACATACACATCTCAGGGGCTGGTCTTCCTATCTCTGCATTAGACTGTACTTTGATTTTGCTCTCAAAAACAATAAAAGACAAGGCATTTGCATGTAACTGTAAGACCCTAACACAAAGCAAAATTTCAAAATTTTATCTAGATTTTCTTTTTTCAGCTGAACGGGGTGGGTAATCTAGTTTTTGTAGTAAGAATTTTGGTTTCTCTAAAAATCACAGCAATAGGAACGCGCTTTCATTTTAACCCCAGGTGTGGGGGTGTGGCGCTGCTTCAAACTGTCTGCAGCAGTTGCTAAAGATTTGCCTCAGGACCTAGCAGGGGTGTGGTTTTGCCAGCAGGAGATAGTTTTTGTGAATGTGTGATGTTTGGAATTCTGAGGACTTTTCAGAGGGTATTGTAAATGGTAGGGCCCTGAGAGTTGGAGTGGGTTGTGGCTGCTGTTGGTTGTTGTTGATTGTGGTTCGTTAAGTAGAAGAAATCAGAAGCCAGAATTAGATATCCTGATGACCAAAAATCAAACTTACCCTAAGGAACTTGACACCCCGAATCGGCAGTAAGTTATCTAATGACAGTGCCGCCCCCTTTCCTCTCTGTTCATTTTTTCTCTCCTACCTAATGTTAGGGGGTTGAAAGGGTGGAAAGGGAGAAGGGTGGGAGGAAAAAGCCTAAGTCGCCTAAGTCTGGCCAAGGGTTTGCTTACACAGGCCATATCTCATGCTCCCTCTATAGGGACGTTCAGATCATGTTCTATAACTAGTGTTCCTGACCCAGGAAATATTTTCCTTAAGTCAAAGATGTTGGTTTTATCGGGAAATCTACATATACCTTTGCTTTACTCGGAATAAAGGACAAACAAGCTCAAGTGGTCCAGTGCACAGCCCTGTAATCCCAGTAAAGAAAACAATGATACTTCCCCCCAAAATATTTTTTTTTTAAGCAAGAGATTGTCCTCAGACCACCAGTCACCTGGGAAGGGGTACAGCAACCTGGACTTAAAAGCCTCTTCATCCTGGAAGACCTGGCAAACCTGGACGCCATTCTCTGTAATGAACTAGATGAGGCTACTTTACCCCAAGGAAGTGTCTAAAGGTTAGACAAGAAAATCATCACCAGTGCTTGATTCTGTTGCCGCTGTCTTATGCCATTTCCAAGGACTGGAAACTCTGTCCCAGAACTCTCCATTACTTGTCTTAGCTGCAAGAACATCAACCAACTTGGCCAGTCAGGAAAAGGACTTATAGGAAGTTACTAGGCAGAGTGAAGAGTTCCTAAGTTTCCAGACAATGGGATTTAGCTATTATATAGGCAGTGTCGATGTCCAAAATCACGCCTCATGGTGGTAGCTTGTGTCCACTAGATAGACACCCTCAGCTTGCACGTGGATAGGGACATCTACATTTTGTTACCACATCCGTGGGAAATGGCCATAGCACCCACCAACACCATCACATAGATTCATTAGTGCCTCGCACTGTGGTTTTGATTTGTATTTTGTTAATGCCTAGCTGGCTTTGGTGTAGTCCTGTGTAACAACCATCTTCACTTTTTTTTTTTTTTCAAAAGCCCTAGAAAACAAGAACAGCAGAGACTGAAACAAGGGCCCGATGGTTAGGCTCTCAAGCCGGCAAGTGTTCAGGGAATTTTTTAAATTAAGGAAAAACATGTCCCTTAATTTAAAAAAAAAAAAAAAAAGTTTTCCCTATTTATGGTCCCTACACCATACATATGCATAAAGGAAGATAAAGAAATAGATATGCAGCTTAACATAAAAACAAAACAAAACAAAACAGGTACTACTTGGGACCTAAGTTAAAAATTATATAGCACCGAGGTTGGCCCCCGGAAGCCTCCTCTGCAGCCCCCCCCCTCGCCCTTCCTGGCAGGGATGCCTGGTCTCTACCCTCAAAGTTATCACAGTCATCTTTTTTTATTATTATTATTTTCTATGTCCAAATCCCTAAATTACATCAATTGGTTTAACTAGTGTTTCCACTAGTTCATCAAGGTGAGGTTACAACAGGAGGTTTTCAAAAACCATTTCATGTCTCATGAGCAAAGAAAAAAAAGATTAGATAATCTTTCCTCTTACATCACTCATAGACAAAAAAACGATTTGCCAATACTGGAACTTTCTTACCATTAGAAAAAGACTAGTAAAATAGAAACAATTCATAGCACGTGTTTATTTAAGCACTAGCTAAACTTTCATTTACAAACAAATATTTTCAGGGCAAAAAAAAAAAAAAGAAATCAAATAACACAAGACAATAATTTCAAAAGTTATACCATTACATAAAATTAACCGTACAGAATTTACAAATTAATATTCTTAGCAGACGGATAAATTATACATCCTGTAACAAAACCCAATCAAACAGCATTTAGAAATTCATACAGTCATAATGCAAGATAGTCTCTCTTTACAATCTACCTATTTACATGGGTTCCCACCACAAACAATAATAGCCTACCAATGTGTGCAAACACATCATAGCTACCAGTGTGTGCAAACACAGTATATTTAAAATATATTTAGCAGCATATAAAAATCAGAGGAAGGAGAAAGGAGCTATTACTATTAAATAAAAAAAGGAAATTAAAAGATAATAATAGAAACAATTCCATAGGAAAATAGATCAAAATATCTTTCTGTTAGGAAATCAACAGCTCACTGTCCCAGAATACGTGCCCAGCACTGGCCACCAAAGGGCTGTGCAGTATCTCAATCCTGAGCACAGAATGTAGAACAACTGAAAGCTTTGGTCAATACAGGTAAACATAAGCATCTTCGCACAAATTGTTATCTTTCTTAGTTGACTACGTCAATTATGAAACATCACCAATAATTCCTCGTTTTGTTATTCCATTACACTGACCGAGCTTTGAAACTCAGAACCCCTTATACACTGACAAGATTCCTGATGAGCAGGCTACAATTTGATTAAACTGTTCCAATATATGCTTAAATGTGTAAATGATGACCACGTTATTTGAACGAGTTAACAGGTAGGCCTGTCTTATTCTGGGTATGCTTCTGGATGTCATAAAAGCAGATGTCTTATAACTCAAATAATTTGAGGTGTCTTTTTATAGCTAGGCACAACAATGCAGCCACAGTAAAAGTGTGATTCAAGCAATACATCGATTTTAGGAAGTCTATGTGTTGGTAGATATTAATATTTCACATACAGGACAGAACAAGTTTACTAGGATACACATTATCTAGCAATGGATTGAGATATATTTCCAGTTGATTCCATTAGTAATAAGTGCAGGACATCGTTTTCAATAAAGAACACAGAGTATCATCACAGTGTCAGCTTCTGCTTTATCCCCATTCATGTTAATTACTGGCCATATCTTCCACCAGATCTCCTGTATCAGAGATTTGACCATCTTGCAAATTGTGGGCCTTCCAGATTCTCACAGTTCGATCACTACAAAACAATAAATTTAAAATGGACATATGATCAGAGGCAGAAATGTCAAATAGCTCTCAGAAGCTTTTTTAAGAGGTCTTTAATTACTGCAGGTAAAACATGTACAATGTTGTGCGAGAAAAGCAAACACAGATTGATAGAACGCTTCGTCTGCACCACGTGGCACAGAGGCCGCCCACTCCGAATCACCTGATCTGTGACCCCACCCCCTGCTCTGATGTCATTGGTGCACTTTTTCACCTATTTTCTTCCGTCTCTGGCTAGAAGAGAAGGTAGAATTTGTGGCTGCCCTGCTCTCTGCCCCCTTCCTAACGGTCTAGACTAAGACCCAGCACACAGAAGATTCATTGTGATTAATCAGACAAGCAAGAAATGAATCTGTCAATCCAACTATTCAGAGAGAGGAAACAGATGTTACTACCACATTCTTACATATTAAATGGAGAAAGAAGCACAAAGATTGTTAAAAATAATTTGTTCTAAATATAAATAATAGCAAATAAGCTATTCTGAAGACAAAAATATTTCAAAATTAGTCACTAATAAGGTATTTTTCCTTTTTTTAAATTTTACTTACTCAGTTTACATCCCACTCATTGTCTCCCGCCCGATCACCTCCTTCCACAATCCTTCCCCATTCCTCCTCCCCTTCTCTTCTGAGCAGATGGGGTGTACCCTAAGTCACCAAAAAAGACCTGACAGCAGACCCCATACTATGCACTAATACAGAAGTAGTCTTAACATTCTGGTCAGCCTAAACTCAAGGCTTGTGGTAGAGATCCAAAATCATAATTTAGGAGCCAGGTGATATGGACTACAGTCCCATTTCTTGGGTAGCTAAGACAGAAGGATGATGAGTTCTAAGCCACCCTGGGCTAAACAGCAAGATCGTGTTAAAAATAAGTCAAAAAGGTAAATCAGTCATCGTAAACCAGGATGCCTGGACTGAGAGAGGGATGTGTTGTGCTCGGTGTTTGTAAATACTTATGGCCTGCAGTATTTGTTAAGTCTGAGCCCAGCAACCCGCCCATAGCAGACCCTGGGAGGACACTTACTCAGCGGCAGTGAAGACATGGGTGGAGTTCACACAGATGGCATTGATGGGACTGTCATGACCTCTCATCTCTCCAACTGGCACGAAAGTATCTACATTCCAGAGTTTCAAAATGCCACCTCTGCAGCCACTAAGCAAAACCGGATGGCCTGGCACCACGCCCAGGGCACAGACCCAGTCCTTGTGTGCATTTGGGACTTGCTGAAGAGAGGAGAGAAAGCAGAGAACTTAAGAGGAACCTTACAAAACCAGTGGTCACACCAAAATTGGTTACAGTGCTTTTAGTGGTAAAACTCAGTGTAAGGAATACAGGGTGTCCTTTAAGGTTATCAAAGTCCATTTCTATGCATTCAGTGATTTAAGCAATAAATCTACAAGTTGCTTCGTTAGGAATCTATAGAATCTAAAAGACTCAGAAAACAGGAGAAAAGTTTTCTCCTCTTTTCTACCCAAAACATACATAATAAAACAAGTTTGTAAACTAAAAACCTGTATATGGATTAAAAGAACCATGTCATGAAATCATTCAAACACTTTGCTAGATAATATGCAAGTCTAAGGAATATGGGAGTTTTTTTAGATATCATGACGAGCACAAAAAGTTATTAGATAATATCATGACTAGATTTTATGTATAAACATTTATATTCACAATATAAAGATGATAATAATGGATAAATGAATATATATCTAAGAAAGCATCTAAGCATGGTGTGTGCACCTGCTGCCAGGTCTTTTCTATTAATATCCATGCTCCTGGTTCATTCTGTCTTTAGCTGCAGTTGAGAGCGACCAGAGGGGTAGTGGCTGTAATCCCTCCCAACACATCCATGGAGCAACAGATAGATGTAACATAACGATTGCAATGGATTGCAATTATAAGCAATTTTCTCTGTTTGCTAATTTTTGTCCCTTTAAAGCTAATAGTGAAAGATAGTGGTCAGTTTACTGATACAGTGCAGCCCTGCTGTAGTGTATGGAAGCTCTGCCTCCTGGCCTCAAGAGGATGCTCCCACAGCTGAGGAAGCTCTTCACTCCAGATAACTGTCGTGCTGCTTGGAAGATATGTGCATTTAAAAACAATGAACAACTACAACTGTTCTACCTCCGGGTGACTGTACTTAATAAACAGATCTACACGAAGGTTCTACTTCACCCTAGCATCTATTAGTGGAATGCTTACCTTCTCCCAGTTAAAACTCTGAGGATAATGAGCATAAAACACATTTGATATTGAAAGTATAAAATTTAAGGTGAAGTTCCACAGCTTCCATTCCTATTCTCTCCTATTCTAGCTGAGTGGAAGACCACTCAGTTGTTTAGACTTCGGGTCTAGTCAAACTTGGTGTGTGATGTTTACATTTATGTGTAAGTTGTTTTCATTGTAAAGATTATAAAACTATTTTAAATATTAAAAAAGTCCTTAAGAGAAATCTCTGATTAAACAATGATAATATAAATAGGACACGCACACACACACACACTCCCCACACTACCACCACCAAGCTACTGGACAGACTCCTGTGTGGTGTCAAAATATTCACTTCACACCTTGTGGGGTTTCTGAATTACCTGAAGAAGACCTTTCTGAGCTAAGTCCCACTTCTTGATTCCGTTGTCTCTGGACCCACTGAATAGGTTATCGCCTTGAATGGCCAGTGCTTCTATCCCGTCATAATGAGGAGGCTCGAAGTTGTGGGTGGGACTTACAGTTCCAAGGGCCCCTTCAGTCACATCAAACATCTACAGGAGAGAACCCGAGAGAAAGGAGTCATCCCATTCAACTTCCAGATAAGCGCCTCCAAGTGTATATTCAAAACCACACAAATGTGCATTGAAAGGATCTACTAACTGCATTGACTGTAGGAAAGACTCTGGGGAATACCCTCAGCCCTGTTTCACGGACTTTGTTTACACATCACATCTGCAAACTTCCAGAAAAGCAATTTCTTTGGGACACTCAAAGCTGAAGACATTATGTATGGATGTATCGGGGATTGAAATAAACAAATCATGATATTCAGTTAAAATCAGTTAGTTTGTCAATCCCAGATTCCTTCTCCACCTTCCCGAAGCTACCCTCCAAACTTTTTCACGTTTGTATGGCTGAAAAAGTCAATCTGTGATTGAATAATACTAAAATCAATGAGCTATATCAATGCAGATATCAGTGTAGATAGAGCTCAGTGGGCAAAGTTCTTGACAAGAATGCACAAAGCCCAGTGTCAGTCCCTAGAACAGAATAAAACTGGGTGTGAAGACTAATTTTAGTCGTGAACTTGACGCATCTGTGAAGAGTGAACATTGGTTGAGGAATTGCTTCCATAAGCTGGGCCTGTGGGGATGTCTGTGGAACATTTCCATGATTTCCAATTGATGTGGAAGAGACCATTCTGAGTGGTGCCACCCATGGGCAGGTGAGCCTATGGATGTATAAGAAAGGTTTAAGAAGCGACCTGTATAAGACAGCTAGATAAATGTGAGCACTGGAGAAAGCCCATAGGACGCATTCTTCTGTGGTCTCTACTTCATTTCCTATCTCCAGGGTCCAACTTTGAGTTCCTGCCTTGTATTCTCTTGATGTTGGACTACAACCAATAATGCAATAAACTCTTTTCCCCAAGTAGGTTTTGGTCAGTGTTTTTATTACAGCAACAGAGAGGTAAGCTAGGATACTGGGTAGACGGTACTTATCTATAATCCCCACACTTGAGAGCTAAATGCACGAAGATTAGATGTCCAAGGTCATTTTGACCACAGAGAGAGAGAGTTCAAGGCCAGCCCAAACTACCTAAGACCCTTTCTCAAAACAAAAACAACCAAATCAGTAAGTATTAGAAAAGATTACAAAAATAAAAGAAGCAACAGGTAAAATCAGGGGCTAGAAGACTGGTTAAGAGAACGTGACCTTGCAAAGTACTGAGAAAAAGAGACTGCTGAGTGCTGTCAACCCTAAGAAAGGAAGATCACAGAAGAGGGGGATAGAAAGGAAGAGCCAGATGATGGAGAGGGCTCTGAAACACTGTCTCCCAGACCTGACCTGGCCAATGAGCTCAGAAACTCACTGCAAGAGGCCTTCTGAAGTCTGGGGCCTATCAACAGTAGTCATGGATGGGGGAGGGGGCATTCCTGAGACTCCTCCCCAAAGAGCAATTGACAGCTAATACTTCCTAGAGGAGGGGTGAGTAACTATGCTAAATATAGTATACTCATCGGAGATCATGGCAAGTTACCCACGATCCAGGAAATAGTCGCTACCTGCTCCCCTGCAAAGCAAAGACCCATTACCCTCAGTGGTCACAAGGAGAAAGAAGAGAGAAGTGGGGCAGGGCTTAGATTAGTGACTACTTCGAACCTATCACTCTAGAAAATGTAATTCAAGCTCCACTCATACACACTTTGATGTAGTGGTCTTTTGAGCCCGTGATGATTAGGTCCTGTCCATTGGAGATCTGGTCTACCGTAAGGCACATAACAGGACCCAGGTGTCCAGTTAGCTTTCCTGTAGACTGAAACCTTTAAAGAGAAATAAAACAACAGTTGAAAACCCTTCACAGCAAGATGGAAGACTCAGACAAATCTATATTTGCTCACAATATTTCCTTTCCATGTCAGCCCTGCCTCTTGAAACTCTGCATTGAGTAAATAGAAGTGGACAAATGAATAACCTGTGACGGAAGCTGGGAACTGCGTAGATCTTATGCCAAAGCTTAATATAACTTACGAATTAAGCCAAATTCTGAGAAACTGTAAGAAGATAATCTTAATTCCTCCAAATAAACGTCCGTTTATTAAATACATGAATTTATGAAAGACACGACTAATCCTTTCAAGACTCGATCTGTAATGAATAAAACATTGCTATCACAGCTTACAACATCAAGGAAGCTACCGAAGTGAGGTTATTTTATTCTACGCATGCACGTATTATATCCAACACATGCACATACATCATCCACATATGTACACATATACATATCTGTACGTAGCCATGTCTGTGTGCCATTGTGTGTATGAGAAAATAGGTGAGTATTTTCATGAGTCATTATTAAGACTGAACATGGGTAGAACAGATATCTGACGGGTGGAAGAATAAACAATGCCCTCCGGGAATGAGAGTTCATAGCTGTTATCCCAACCTTCATTTGAACTCGAGAAGTACCAGGCCACTCTGGGCTAAAGAGCAAGACACCACCCCTCCCCACCTTCTTTTGCTTTCAATGCATGCTGTCAGTTGTCATCAGAAGGTAACGATGGACTTAGATGGCATTCCTATCTCAACGCAAGCTGCTGGACTACAGCAGTGCCTTTAACTTCTAGGATATTAATAATACAGTTTCTTTAAAACGGTTTTCTAGTCACTTTGTTAAAATAAACCTGCATTTAGTTTTACTACTAAAAAAATAGATTTGTACCAGTAAAGCAATTAGAGAGACAATTCTACTTAAATCTTATCAAATCATTCCTTTTTCGCCTCATTGAATATGTAAGTTGCATTGCTCTACCCAAAATAAAATATAGGTTGAAACATTTTTTTTAAAAAATGTGAGCCCAAAAGGGGCACTGGTGGTACACTCCTTTAATCCCAGCACTGTGGAGGCAAAGGCAGGTGAATCTCTCAGTTCAGGGTCAGCCTGGTCTACAGAGCAAGTTAAAGCACAGCCAGGGCTACACAGAGAAACTGTCTCACAAACTAACAAACAATAAATATGAACTAGAGGTCATGTGGAAATTAGATTTCACGAGCATTAGTGCTTTCAATTTCTAAAGCTGTATTTGATATATGTGAGAGATACATTTCTCAAAGTTCTACCTTTTAAGGTCCCACATTCTGACAGCATTTCCAGAGGCCGCATAGAGGAAAGTGCCCGTGGGGTTTAGTGCAATTTGATTGATCTGGCTCTCTCCGGAAGGAATAGCTACTGTCCGGCTGGTGCTTGCAGAGCAAGTGTCTCCAAGAGTAACTTGACCTGAAGATCTAGTAAGTACAAAACAAAGCAAAGTAAGTTGTGTTTTCAGACACGAGCTTGGCTTGCAGCTGAGTTCTTTTCTTTTTAAGATTTATTTATTTATTGTATAAGTACACTGTTGCTGTCTTCAGACACACCAGAAAAGGGCATCAGCTCCCATTATGGATGGTTGTGAGCCACCATGTGGGTGCTGGGATTTGAACTCAGGACTTTTAGAAGAGCAGTCAGTGCTCTTACCCAAACCATCTCACCAGCCCGTAGCTGAGTTCTTAAGAGCCTCTCTGTAGACAACAGCAGGAGCTACTTCAGCTCATGAGCACAGAGCCAGGCACAGAATCCAGCAGGAGGTCACACCAAGAATGTGTATTGGCCAACTAAGAGAATATGTGTATGGATAAACCAGGATGACACGATTTAAATTCTTAATGTGTGTGTCTACTCTGCTACAAACCCAATACCTGAGATAGAGATGACTAAAACATCCTTTAGAAATTATTCTATGGTGTGTGCTGACAGGAGCCTGATAAAGCTGTCTCCTGAGAGGCTCTGCCAGAGTCTGGCAAATACAGAGACAAATGTTCACAGCCAACCATTGAGCTGAGCTTGTGGTCCCCAGTGGAGGAGTCAGACAAAGGACTGAAGGAGCTGAAGAGGTTTACAACCTCATAGGAAGAACAACAATATCAACAAACCAGAACCCCCAGAGTTCCCAGGGGCTAAACCACCAACCAAAGAGTTCACATGGAGGGACCCATGGCTCCAGCTGCATGCGTAGCAGAGGATGGCCTTGTCGGGCATCAATAGAAGGAGAGGTCCTTGGTCCTATGAAGGCTTGATGCCCGAGGTGGGACTGGGTGGGTGAGTGGGGAAACACCCTCATAGAAGCAGAGGGATGGGGGAGAGGATAGGGGGCTTCCAGGGGAGGGGGTAGCCGGGAAAGGGGATAACATTTGAAATATAAATTTTTAAAAAATGCAATAAAAAAAGAAAAAAATTACCCCCCCCCAAAAAAAAAGATTCTATGTTCAAGATTAAATTTCAATGACTACTGCAATGCCTGAGTCCTCCTGCAGTTTGTGGGAGCCCTCTGCTGGCCTGGCTCGCCAGTATTCATTTGTGTACCAGAACTGGCTTCTGAGATTAAGAACAGGCTGGGGCATTGTGACTACTGTGAGCTTTTAACAGACCCTTCACTGGGCTTCTGAAAAGTTAGCCATGGTTTAGTTATATTTCCTCGAATGAATTTACGTGATGAGATGTTTTTAACTTTGAAATCTTTTCCCTGCTAACATCTACACTACTGAGTTAAGAACCAATCTTTCCGATTTGACATTAAGGAGCAACTTACACTGAGAACTTTCTAAGTGGAGAAAGGGCGTTCTTTCTCTGCAGAACTTCCCTACATTGCGTGCTGTCCAGTGCAGGAAACAGCAGCTCTGAAGTAAGAAACTGTCTCTTCACGGTTAACGGTCTCTACTGTTAATCAGAAACTCAGTGTACGCTTTCCTCATGTATAATACAGTTACTGATTTCATTTCGATTTTGATTAGGAAAAAGGGGATGTCAATTTTATAATCAAAATACTAATTATTTGTTTTGTAGTTTTAAGACATTTATAACAACACTCACTGAGAAAAGACTCTTGCCCTGACTGTCCAACACAAGTTGTAGTCGTCATAATGTTTGTGTTAGCTGGAACACAGGAAGTGTGCCCATCCTAAAACGCAACAGGTTTACTTCAAGATTAGCTAATGGTTGTAAAGACTTCCTTACTACCAACGATGACCAGGCATTTGCCAATGATTGATACTTATTTAAATCAAATAATTCCTTAAAGCAGTAAATGGTGCGCTTGAGCATGGCCCTAGCATTTGGGAAAGGTTAGAAATGAAATCCACACTCAGGAGGAGTCTGGTCCATCTTTTCCTTCTCACGCTCCATTCTTTGTTGTGTTCTATGTTTTCCTCCATTTATGTCTGCACTTTTATGTGAACACTTAAGCATCCTCTGAGGATTAGGTAAGTGTTCTTAAAAAACTAAAATATACACACAGCCCTACGTTTTCTTATATGTTTATAAAAATACAGAACTATTCACTCTTCCTGCTGTTCTCGAAGGACTTACGTTAATGTCCGAATGCATTTTGCTGACTCTCTGATATCCCACACCTTAATATAAGATGTTGACACTGTGAAGACCAGACTGGTATAATTGCAGTACTTTACAGACACAACGTTGTTAGGGTGAACCCCTAGTGACATAATTTCCTGTCCAGTCACGAGATTCCATACTTTACAAGTGCGATCTGAAACAAACAAAGCAGAAGAAATATGAGCTATTTTAGCTTCTTTTATTAGCAAAAATTATTCAAAGAATATTCTGCCATGGGAAAAAACAGCAAAGGACGATGGTACTTTCCAATTTTCCTAAACTAGGCATCATTGGACATCCTTGAATGTCTGTGGTAATTTCATAGACAAGGTAGGCAAAGGGGAACAACAAAAGGGAGGGAGGTCTGGGATCTGGCTTATTGTTCTAGTTTCTTATAATGCAGCAAAGGAGCTAAGGGAGCAGGATCAGAGGTCTCTAAATCTGGCTTAATCTACTGGCTAAATTAACACGGGAAAAACATTTTACTTTCTTGAGTTTCTTCACCTGTGACATGAGGCCACCGAACATACCTCATGGGACCGATGATATTAATGCACATGTGTCATGCTTCACAGATGTGTTAATAAGAAATGATGGCTGCTACTGACTTCTTGCCATGTTGTATATTTTAATTAGCATTTGTAAATCTGCATACTGCCCATTTCAAAATCTAGAACGTGGTATGCGGTGTCAATCACGGACGGGAAGGGCATTCTCTCATCAAGTGCATTCACAAATATAAACAGCACATTTACTCCCTTCCCTACTAAGCAAAGATTTTAGATTTTATGCAATTTAGATCCTCAAACCAGCATATTAGATTCACTTGAATTAATTAGTCACCTGAATTAAATAATCCTGTTTAAAAGCCATTTTAAAATATATACATATGAGCATTAGGCGGTTACTAGCACCTTTTCTTATTTTCATTTTTAAATCAGGTGCGTGTGTGTGTGTGTGTGTGTGTGTGTGTGTGTGTGTGTGTGTGTGTAGGTATGTGCACATGAGTGCAGGTATGTGTGAAGGCCAGAAGAGAGCGCCAGGTTCCCTGAAACTGGAGTCTCAGGCAGTTGTGGGCTGCATGTCTGGGGTGCTGGCAACAACTAAAATCCTACAGAAGACCACCGGTCAGCCTTAACCACTGAGCCACCTTTCCAGCCATTTCTAGCACCTTTTGATCCAGTGAAGAGAAGATCGTCAGTAGAATCCACACAGAGCACAGCCTTTGTGTGCCCTTCAGCTATGTGAACGCACTGAAGGGAAGATGCTCTGATTCCTTTGCAGGCAGGAAATGGGTTGATTATGCCCCTGAGGTTGGGGGGAGAAAAGATTGACTTCAGTATCTCTACTATTAAACTCGGTTTACTTTTCCCCACAATTTCTTTACAAAACCCTTATAAGCAATTGTTAATAATATTCAGACTGTCCTCTTGATTCTTTTAGTCAAAGGGAAGTGGATACCGCGTGAATATGACAGCAGTGCATGCAGAACCAGAACGTGAACTCGTTAGGTGTCCACTAGTAACCGGGTCTGCAAGCGGTGAGAGAGAGGATGACACACCTGGATTTTCATCCTAACCGTTTCATCCCTCTGACAGTTCTTCCTTGTTATGACCAACAAGGAAGTCGAAATGAGTAACTCAAAGCTATGGCTTTACGTCGGGCTGAATGGAATTCTAAGCCTAAAGAGAAGACACTGGAAAAAGCGTGACACATAAGACCTAAGGTGCACAGAAAGTGTTCTCAAAGAAAAATGGGAAAAAAATAAAAATACTGGATAAAAAGACATTGAAGGGAAGATGATACTCAACAGCAGGAACTTAAAGGGGTGGGAAGAAAACCTTTGATAATCTCAAAGATTTTAAAGGGAAAGATGTATCTGGCAGCCAAGCTCTTGGAGAGCGGCTCACAGATACTATTTCTGTATCATACAGTATTCATCATGAGCATCTGGTCTATGAGGTAGGCCATGCACTGGAGACTGAAATGGTTATCAATGCGCTGTCTGCCCCTGATGTTAAAGGGGTTGATGAATGCAAATGAGTGTCAGGAAGAATGAAGATGATCAGAAACCAAGACAGCACACATCGGTCACTCAAACAGGCATTGATAATTCTTCTTGCTGTGAGCTATAACGTCAACTGTTTCTGTTCTTAAATTGTTAGCATTATTATTCATAATTCTCTGAAGGACAATTCCATAGAAGAGGAAAAAGCATTGTCAGCACTCTTAGAAATCAAAGATTAATAAAGGGGGCAAACCCACCTCCAACCCACCTCAGATATTAACTTTTTGTTGAGCTTCACGTGGAGAAATATTGGACAATTATAAACACTTTTTTTTTTAAAGTAAATGTTCAACCTCCACAGGTTTGCCAATCTTGTGGGGAATGTTCCCTGTAGGGTTAGTAGATAATGAACAAGGGTGTATGATATGTACATTTTATGTAGACTCTAATAAAGTCTGACCAGTATGTCCATCAGAGAATGTCCTTCAGAAAGAGTGAGGTGAATATGGATCTGATGTGTTAAGGAAGCTGTGCCGGGGGCAAAGAGTCAACCTGGAAGACCTGTGGCATTTAATCAATCCTTCACTGCCTCTACTGACAGAAGTGGCTTGCTAACTAAATGGATACATTTAATAGGAGGATATCGTACAGTGTTGCCTGGGGGAGAAATTACCCAAACAAGAGGTCAGTTTGGGTTGCATTAGCATGGATCATTGGGTAAAATTTAAACGTATCGCTCCAGTCAAAGGTAGGAGAGAATTATCCAAGTACAGAAGAGGACCAAGTTCCAGAGAGAGGGTGGCACCTGTTGAGTACAAGGTAAAACTCAACTGTTTGTGGCTTCTCTACAGAAATTGCCAAGGGTTTGTTCAAGAAGCGAACACATTAGGACAGCCTGTCAGGCCACCTGCACTGTGCTCAGGCCACACCAGGATGATGGCCTTTAGCTCTAGATGCTGTGTTTTATGAACAATGAATACTAGAATCTTTCCAACTTAAGAAAAAAAGGAAAATAAAACTGTCAAGATGATAAAAGTACACATGTGTGTGTGGAGGGAAGAGGACAGAATCATAAAATAATTGAAATGCAAAATATTTAGAATGGTGTCGCATATGCACAAAAAAGGTACTAAATTAGGTCTTATAGCTGAAGAAGGTTGGGGGAAAATGGATAGAAATATAAAGGGGGTAAACAGGCTAATTTTAAAAATATCGTATTAAGGTTTTGTTATACTGTATGTACTTCTTTTTCTTTTCTTTTTTCTTTTTCCTTTTTCCTTTTTTAATTTTGGAGTTAGAGAAATTCCACATCACTAGAAGATTGTGATTTACCTTGAGATTATCTCTGGATATACAAAGACAAAGAAAAAAAATATATATATTCCAATTTATCTGCCTGCATGCAAAATTTCAGATTGAAATCAATACCAATAACTCGTTTGTAATGTAAAAAATGTAAACAAATGAAAACTGAAACGGGAGAAACGCTACTCTCAAAAGTGCGTGCGCTGTCTAGTTTACAGACTCGCTTCGAGCATTTGAGGGGTATTATCCTTCTGGAAGAGGCTACGATAACTGCACGCACAGGAAAGCGGTAACTAACAAAACTGTGTTAGCAGTGTGAGAGCTGTTGGTGACTCAATGACACAAACCACCCTCAGAACACAGCAGCACCGTGAAATCACTTAGGTGACCCACACTGTGTCTACAGATACAGCATGAAATCACACACCATGGGACCAGCTGTGTCTCCTGATACAACATCCAGCATAAGGCTACATGTTTAGCACAGCTGACTTCCTGGGAAGCAGGAGGCTTTTGTTATTCTTACAGTCTCTTTTCTTGCACATGTATGCGTGGTATGCCTATGTGTTAGCATGCTCCCACATGTGTGGGCTCATGCCACTGGGAACAGGTACAAATGGACACAATGTGGACAGGCCTGAGGCTATGGTCAGGTGTCTTCCCAGACCATTCTCCACCTTCTGCGTTGAGGTGAATCTCTCACTACTTCAGCTTCTCTAGAAGGGCACTGGCTCCAGGCACAGGCTCCACACCCGCCCAGGCATTGTGCGGATGCCGGAGATCCAAACTCTAGTCTCTCTGCTTCCCCTCTGAGACAGCTGTTAATACCTCTGGTTATTTGGGGTTCTGAAGAAAATTAATCCTCAATATTAAAAATTAAAAATATTCCAAGTATTCACTAGGTAATTAAAGTGTTCTAACACATTCAGCATATTAGGGCTGTTAATATTTTCTATCGATTACCCTATACCACTAAGATGAGGGAGAAATGTGGGTAACGAAAGTAGACACATAAGGTATTTTTATTGTAGCCTTAGTTAATCTGTTCACATTCTGAAGTATAAAATGACCGTTAAAAACATTTCTTTAACTTAGACTAAATTATGTAAATGTGTATGATAAAGCTGATCAGAGTGGAGAAGAAGAAAACAAAGAAAGCACTCTCGATTTGTTCCACGCAAGCCCGTGGAGTCATGATCCTGTGAGATTAACTTCTTCTCCCTTCCCCTGCCTCCCTTCTGAAGGATCTGCTGATGTTCAGAAAAATGACCATAGGACAAGGAAAACAAGGGGAAAGACAAATGGGTAAGTGTGGAGAGAGGGAACAAGAGAGAAAGAGAGAGAAATTAAGTCCCTCCCCAAATGTGTAACATGAAAAAACGGTAATGCTTTTATTCTTAAAACTTCATTTATCAGTTTAAAAAAAATTAAGTATGATTTGTTTCCTAATTTTTGTCATGACAGTATGCCTTTTATAACTAGTATGCTGTTATAAAATAGATCTTATAAATTTAAACTGCTTAAACCAACAAGAAAAGATACCTATGTCACTCCTAGACTTATAGAAGCAGCAGGGATGGTTAGCCCTAAGGCTCAAGCCCTTCTGATCTTAGGAGCGGTGAAACATGATTATCTTTTCCAAGAAAAAATAAGGGCACCTACCAGGAGCAACAAATAAGTGTCTAAGTTTTCCCAAGTGTTTGCTACTTCTTTACAAGATAAACTCACAAGATACAAGAAAATTAATGTTTTAAAATATTAGTGCACTCACAAGGCTTACAATGAGTTATACATGCAATAAAAAAAAATCCCTGAGATTTCTGAGACTTGCTTAGGATTTCTAGGAAGCGTTTAGGGCACCGGTAGAAGGCAAGGACGTAGGAGAGAGAGAGGAAGAGAGTACCTGTGTACCTCCGCCAAAGAGGAGTCACTTTCATCAGACCTACAGTGAAAGAGTTAAAGTCATGAGGAGAAAGAACAGATATCCAAACAGGCAAAGACACTAATGACAGACCGAAAACCAACAGTGTGGATAACAGGATTTCATAAACACTCCCTTTTTGTTTTTCTGTTTGCACTGGAATTCAGCAAGTTTAAAGTACAGTTAAATAAGACAAAAACAAAACAAAACAAAACAAAAGACTTGGTTTTCCACCAAGTTTAGGGGGCAAAACTCTGTACCTATTACTGACCAACAAATTCCACCTTCACTTCTAAGACTCAGGAACCGGCAAGGAATAGTTTCAAGTGTATGAACCACATCACTGCAAGGCTTAATTTGATCACTATCTTAAAAAAAATTCTAGTCACTCTGTGTGAGTGTATCTTGGTAATTACTGTTTTAGCTAGATTCTAGTGTGGAAGTTTGATAAATTCACTCCATATATTCATGTTTAAAAACCCATAGTTTTGCCGGGCGTGGTGGCGCACGCCTGTAATCCCAGCACTTGGGAGGCAGAGGCAGGCGGATTTCTGAGTTCGAGGCCAGCCTGGTCTACAGAGTGAGTTCCAGGACAGCCAAGACTATATAGAGAAACCCTGTCTCGAAAAACCAAAAAAAAAAAACAAAACAAAACAAAACAAAAAAAAACAACCCATAGTTTTAACTTATTTACAAAGTGG
Organism: Apodemus agrarius; assembly: GCA_964023405.1. Taxonomy (NCBI): domain Eukaryota; kingdom Metazoa; phylum Chordata; class Mammalia; order Rodentia; family Muridae; genus Apodemus; species Apodemus agrarius. The sequence goes on along the minus strand of OZ030022.1, from coordinate 12,901,195 downwards.
AGAGGCCCCTCTGTAATAACTGGTTAGGCACTCCACCCCACAGGCTGCCAAGCGTTGGCTGTCAGGAACTTAGATCTGTAGTGTCCTGGGGAGAATGGGGAAGGCAGTGGTGGCCTGAAACCTGAGAAGAGCCAAACTGTGAGGTCTGCACGGCCCAGATGAAAAAAATGTCAGTCTCAAAACAGGGCCCCAAAGAAAGAAATACAAAAGGAAGGGAATTTTCAAAGTATGAGTTCAGCTGCATCAACGCTATTACTTATGGGGACAATAGCCGTAAAATTAGTATAGTCTATTAAATATATTCGTGACAAAATAGTAAATTATGAGGAGATTATCAAGTTTGCCAAGACTGACAGAAAAAAAAAAAAAAAAACTGAGACAGGTTCTTAATCTGTACCTCAGACTGTTCAGAAACTCACTGTGTAGCCCTGTCTGATCTTGGATGTATAGTGGTCCCTCCCCCACACCCCTTACGTCAGCCTCTTAAGTGCTGGGTTACACTGGTGAGCCACCACGTCCCATGTGCGACAGAAGATTGTAGAGCTGCTGTGAATGCAAAGGACCTGGAATTTATCCACGGTTCACATATCAGTGAAGATGGACTTTCTGCGATGTCACTAATGTCCTAATGTAATGTCATTAAGCTGCCCCGCTTCCATTGATGGGGCAGCTTACTAGAAACAAGGGCTGTCTTGTTCCATAGCACAATATTTGCCTTTCTAGATCAATCTAAAGGACACATCCTCTATAGTGAGTATATTAAAAAGTAAACTAATAAGGAATATATAAGTAACAGAATTGTGAATTAAGCAAACTAAAAATGATTCCCAAATAATGAGTATAATTACATTTATAGAGCCATTTAATACAATTAAAGCATATTAGACAGATCTTTTAAATGGCATCCTATAAATTTCAGAGATGTCACATGCGGGATGGTAACAGCACAGGAAGCCAACGGCTGTGGCTGGGAGGAGGGATGTTAAGGCACACACTCACAAGGGGATTCTTCAAATTCCACGCAGACAAGCCAGGCCTTGGGACTACGTTATGACAGTCATATTATCACCGACTTTTTAGGAGAAAGGTCCTGGCTCAGCACGGGGACACGTTTTTACTTCTAAGTTAGTAAAAATGATACTTTCCACATCCTAGCCTCTCCCCACAACTCCCTTCCAGTCCCACATCCTCTGTCCATGAGGCCAATGTTTTATTCCGGTAAGGCAATGACTGGAGTTTGTGGTAGATTTATCTAGAACCACCAAATGTCAGAAGCATGTGGTCTTTGTACATTGTCTTATCTACCAATGGTAAAACATCTTCCACATTTCAATACAGTCAGAGTTAGACATTTTTTGGGATATCCAAATAAGTTTTGAGACATCAAATGTTCAAAGGTATTTTTTTGTTTGTTTGGGTTTTTGTTTGTTTTGTTTTTTAATTCTAATTTACTTTACAGGAATAGGAAAGATGAGAACTGAAAGCACAGGCCATGCCCTGCAGGGAGCCATGTTCAGCAGGGAAATGATCTCTTAAGTTTGGCCACACGGCTCCTTTCCATTGAAAAAGTACAAAAATAAGGCAGACTCCACCCTCCCAAACAGCGAGGCCGAAAGGTCCGCACAGGCTGTTCTGGGGGTGCAGAGTCGGGGTGAGAGGCCAGGGCTCTCTTCTGTGACATACTTATCCTGCTGAACTGACGTGTTTCCCTGAGAAACAGTAAGGCGATTAAACACATTCAGTTCGTTACGGGGCCGGCTTGGTGGGGAGGAAGGAGGTGAGAGGCTAGTCTCGGAAGCGCCCGAATCTGAGCTACGAGAAAAAAGAACATCAAACAGGTGGCTTTAGTTGGTTATGCTTTGTTAGGAAAGTTCTAGAAACATGCTTTAAAAGAAAAACTTTTTATAGAATTCTTTCTCTTCTTCCTCTCTTTCTTCTTTTGAAATTACGCTTTCTGAACAAGTTAGAAAACAATTTTTACCAGACTTTGTCACACTGGCCACAAGATGGCAGTGGAGAAAAGAGTCTTCCTAGCGAGATCCAAATCCACATCTACAAGGCTAGCCCAACTTAATCGCAAATCTAGACAGAGATGAAAGCAGGGTGCTCGCTGAACAGGGGAAGCAGCTGGCCTCGCGGGGCTCAAGAGCAGTTTGACTTTTAAATAATCTATTTTCTCTAGTCTACCATGTCTCAATGATTCCCGAGACACTGGATTCAATGAAAAAAGCAAACCCCATCTTTAAAGCTATAGAAAGCAAGATTGGATAGAAAGATCGCTAGTGTGCCACTCAAGTCAGCTCTACGGATGGTCAACGTAGAAAATGGGTAAGCCATTTCTTGGCACAGAAGAAGAGAGTGGGGGAAGGAGGGTGTAAGATTGTCCTCTGAGGAACAGAAAATATAGGAACGTGTCTTTATGTTAACGAAACAAAAGAATAGCAGTAAGTTTACTGATATTTCAGTGCAGATGGGCACAGATGCTTTCTGCCACGGACCCATCTTCCCCAACAGCATCTTGGAGGAATGAGGAGGTCGGTGGGTAGCTGACATAGGTTGGGGGTGTCTTACAGGATAATTTCATTTACTCAGCTTCTGCAAATCATGGTGGCGGAGTCTATAAGCACCCGTGCAAAAGGACCAGCAGTCTATATTCTGCACTGCTAATTAACCCTCACGAAACGTAAAAGAAGTGCCTGAGGATGATGCCCACAGTCCCAATGTGAGAAGGAATAAAATGTCCCACAGGTTGTGCCTTCTTAGCAATGCAGAGTCTGCGGTCACGGGAGGGAGGGAGAGGGTCAAGTCAGTTTCAGAGGACAGGCGGAATTAATTTCGAAGCTTTACGGGAGCCGATTTGAAAGGGAAGCTTGAAAACTTTTAGTCGAAATGCATTAGTCATTTAGTCATCCCCGTTTAGGGATACAGGGAAATAACTGGAGAAGGTGTTAGTGGTGTGAACAGGGAGAAGCATGTTCAAGTAAATGAATGTTGGATGTGTGACGGTAAAGCCAGAAGACCGCTTAGCCAAGCCAAGAGTTCTCTCCTCACGTGTCTGCGAAACCAGCCCCAGCACACAGTCAGCAGTCTGCAGCTGCCCTCCGGCTGGCACCTGCTGCAGGGGACCTTGAAGCCACTAAGTAGATAAAACATACTGGGGACTTACTGTTTATGCTCCTTGGCCTTTGGTTTATCTGCTTTCTCATACACCTTTCTCTTTGTTAGAGGGGAAGGCTCTGGCACTTTTTTTTCTGATAGAGATGACTGTCTGGAACTACAACAGGAAAAAATTTTAATTATTTTTTTATATTTAGTTTATTTTTATTTTAACTACTTTTAATATGTCTACATTTAAAACCCTCCAATCTGATCTGAAAGCTCTAAATTTATTTCTTGGGTGGGTGGGGGAGTAAAACTTAGATAGGAAAATAATACATGACTTTATTTTTCACTGCTAAGAGCTCAATAATTGCAAATTTCGAAGTTAGCAATTTTATTAATTATGTGAAAATCTGTATCTTCTAATTTAAACATCAATAATATTGCCAAATAAACAGAACAGACAGTTTAAGTATTCAAATTTTATCAGAAATTGTTTGACCTGAGGGAAAATTATCTTAAGTTTTGCAAGAAGGAAACTACTAGAATATGAGGAATTAAACAATTAAGTAAGAAAACAATAAAACAGCAAAGTA